>JAGFBZ010002636.1:1200000-1800000 GCA_018398805.1 Hirundichthys speculiger | reverse complement strand
GCGGCATTTAAAATCCGACATGGTTGTTGAACATTATGATTAAAGGCTTAAAGAACTCTTGTTACACACAATATTTTTTGGGACAATGTTTCAAATTCTGTTTCGATGTTTCAATAAATTGTGCTAAATTTTCACTGTTTTCTGAGTGTTTTCCTTTTTTTTTAGACTAGTCGACTAGTCTTAATTAAAATTTTCGTTTAGTCGACAGGGAAATTAGTCGCCAGGAACATCCCTAGTTGTAACACTGCAATCACATTCAGTTTTAGGCTCCAGTTAATGCCGCAGTTTATTTAGCATCATATTGAAGGGGAGATAGGTTATTTACATGCTTACAATGCAACTGGCCCAACATGTCTAATACCTTCCTACTTAGAAGCAGACTAAGCAGATTATTCTCAAAGAAAAAAAGTATATAGGCTCTTACAAAAATAATCCATCAAGTGTGTGGTGGTGTGTTTTTCTTCTGAAACATTGCTGTGCTCGTGTATATTTTCCTTGTTTTGTTTTCTTCCTCTGCGCTAACAATGTTTTTGAGCACACGGCTTGCACAAATTTGTATGCCCACTGTATGCTAAGGAACAGAGGTCATGCTCATGTCTTTGTGTGCATGAGTTTGGAGAAATTTAGCGATTAGTTGAATCTTGTGTCCTCTTAAGGAGGGGGTTTAATGGGGCCCATTCCAGGTTCCAGCACACCAGGGACCAATTTAAATGTGTGCGTAAGCAGTAAATGAAGATAGCAGATTGGTCAGCCTTTATTGTTGTTATGCAGGTGTGAGCCCTCACCTATAGCGTAGACATGGGGAGGCAGAGTGCCCAGGGACCTTCCTCGGTACAACTTGATGGCATCAGGGCCATAAAGTTTTGGAATGTCGTAGTAAGGATTAACAGCTATGAGGATATTAGCCACATATGTCTGCAAGACAAATATATACAACCATGGTTAGGTTCACTGCATTTGAGCAAGTTAAATTATTGAACAATGAAAAACAACAGAGGTGAAAAAGACCCAAATGAAGACTGATGAGTCACACCTTAATTTTTTTTTCATATCTTATATTTCTCATCGACCAGCTGTTCCTCATTTTTTTAAGTGAGTGACTGAGGTCAAGATAGGGTTTTCCAGTCTGACCTTGTTTAACTCCCCTTCCCTCTTTACCATCTGGTACTTTTCCTCCAGGGAATCAAAGATACAGTTCCTTTCTTTTGGCTCTCTAACCTGCTACTTGATCTACCTGGATAGTACTATCTTCAGCCTATAACAAGAGTCTATCTCTATAGGATATATGGCAGTAAAAAGATGCACAATTATAAGGAAAAACAAAATCATACATAGATGTGGTCTTTATTGTACCGCACTCTGACATTGTTGAGAAGAGTGGCCTCATTCAAGTACATTAGGGAACCTGCAAAGATAAAACAAAGAAATTAAATTCTTGCAGAATAAACAAAAATATATAAATTTCTGTTGATATTTTTCAAATAAAAAAATTACAGTTGTCATCCACGTATTTGTTGACATCATCTTCTGCTGGGAAGACTTGGCTCATCGGAGCAAGAAAAGTCTGTAAATAAATACAATAAATAATTGTACTTTTACATAATGAAACTTAAACGTTTCTGTTATCACAGTGCCAATATCATGTGCAGGATTATCCATTGTTTACTTCTAGTCATTATCATGTTAAAAAAATGTTTATGAGAATTTTAGAAACAGAGAGACATATTTGACACTAAACAGCTAAGTAAGCATGTATGAACATGAAACATTTATCAAGCATAAAGATCACAGCAATCATGTTTGGTGTGACATGTTCAAAGACAAAATTAGTAACAGAATTTCTCAATCTATTGTTTTAAGAGTCTGAGTTAATGGAAATAAATTCAATGGAACAAGTCAGCTGTGAGAGAAACAAGGGAAGACATGGCGAGATGATGAATAATTTGGTGGAGCAACAAGATCTGAACACCTGACTGAGTTAGTGAGTGGTGTGTATATGGTCAGGAGAAGATTATACTATTTTTTAAAGGGAAAAGTCACCCTTAACATAAAAAAAGCCTCAGAGAATTTATTAATGGTGCCACCTATAACAAGGCAAAAAGTATGTGTTGCTAATCCTGTAATATATCAGTGTTCCTATATTTATTTATGACACACTCACTGGTGCCAGTGTGAGCACAGTCCACTCAGTGCAATGATGCATGGCTTATGAACACACAGCAAGCAAAAACAGAATGATCTTTGTGTGCCTGCAAGATCTTGGCACAAATCCGGAGATAGTCATCCAAAATAACAGCCATGTGAAAAATGTGTAATCAATAAAACTAGTTGTATGAAAGGGGTAGCCAGGCCGAGGGTCATGCACAGAGTTGAGGCACTAATGAGCTCAACATTTTGCTGCAAAAAAAAAAAAGCATTCAATGGGCCTTTCATCAGTCTGCTAAATGCGAGGAATTTAATGGCTTAATAAAGCAAATTTTTTCATTTCAAGTTCAGTTAGTGAATAAAAAGACACTGAAATCTGTTTCCACTGCAAAGATGAAGTATTCTCAAGGCATTAAATTAGAAAACACAAATGTACACATTCAGACTGTTCAGACTGTTCATTAATCTTTCCCAGCCAGCTCCCTGGTAATCCAAAAAGGTCCAGAATGAGACAATATGTGAATAAAGAGTAGTTTTCATGCATGTTCATTACAAGAAGGTCCGCATCGTGTTTTAACTTTTTTCTACCAGCTTGTGTGTTCCTTTTTCACTCATTTATCAATAATGCAGCTATGCACGTCCAAATTAAAATAGCATTGATAGCAACACAAAAACATTTATGAGTCTACATAGACAGCAAGCTATATCTGTAAAAACATTGCAAACCAAATGCTGAAATTTATGCAACATACTTTCTACTACATAACCTAAATGCACATACTTATATAAGTTATACAACCCAAACTCAATAATAAAAGCTTTGTCTCAAATGCCAATGCAATGATCTCTGAGAACTGGGGAAACTTGAAGAAATCTTATTTTTGTAATTTAATCCCATTTTACCTACAATAATGTATATGAGATAAAGCAGTATGATGCAAACTATATAATACAATTACAAAATAATACAAAGACATAGAGATAAACTGGATACAGTTTTTAAAGAAACTCAGGAAGGCATGTTATTAAATTGATTGACAAACCATTCCTACAGCAAACATATTTCATATTATATTTATGACTGCATTCTATTTTAAACTTTCACTGCAAGAAAAGCACATATTAAAACATAAATAATGATTTAAAAAAAACAATTCTGGATCTTGTACATGTTGGTTCACAGTCTTAGGTATAACTTATAGAACAGACTAGAACACAGCTATCATTAATGCCATTAGGGGCACCTGAGCTATCATGTAGTCAAAATGTCTCCTCTGAGGAAAAAAAAAAAAAAAAAGTCTTATAGTGTTTGAAGGTTCCCTCGCTGGTTCAGTGGAGCAACTAAATAGAACAGAGCCCCCATTAATGTTACTTGATACACTTGTTCTACTCTTGCTATAACAGCCCTGATGTGAGACTGGAGCTATGCAATAACTGTGACTTGAGACAAAACAAGAGGCCAGGCAGCCACTGCAGCGCATGTCTTGTAAACATCGGAGGCCTGCCTGCTGCGGACGCGTGATGGCTCAGGTGTAACAGGTGGCCTTTACCTCCTAATGAACTGCTCTCCCTCTTGACAACGTTATCAGCACACCTGCTGCAACTCGTCATTTATTTATGCCTCTGTACTTGTGGTCTCTCATGTATCTCACATTTCACACATTGTTTTGCTAACGCCTTGCGACCTGAAATCACATTTGAGACTGACAGAAACAAAATAACAGGAAACATAAACCCTCTTTCTTAGACTCATGACTTCAGTTCTCTCTGAAACTTTTGCACATGAATATCTGATTTTTGCATACTAAATAATAAGCCTTCTGTCTTTAAAGAACAAAAACCAAGCAATGTAGTATATGTGATTTGTTCCAATTAATGCAGTTTGCACACTGCCTTGGTTGTAAGTCGAGATTCGTGGCTGGAGCATGCATGTGTGCCTGTGTGTATGTGTGTGTGTGATGATCCACCTTGCCCTTCTGGTTCAGCGGTTCTATGGTGAGTGTGTCAGCTCCAATGTCAACAATCATGCCCAGCTGGAACCCGTCAGCAGAGTGCGGTGCCCACACTGGCTTCCCGTCCTCCATGGTTTACGTCCAGTCAGTACAGCCACACACCTGTAAATAGATGGCCAGAAAAGGGAAGAAGATGAGCACACCTTTTTTTTAAAAAAAAAAAAATGACAGTAAATGCAAAACACAACATGCAGATTTGCATTTTTAACTAAGTTCCTCATACAAAGTAAATCTGCTTCCAAATTCTCATTGTCTGCTTCATATGTCTAATCCTTTATGTACTGTATTTACATTTCTTTTTCAAATACTACATTTCATTAAAAGCCTTGGAAACTGTAGCAATCTGCAGCAATAATAATACCTGATACTCTACAGTAATAATATTGCAGTAATCTGCAGTAGTACACAAAGACTGTATCAGAGTAGCAGAAATAACCTTTCAGTCAAATCTGACTAAATAGATTACATGGATTTAATGAACAAATTGATAAACAGTGACACTGCCCAGTCATTTGCATTATGTGACTGGAGCTAGACCAGCTGCTTTCTGCTTGGTTTTCCATTAACCTGTTGTTGCCCCCACTGATCTTATAAGAGAGGATTTCCTGCTGCAGTTCAACAGGGGTTGTTATTTGGGGGATTCCTGCAATCCCCAGTGAGGACAACAAAACTCCAAGTGATCCAATATAAAAGTTCAGTTTATCGGTCAGTTCCCCCTTAAAGTCATATACTATACTCTATTCTTTTATATGTAGGACTTAACACAAAAGTGTTTTGTAAATAAATCACAATGGGACACATTAACACCTGTCAGTGTCTTGATATATTAATTAAAAAACAACTTGAACATATTAACAACAAAAATAATTGTTTACTACAAAAGACACAGCTTTACGCCCGCTGTATATTGTAATTCAGAAGAAATTTAAACAGATGATCAACTAAAGAACTGTTATTTCTTACAAAATTCCCAGCGTTATGCATTTATTGCACCAAACTTGTGTGATGTCATTCAGTAATTGAACATAACAGTCATTTCAGCCAAGTCAATTATTTCTCCCTGAATCTGTTAAACTTAAATGATATTTAGTTAAATGGGAAACATAGGCTTCACGTTCATTTATTTGTTTGTTTCGTCCGAGTCCATCCTTACAACCAAAAGGCTATTTATCAGAATATAAAACTGAAATATTTGGGGTCCATTTCATCCTGTTTTTAACCTGCATTAACCCTCTAGAAGGGTCTGCTGGGGTGTTTTTATTTCCCGTTGGTCTGCATTTTCCATGACTTGTCATATTTCACAGTGTTGAGGCTGCAGAAGTTTATATCTGTATTTTTTCAAAAGGGATATAAAATCACACATTACCTTCAGAGATGAACCAAATGACCAGCTGGTGATCAGAAGCAGTTTTTGTGACTGACCAGTACTGGCCAATATTGGTTGCTGACATTGGCCTTTACTGGGTGATGTATATTATATGTACAGCATTGAAAATGTCAGCTTATAAGCTTAAAATAATGAGAAATCCAAATTTTCTCTCAAAGGGTAACAACAACCAAACCACGGGAGAGGAAAAAACTCAATACAACACTCACGACAGCATAGATGAAGAGACTAAAAACAAAGTCAGTAGGACACACAGTCTGCAGCCTCATTGAGCTTAATTTTTGATTAAATGTATGCAGCTGACGATTGTTCTATGGAAGAAAATAGGAATTGGCAAGAAAATCAGCGTCCATGGTCACACCTTTAAAGAAATGGGAAAGAAAAATACAACAGCAGCTTGGCTGTGTGCTGCAGATGTGAGCTTATGTTCTCTGTCACATTACAAATCAACACACAGATGTGTTCAAAGGTAACTTCTATGAAATCACAATTGTAAAATCTAAATAATCTAGTTAGACTGCTCGTTAACATGTGGTTTTAACAACTGCTTTATTTTGGTTGCTTTTTTTTCTGTAACATTATGGTGTCTGATGACACAAACAGAAAAAGGATGACTTTAATAAGAACGCAACTGTTGAAAAATGCAGTATATGAGTGTAATGATAGTAGGAGAGAAGCAAACAGATCCTAACTGCTGACTGCTGATCTGAACTAGATAGCGTGCAAGCATGTAGTTTTATATAGTACTATTGTCAATATTACAATAGCAAATAGTAATATCTAGATTTAAGAGTATAATGTGTATCACTGTTGTGTCTGAACATTCTGAGGTATACTTCTTTGGCAGGATAACCCAGCCCAAGGTAGGGGGTGTATAATCACCATGCCTTGGGTGTGACGACTTTAAAAATGTAGCAATGAGTTCAAATTGCTGGGTTTTTTTTTTTTCTGTTTACAATAAATGTCTCTGCCGTGTGGGCAGAAGTGGGCGAAAAAAGGAGCAAGAAGAAGATCATACATATCACAGGACCAACTGAAGCAAAATCTAGTACAAAAAGAACTCAAACCATTCGTGGCTGCGTATAAATGTGATCTGTTCATAGCAGCAAAACTGGATTCTAAAAGAAAGTAGAAACTTTTGGATCCTTGACTGTAGAATGCTGAGTCAATGAAAACTGACAGGATATAATGTCTAATCATTCAAGGCCAATACAGAAATCTGTAAACAATGGTTAGACTTGATGCAACAAGTGGAAAAACCTAAGTTTTGCACGCACGGTATTACTGTGTAATTAAAACAAGACTTTTATAACCGGTAAAGCTACTCATGCTTGAATTGAAAACACATTCAAACATAAGTGAGGAAAAGCACAGCAAATTAAAGACGATTTGTTTACTTCACCAGTCTTTCCTCATCAGCCTTCAAGAGTTAGATCAAGGCTGCGTGGGGAAGTGTTGTGGTAGACTGCTTTTGGTGGATGACAGATAACTACAAAAATGTACCACAGTTCCCTGCTTCAATCCAAAATAAACTCAAATGAAATCTACATGACCACCAAAGGTTATGTGCATTTTGCTATGATAGAAATGTTCTGTGTACTATACACTGATGACAGGGGTCAGCTATTGCATTACTGCCATAATGCCAAAAGAAGCTGCGGTACTCTCAAACTATATGGCAAACTATCGGGAACATCACTTTAATATCATTAAATTAAGGCATCTTGGACTGCTCACAACAGTCAGACTTGTAGCCAGTCCCCCATAAGAAACTTTGACTCTGCAGCTTTAAATCCTCTTAGTGTTTGACCCTAATCCAGACAGAGAGGTGAGGTGCTTCAAGCAGGACCCAGTCCTAACAAATAGAAGTCAGCCATCAATGTAAAGACAAAGCAAGTCAGAAGAGATTTTCATGCCCAGTAAAACATGGAGTGAGACCTTTACAGAGTACTGAGAGCAGGAAATATAAATATACAAATACACATGTGGACTCTGGCTCAGAGTTAAAGCAGGACACACAAAAACACGCCTCTTGTTTCCTGCCACTTGTTTCCTGTTCTCTACCAGGCTAAAGGAACATGGAAAATGCAGTGGGACAGTGACTGTAGGACAGAAGACATGTACACAGGGACTACCTTTTCACTGCTGTATCATAACAGTCAGAAAATATATTTTGTTTAGATTAGGTGTGACTTAAAAGTGACAATAAGTCTGAGAGTGCAAAATTAATCATAAGCACAAAAAAAAGGGGGGGGGGGGGCATGATGGAAAGAACTGATGCAGTCTGCTTAAACCTGGAATTATACAATAGCAAAACCACGCCATAGATAAGATATAAGTCAAAAAGTTTTCTAGTGTCATTCCCGAATGGAGAAAGGCAATTGTGTAATACAGTTTAAGATAATTTAGAGACAACCTTAGAGAAAATATAATATTAATGCAAGTCAGGAACAATTATAGGTAACCAGCATCAAAGACAGTCAATTAGGCGACTGTTAATTTAAAAAGGATGCAAAGTGCCTCAAGATGTTTCTTGCCTTGTTTGTTCAGAAGTGTAAAAATTCGATAAAACTTACTACTTTTATCCTTCAGACAGTCGGGTTTATGTGCAAGGGGGGCAGTAGTTACGTCTGTATCCCTCATTCAGGTCTCTGCGTGGCAGGTTTCTCGGTGTTTCCTTCCGCAGCAGGACAGAGACAGGACGGATGAACGGCTGAGCTCGCGCCCCGGTGATCGCCGGTGACGTCACTCTGGAGGTGCGTTGAAGTGTTGTTCGTAAGATCCTGAGTCAGGCAGCTTCATTCTGGCCGCTGTGTTTTATTCTAAGATCAAACAGCTATCGTCGAATAGACAGCAGACCCTGCGGACAAAATATCTGAATTGTTTTGCGTTTTACCTTCGTCGAACTGAATGTAAATGATAAACCACCGAACTTGTTGCCTTGCAAATGCTGCTGCCTTAAAAGTCATACATTTTTTATAGGCAGGTAATCTAAAACTTTTGGGGGGATTTTTGAAGGAGACACCCAATCCTCAATTGAAACACAGACTGGTACAGGGTTTGTGAATCTAATTAGGACATCTGATATTGTTGTGTTGGAGGATATCTGTTTACTGACTCAAGATGACAACATTTAAAACGCTAACAGTGCATTTTGGGGCAAATTTTAAAATCGGGTTGGTGACACCCTAAATTAATGCTTGCACAAAGCTCGCACAAAGAAACTAACATCAGTTGAGACAAACAAGGGCTGGCATCATTTCTTGTGTGGCACAGTGGCACATTCTCACAGCAAGAATTAGGAAAAATTGATAGCAATTTGTATTAAATTCAAAATTATACACTATGGTATGGTGTGAAGAAGGTTTAAGGCCCAGCCAAGTCATTAGATCCATTTCTTATTCCTTCATGGACCATGGCTCCCTCAGGTGGTCATACTGGGGAGAAACCTGTCTGCGTCTCTGAAACCAAAACCCCTAAACTGTTCTTGGACTAATTCATTCACAGTAAGAAAGAGAAGCAAAAAAATAAAAAAAATAAAATAAAAAAAAGAGAGAGAAGCAAGTTGATCACCACAAGAAATTAGTGGGATCTAGGGAAAAATACATGTATATTGCATAAATCCTTTGTAGTTTATGTTTTTGATCTTTGTAGATGCATGAGGAATGTTATTCCAATGAGTTTTAAGGAAAAAATGTGATATTGAAATGAACTTTTTCAACAACACTTCACTTAGATTTTTGTAGAAATAAGGACTGGAAAAGTTTTTCTTCACACATTCCTGCTTATCGCCATTTTTGTTCAGTGTTTATTTGTGTTTACCAATGTAAATTACAGTATATGAACTTTAAAAATACATTTAAAATATCTTTCTTTTTAATTTTTTTTTTATCTTTGTTTTTAACCTTCCTGTTTTTATCAGCTGTCTCTTTTCATTGTATTTGAATGTCCTGAAGCTGTAAAGCACTTTGAATTGCCTTGTTGCTGTAATGTGCTATACAAATAAACCTGCCTTGCCTTGTCTACATTGTATGGCATAGTAAAAAACACTACTGTTGTAAGTACACAAATAATACATTATTTGTGTACTTACAACAAATAATATTAAAAATGAAAATGAAATGCATTGGCCATTTGACAGGCAGTCAAACATATTTTTTCTTTCTTTCTTGTTATAATGAAAGTATCCAGGCGCCCGAAATATAGATAAACACATTCTTAAATTATTTTATATGATAACGGTTGTCAGTGCATTTTTCTTTGTTGTGATAAATGAATGTAAATATATAAGATTATTTAAAAAAAACACTATTTTTGTTTAACTTTCCTGGTGGTGTGGAGTCGGTGTATTTATCAGGCCCTCTGCCGTCAATCTCTCAACCACTTTCCCAGCCAATTATCTGTGAGGCCCCAGCTGCTTCGGACTTTATCTGCAAACTGTTTATAAATGTCCAATCACGGCTATCACACACACACACATACACACACACACACATTCTGTGGTTCCAGAGGAGGAACATGAAATGTATCTGTAAGACCGCCAGCATTCAAAGCTCCTGCAAACTTCTCCAAGCTGGAAATACTATTTTTTTTTTACTTCTGGAAAATACTTAAACAGGTAATAAATCTACAGCAGATTTTATAACCAAAATTGCTTTTTAATTACGTACAATTGTGTTTATTATGAGTTTGTTTTTTTTTTAAAAAAAGGAAAAGAAATTATGTCTTTGGTTGATAAAATATAAATCTGAATGCGGCTTCTATGTCTAAAGTAGAGCTCAATGGCATTTTTTATTGTGTTCTGTTTCTGCAGTAAAGCCAACTATCCAGCCGTTGCAGAAGAATGACAGGAGAGAAACTGTTGCTTCCTATGATTCTTATATCTGCAATGATGAGTATATTACCGATACAGATGTTATATGGACAACATGTGGGAGACGAGTCTTGCACTGTTCAGATCCTTGTCCCTGGACTCAAAGGCATGACTTTCCTGCTCTCCCACTGTGTAAAACAAACTCAAAGAGTGAATTAACTGACAGAATAATGCAATCTGTATAATTTTTTTTTTTTTTGTCGTCATCTGTTAAAGGAGAACCAGGAGACAAAGGACAGAAAGGAGCACCAGGCAGACCAGGAAGGGTCGGTCCTCCAGGAGAGACTGGTAAACTTTTCTGCAGATGTAACACAGAAATAACATTGCAGATGTTTTTAGATTTGACTTGTGAGCACAAATGCATTTCATTAGCATATCTTCTTTATTCTTGAGGGCACATTTAAAAAAATACTTCAGATGTATGTATGTCCTAATCTTTTGCATTACTTCTTGGCTGAAACAAGAAGAACTGGGGCAGGGATCACATTTCTTAAGCTGATAATGTGGTGTTACATCACCAGCAGGCCAACCAGAGATGTCCAAGTGTTTACATTTGGGCAAAAGGTTAGAGGAGAGATGATTTGTGGAATTCAGTGCTGTGGACAAGTGTTTACTGAAGACCTTAAACAGGACATTTATCATTTTTAAATCATGATCTTTATGGTGTTTCTCGAGATTTTAACGACAGTTTTAAAAGAGCACAATTTGTGTCTCAAGTGAAAGATGGTTCTTTTGTTCTATATATTCTGTATTAGTTAAGCATCCTAAAAAATTGTGCACCTTTTTCAGGGGAACCTGGGCTTAAAGGGCAGAAAGGCATCATGGGACGTTATGGAAAATTGGGCCCGAAAGGAATGAAAGGTGACGCAGTTGTCAGAGATGTGCACCTACCAGTTTAAGAAGACATTAATTAGATGGTAAGCACAATTTCCCATCGATTAAAAATTGCATATTTTGTCTCAGGGGTCAAGGGGGACATGGGTGACCCTGGTCCAATGGGCCCAAACGGAGATCCAGGTGAGACATTAAGCAATTTTATTCACTTTGTCAAACTCATTATTGTAGGATTAGAAAGACACTTTTGGTGAGAGATTAATTAATTCCAGTGAGTGGTTAATCCCTCAAATATTTTCATTATCAGGTGTTCCATGTGAGTGCACACCAATGAGAAAGATGATTGGAGAAATGGACATTCTTGTGGCTCAGCTGTCATCAGAACTGAAGTTCATTAAAAATGGTAGCTATAATCGACGTATTTTAAAAAAAAAAGAAAAAAGATTTTTGTGTGTAGAAAAGATGATCATGTATGTTTTAATTATTAAACATTTCCATGTGTTGTTTGAACAACTTATCCTTATAGAAGTACAAACGGTCGGCACGTCAATGTGAAATTTATAGAAATACAAGTGCTCATTTTTCAGCACTGCCCTCCCCTGCAGCTGTTGCTGGCATTAAAGAGACAGACAGTAAGGTCTATCTGTTGGTGAAGGAGGAGAAGCGCTACGCTGACGCGGAGGTCTACTGTCAGACGAGGGGAGGGCACCTGGCCATGCCGAAGGATGAGGGAGCCAACGCGGCCATCGCTGAGTACATAAGCTGAAGCGGGCCTGAGCAGAGTCTACATTGGCATTCATGACCTTGACCGTGAGGGTGTTTTCACCTATGTGGACCGCTCTCCCATGACCACCTTCAGCAAATGGAGAAAAGGAGAGCCCAACAATGCATATGATGATGAAGACTGTGCTGAGATGGTGGCCTCTGGGGAGTGGACTGATGTAGCGTGCAATCCCACCATGTATTTTGTTTGTGAATTTGACAAAGACGCTGTCTGATATCAGTCTGACATCAGTCATCAAACTGTTAAAATCAGGGACAGATATAATGTGTCACCATTCACCGCTTTCACCTGTAAATACGACAAAATGAAATGCAAGTTTTGCAAATTACCAGTATTTTCTTTTTCCTATTCAGCTTACACGCTATTTATTTTCTGAGCTTGCAAAACAGCATGATTTTTTTTCTTTTTTCAGAAATCCAAAAACACTCAGTTCATGCTTCAATGACACATAACGTTTTTCCAGACTTTCAAAGGTTCAAAATTGTCTTAAGCTGCCATATGCTCAGTTTTCATGTTTTCTAACTGTTGTTTTTTTAAGAGGTGCACAACTGATTCAGTAATAAATAAAAGTTTTCAAAGATTTTCTTTTTTCAAGATGACTTTCTGTTTATTCAAGCATTAATTTCATCTGCAGATTATCCTTTTAAACTCCAGCCTCAGATCAAGTCATGCATCTTTTCCCAGGTGGGGTCAGCCTTGCCCCCCACCCCCCCAGACCACATTCAGTTCAAAAAGAAACATTCCAGTTGTCTCTCTGACTGCAGCATGTGACTTTCAGTAATGTGTCTGATTGGTTTAAGGAAGGCAACCAATAACAGAAGAGTGAGCGAGGAGCAGGGGAATGAGAAGGTCAAACAGGCTTCTCACTGGAGCTCACGGAAATTAGAAGATTTAGGTGGCATTATATAACAAGTTTTTGGAGTTGCGATAAAAGTAAAATAATCATATTGTGGTGCTTGATCAATATGAATACAAAATTGCATAATAATGGACATTTAAAGGGGGTCATAACATGAAAAAAAAGTAGTGAATGAGAGCATATATTTAGGGACTACCAAACTGAAAATTGTTTACTACAACCTGGTAACTTGAGGTTGCCTGGATTTGGAAATATGTAATTCAGTGAGCCATTCAAACTGGCACGGTACTGTCGCAACATAGACTCAAGTCAAGGTAGGATTATCCACCTTTCCAAATTATTTCATTCACCAAACTACACATCATTTCGTCAATGGCGCAAAGCTGTAGCGCCAACTTCAAAAGTGACCTAATCCCTGGAAGAAAGTGGTGGAGTGGGGATGAGTGGCTGACTCAACCCAATAAAAACTTAGTCCTATGAACAGAGCTGAAAAGACATGGTTGAAAAGGAAGCTTTTGTATTGTGTCACTATAGTATTTATAATCAATGAACATCACAGACTTTTTGTTGAGATCTCTGGATATTGTGAAAATGGCCATTGTATGTTTCCTTTAATAGAAATTGGTTCATTTGTGTTTCCATCAACATACCAGGCAGTATATTGAATCTTTATGCTATGTAAACTATCCTGTAACAGTGTCATTGACAAGTAAGGTAAATGAACAGAGACGTGTAGATTGTGCAGACAATAAAATCCAATCAGAAACTGATTTGGCTTTGGGTGAGTGGTTTTAATCAAATATATTCAATTACATTCATATTCAGTTGGGTGATTGTTGTGATAGATAGATAGATAGATAGATAGATAGATAGATAGATAGATAGATAGATAGATAGATAGATAGATAGATAGATAGATAGATAGATAGATAGATAGATAGATAGATAGATAGATAGATAGATAGATAGATAGAGACAACATTTGTTATACTGCTGGGCTGCTTTTATTTACAGCTGGAGTTGAACTAAATCCAAGAGTGTGAACCAGACGCCATCTAGTGGACAAAATAAGAACTGCACTGCAGAGCATTATTCAAATAGAAGTTAATGTCCCCTTCACTGACCTTTTTGACAGGTGACAATTTGACTCTTGCTTGTTCTTCTGTGACATGTTGAGTCAAAATGTTGAGTTTTAAAGCTTCACTTCATGCATTAAATATGATGCATCTCAGTTGCTTATGTAATTTATGTCTTATTTGAAAGTTGGAGCCCCGTGACCCTACATAGGACTAAATTAATATGGATTATGGATGGGAAACACAATAACCTCTCCTGTCTTTCCAAACACAAATCCACTTGTGATAGTAAAGACATGATTAAGCTGTGTTTAATTGTTAACTGGGGAAAGAAAATGTCATTGTCATATTATCTAACAGACAGTGCAATCACATCTGAGTCACTTTACATCTGTGTACGGCATTTTCTTTCTAGCTTTAAACATATTTACTCTATGAAGCACTGGGGCAGTGTGACCTAACCCTGTAATAAATGTGAGTTTAAAAAATGGCCAGCATTTACCTTTAAAAGTGTGAAAGGTGACTGATTCACTTGACATGAATCCTCAAATAATTTCACTTTGTGTTGTGCTTACATAAGAGCAAACTCCTGGCAAAGCCCTGACCACCATGTATATTTGTAAAACTCTTTTTTCCCCCTCGCTTTCTTTTTTGTTTTAATAATATTTATTCAAACTCAATATTGCTTAGTTAATTAAGCACTAAAATTAAGGCATACATTCTGTGACACGACATCTTTCAAAGATAATCTATTGTTTGAACACCAGAAAGTTAAATAATTACACTTTACTTAATCGATGTGATCACAGTGTTTGCTGAATTACCAAAAAAAAAGAAAAGAAGAAGATACCATAAATTGGTTAAATTTAATCTTTTAAGACTACTTTTTTAGCTGTATGATTAACAGAAGACATCTTCCAGCTCTGGCAGCTGAGATTATATCCTATATTGTGGCACACTAAAAGAGTCATTTGAATATGTATGATGCATTTCTTCAAATAAAGTACAGCGCCAGTCCCTTATGAGATGAATAATTAATGCTGAGATGAATTATGCATTTAATTGACCAGGAGTTGTCTGGCATAAACCAATTAGTTGCCATTATTTGTATAATCTCTGGTTACCTTTGTGGTAAACAGCTTGGACAGCTTTGGTCTGGCTGTGGATGGTCAGACAATATTTTGTGAAATAAAGACCTGCAAACTGGAGATATGGCAAAAGTAGATGAAATTATTCTTGGGCACATTATGTAAAGGGTGGACGAAGGATTTGAAACAGACCTAAAGGTGTCAAACTGCACCTCTAAATTTATGAACTGTGAAACCAGAAAGAGTTTTTCTTATTTGTTTTGGATGTCATACTCAGTGGCAGCTGGGGAATTTTTATGGCTCTGTTAGGCACCGAAAGGAGGCTCTACACAGACACTAAGGGCCACCAGATATGCTCATGTACAAAGAACTTTGTGCCTCAGCTTTACACAACATATACAATTTTCATGTTTTCCTTTTTTTTTTTCAAATTATTATTTTACTTTTTTTTTTTTTTATGCACATTCTACAATTGATACATAATATTTGCCAGGAAGTCATCTCACAGTTTCATCTCTGCAGTGCTCCGGCACCACCCTTGGAAGTAAGGGCTACCCTTAAACCCATGACAAAAATTAATGCAATACACCTTTTGAACATAATTGTTGAATATAATTTATTGGATAAGCCCTAGCCCCTTTAATAATTTTCCTTTTCATTTTATTTATTTTCTTTTTCTTTTGTTTTGATAAAACAGCATTTTGATAAAAATCGATGCCTTGTTGTTTGTATATAATGATATTTTCAATTAAAAAAAAAAAAAAGTAAGGGCTACCCAGAAGGTATTGCGTATTTTCGCCAAAACGTCTTCGAAAAGGATGGCGCCGAAAAAAAGTGAGCTTCAAATGTAAGTATTTTCGTAGTTAAAGGTGGGGTAAGTGTTGTTTTTTTGCAACACTTTTTACAATATTGCCTGAAAACCTTTTCACATTCCCATTGCACCCACTGAAATAAAATGTTTGCAAAAAAAAAACTAAACTTTTTGGTCCAGTCTAGAGGTTATAATCAGAGAAAAACTCTGACCAATCAAAATAGTGATCATCACTATTTTGATTGGCTGCATAATACGTCCATCAAATATCAATGCACTCCCACCCACCCCTCCCTCCCTATGGTTCATGTAGTCGTGAATCATGTGAAGGCGTGGTTTCGAGGGGTGAGCTGAAGAGGAGGAGGCGGAGCCTTTGGGAGGAGGGAGGGAGTGTATATTTTCAAAATCTCACTTGAGTTGGATTGCCGGAACGGTTTTTCAAACAACACCTACACCACCTTTAATAAAGATATAAATGTTACGAAACTATCTTATTGTCTTCGTTATATATATTTATATTATCTTATTCTTCTTCTACATCTTCTTCTCCTTCTTCGTCGTCGTCGTTTTCTTGACAGACTGGACGTAGCTTTGCCGTAAGGCCGCCCCCCACAGTTTGAAGACGTAACTGCACTCAAGGGGTGTCCCATAAGTCACAAGATAGTGCTTACACTTACTTTGGAGGGACAAGATTGAGGACCAAAGACTGAGGGTTAAGGGCGAGGGTTGAGATTGAGGGTGAAGAGAGGAATTGGAATTGGCTCTTCTTCTCATCCCTACCACCCACCCCAATTTAGGTACATGAACAGAAGCACAAACCTTGCCCTTGTTAGTGATTGGCTGGAGCAATATTTGTTATGGCTTGGAAGGGCTCCCTCACTTTGTTTCCTTCTAGTTTACAGAGGACTGTGTTTATTGTTGTTGTTGCTTTTATTTTTTTTTTGCTTACTAAGGTTACACCAGTAACTTGCTACAAATAATCATTTTTTTTTTAAACAAAAGCATGACTTTTTCTTTGTCTTTACAAATTATGAATTGTAAATTTTGCCATTTTTAAATGCTTAAGGATAATGGATTGTGTTGTCCATCAACAAATATATAAATATATACTCAAATACCTTAAATAAAATCTTGATCTGTCTTTCCAGCTTGCTATTGTGGGTTGATTCAATGTTTTGGTGGCAAAATATTATTGTAGTTGGCTGTCGTAAGTGGTGCAATTAATTTCTTTTAATTAGGCATGTTATTACATTTATGAGATCTATAGACGCTGACATGTATTTTTTTATAGGCCAGTAATAGCTGTTTAGGTTTCCATGTTGGACCTGAAGCTTGGCCTGAGTCACGCATTATTTTTTTATTGCCTTCCAGCTATTGTGGCATAACCAACAAGAAATCCCAGGACACTTGAAAGAAACCCGCGAGACCAGGTTCTGAGTTTGTGATCAGTAATATTTGCCATTAAATCTAACTTTTGTGAGAAATATAAAGACAACAGTGTGAGGTGGACACAGGTCGCTGTGGTGACCTGCTAAAGGCAAAACTTCCAAAGATGAAGAAGAATTGTGTTAGAACCCAAAACACCAGTGCAAACCAGGTTTAGGATGACTGAAGACATGCAATTGGGATTTGGTAATCAGATTACATAAATAAACTACTCTAATTAAAGTCCATAAACTCTGACTTATAATCAGGCACAACTAAAGTGGTTAAATTTAAGTGTAATCTGACTAGCTTGCTTAGGATCAAAGCTGCCTTTAACCCTAAAAAAGTAACAATAAATATCAAAGTCATGTGGTGAAACAACTAAAAGTTTTCTGATTCCTTCTTCACTTTCAGATCATGTTGCTTACAGCAGAACAGTAGCTTCTGATGGGGCTTACACAACAAAGTATACTGATCAGTATCAAAATGGATTCAGATTTTCTTGAGAAAAAAAGGGGGGGGGTACATGTCTGTTGTTCTTCTGCCATTGTGCCTCATGAATTCTTTCATACTGTCTTTAGCAGCTGAGATATATAGTTCGCAGCACCAGTCCCAAAGGATACTCTTAAATCATATACGTGAAGAACAGTCAGAATAATCAATGTATAGCACCAATTTGTGGTGTGGTTTTTTTTTTTTTCTTCCCTGGCTCTGCATGTTCCACGGACAGCTCATCAATGGTTCTGCTGGAACTGGAGAGCAACCAGTACTGGGCTGCAGTGGGTGCAGAAAAGTTCAAACCTCTCCCACAAGACCGCTGGGCCTCAATCAAGAAAAACAACATGACCAAAAAGATCTGCAAATGGGTGGTTTTAGGTCAGCAAAATATATATATATTTTTAATTATATTTCAAATAAACACAGGATCATTATTTTGTTTTGACAACGAAAGGCATGTCCGTAATGTTTCCTTTTCCTGCAGTTAAAACATCCTGCCTTCTATGGGAAAGAAAACACCTGAAAATAATACGAAGGGTGCCGTTGCTCCAGAGCTCAGTCATTCCCCTTAGTTTATTGCAGCAACACCTTGGTAGAATCAAAGTTCTTCGCACAGCGTTTCAATTAACGTTTCCCACTTGCGTGGGGCTTGTTGTGGGGGAGCAGAGCATTATGAAACAGCACCCTCATCAATCACTGTCTGCAAGACGCACTGAGTTACCATTGCTTTCCACTTTGATGGGTAATCCCCACAGAGACTGTCTGGCCCACTTGATCAAGTGCAGTGAGCTTCACAGACAGATCATACTGTATGCACCAGGGGGGACTTCATGGCCTGAAGAAGAAAAAAAAAAGAAAAGAAAAGAAATATCTCTCATTTAAATTAGAACCAGGACAATTTGTATTGTCATTAAGTAGACAGTGAAATGCTTTGAATCCATAAGAGGATTGCTCTGCTGCGGGCTCAAGATGAACACCAAATCACATGGAGAAGATGAGAACATGCTCAGTCAGCAGGTTGTTGTGGATGGAGGCGGGGAGGGGGGGGCTGTGAGAGATGTGTCTGACATGTGATTTTTCTAACCATGAAAGATGGCAATGCTGTTGCAGGTGCCAATTTTATTAGATGGAGAAAAATACCCCAATCTCTGTCCGTGCCTGTGGTTGAGTACCCTTACATTTAGAAATATGAATATACATTTGCAATACATTAGAATGTGTAAAAATGCTGGTGCTTTCCTAAGGTCTCTTCATCATATTAATAACTGCTCATGCATAAAATCATCAATGAAAACAAGGTATTTATCAAACTTTATTTACTACTAAGACCTCAGCTTGTGTCATTTCACTTCGGACCATGAGGTGGAGACAGAGACAGACCGATGGCTGTGTTTTGCATCCAGCAGCTCATCACTGCAATAGTCTGCCACATGAAATGACGCTGTCACAATTTACTTCCCTTCCCTCTGTGTCTGTTCCCTCATGAATCTGTAAACATGAGCTGATCAGTTAATAAAGACCTTCCCGTAGGGAAACAATGCATGTGACAAAAATGACTCCCTCTGTCTTGATCTGTCATCTGTTTAGCTTACTGATTACACATACATTTATAGGGTCACGTCCATCATTAATTTCAGTTTGACCTCACAAAACAACAGCAGTCTGGCTCGAAACGCCTATAAAAAACATCCTTTAAACATCCCCGCTGAGGCTGTGTAAAATGTAACCTTGCTCTCGCAACCTCACAGTACGGGGACGGTGTCTGTCCCGTCTTGTCTGCATCAGCGGTGGAGCGTCTCTGCGCTGCTGAATGGGACATCTGGTCTGGAAAGTGTAATACTGACACACTCCAGCACACCATGTTCCCCTCGGAGGCAGGCGTATATGCTGAGTTAGGTGATTGCAGACATCATGAGGTATAAATCTTTGAGGTAAACATGACAGAAAGAGAAAGGAATGCATAAAGAGAAGCATCTTACCCTCATGATTAGGTCCAGAAGTGTTTGCACAATGATGGTTTTGATGATTTTGCCTTTATTTACTACCACAATGGATTTGAAGTCAAATAATTAAGATGTGATCAAAGTGTAGACTTTCAGTCTTTGGACAAGTGACTGAAAAGTTAATTGCCCAGGTCCGATCCATTCCCTCATTACAATCAAGACAAATGAAGTAGATAAAAGGTCTCGAGTTGATATCAGGCATCCAGTTGACATGTGGCGGCGGTTTGACATGGAGTTCATGAAGATCTCAATGCAAATGAAGGATGCTGTCATTATAGTGACAAAATAAAGATAGCAAAAGTCTTAGGCGTGGCAAAATCAACAGTTTAGTACATTCTTAAAAAAAGTAACAAAGCACTTGTGAGCTCAACAACATCAAAAGACCAAGAAGACTACGGGTGAAATTAAAGTGAATGATCCCAGAATACTTTCCTTGGTGAAGTAAACCCTTTCGGCATATCATTGCCAAAATCTAAAATAAAGAGAAACCTTCATTGATGTAAATACAGAGGGTTTACGCTGGTAACTGGAACAGAAAAGCCAGATTACATTTTGCCAGAAAACATGTGAAAAAGCCTCCCGTCTTCTGGAATCAAATTCTTTGATCAGAAACCCCAATAAACTTGTATCAGGATGATGGCAAGGCAAGTTTTATCTATATAGCACATTTTGTGTACAAGACAGTTAGAGAAAGTATGGAGAAGAAAAGGAGCAGCTCATGATAAAAAGCATACTACATCATGTGTCAAGCATGGTGGAGGGAGTTTTATGATATGGGCATGTATGGCTACTGTAGCCGTTTATTGATGATGTGACTGCTGATGTAGCGAGCTGACTTCTGAGGTGTGCAGGGTTATACTCTTTGCTCACATTTGGTCAAATGCTACAAAAACTCATACAAAACTGTTACAGACTAAAAAAGATTCAAGGTTCTTTTGAAGGCAAAGTAAAGGAATCTTTTCCGATGGCCAAAGTGGCCGTCTGATCTCAACATAACACAAAATGCTTTTCAGTAACTGAAGACAAAAATGAAGGCAGAAAGACTTACAAACAAGCAGCATCTGAAGATGGCTGTAGCGAAGGCTTGTCAAAGCATCTCCAGGAAGGAAACTCATCCTTTGACTGCAAAGGATTATCACCCAAGAATTGAAAATTATTGTTATACTCACAAAAAAATCCTATTCATCACGTACCATATTTCTTACACGATGCTTTGTGAAAACAACCCAGAAAGCCTGAGTGAATGTTCACTGTCTGCACCGTCATCAGCAGTGATTCACTGCTGCTCACCATTTCATCTATGAGCTCACTGGTTAGGGAAAGCAGCAATGCCCCGAGGAAAACTATACCTCCTGGCTGCTGCCAGCATGTCTGCCCACTGAGCACCCATCCCTGGGAGTGGCCCCCACTGATACCACAGCCAGTACGGCTGGAGGCTGGTCAGTCCAAATGCTTGGGACTCCCTGTTTTCCCCTGGCTATCATATCACAGTGTCCTGTTGTTGACTCCTGTTCTCTGCTACTTGAGAGGGCCACAGATTACGTTCTGCCCGGCCCTCCCCCGAGCCCCTTTCTTTCACTCTCCGGGGCCTCTTGATACCCGCGGTCGTCTGCTCCCACAGGACGCGGTGCTGTAGATATGTAACACAGAGAGAGGGAGTCGAAATGACCTCAGCTTTTCCACTGCTGCGTTTCCAGCTGTGCTGCCACTTGAACTGTATTCCCCCAGCTCTGCAGCATCCCTGCACCCTACTTCGCCGCTCTCCCCGAGTGAGACTGTCTTGATTCAGCATTGTTGATTTAAATGTAATCTATTTACATCTCACCGCCAGGCTGTCAACAAGCAAAACAAGCTGTTCAATATTTCATTGGCCAGATGTAGCCAGATTTATTGCTTTATGGAAACATTGTTTCGCGTCGCTCGCAGATGAACTGGGGTTATGAAACCGAATAGCTTACCGCTGCAACAATGCCACTGCTCTTTCAGTCTTTGATCTCCTCGTGGCTGAGGACTCTACGTCGCAGCGCCGGCGCATGAACTGCGTTTCAACTCTCCTTTGCTGAGTATACAACAACCAAGCAAACTTCACTCTTCTTTTGTTGTTTTATTTTTCCTCCTCAGCCCGCTAACGGCTGTACAAACTCAAAAGAATATCAACAGACTTTGCCTCTGCATTAAAGAAAGCAAACAAGCGAAAGAAACAACTCTGTTATTCCCCAGACTCCATGTTAGTGAGCTTGCAAACACACTGCCAGGAGTGTATTCTGGTGGAAGCTTGAGATCACTACACCATCCCCCGAGCCAGCCCAGGGACCCTTCAGTAAAGAGCGCCGTGGCTGAAAAGAAACATTGAGTTTGCTCACTCTCTCTTTCTGTGTCTGTTTCTCTCATTCTCTGCGAGGGAGACATACCTCACCTCGCTACCTACAGAGGGGATGAGGAGCCTGCGAGGAGAAAATTGCCTTTTGTGGAAGCATTAATTCAGATGTGTACCCTGCTGTCGGAACATCACTCTGAACTCTTCTCACTGCTCTCTCCCTCTTTTTCTTCACTTCCTTTATCGCTCCTTCCACTCTGCTTCCACACCTGAGGCCCAAATCTCTTTCTTCCTCTTTTTTTTTTCTTTTTTTGTCTCCCCTCTCCATCAATAACCTTCTGCTGTCTACAGCTGAAGAATAAGTTATTCCCTGCAACTCCCTCCCTTTTTCCCTTTAAGCTTGTTTGGATTTTCATTGTTTGATCTGGCTTGATAAATAAGACAAATGCAGTAAGAAATTCATGGCTGCCCCGTTTCATCAATAAATTATTAGTTTGCCACGCTCCCCAGTGATTGATAGGTTGTTCGTGCAATGTATTGGAACCAGATGAATTCAATACAGTAGGAGTCACATGAGAGCCACAACACATATCAGCTCATAAAAAATTGAGGTCAATGGAAAATGTAAAAAAAAAAAAAAAGAGAGAATTACTGAAAAGAGAGGAAGAACAAGTTTTACCATCATGATTTGTCTTTACATTTTTTAACATTTTCTATATGAAACAAGTAAAAAGGTCAATAATGAAGCAGAGAAAATCAGAGGAAATGTGCATTAATCTGGGCCCCTGCTTTGTGCTCTCTTTTGTCCGTCTGTGCTCATCTGTGCTTTACAGAGGACCTTGAGCACACAGTCAGGGGCCAGATGAAGAAACACACAGCCAAGCTGAAGAGAGCCAAACAGTGAGGCAGGTGTCCAGAAACCCAGCACTCTTCACTACGGGGGGTAAGCAGAGCATTTCAATAGAAATGTCTCTCGCACTCTCCCTCTCCAACCCCCCTCTGTCCTCAGCGTTTTCTTCCTTCAATGCATTCTTTCTCAGCGTGATAATAGGAAGAAACCTGTTGGCTTTTGATTACGAATTTATACACGGGGTTTCATCTTGGCACTCGTGTATGTGAGCGCATTGTTTTTATGTTTCTGTGTGTGTGCGAGTGAAGAGATACCAGTCTGGCATGTGTTTGGGAGAACGGAGCATTTAGGATTTGGAAGGTGAAGGCGCTGAATTTGGATTCTCGACCTGATCCAAGCACAGCTTGAAGTTCTTTGAAAGTATAACAACTTTTTTTTTTTTTTTTTAACGAAATTAATTTTACTTTCAGTGCTGTCCAGGGGACTAACTCTGAGATAAATTTAATCGAGCCATAAAACATTATAAACAATAATAATAATTGATAATAAAAATAATATAGAAAACTACTAACTACTGTATGTAAGAGGAATGAAAATGGGAATCAAGATGCTAATAAGTTATGTGTTATATTGACTAAATACTTTAAAACAAGACCAAGAATTGTTTTTCTCTCATGTTAAAATAAGTTTCAGTTTCAGTTGAAGGGATATTTGATTACTTTTATGAAGTGTCCTCTAGCTCTAGTGGTCTCCAGTCCCCCCTATTGAGGAAAATCACCCAAAGTAAGTCTCATCCCAGTAATGTCTTGGGACAACTCCATACAGCTTTACAGCATTGTGTCACACACTGATGTTGATGGAGCTTGGTTACAGAGATACAGTGGACATAAGGTGACTAAAAGAGTCATGATGGAAGAGAAAACCAGTGTGTGTCTGAGCAAGAGAGCAAACAAAGAGTGAATTTCAGAAAGTGCTGTAAAAGCATTTTAACCTCCACACCACACCACTCCACAGCCTTTGAGTTAAAAATTGCAAAAAGATCCTTTGTGCCACTTTAAATTGACTTCCTAAAGTGACAAAGGCCATTTTGGAGACTGCATGAATACTACAGGTGTGTACTGAATGGGTACATAGTATGGCAATATGTCCAAAAAAAAATACACAATCCTGCAGTATGTGAGCAGTACCCAGGTGATTTGCTTCTTACAGGAAAACTTTCATTGTGTTGCAAGGTTGTTTTTGCAGTGGCATACAACATACAACTACCTGACCAGTATGCAGCATGTACTGCATACTGCATTGAAAGCAGTTTATAGTGGGCAAAAAATGGTCTAAAATGGCCAAACACTTCATGCATTGTTTAAGAATTATAATATTTCAAAAATTCTGCAGCACCCCTTTAACCTCAGCTTGAGCCAGGAGAAGGTTCCAGTGCCGTGGAAGACGGACATCCTGCCTGGTTCCAGTACCAAAAAAAGGCCACATCAAACTTCTCCTAATGACTATAGATCTTGGTGTTGGAGTTGATGATGTCATCATCCTCGTGCTTCAACAAACCAGCAGTCATCTGGACAAAGCCGGCAGCACTGTGAAGATCATGTTCTTTATTTCTCTAGTGCATTTAACACCATCCAGCCTGCTTTACCCAGAAAGAAACTCCAGGAGACACAGGTGGATGCCTCCACAATCACCTGGATTACTGACTACCTGACTAACAGACTTCCTGTCCACAGTGATAAGCATCTATCATGAATCATTGAGGAAACTTTAATCATGACAGTTACTGCAAGAATTAATTTCCCTTTGGGGATCAATAAAATATTTTTGAATTGAACTGAGTTAATTGTGCTCTTCTAACTGTCTCATTATGCATTTTCTGTTTAAGTGTGTAAATATGTGTGTTTCCATCTGGGCAGAATAATATTGTTTGATTTGAAAAACATTTTCAGCAATATATATATTTATGCAGAATGACATGACATGATATGATATCATAGTGGTGATCAAATGTTTTGGCACCCTTGAATGGTAAGAATATATTTTAAGGGGTGCCTGTGCCAAACACCGGGCACTCCTTTATTTGTATTCCCCAAGTTTATTCTGTTTCTTTTTATTTCTTTCCCATTAAAACCCATATACATTCACAGTATTGGAGGAAAAAAGCTGAATAAATCCCATAAACATTCACGGTAGTGATGGGAAGAAAAAAAAAAGTGAGTGCCTGCTGTCTCCTCAGCTGTTAAGGTTTAGAGTTATGATGTGAGAACAAGCGGGCAACAGCAGCATTGGCACACGTGCTCAAAATTTCTTCAGGAAATGTCCTAGTTTTAATAAAAATGCACAAAGACGGTAACTAGACAAAATTATTGGCACCCATTTATGCAATTTAAATGAGTACCTCAGACAGCCTCGAAAGAAAAACTGATTGAAAATATGGAAATTTTAAACCTGGGCAGCTGTGAGTAGTGATTATATTCGCGCTGGAAACATAAGGAGAGATCTGATATATGTCATCAGGAGAGAGTTACACACCAAAAAGAGCGCAATCACAAATGAAAAAAGATTGGCAGAAACTATCAAAAGTCACAGGGAGTGCAAGAAGCTTCGAGACAATTAATGATTTGTGGTCAATAAAGTGACCTTTTTTTCTTTTTCTTTTTTGCGGCTTTTACAGTCCTTACATACTTGTATTTTCTTCTGATGCTGGGCTACAATCTATACTGGCTGGTCCTAATAATTCTGGCTTTTGGGTAACAGAACATAAAACAGACCTAAAAAAAAACATAATAAGTGGAAAAACAATGAGTAAACCCACTTTGAGCTAAACATATGAAACAAATGTAATTTTTTTTTAAACATTGCTCCTTTGGCTTTGCCACTAGTTAATCTACTATGCATGGCTATGTCTTTAAATTAAAAGGACTTGAGGCAACTGATGTAGATTCAAGTTTAATAATGTGCTTCATCGCTCACGCAGCACCCTATATCATATCTTGCAGCCAGAATAAAAAAAAAGAAAAAGAAATTGTTTACAAGAGAAAAACTAAGTTTTCTCCAAAAAAGATCAGAAACACAGTGTATCTGTTGAGATCTGACCCTGGGGCTGAAGGATCATGCTGGCTGGTCAGAGTTGTGGCTTGGCAGATGTGGCTCTCCACGGAGCCACTCTAAATAAATAAATGGCTCGACAGCGGTATTGATCTCTTGTGAAGCTGAACAGGTGAGGAAGAGGCAGAGAGGCAGGAGGCCAGTGTGGGATGGAGATAGGGAGAAAGGGAGAGAGCAGGAGAATGAGAGGGCGGAAGCCAGACGCCGTAGGTAATTGATTGATCACTTTTCTCAGCGAGTAGGGTGTTCAGTCCACAAGACAAAGGGACAGAGATGGCGGTTGCTGTAGATTGGCATAGGAATACATTCAGACTACGCACACACTTTCTGAAAGGCTTGGCCGTGTTTAGGCCAAGGAACTTATTTCAGTCTAAAAAACACAAAATCACCAGCCCTTTTTAACAGCTTTGTCACAGTTTAGGAGTGACTTAAAACTCCATAACTCAGACGTAAGAGAACCCCGTCGCTACGTTTGGAGCTGCCTTGGTGTGAAATAATTCAGTGAACCATTTGGGCCACCGTAGTATCCAGAGTTGAGGAGAATTGCTCTGCCTCCGCGTCTTATATCTCCATACAATTTAACCTCAAATCATGCTGCGCGCTTATGGAGCTAGATCAGGGTCATAAGTTTTGTAATTCAAAACAAAAACTTAAAGATATATATAAAAAAAAAATTGAAACTAAAAGTTGAAGTTTTGATATTGAACTTTGTAAAATACAATATATTCAAAAAAAAATTTTGAAGGGAAAGTTTTTTCAGTTTAATTATTAATTTGATTCAAATCTTAAATTCCTATGAATAAACTATTTACTTTCAACTTTCACTTTAACACACTTTTTGAAATTTTAAGCTTATTTTTCTTCACTTACAAATTTCATGTTTTCAGATTCAGATCCTTTTTTTTTTCAGGTTGAGATCTTTTTTTTCCAATTTCAGATGTAATTTTTTCAGGTTCAGGACTTATGTTTGAAAATTATTGATATCTATAATACTAACTCCGGATAGTTAAACTTAACTTTTTTATGTTTGGCATAGGCCGTGCTTATTTACAACTTCACGAAAGCACCCGTAGTGGGTCCGGTACTTGATGCAGAAAATTGCGTTGAGTGTTGTGAGACTTTAGCTGTGTTAAAGCAGACATATTTATCAGTTTGTTAGAGTCTATCTGTGAAATAATAGTTGTTACGAAGGGCCAAGTTCATTCCTGCTAATTAGACGTTCAAGGAATCTGCAGCATATATTACATACTAATATCAAGCGACGCCGTCATGGTCGTGATCATTTCCACCTTCTCGTTCTGAGTCCACATGTGCACATGAAAACTTCGAGTAATGAACCCTTTATTGAACCGATTGGCCCAAGTGATTCGATGCCTCTTGAGGGTTCATCTCACCATCACTAGTAGACATTTCTTCCCTGCACGCCACAGCCAGAAAGCTGTCCTTTTTCCTAAATTTTGGCAAATTTCTTGCCTGTGGCTGTGGTTTTTTAGTAAAACAACGAAAAAAAAAACAAACAAACTGTCAACGCAATAGTGATCCCTTATTTTTCACGGGTAATGGGGTGCCCCCCTGAGAAAATCAAAATCCGCAGCTCAACCGTGGTCTTTCTGTTACCTTCATGGTCTCCGAACCATAGTAAAGAAACCACTGGTATTATGCTATTTTTGGCTAGTAATTAGCGGGTAACACGCTAACAACAACAAAAGAAAAAGTCTGGTTTTCTCTGCATGGAACGGGCACTTTATTCTGGCACTGCAGGAACTTGTAACATCACACAGGTTGTATTGTTTGGCTGCTGTCGGTTAACAGAGAATGTTAATCTATACACGCTGGGCTGCTGTTTATGCTCACTTCACTCTTCATCTGAACCCATTTTCATTCTGCCATCCCACAACACACACACACCATCACCCATAAGGCTACCATCTTAACCTGATAAAATCTGACCCTCTTTTTTAGCAAAACGCCTAAAATGACATACCCAAATTAAAATGATTGTAACTTCTAAACTGTTCTGTCCACATGGATGCATTACAGTCTTCCATAAAGAAGACATTCTGTAGTTTCTTATAAAACTGTCAGGAACACTATAGGTGATACAGAGACAGAGTAATGGAACTCTGAAGTCAGTAAAACATTTAAAATTTTGTTCCGCCTGAAATAAAAAATGATTTTCAGGATGAATAATAGTCTGAATATTCATCTGAAATGGTAAATGACACTATGATGCTGTAGGCACACTATAACTGAACACGTGTTTCAAATTTGAAGAAAATAGCACAACCTATGACCATTTTACAGTGGTCTTTTCATTAAAAAATCTAGGCGCAGCTCCAAAAAGGCCATTTGGAGTCTCCAAATGGACACATGGTAACCAAAATGATATTCTGAGACAATAGGTACTTTTTCCTTTACATTTTGGTATTTTTCATCAGTTTGAGTTAAAATAGTCACAAATTTGCCATTTTAAAGTTTCAACTAGTTTTTGGTATTACCATAAACCACATATTAACGTACATAACTGTGTAAAAACCACCAATTCATAATATATTTGATGACTGCATATATATGACTACATGTGGAGCATGTTACCCCGACGGGGGCTGCGGCATCCCTGACATCCTCATGCCCGCTGCATGCCCAGCATTTATGGGGCTTACATAAAGATTCATAGGAGGACCCTTGAATCCCCCTCTCGAAGCCATCTTCTTGATCCACAAGTGGTTCAATTTGACGGAAAACCTTAAACGATTTATGGTCCAAAGAGAGAGTCCAGAGGGCCGGTCACGACTGTCAGTGGCCGGAGTCAGTAAGAGGCTTTATCTTAGCGAGGTCTGGCTGGTTTGACAGCAGGAACACTGTCAACAAAGAGCTAGCTAACATTAGCTCGCTCTCGACCGTTTCAAGTTCCGGGATTCGCTTCTGCTTCTAACTGCTGCTTGTCTTCTGGACACCCAGCGGCGGCTGTTGTTTGTCACCTCCCACCCGCGCCTCCGCGCCTCAACATCGTCAAGTAAAGCCTACTCTAATGTTTCAATGGGAGGTAAATGTAAAGTATGAAAATGTCAGAGTTAACGCAAACTTAAAAGTCTTAAAGCAAAAATAAATAAGTCTGTGTCTGATTTCAGTCCACACACGCGCAAACGCGCACGTGCAATACAAAACGCTGCGTTCATCGCCATCGGGAATCCCGAAGTTCTAAGTTTCAACCCACAGAATGGAGTTTCATTAACTTATATTTTTCTCTCTTTTGGGGAAAACGCAACATAATATATGTAATCTTGATATTATGTGACATATCTCATTAAATTAATTCGTTTTCCGACGCTACAATTGAAGATATGGCTGTTTTATGCGTCCAAGCTTTCCATCGCTTTGAATTACGACGGTATTTGTTTTCACTCTCATTTCGCAATTTTCGCCATTAAAACGCGTTTCTTAATCCAAACTTGCTTCCCTTAAAGTATACTTCTACATAGTATACTTAAAGTATACTTCCACATAGTATACTTTAAGGGGTCAGGCTGGCTCACAACATTTCTGTTGTGCATGTTGTCTCGCGAATAACTAAAACCACGGAACTTAAAGCATGAATTGGCAAGGGATCAATGTATTTGAGAATACTCCTTGGGAACAAGTAGTTCTTTAAAGGCGGTATCTGCTTCTCGTGGGTCCGATGCGGCGTTTATCAGCCGCATAAGTCTTCGACGTCACGCGCCGGACCGCTTACGAGCGCTTCCAGGAAAATGTAACGAACCACGGCCCGCCTGGTGACCAAATGCATAATCAGTCTCTGTCGCGGTTTCAAAGCCTCAGCTAGTATAATCTACAAACCACTACAAAATAGTCCCACACCCACAGTAAACCTCTGAAATAAATACACTGAAGTCAGGAAAACAAAACAAGAGTATTAAAAGATAAAACGCAGGCATTTTATAACAAATGAATCTCCGCCTAGTTCAACCACAATGCATTGGCGACCACCCGACTAGCGATTTTTCACTTTATTTATTTATTTTCGCAAAAGCGAGCAGTGACAAATCTGTCAAGTTTTACTGCTGGTATTGAAGACTTTTTGCGGGTCGGATCTGAAAGCTCTTCTTACTCTCAACAACGTTCTCCATCTCTCTCTCTGCCAGTCAGAGTGCTGCGTTCGCATCCCTTGGAAATGAATTGCGCATGTGCAAACTGCGAGCTGCCACTGGCTGAAACAATAATAACCTCTTGAGACCTCATTCATCTATGTCCTCTGTAGTGGGCATTTTGTTTACCTGTATCTCCCTTAATATTTTGGACTAACCAAATCAAGTCCTACAGTATTCTGTAGAGGACATCCTGGGCTTTCCAGTGGTGTACCATGTGATGGGTTTGCATGCTGGGAACTTTTTTCTCTATCAAGATGGCCACCATTGCAACAACCACATTTTATGGAATGAGGAGAATTAAGTCAAATATTCTTCATGTAATGCTATTTTTACCATGATAATGACATATATTCTTGTTCATGAACATGCCAATAACAATATTTTTACACTTGAAAATAGTTTCATTAATTATGTTTTGAAATAACAGTCATTTAATGAATGTCAACTGTAGTGGACACTATCTTAATGTAATTAATGACTGTACATTGTTGAAGGAGAAAGAAGTGAAGCAGAGAGTATTCAGAGATAATACAGGGATTCAGATTTGGAGCTTTCAGAAGAGGAAGAGGAGAGGAAGAAGATGTAGGAGAATCTGAGTCAAAGCCAGAGAAAGGGAGCAGTAAAATCAGTGTTTTGTGGGCCAGGACTAACGTGTATGTTTTATTTAGTTTCAGGCTGATGGATTCAGTTTTATTTTCATGGTAGATTATTGTAGTATTTGTAACTGCTGTTAAATGTATGCAAGTTTCCTAAAAATATGCATATGAGGTTATTCAGTAGGGAGAGATATCACATCCATTACACTGAAATTATTGTTGTCCATCCATCAACTCCCACTTATCTGGTTTTCGGGTCATGGGGGCACCAACTTAAGCAAGGACTGGAATAGCAAGACCTACATGAGATGCATAAAATGCAAGATGTTCCTCTGGATAACTAAAAAGAAAGTATGCTTCCACAATTAGCACCACTAAAATGAACAAGAAATTAGCAATGAGTGCACTGTACCAGAACTTTGCAATCAAGGCCTTCATGGTGCAAAACAAAGAAATGTGACTTCTTTTTTGTGCTATTGTTGATTTTTTCCTTTCTTCCTTTGTCCCTCATGTGTAATTTGGAAATTCTAAGTTCTTATATGTTATTGAATGAAGCAGTGGATCAACAGGGACACTCTGGGCCTGACTCCACCTCCTAAAACCAGATGTTTTGATCAGAGATATAGACGTGATCAAAAAGTGAGTGTAAGTGAGAGTAGTTTTGAGCAAATGTTACAGACGTTTCAGTAGGCCCCAGGAATTTGTGTCAGTTTGTGAAAAACAGGGCATAACATACCTGCTTTAAGTTTTACCTCCCTGCATGCTTTTCAGCTTCAAACAGAATGGAGAATACACTCCCAGTACTTAATAATATGGTTTTGTGTTCACAATAAGGCTTGTGAGTCTTCAGTACCACAAGCTGCATAAATATATAAATATCTTAAAAATCAATCGAGCAGTACAGTACGCTGTATGCCAAAGGAGATCTCATGTTTTCTCTCCCTGCAGGTTGAGGCAGAGATGGTTCAAGAGGAGCATTAGGATGGGAGTTGTTTTGCGAGTAGGAAGGCCTCGATTCCTGATAGAGATGCCTTGTGTTTGCAAAGGTCTTCGCCCGCAGAAACAGCGTAAGTACTCTTTTTATACGTTTCACACAGCTCTGTTTCACATTCAGTTCATTTTCACTTCATTAAAATGTCCAATTTTCTCATTTGCTTCTAGATTAGGTTACATAAAAATGGTCTAACCAGCAATTATGGTAATCATAATTTCCATAATTGTAAGAGGGTCACATAGACTTGTTTCCAGTGACCATATTTTCTCATATATGTGTAACCTGTTTTTCTTTCTCTCTGGCTCTCTCTGTTCATTGTGTACCTGTTTACCAGCACATTCTCTCTCAGAGGGAAGGGAAGTTGAACCATCACTGCACTGGTACTGGTGATAGAGGATCAAACACCCAAGGGCCAGGTAAATTACTTATTTTATGCTTTCTAAGCTCCTAGTCATAGCCACAGGTACTATACAGAACATATATCATGACAAGAAGTGTTTTACTGTTCAGGTTTTATTGTCGTGTACAGGCACATGCACAGATGAACTCAAATCCTCCCTCTTCGAGCATTTTAAAACCGGTGTTTGTGCCTTAAAACCAATTTAGAGCTGGTTCTACAATGGAACCTTTCAGAACAGGTTTTCTTTTCCATACAGACAGAACCACTACAGAGCCATGTCATGACATCATTACGGCACATACTCTGAATTTACTGTACAGTTCACAACGGACACGATTAAGTGTTTTCTCTTCAAAACCAGCGTCTTCATATGGCCTGTCTACCTTTAGAAAGATTGTTGTAGTTGTTGTTTTTGGAACATTCATTGCTGTGCTGGGCATTTCCAAAATGTTGACTGACACTGCTACAGCTTAGGATTTATACTCCATTTTTTGAGTGTGACACTGCTATTAAATTCAGTTATTAAAAACAGCTACTGTGAATGCAGTTTTGCGGCGGGCAGTGAATAACATTCGACGAATACTGACCATCCGTTTCCAGTGTTGACTAATATTTATGAATGTGGTTACAAGCAGGATTTATACCAGCTCTTTTACACAGGTTCCATAAATACCAGCGGGTGATGCTGAAACATCCAGAAATATTTAGTAATGACAATACAAACGTAGTTTCGTCAGAAACTCCCACTGTGAGAGACGCTTCCTGCAGGTTCTTGGATCAAAGTTCAACAGCGCTGCACTTCAGTGTTGCCACATGGGAAATATTTAAATATCATACCAGCAGCATTAATTTATGATAAATAAGTGTTACATCATTGCCATTGCCAACAAATGATTTAAACCCCCATCGAAATGCACACATTTAAACATTATGTTACATGTAGAGGAAAAATATCTAACATTTTATTGTGTAAAATATAGTTTGGTGAAGAAGTATTTGAACAGTGATGGTTTTTATGATTTTGACTTTATACACCACTGCAATGGATTTGAAAAAAAAAAAAAAAAAAACAATCAAGGCATTCATGGTACAACCTTAAAAGAAAGAGTCCCGCTGAGCTCAACGACATCAAAAGGCCTGCAAGACCGTGTCAGAATAGTAAAGTGGATGATCGCAGAGTCCTTGCTTTCATGAAGTAAAAACCCCTTCACAGCGTCAGCAGAGCTCAAGTTCACTCTGGAGAAGGAACGTCTATTATTAAGAGAGGGTTTACAACAAGGTGCAAACCACTGGCAACGTTCAAGAACAGGAATGGCAGATTCGATTTAGCCAGAAAACAAGTTACAAAAGAGAAAGAAAGTCCTCCCATGCTACTTCCTATTTATGAAACCTCTTAAATTAAAGCTAAAAGTGTACAATTTGATCACATCTTGACTGTTTTATTTCAAATCAATTGTGGTGGTGTATAAAGGTAAAAATCATAAAAACTCTGACCTGACAGTAATATGCAATTAAAATAAATGACTGAAATAAACAGAAAAATATGGAATTGCAGATACTCAAACTGTACGGACACACTGTATACATGTGTTTAAGTAACGTATGAGAGTGCACAAGGTGTTCATGGGTAAAGGGAAGGCCAGTGATGATACATGCTTGTTTTTGATTTGTGAGCTTTATTCAGGTTATTGTGCACAGTCACAGTGATGAAGTAGGACTAAGTCGTGTGTGCAGATGTTTTTGCATGGATCTCTGGTTCCCAGAAATTACACTCATTTAAATACACTTATTTTGCTCTAATAATCCTCAAGGGACAGCAGCATGAAGCTGCGTAACTGTGATGAATGCACACAATAGTTGGGTGATATTACCATTCCAAGCAATTTCATTTGGCTTAGAAATGAGAAGATATTGAGTCTTATTTAAGCAATCAATAACCTTGAACATTTCGTTTTAATGAAAACTATAATTTCAAGCAGTGGCAATTACACCGCAGGGGAATGTTTTGGAGCCATGATGATTTTGCTGCCGTTTGCATTTTTGCAATGAAGATATTCTTATTGGGATAATCATTGACTTCTGGGGGCCTGTTATGACCCTGGCTAAAGACATCATCAATAGTTTAATTCATTACTCATTGCTTTTGGTCACGCAGTACATGAATGTTCCTGATTCAGATTGGCTATGGATTGCAGGGCATGGCCATTAGATAAGAGAAAATAATAATAGTAGTCATAATAATCCCTGCACAGACTCAGACACTTGTAGTTTTTTCTTTTCTTTTCTTTTAAAGCTGTTATCTAATGGAAGACAGCAGGTGGGCTTCTTGTTGAAAGCTGCTTCTAGGGCACATTTTAAAGCTGCAGAGCTGTAGGATTTACACTTTAAAGTATTTAGAAATCAACCAAATGGATGTATGTACATAAAAGAAAAACAGCCATTTTGATGCAATGTTAATCACATAGATCTGCTGTGGGCTGAGCTCAGTGATGAGCTGTTTTCAGCTGCCGGCGGATATCTTTACATGTCAAGTATGTGGAGCTGTCAGAGGAATCCCCATTCAAGGTATGGCCAATGAGATGAGCAAGGAATGAGCTGATGTTCAGTATGACGTAGGGAATCCCATCAAGCTAGAAGAAGACTGTAAAATACAACATGCCCTTGCACATTTTGATTTGCTACTTTTTCAGTAGAAATGATTGTTTCTTCTCACTCTCAGCTCTGTTATCCTTGCCAGCCATCCTAATCCTTTTCCTCATACAAAGAATTAGTCTGATTCCTCAGGATTTAACTTTGATTTCCAATGGGCAGTACCAACAGAACCAGAAGAAACTGACTCTGGGTGAGATTGGATCGGCATACAACCAGTCAGAGAGATGAGGCATGTGACATAGGCAGAGCAACAACCAGAGTATCAACGAAATTCAAAATGTGTGCAGTGGAGAAGAAACTCTGGTGTATGACTGTTGTTGAACCTGTTGTGATTGATTCTTGTTCTGTACCAGTAAAAATAACTGAATGGGAGTGGTATGAGACCCGTCTCATGAGAGGAAATTTTCGGCAAGTGAATGGGAATGACTGGCCAGGTTAGCTCTCTGTTGCGCAGGCCATGTGATACCCTCACATTTCAATTGGTTTCTTTACTCATATTAGTTTTCTTTTCTTTTTCATCCTTGCTGTGAATAAGTCACAGCACAGCTTGCACCGCTGTTTCTTGCTTTATCTAATGGCTTTTTAGATAAGCCATTTCACATAAACCATTTGTGTTTTGCGCATGTTTATGCTTCATTTCCTGTGTGTACTATGCAGAGTTGTACCTGTTCATTGAACGAAAGTTCAGGAACTAGTTCATATTTTGTGCGAACGTGAACTGAGCATGCTCTCTTTCCCCTTGACGAGCGTTGGGTGTGAACGAGTTCATTTTGGGCACCTGTGAACGACGCTCTTTCAAAGTTCACGCACTGTCAAAACCGTACCAGGTTTCCAGCGAAACCCATTTAAAATACAGCACAAATGAGCCTAATATGTATCTGAGGAAAGCAATCAAACATGGCTAAACCGGCTGTCACTTCTGTCATGCTAACAATTGCGTCATCAAACGTTTAAAACAAGCATGGAGGAAGATGAAAGCTGCAGTCGGCCAGAGCGATCCGACTCCCGGGGGGGATTGAAATATTGAAATGGGGAAAAAAAAAACATTTGCAGCTTAAGGACCTGTTTTTGTCTTATAATAAAGACCATTTGGTGGCAAGTTTTTCCTCATAGTTTTAATATACTGTAGAGAGAAGCTGAAATGGAAATTACAGTTGTACATGGGCTGTCCCTTCAATGCTAATGTGAACCCTGGTTGGTAAAGGATTCTGAATTCGGACACATAGTCTTTGACAGATAAAATAGATAAAATAATTGCTGTTTGTGGTGGTGTAGTATATGGGCAGTGGCAATCATTTTGACAAATAATTGCTCACAGCAACATTAAAAAAGAATTTAAAAAAAAAGAACTAAAAATGAACTATTTAGTTCATTTTTTTGAAATAGTGAACTGAACTAATTTGTTTTAATTTCTGCAAACTATGAACTGAACTAGTTCCTGTAGAAAGTGAACTTGCCCAACACTGGTACTATGTTGACAAAAGTGATTTGGAGAGCAGTTGGGTGACCAAGTCACTGATGGATTGTGCATTGTGTGACATCAGTCATGGTGAAAGTTGGATAAGACCTTAGCAATGAGGGCAAATGGACTGCCTCATCACCGCCCTCTCCCATTGAAAAACATATCTAAAATCCCAAGGAATTAAAATATTTTTTCCACACTGGCATATGCTGGTGTTAACTCTCAATCGCCCAGGTCATGATAAGTCTAAGGCTTGAATTGAAGCAACTGGACTTCTTCTTCTTGGTTCTTGAAGACATTTCACCTTCAATCCAGAAGGCTTCCTCAGTTCTACTTACAGTTTAACTAACTGAGGAAGCTTCCTAGATGGAAGGTGAAATGTCTTCAAAAACTAAGAAAAGGAAGTCTGGTGCTTTGACTCAAGCCTTTGAGAATTCTGGTCGATTCTGGTCTTTAAGGTAGACTAAGATATTGTTGCTAATGTATGCTAATATTTACACTTAAGTTATAACAGATGCTGAACACAAAATATGACCAGTGGATTGGAAAGACTGTGGACTTCACTGTGTCTGACAGCAGAGGCTGACTCATGAGCGTTTTCATAATATGCTACCCCCATTTGGTCTGGAGTGGTATTGCTACATATAGTGTCATTAAACACACACAATTAAATCAGAACCACACTGCTTAAACAAAAGGTTGAATTTTTTTTTCTATTTTAAGCTACATTCATGTTTTAACAAGAATTAAAGATGTAGTTAGTAGAAGTATTAGAAGTGGTTGTTGAACATAAAATTGCTCTGACGGTAAGGCTTAGCTTAACTTAAAGTGTAATCATCTTCCGTGAATACTCTCCTTCTCTCCCTTTGGGGCCAAACAGACTGTCGCTGTCTTGTCGTCAGCTACCTCATCATTTAGAGGGCTGTGAATAATAATGAGGGATAACTGCACTGCTATGACTCATATGTTCAGCTGAGTACAGACAGATTTCCTCCCACTCCAGCGCTCGTATACGGTTGTGAAATGTCTCATGTACTCCGCATACGTGCATGTATATAGTAGATATTGATGACCGAATTCAATTACATGATTACATTTTCAGCTGAAGCTTTGCATGATTTATTGCACAGAATTTAAATGCATTTACAGACGGTGCAGCAACAAAGGAGTGGCGAGCATGTGATATTGACCTGTGTGGTCCAGGCCAAATAAAGAATAACGAGATTCAGCATCTCTGCCAAGTGGAGATGTCCGCTGAGACTATTTCAGTGGTAGAGAGGGAAGGGTGATGGGCTAGAGCTTCATGCACATTTATCAAAGCTTTTCTTACCAATCACCTGACTGACTTTTGTTGGGGCTCTCTGAAGGTTGTCTTTAGAGTGTACTTTATTAGGGACGTGATTGATTTTCTGACGGCGATGTCTGTCTGTGTTGTAGATGTCATGCAATTTTGAGGAAATGTGGACAAGGGTAGATTTGTACTCACTGCTGTGGTTTTGTGTTTACAACTATCATTTGTTTTGATTTACCAATATTGACTGATTTATCAACCAGTCAGCTAAGCATTTTTTCTTAATTAATATTGTTAGAAATGTCAATAAAACTAGGGATGTTTGATCAATTGTCTTCCTCTCCTTAAGAATTTGGCGATAAAAAATCGAATCCTTATTGACCAAGGCATTGATCTATTCCTTTGCCTTTTCCAATGCATGTCCATTTCATTTGTTTTTCATCTGCTTTCCTATTCCCTGAAGCTTAGGCTAGCCATTACAAAGGCCTCAGTCTCCCCATGCAAGGTCAACTATAATCAGCTCTAGACAATGTCACCGGCTTGCTTTTTCAAAGAGCTAGGCAGAGGAAGACGACTCCTCTGGGCTTTTAAGGACCTTCTGCATTATACCATTCAATTACTGTTCATTAGACAGTATACAGCCATTAATCAGACTGAGATGGTCTGCTAGTCCTCAGTGGGGACAGTGAACTGGGAAAATTTATTCTTCCTTCCTGTCTAGTCCACTGTTTCAGTGGTAAGAAGAGAGATGACACATTGGAGTGCACTGAAGCTTTCAGTGCAGAGACATCTTAGACTGAACTGGTACTCCAGTGTTGGTATTATTTCTCAAGTGAAGTTCTTCACTTCATGGAGCCCTATCTTGGAATTTTAAGAAAGAAAAGCTTTGTATGAGATTTACTGCTTATGAGGGAGAGTATAACAAATCTGATATATCACTGAAAGGTGAAAAAGCTGACAGATTTACTGATTAGAGCTGCATATGCATGGACTATGACTAGATGATGATATGAGAAACTGATTTATGTTTTCCAAGAGGCTGCAGATGGGGAGGTGGAGAGGCTTTGGAAGAATACGATCATGGATGTCCCGGTTTTTCAAGGGTAGGTTCATCAAAGCATAAAGCCTGGTAGTAGCTCACCGATGGCTTCACTGGCAGCCCCCACGTTCCCCTTCACAGCCCCTAATGCAACCATAAAGAGACCACTAATACATTCCGCATTACCAGTGGCTCCCTCACATTGCATGTCACAAGATCTGCAACAATCTTTCAACATCTGGGAGAGTTTTACGTCGTGCTTTATGGAGAACATCTGGTTGAGAATTTATTTATTTGATTTTGCCTCCCTGATCTCCCCGGTCTTATTCTAACATTAAAGGTATCTGCGCATGAAGACCTGCCACATTAAGAGCATTTTTCCCCAGTCCTCATATTTGCATTGCCATTTGCAATTTGAAACCATTTAGAGAGAATAAAGGGAATATATCTGTTGTTACTAAGAAAACACATTTTCCTCTCCATGATTTCTTATTTTCCAAAGAATCACATAGTATTACTTTTGTATGACGGTTCCATAGACAAGCAATCTGAAAGAAAATATCATGTTAAAACCCACAGCATAGCAATGATGATGACCTGACATTCTCTTTTGTTGGGGACTGTGCCTTTCAGTTGGTTCAGGCAATTTTATTCTAATTGCTTATAAAACATAGGCTTTGCTTGTAGGGCCCATTCAGTGACTTCCCAGCATCCCTGATTGTCCCTTGTGAGAATTCACGAGATGTGAATCCCTGCAGGTGGTTATCACTGTCTGCCCTTCAATCTGAGGTTCTCTCTGTCAGCTTGACACCAGAAAAATCACTGCACCCTCGGCTATCAGCAGGCTCCTTTCCCAGCTCACGTCATCCATACTATCAAGACGGTACAGATATACAGAAGCAAAAATGTAGGTGTGCATGCACAGATGGGTCTAACAGGCAGCAGTTGATATTAAACACTTGTCTTGCACCATTTCACATGGTTTCTGGGTATATACATAGAGTTTACTTCAATTTTCTTCATATTTGCAGTACTACAGGTAGAGATGCAGCCTTGTGGATTCTGGTACTGGCTATGATTTCCCTGCAGAATAACAATGGGCACTGCAGGGGGCATTTGAGATAAATCACAGCACATTATTGCTTGCCGACTAGAGGTCCACACACTCATTTTTCTGTCCCTATCACGTTATATTGCTGTTGTTGCTTATGAATGGTTCCGCATCATCCATGCCTCATGTTCACTAGCTGTCACAGTGGATCTGCAGATGACACAGATGCAAAAGCGTAACTGGGGACTCAGAGTCGGAGTGGAGGGAAGTGCATAGGGGAGGAAATGTAAGTTATCTGAAAAAAGAATCAAGTCTGCCTGCCACCTGCTTTGCATCAAAATGTCAATATCTGGACTTCTTCATCCTTGAAAGGGCTTTTTTCAGGAGAGTAAAAATAAGAAGGTTTTGTCAAAAGGTAAATCTATAGATGCCAATCAGATAAAGTTGGGATGGTAAGGAAAATGCTCAAAGAAAACTTAGGCAGTTCTTGACTTTTAAAGTCAACATTATCAGCTCCCTTTTTCATGGAAATGACGATAAACAAAAGGGCTTATAGTGTTAATAGTTATAGTTAAATATTTAAATCTCTATCAACCTATATCAATATATCTTTATGATGTGTTTAATTTGAACAAGAATTAATAATCGTAATAATGATAATAAATATGAGCACAAGTGGCAGTCATTGGGTAACAAGTAGTTTTGCAGGATCCCTTAGGTGGATGACTTCAGCCAGCAATCACTTCAGGTCTTTTCTTGAATTGAAGCCTACAATAAGTATATGAAATTTCAAATTTTTGTCTCAACTGCTTCTTGAGATATTGACATGTGTTGATCGTAATGGACCTTATGAATAAAACCACATGGAATTTGGTTTCCTTCCAAAGATAGTCATGCCCATCCTCAATACTAAGTTTTGTTACCCTTGGATGGAGACTAGAGATGCGCGGATGACGTATATTTTAACCCGCAACCGCTTCTTAAAATCTCTATCCGCCCGCTATCCATTTGCAGGAACGTTTTTTCACCAATTTTCAAAACCGGACCGACCCGCCATCCTTTTTAATAATATGTAAATATTTTTTCTTCTTATTATTATTTGAGTGCTTCAACCGCAACCCGCCCGAATTTAATTAAAGTATTATTTTTTGACGAGTCATCCGCCCGATTTGCGGATTATCCGCTCCGCCCGCGGGTGCGCGGTTCAACCGCGCATCTCTAATGGAGACTAAAAAGCAACTTGCCATGTCAAAGCTTTGAATTTGTCATTTTGAAACAATTTACAAAATTAAAAAAATGAAAAAAGTGGCTTTTGTCAGCGCAGTCATGAGACGAATTGCCCCAAATCCACCTATTGTTTGATTTCTTCAAAATATCCTTTGATAAGCTTCCCTGGAATGTCACGGACATGATTGGTACCAAGTTTGATGATGTTTGGCCATTGTAATCAGAGGAGATTGGCCTTTAATTTAGATTGACCAAGTAAACAAATTTGACTGGTGCACAAATTTAAAATACATCTTCAAATCAAAAATCTAAAAAAGTAGTTTTTAATCACCATTTTTTGGAGATAACGTACACTGAGTCTCAGGGAATTGTAATAAGATATCTAGAGGGGGTTTGTATTATCTTCTCATTCAATTTTTTGAAACTGACAGGAAAAATTTATAGCTGGAAGTGAGTGCGTTTAGGTGCATTGGGCATGGGACATTTCATGAACTAAGAGGAAAACAGAACTTTCTTTTGAATAGACAAAGCCCTCTGGATGGAATGTAAAATCTTTTATAAGGAGTCCATTTGCCTAGCCTTTGAGATTTTTTTTCTTTTTTTTACCACATATGGTTATTGAGATTTTAGCCAAATGTAAAACAGCTTACTATAGTGCCACTCATGGTCCATTTCATTTGCACATGTCAGTTCACTGACCAGCAATCTATGAACAAAGTTTGGTGCCAAACTTGGAGAAAAATATAATCTGAACAAAAGCAATATGGATCCAGTAGCCTTACTGTTTGGACCCCTAAATATTCCAAGGTCAAAAGAATTTGCTCTTTGATATTAATTATTAATAGTTTAGCTTTTGTGACTTACAACTGATGGCATATTTTTATCATAGTTGACAACTATTTTGGCACAAGTCTCTTGAAGGAACTTCGCCTATTCTTGCAGGACTAATTTTTCCACTTCATCCAAGTTGTGTAGTTTCTGAGCATTAGCCTTTTGCTACCTCCACAGGTTCTCAGCAGAGAGCCAGCCTACAACCATGAGTTTTGTCATCTTCAAAAGGTTTTGCGTGAATTGAGATGCATGTTTTGGGTCATTGTCTTGTTGGAGGTGCAGATGTATACACAAGGCTAGACTGGCAACACATCTCTTTACATTCTTCCTCAGAATATCAACAAAGTCTTCTCTTTGTATGTTCCCATGCGTATATCACAATATTTCGGTGTGGGAACTGTGTTTGGTCACATCCCACCCAAGCATAGAGTTTTAAAACTTATGCCAATATTTGTTCATGGACAAACTTCGGACTGACTTTGATCCTCTGGATCTTGGATAATGACCCTGAAGGAAACCGTGACGAAAAGCCCTCATAGCAGTCATCCATGAAACATCTCCTCTTCTAACATTTTGGGGGTACTCGTGTCATGAAGAGACATGAAACATGGGAGAGGAAAGGAATAGAGGGGTGGTGGCCTTCAGCAGAAGACCACAGACCAAAGGGGTTTCCCATCACGTAATACCAGGAGATACTAGTGCGTTCAGTTTGGTTGAGATTCTCCTTGAAAAGTTATTGGCACTAGGTACAATGGCCTAGTAATTTATGAGAACTGTTAAGGCCTCTGACAGAAGTTGTAAAGCATCCTGACTGATTGGGTAGATGTGAGATGTGTGCAGTCATGGCATATTGTTGCCTGTATGTGTGCACGACATGCAGACAGTTCCACTGCTTCCTCTGTCACAGATAAATTACTCCTTGCAGTCAAATTAAGTTGCTGTAAATCACTTCGTAGACCTGAGAGTAGTCCTGAGTGACGACCTTTACGCCTCTTTGACTTTAACTCTTATTTATGTTAATCACATCTGTATTATACTGACAATAAAACTGTGTCATATTAAAAAAAAAGGCCATTGTCTTGCAGGGCATATGACAGGGACTGATAACCCACTGGTTTTGTTTCGTAAGTTTTGAGATGATGCATGATTCTTCAGTGTTTCTAAATAAATAATTGTCTTTGACTTTATTTTTACAGAAAAAAAAGAAACATTGATGTTTCATGTTTTGATATGCATGTCTTTCATGTTCAAAGATATCCACTGAACAAATGTCATCATTTAATATCTCTTAGATTCAACTTTTAATCTCAAATATATAAAATATAAGAGGAAAAAAAGAGCTTCACATGATTCGATACAGCATTGCAAATGATTGGTCTACATATGAAATCCCTCCTCAAAGAGCGACGTGATAGTTATGAGACTTTACTAATCATAGCTCGATGGAATATACGTCCACTGAAATCCCTCAAGTGACTTTTTTCCTGCTTTATTCACCCGCATTGAGCAAATAGTGTCTATCACTAACAGTCTTTGTTAACTACAGTAAAGCTGCTGGAAAATGTATGCTTTTATTCTCATTTATCATACACATGTCATGAGAGACCTTCAATAGTCCTCAGTTCCCCAAAGGAATGAGCCTTTTTTTTTTCCACAGTGAGAAATAATAAGTTCCATGGGCTGTGTGCTGAAAATCAACCATTGTGATGTGGAAGAAGCGTCTGTGTGATCTCGCCTGCACTTGAGACGACAGGCTCAATAAAGTGCACCACTGCTCAGTTACACATTAGCTTTGATTGCCAGTTCGTTCTGTGCCTAACCCATAGCTTTGAACTGCGCCTGAAGATGAAAGCCAACCTTGTCCACAATGTGTCCACTGCAGAGTACTGCTGTTGCTTATTCGCTCCAGGCACCATCAGGACTGTTTTTTTCACAGTTCTTTACCGTACCGGGACAAGCGTAATGTATAATTCATCACGCAGCGCATCTTGTGACAGCACCCTGTCTCGACTCCATTTCAAATTAATGCCTTTTCTCTCCTTCTTCATTTCGTGTTGACTGTGGTCATGATACTACTGTGGCATCTGTGTTGTGTCCAGTGGATAGACTTTGATATGAGCGGTTCCCATGGCGGTCGCATCATTGTTCAGTGATTATTCTCTCTTTAAATTTCTCTGACCCATTCTTGTGTCTGTGTTTTCCAGAGTCATGGAGCACAGTGTCAGACTGTTAAGAACCAGAAGTCCTTGTTCGTGTCTGTCTCAAAAGGCCAGCTGCTCATCTAGGAGACGAAACGATGTTATAAACCAAATAAAAATGTCTTGCCTCCTGACAGCACCGCCTTGGATATATGGCCTCTTATTTCAGTGAATATATTGCATAATTATGTATGGTTATGAATATTACATGGAGCCTCACACTGAGCGCATGGTAAGATGCCTAATTGCAGAGTTTAATTATTAAGGAGCAAAGGTCCTGAGTGGCCTTTGTGAAAAGCACTTTTGATGAATTATTTTTTGCAGTTTTGCGATGAATTATTTTGGGGCGCTTGCATCTAATCAGCAGGCATAGTGGACCGACTAACTGCTCTTGAGAGAGGCTTATCTTTCCGCGGAGAGAAATTACTATGCTGATTAAATCCACTGAAATCAACTAATAACTTAATGATACTGGACTGTATCAAAAAAGACGCCCTTATAGGGGTGCATCAAGGGTGCAGTGATGGGTGGAATGAGGGGTTTTGCTGTTGACCTCCGGGCCCTGCTTTGATATTTCTGTGCAACGTGAGGGAGAGAAAGCGTGTGATGGTATGTACTGAAGCAAAGCTCTTCTTAAACAGCCTTGTACCGCCTTGCTTTCTACTTCATATGAGCACTTCATAGAGGCTGACTAAACAAGGAATAATAAACTAGATCTCCCCCAAGTAGCCACTAGGCACAGCTGTTTGTGTAGCTACAGTACTTTTACAGCTGCATCTTCCTTTGCAGCATGTAGTATAACTGAGACACCCACAACTAAATGTCTCCCCCTTGGAAACAGTTTATCTAGTTGAAATATGCTTAATATGCAGAAAAGTTTAAGCACTGATTCAGTTTTAGAATCTCAATTGCGGAAAAAAAAATCCAATGATTTGCAAATCTCATAAACACGTTTCTAATTCACAGTAAGACATGGAGTTGTTAAATGTTTAAAGCGGGGAAATAGATCTTAGAGTTAAGGCAATTTTGAATTTTAATGGCACCAACACATCTTAGAAAAGTTTTTGTCAGGGTGATGCTTCCAGTTGTGTAACATCCTCTCTTCTTTTAGCAACATTTCGTACTCACTATAGGGACGAAAGTTGTGGGACGCCTGACCATTACACCGACATGGACCGTAATGTTGTTTTCAAGTACACATGCACTTTGATTTGGAGTTGGTCCCTCTTTTGCAGCTATTACAGCTCTTCTTGGAAGACTTTCCACAAGATTTTGCAGTGTTTCTGTGGTTAAATTGGACCCATTCATTCCTGATGTTGGACGAGAAGGTCTGGATTTCATTATTCATCCCAAAGGTGCTCAGTGGGCATGAGGCCAGGGATCTGTGCAGGTCAGTCAAGTTCTATCACACCAAACTCATCAAACCATGTCTTTATAGTCCTTGCTTCATGCACTGGGTCCACAGTCATGTTGGAATACAAAAGGGCCTTTATTAAACTGTTGCCACAAAGTTGGAAGCAAAGCATTGTCCAAAAAGTCTTGGTATGCTGAAGCATTAAGATTGGTCTTCACTGAAGATAAGGGACCTAGCCTAAACCCTAAACAACTTTCCCCTATCATTATCCTTCCTCCACCAAACATCACAGCTGACACAATGCAATATTCTCCCTGTATCCACCAATGCCAGACTCATCCTTCTGACTACCAAACAGACAAATGTGATTTATAACTCCAAAAAACACGTATCCACTGCTCCACAATCCAGTGTTGTTGTGCTGTACACCAGTCCAGCCATTGCATGGCAATAGACTGGGTGATGTGAGGCTTGTATCCAGCGGACACCTGTTCCCTGATGCTCCCGCCACACAGTTTTTGTGTTTATTGCTAATATCCAAACTGTCTTATTGCAAATGGTGGCATATTATCGCAGTATGACGCTTGAGGTAACTTCAGAACAACCCATTTTTGTATTACAGATGTTTGTAAATGGGTTTTATACACCTGTGCCAAAGGGTTTGATTGACACACATGAATGTAATAATTAACAGGTGTGGCCAAATACTTTTGTCCATATAGTGTGTGTGTGTGAAGTGAAAAGACCATTCTCTGACTTTCTGTGTCAGGAATGTTGTTCCACTCTTGGCTGATGTAGGATTCAACCTCCTCAACAGTCCTGGGGCTTCTTTGTTGTATATTTCATTTCATAATGTATCAAAGGTTTTCTTTTGGTGAAAGGTCTGAGCTGCTGGCAGGCTACTTCAGCATCTAAACTCTCCCTCTACAAAACCATGCATTTGCAATAGATGAAGTATTGTTTTGCTGAAAGATGCAAGGCCTTCCCTGAAAAATACATTGTCTGTGTGGGACCATGTGTTTCCTCTCCACATGTACAGCCTGTCCTTTCCGAAGGCATTGATGCACCCCCATTCCATCAGAGACACATACTTTTGAAGTGAGGGCTGATAACAAGCCAGATGGTCCAGGCGGAGGCAATGGCATCGTTTCTGGATTATGTTCACGTATGGCTTCCTCTTTGCATGATAGAACTTTAACCTGCATTTGTGGATGGCATGGTGGCAAGTATTTTTTTTTTTTACTGTCAATTTTTTTTAAATTTACATTCTACACAGCACCCTAACTCAGGTTGATATGTTAAATTTCTAAATGAATAAACCAGGCTTCACTGCATGTTGCTTCAATTATTCTTCAATAACAACCTAATTTTCACAGTGCAGACAATAAGAATATCTGACACTCTTAAGAACAGTTCCAAGTCAAGCTGTGACAGTGGAAATTTAAGTTTGCCACAACTGTGCAATTGAATGCTGAGAAATGGTAGGCCTCCATCCTTTCACTTCCTCCAAAATACATGAGGGTCTAGCACTTATGAAATGCAGTAAAGCTGCTTTTCACAAACCAGCACCAATATGTAAATCATTGATTTATATTGATGTGAAGATCGCCACTGTGTGTCCAGCAGCTGTTTGAAGTCTCCCGCGGAGGGCAGGAAGCTTACTAACAGTCGATAGCACATCACGACAGGCACTTTGACCAGCTCAAAACACTTCAGCAAGCAGCTGAGCAATAGTTCTCAGTGTGAGGTTACTGTAAATCATCTATTCTGCTTTGAATGGAGCCTTGCAGCTGTTTCAGTTCTGTGTAAACAATAGGCGCATGCCAGTTCTGTTCCCTGGCTGTGATATAATTACAGCAATAAGTGATGGATTTTTGAATACAGAAGTATACATCAGATCTGAGGCATGTACATGTTGTATGTGACATAATCCCCATTTTGAAATAGTTCCATTCATCCATCCATTATCTATGCCCGTTAAATCCTCTGCAGGGTCACGGGGCTCTGCTGGAGTCTATCCCAGCTCTCTTCGGGCGAAAGGCGGGGGTACACCCTGGAGAGGTCGCCAGTCCATCGCAGGGCCACATGTAGACAAACAACCACGCAGACTCACAATCACTCCTACGGGCAATTTAGAATCACCAATTAACCTGACACATATGTCTTTGGACTGTGGGAGGAAGCCGGAGTACCCGGAGTAAACCCACGCAAGCACGGGGAGAACATGCAAACTCCACACAGAAAGGCTCCTGCTGAGGTTCGAACCAGGAACCTTCTAGCTGTGAGGCAACAGTGCTGACCACTAAGCTGTTTTGAAAGAATTCAGCCACAGAATTTAACGCCTATTGCACAGCAAACATTTGGAAAAATACTTTAGCTGTAGAACTTGGTGGCCATCCAGGAGTACCGCAATTGTATCATGAGCTATTCGGCGGCTTCGTTCTGCTGAGCGTCTTTCAAATCTACGCTTTGCTCAAGGACATGTGGGGGCATTTTAATTCTTAAAGCACTTTCCAGTACCAGACTGAATAACACAGAAGCATATGAGCTAAGTGAAATGATAACAGTCGAAGGTCATTTTATACAGAGGCCGTTCGTGCCTTCAGACCTTTATTGTGCCTTCTAAGAGTCAAGATGGACAGGTGGTGTAATAAAAAGACTTTTTCACAACTGACATCATCCAAAGCCACCAGGAGGCCACTTTTCCCGCCCTCTATGTTCCAGCCTGGTAGCTACCCACTGTCTGAGGCTAATGGCTGGAAGCACGGCTAAAAGCTCTCACTTTGATAAGGTAATATGGAGTCGGGGGGGGGGGGGGGGGGGGGGGGGGGGGGGACTGTTGTATCAGTGGGACCATATACACTGATTATACAGGCATGAGGAAATGGTCTAAAAATAAAAAAACAAATAGCAAATGCTCGATGATATCACTGACCCCAGATTGCTGACGACAGTGTTTTGAATCATATCCAGATGGTTTCAAGGCAGAGATGATGGTGGGAGCTAAGACTTACCGCTGTCTGCTCAGCTGATGTCATGCTTAATAAAATAAAAAGTGAGTGGCATGCTGTTTTGCAGTTACATTAATGAACGATGCAAATTAGATTAAAACATTGCTTAACTGTGATTTTATTATCATGAGATTCACTGTATTGAACGATCAGAAATTGACTGGAGGCTTTTATCTCTAATAGATGGTAAAACCTCAGCACCTCATAATTCATTTATTGACATTTCAGCTCCTCTTTGGTTACATACAATCATTCACATCATGTCCACCAGTATGCCTTAATGTTATATTAAATCTGACTTTTCTCTACTCTTCATTCTTTTGGTTCTTTGGAGATCCCATATGTGAAACAAAAACATTTGAAAAACGCTTGTTCGTTTCTGTTCGGTTTGCTTCATTTTCTGGCCTTATCTCTTTCCTTTTCGTTTCTCTTTATCTGTACTCGGACTAACTGTCCTTTGTAAGATGGATGTGTGCATTCCCAGGGCAGCTGGCCGTGTTGTTACTCAGTGTACTCAGCTTAAACTCGACCATCCAGCCACCTTGTCTGGCATGAGGGCTTTTGTCCTGGGAAAAAAAAAAAAAAAAAGAGAACTGGTACTGCACTGCACAGCAAACATGTGTTGTACTGCTAACCGCATGGGAGATCATCTGTTTATTTGGCGCTTTACAGTACAACTTCAGTATATTATAGACATTCCCCATTGAACTTGACATCTAAGCTATGAGGTTAAGGGCTAGGCGACTGGCTAGCTAGCTGTTCTCCAAGGACGAAGATGACTGCAGCCAAAGGTCGCCGAACTGGCCTTTGGTTGCTGCTAGTTTGGCCAGTTTCGGCTCCAGCAGCCATCCATCCATCCTCACTTCAGATGTTGCTGACATCTGAAAGAAAGATGGATATTGCTTATATCCTACATAACACTAAAGTCCACCCATCCATTCCCGCTTCTGTCTATTCAGGATCATGTGGGTCTGCTGGAGACTCTCCCAGCTCTCTTTGGCCTAAAGGCAAAGGTACACCACGGACAGATCAACAGTCCATTGCAAGACCACTACTAAAGTAATATTTAAATATTATGTGTTGCTTTGGTCTGACAACATTATTGGTTCCTGAAGATGGGCATCAGCAAATTGTAGCAGGGATGGGGAAGCAGGAGAGACGAGATGTGAGGTGAGTAAGAGAGAGTAAGACTTAACAGACAGTGTTCACATCTGTCATATATATCTTGAGAAAATTCACATAATCATTCAAGGTTTTACAATCAGACTTGCAATGAATATGATAATTAACTCATTCATAAAAATCCATCCTCTAACATCATTCATGTCTCAGACATCAGATGAAAAAAAAAATCAGGTTTGAAGAAAGCCTCTGACTAGTCTGTGTAACAATAATCCTGCAGGTCATTCAGATTTCTCTGCCGTTACCACTCAGCAGCTGTAGGTCTGAGCAGGCATTCGGTGCACTGAGACAGCTTCACACTGGGCTGATCATTCACGATGAGACAAGACAGACTGCGTCATCTTACTCTCTAAACTGTTGAGGGTGAAGAACTTTAAAAAATCAGAGTCAAGAGATCAATTATTTTACCAAAATGAAGAAAAGGTGCTACTGTTTGATTCTCAAAAAAATGAGCAAAATTGTTTGGTTTTAGCTTGACAAGGGGCCAGACGGGCACTTTTAAACTAGTGATCAAATGTTTATTTTTACTTGTAGAATACATTGCATGTGTATTTTATTAGCTGTGGAAATTATAAAATAATTGATTTGACTAAAAGGTAATGATTGTAACTGATTTAAAAAAAAAAAGCAGTAGTATGGGGGGCCACTGGATAGCTTGGTGGTGCATATTTACCTTTCCTAGTATTTGCTACACTTTAGGAACAGTGTGCTTAGGCCTAAGGTATAAAGCTGTTTTACTTTTTGTGTACCATTTACCATATATTTGAACCCATCCTGCTGTACTTCTTAGGTATATTAAAACTTTTTGTGTGTTGTATGTTTATATTGTGTCACATGACTGAATAAGTTGTGTAAACGGCAGCTGAAGTCATTTTTTTTACACTACTGTTGTGATTTATGCACAGATATATCAACATATGTAGAAAACTTCTTTCATCAGCACTGCTCAGAAATCTCCTGTATAATAGCAATAATAACATGTTATTTTTTTAGAGACTTTACAATATGCAACTTTGTAGGAGAAAGCCACTGTGATTTGCTGAATGTCTTTGTTCTGTTTTGTGGCCATCTTGCTTTTTTGATTGGACACTATTTTGCATAATGTCAACCTGCGCCTGTTTGAACGATTCATTCCATTTCAGCTCCACGATAAACTTTTATAATAGCCATCATTTATTGTCAGCATGAAGGGATTTCTTGAGGATATCTGCATTTGATTTCTCAACAATTATCTTTGGATGATAAGTCACTGGGTATAAATAACTTATATCTGGGAAATCTCATGCAGAATGCGACTTTTCCGTTCGAATATGTAAATCCAGCTAGGAATGTTCCTCTGCATGAAATTGCAGTCTTTGTCTACCCTCTAACCATACAATTTCTTTCATTTCAGTCTCAGCACGCAATCGGAATATTGTCCCTTAGCTGCTCCTATCACATGTAATGAATATGTTGCCCCCAAGGGGAGAGCTGTAATTGATTAAAAACCGTAATGTTTTTCTATGCCTGGGTGTAGTCAGTGATAAGAATATCAGTGATGTGTCAGTATGGATGCATGTACATGTCCTGCATGTGGATTTTTGTGCATGTATGAGTATGTCAGCTGGTCTGTGCGTGCAGGACAGGACATCAACGTTGTATGCGCGAAGGCTCTGTTTCATCCCGGCTAATGAAGAAGCTGAGAATGTGCTTCTGGGTCGCAGTGGGAATACGCACAGTGAGGTCACTTCAAAGGCAGGATAATGACGGATTAAATCTAAATCGCGTCCCTGCTTTGCTTGCTGTCTCACAACTTGCCTGTCGGTTTCCATTTTATTAACAAATCATCGCAATATGATCCGGCAAAATGTGTCTGCCTTCATTTCCCTTGTCCATCTTACTCTGTGCAAATCCTCTACATCCAGATTAGAGGATCATGGTGGGCAGAGTGGTGGGCCTTTTTATAAACCCTTGATTCTGATGAAATATTCTTTCATTAGTGTCCATATATGTGCCCGTGTATTCATGCTTTAATGAACTGCTCTCTCCACAGTTCCTTATTGCTTTGTGTTGTGTCCATGACAGTAATACAGCTTTTCATTTATAACGGTCCCTGCAGCTTGCAAGGAGGATATTTCATCCTTGGCTAGTTTGCTTCAACATTGAAAATTAACCACCACCCACAGAGCTTATCCTTCAGTTGGTGAACACCAGGTAAAGCAACACTTTGAGCCCGTTGCGTTGCCTTTTGATAACTGGATGTGGACAGGAAATGGTCTAGAGGAGGGGAATACTTTAAGATTTTTGACCTCTTAGCATTCTTAAGAGGTCATTGTGTTAGAGGATGGCAAGTGACGAGAATGCACTGCTATACGGCAATTTAACCTTACAATTTCTGGAGATTTCTCATAGTTACAGTTCAAAAGAAGCACTCAGGGAATTATAAGTGCTGCTGGAGAAGCTTATCCTCCTCTTGACTCTCCAAAAAGCTATCAAACACTCAGATACTCTCATCAGCAACAGACCCCAAAGAGTCATGAATAAAAGTGACCCACTGGAAGCTTAGCCACCAAAAACCGAATTATTTTATTAAATTAAATTATGGAGTAAACGTCAGAAAAGAAGCATTGAGGGTGTATATTTACCCATGTCAAAAGAACTGGAGTGGAAATTACCTGATTTGGGAAGTTTACATCTGTGATTATGTAGGTCCAGTGGACCAGTTCATATTAAAATGTCATTTATTCAGTGACACTAAAAGGAAATACTTGGAGGACCATCTTGCAAGTAATAAGGTAACTGGTAACAGATGTGACTGGGTGTAAAAAGTGAATCTTAGAGAGACAGTGTTCCAGAAATAAGGATAGACAGAAGCCCACTAATAAAAAACAAACAAACAAACAAAAAAACGGTCTACAAATTCCGAAAAGAATTCACAATTTGTGTAATGTTCATCTGCATAAAAACTACTAAGATTTGGAATATATCATCCTTTACAGTATATATGATTCGGAGAATCTGGAGAAATCTCTGTGTGTGGAGGACAAGGCAGAAAGTTTACATTGGATGCCAGTACCCTTGAATCCCTGGGGCATTCTGTTATGGAAATCACTGAACTAATAACACGATTTACTGTACCATGCATATGCAGCTTGCATAATCTGGAAAGGAAACATCAATGTTAAAAAGTATAAACAAGTGATGAATCTTTTTTGTTTTTGTTGTTGTTAAAGATCTTGAATCCTCCTGCAAGTACAATGCCATACTACCTACTACCAGGCATGGTTTCGTAGAGGAGTTTAGATGCTGAAATGACCTGCCAGCAGTCCAGACCGTTTCCAACTGAAAACATATGGTGAATCCTGATAAGAAAAATATGATGAAGAACAGCCTGGAATCCTATACAATATGATAGGAGATCATTCCTTTCCTGAAACCTCAGCAGCCGTTTTCCTCAGTTTATCGACTGTTGTTAAAAGAAGAGGGGATGCTACATAGTGGTTAAGATCACCCTGTCCCAGGTTATCTGCAAATAATCACATTCTGTTTTGAATTTCATTTTAGATAGCAAATCAACTTTTCTGAAATGAGCATCATAAACAATAAGCTCCCCAGCCTGAGTTAAGCATTTTCTATTGTTGCTCTATTATTTTAAGGATTTAACATGTACATCTTAAATCAGATCTTCATTCAAAGCATAACATCCTTCATTCGCAGGATGTTGTGCGCATTCTCTCACAGTGCAGAAATGTTGTGAGTCCAGCCTGGCCCCTTTAAGAAGGTAGCCTGATGGGTAAGGTAGTGTGTGTGTGTGTCGTGGGATGGCAGAATGAAAACGGGATTAAATGAAAAGTGGAGTGAGCATAAACAGCAGCCCAGAGTGTATAGATTTACATTCTCTATTAACCGACAGGAGCTGAACAATACGACCTGTGTTACAAGTTCCATGCAGTGCCAGAATAAAGTGCCTGTTCCACGCAGAGAAAACCAGACTTTTTCTTTTGTTGTTGTTAGTGTGTTACCCGCTAATTACGAGCCAAAAATAACACAACAGCAGTGGTTTCTTTCAGAGACCAGAGGCTGTGAAGGTAACAGATAGGCTACAGTTGAGCCTTTGACTTGTTTTGCTGCAGTACCTCGCTACTTTTTAGCGAGCGACTCGCAACTGTGTCTCGCGTGAATATGTAGCTTGTAACATAGGTATCGTAACATTAGCATGGCGGAAAGCGGTGATAGCACGCAGGACATTTACCAACCCACTAAAAGGACGAAATCTGAGGTCTGGGCATATTTATTTTTATTTTTTTTAAGAATGCAGAGGGACAACTGGTGGAGGACAATTATCCTGTCTGCAGAGCACTTGTTTACATTTTATTGTAATTTGTCCAAGCAAATTGAAGGAGCTAAGCCTAATGCTTTCAAGCCACTGAGATGTTTGACCAAGAGTAACCTGGTTGACACGCTTCGCTAACTTGCATTTTGTAAACGGTACTGTTGCGTGTTGATTGAAAAAGGACCGGAACGATGTTCATCTGATGCAGTTAAATTATTAATTTATTCCATTAACTGATCCGAAAACCATAACGCCGGCAATTAGCGCCACAGCGGTCAAAAAGCTTTTGTCCTTCCGGGTCAAACACCTAACCAATAACAGGCAGCTACCTTTATACCTGACCCTCAGGTAACAATACATCGACACCCACAGACACACAGAGTGAACTACAATTCATAACAACATATTTGGCTCCTTTACAATTGTTTCTTTATTTGCACATTTATACTTATTTAAGGTTCACCTTAAAGTCCAAAATTTATTTCATCTGAACTTGCACTATAATTTTTGTTCCTGATAATTGTTTGCATATTTTGACCTACTATAGTTGTTAAAGTGTTTACTTAAATTTGCACCAGACAAATAAGCTTTGTTCCTGTTATTTATTTTGTTCATTTAAAATAAAACCTCTTTCTGTGCCAGTTGTTTGCTCTTTTAATGTGAAAGTTTCATTTTGATAAGATTTTCACTTCTGATGTTTTAGTATGACAAGAAAATCACAAGGTTTTGTTAAATTATTTAAATGTATGTGTTTTTTGGACATTTGTACAGCAATTAAGAATACCGAGATAATATTGTAAACCGTGATAATTTGGTCACTATAATCAGGATATCAAATTTTCCATATCGTTACATCCCTAATATATATGATTTTCAGTGATACCTCTACTTACAATATTAACTGGTTCTGGAAGTAGTTTCGTAACCTGATAATTTTGTAAGTAGAGATGCGTTTTCCATGTAAATGCCCTAATCCGTTCCAAGCCCCCCAAAATTCGAGCATAAATTTTTTATAAATTATAAATAATACATGAAATAACATAAAAACCGGTAAGAAATACATGTTAGAACTAGAAAAGCACTCAGAGAGCGCAGACCTCCACCAAGCGCAACATTTATCGAAAATTTGAAAGTGATCCAGAATCCAGGATTTCTTCCGGATCACACCCAAAATGAAATCAGTTCTTCCTTTTCACATTTCCGACAACTCCGGAAAATTTTATTAAAATCCATCCATAACTTTTTGAGTTATCTTGTACACAGACAGACAGATTATTGCCGGCAAAAACATAACCTCCTTGGCGGAGGTAAAAATTTTTTGTTTACCTGGGTTGCTGGGTTACGCTCATACAGACAAGGGGCCCTGCTAGCCAAGGGGATGCCAGGAAGATGCTAAGTGATAGCCAATAGCAGAGCAGCTCAGACGCACCACTTTCAAACCGAGATACAGAGCCGACAAGTATGTTAACGTTTGGTAAATTCTGGGAGCTTCCACACCGGCGATTTAAATACGTTTTCTCCCAATTTCTCCGCTACCGCTGTTCATGCCTTGGTGTTAAATGTAAACTTCAAGCCAAGTTATGATGATGAATTTGTAAAACTATATGTAGTAACTAAGCATGTAATCAATTCATAAATATATCTGGGTAAATGAAAACTGTTTAAAATGACCTTATAATCCCCCACACCCTCACCTATTTTTCCAGTGTCTCCATTCTTGTGTCACCTGTGAAGGAAAAAAAAAAAACATGAAACAAAATAACCCCCCAAAAAAACAAGAGGTTGGCAGCATGATACGTAATGCTAGTTATAGTCACTATGCTAGTTAGCATTAGAGATAGTTAGCATACATATTTCAGCAGAAACTTAGAAGATCAAGTGAAGCTGCTGCACTGCTAAACTAAATAACACCTCTGAGACAACAGGTTAAAAACTTGATTGACAGCAGCAACGTTCTGCTCTGGTTTGAGGCCTGATAGTGTTTAAAGAAATCGAACATAGTAGTGGAAGTGTGGCAGAAACTGCTAGAAAACAGGTGCAAGAAAACTGCATTTGCTGCCAGCTCTTGAAATTACAGTTTTTGTAACCAAGTATAATCACAGGTACAATTTATGTTTGTACTATTTTACTGCTATGCAGGTGCTATCTTTTTTTTTTCTTTTGTTCAGTAACTTTGAACTATTCATAGAATATCTTTATGTATATTATCAAAGCTATTTATTCTTTTGCACATGATAGAGATGCCAATAGTTATGACCAGGACTAGAATGTATCACCACTATAATTTAATGTTCTTTGGCTGCAGCACCCTATTGTATGTTATACTGTGGTGTAATCGTTTCTGAAGCAAACCTATAACGTTGCAAATGAGCAAAAGTATACCTTGTGGTCAGGTTCAGTTTAGGATTCAAGTTTGCCTGTCCCTGTGGGGCTCTTTTTGTTCCACCAGGACACGTCATCTGAATGTCAAAGTGAATACTGTTGAGGATTACTGAAGCTGAAACTGGGTTGTCTGTCCACAGTCCAGAAAATCGGTTGAGCGCAGGAGCCTGATTTGCTGGAGGCTCAGCGGCAGCTCCCATTTCACCTGGTTCTCCGATGCTTAATTGGCCTCATTATGTGATTAACTTAGCAAATTTAGCCCCTTACCCTCAAGGCACAGCTTTGAACAATGGCAGACCACAAACCCTCGCAAAGTCGCTCCATCATCAAAACAGCAACATCAGCATTTAGGCTGACCATCACATTCCACTGGGAAGTTTTCCTTTTCCTGCAGAGATATGCCTGTTTACGTATATTAACCTTTGTACCTTTGATTTAACACACTGCTTTTAAAAATGCAGTAATTCATTCTAGGGCGATTAGCAATAGATCATTGTTTCCTTAGAAATGCTCAGTGTGCATATAATGTTGCTTATCATGCTTTATGCTTTGAATGATTTTTGCAAGCTTTGTAAATTACTTCATTGTGCATGCCAGTGTTATGTTGTTTGGGCTTATGCTTGCTTTTGGCATATGTGAATTTTGCCATGTGAGACACAAATCTATTTTATATCAGGGCACAAAAAGTGCACGTTGTAATGCGAGCTTTTCATCTTCAGTGTATGAGATGGATTTGGGTTTTGCCTTTACCCCCCCAAATCAAGCCCCACCATGGAGAGAGTAGAAAGAAACAGTGGCAATCCAGCAAACAGAATGTAATATTGGGAATGCTACGGCTGTTTGTGTGTGGGTTCATAGATATTGGTTTCATTTTCTTGATCTCCCTGGAGAATAGTATGGAAAATGAAAAGAAGATGGAAAAAAACAATGTCCATGATGGTAATCTGTGCTGTCATCGCTGAAATCCTCCAGGTCCTCTGCGGCCTCCCTGACAGTCAGATGAAATGGCTGGTAAAATGCCAATTTTACCAGACTGATTGTTATATGCCGGCGACTTTGTAGGTTTGCTTCCTGGTTCAGTGTCCAACCGGTAGAGCAGGTGATGACGGCGGGAGGAGCGTGATGTGCATGTTTACGTCTTCGGGGGTAGAGAAAGGAGAGAGAAGTTTACAAATGGGATCCATCATTTTTCATGCACGGGGGGTGACATCCCTCTGTCAGCCAATTTCGCTCCGATAGCCCAGTCCCTTGGTTCATTGATATCTGCATTAGGGACCTTTGTTAAAGGTCTCATCTAAATGCATTGAAAAGCGCCTTGCTCCTTCTGCCGTTAGAAGCGTGTGCGTGCACGCGTGTAGCCTGTGCAAAGATTTGCCGACTTGGCTTTGTCTGCATTAAGGTTAGTCAATGTGGTGCGGCACTGTGCCGTCTCTGAACCGTGAGGAAACACAAAAAAAAAAAAAACAACTTGTGAGAAAGCCAGCAGAGCAAGCTGCTCAGAGAGGTTTCAGAGGTGTAGCTACAAGTGTTTTGTCACTCTGTTGTCACTGAGAAACACTTGTTTTAGCAATGGAACTCATCTGGTGAATGTATTCAAATTACAGCGGGCAAAAAGAATGAAACACGACCCACGGACTTGCTTCAAGAAAAGGGCACTAAGGATTGTGAAGGGGCTCATTTCAAAACGATAGAAATATGACAGTTACGTCTGTGTGAAGTTGGTTGGAGTAGGCACATTAACCAAAACACTTCAGAGCCTCTTCACTTTATTCCACTGAAAACACCACCCTTCATTTCCCTGCACTCTCGCGGTCCTACAGTTCAAATCAACCTGACTACATCCCTTGCTCCTATTAAGGGGATTTAATTTGCTATTCCTGTCCATCTACTTTACAGAGCCACAGAGTGATACAGCAGAGGTGCTGAGGGGTTAATGTCGCTGTCAATCCGGCGTCCCCACATCTACAATCTCATGGCTTAATTTCCACACAGATCCAAGTGCTCTTGAGCTATAAGAGGTCTCATTCACACACTTGAATCAAAATTGCCCCTATCTTACTTGGCTGGCAATTTCACAACACTTTGCTTATAAGCAATGTTGCACTTTGAACATTTTTAGGAGCTTTCTGAACTGTCAAGTAAAAGCTGAGCTTCACACATATCTTATCTAACATACTTAAAATGCGCATTATAAATGTGTCAAGTCTTTCATTTGCAGCCTGTAGGTAGTTAGGCTATATCTCCTGGCACTTTCATAAGATATATTAAGAATAGTAATTAATAAACTTGAAATCTGAAATTGACTAATAATTTGATGCTTGAGGACATCTCTGCAGTAAAATCCATGGGGATTCATTTAAAAGTACTAATCTATAGTCGTGCAGTATTTCTATAGGATTTAACCATGATGCCCTTGCAAAAATATTCAAGCTCACTTTCAAATGACTTTGAAATAAACCATTTCTATTAATTTTAGAGGCCTTTCCGTATGTTACAATAACAGTTCCTACATGAACGATATTGTGTCCCAGGATGTTTTCAAAGAGAATTGCAATGGGAGCATCTGTCATAACCTGTCACTGGTTCCAGGGGAAAATAAATGTTTGACACATGCTGTTAATGTTTTATTTATTTATTTATTTATTTTCCCCAGATATGCACATATGGAGGAAGAGAGACAGATAGGTGTGAGTGCTCTTGGTCAGAGCTGTTTAGTTGTAAATGAAAAGTGTTCCAGGTTCCTGATTGCACCTCTACAACTCCAGAGAGGTTGGAACACCAGCCACGCTCTTGTGCGATCGATGATTTGAGGTGCTCAACAATCTCAGGTCCTCTTTCTTGTGGGTTTTCATGATAAGGCAGGCCAGTTCAGTTCCTGGAACCTTTTACTCTTTTCCAGATGTGCAACCTGCTCGTTCCAGATGGTCCATCTCCTCTTTAGTCCAGAGGATGTGACCAGAGTCCAGAGGTTTGTTTCCAAAGAGAATATCATGTTTAGATTTGTCTGACCAGAGGACAGTTTTCCACTTTACCTCAGTCCACTTTAAATGAGCTTTGGCCCAGAGAAGATGGTAATGTTTCTGGATCACGTTCACACGGCTTCTTCTTTGTGTGATTAAGATTTAACTTTAAAGTGATCTGTGTCCTCAGAAAAATGATTTCTGGAAGCGTCCCTGAGTGATTTCCATTACAGCATCATGGCTGTTTTTAATGCAGGCATCACAGGCGTCCAGTATTGATTCTTGGTCTCGTCTGTTGAGCATATAGATTTCCCCAGATTCTCCGAATCTTTTAAGAATTTTAATCGACAGTATATGATGATATATTCAAAGCCTTCACAGCTTCATGCTGAGAAACATTAACTTGAAGTTTTTTTTTTTTCACAAGGAACATGCATTTCTTTTGCAGATTGGTGGACTTGAGCGTATCTTTACTTCTGAGAGCCTCTTTAAGATCTGTCACTGACCTGTCAAATCCTCATTAGTTGGAAGATATTCCTCTATGTTTTCCTTTTTAGTAGCTTCTACTTTTCCACTCTTTTGATGCGTCATTCCCTTTTTGACCTTTTGGATGTGTTGCCATTTTTCATGCCGTGGTTGCTTTTGCTATGTTGTGAAAAATAAAATATGGTTTCATGGGATAAAAAAAAAAAAAAAAAATCATTCTGTTTTTTTTTTACATTTTGCACACTGTCAACTTTTTTTTGGAATTAGGCTTGTAATCAAAACGGCACACTGAATCAGAGAGAGTTGTGCTGCTCGTGGTGATGTGCGCTGTTTTTGAAAAAGTCATTGTCGCCGTTTCCTTTTATCCCACGAGGAAAAAATGTCAGCACTGCTGGATGGTGGAATCAGTGCACAAGGGTCACTGCCAAGAAATTGGGTTTTATGCAGAGTCTGCCTCAATCCACCGCAAACCAAAGGTAAAAGCAAAGTTCTTACCAGCTTTTTTCGCCACATCATTATTTCTCATAAATTCCAAACTATCGAAAACCAGTGTCGTTGACAGCATGACGGATGAGTTCGCCATCATGAATGTCAAAAGAAATCATCTCATGAACCTTATCTCCTTTTTTTAGGGGGGGGCGGAGGGGGTTATGAAGAAAAGCCGTGGCTGTTGTGATGAGCATTGTGCAGTGATAATGACGGCCACGCTGCTGTAGTGTCAGCCTCTCCAGTCAGGTAGACAGACAGGTAGGAGAAGCCAAAAGTCGAGCTGCTGGTTGCTGGAAGACATCTATTCATGCTTTTATGCTGCCTTATGTCTTTCTGGATATGAGATAAATGAGCGCATTTTTTATTTACACCATGTCAGTGCCATGATTGCCATATCTACTGATGCCTTCTCTCCGGGGAAGGAAATGTCAGGAGGTAATCAAGTCAAATGTGCCTTTTGTTAAACTCAGTATTGGAAGTATTTGAGTGATGTTTCTGTGCAATGCGTCTTTTTGACATATTTCATACAGTGCGAGGTGGTGCCATGCAGTTTTATTATTCATATCATCCACCTTTACACATATAATTCCATACATAATAGAAAAAAAAATAGAGATCATGCATATTTGATGTTTTGGTTTCCACTCAGAAAGTCTTGCTGCTCAATGAGCGATTACAGTTGGTCAGACAACATTCAAAATTTAGCCAAACCTCACGAGTCGAGGGATTTTTATTTTTTTTTCCTCCAATACTACTTTGGCATATGGTTTTAGAAAAGATTGTGTGGTTTGATGAGCCACATGTCTCACTGAGGCCTGCGTTAAGGGCTTTTCAGTGATCCTGCCAACATTGACAAAGAATAACGAGGTCGGGATCGAGGTCCAAGTGGTAGCTGTTGGGTAGGAACGTGCATATTTATGATGGCTTCAAGATGCTTTTATTGCCTTGATTTCATCAGAATGTCTGCAGACACCTGACAGCTTTCCTCAGAGATTTGTCTCAGATACCTCCAGTAAGGCAGTGGCATCAAGGCCAAACTCCTCTCCCTGTTGGTCTGCTCAGTCTGTTTCTCTGGCACGCTTTTCTGCTTTTTTTTTTTTCCCCCGCCTACTCTTTTTCTCACTATTTTACACAGTTTTCCCCACTTATCTCAAATTTTTTTATTATCCTTCTCTCCCATCTGAAATGTTTTCCACATTCGGTGTCACTTCATGTCCTCCAGTTCCACTGATAGAAATCAGGGTTAAAACATTTGTTTACCGTGAAGAAGGGATGAGAAAAAGAGACAGTCGGCACTGCGCTAAATGTCAAGGAGAATGAGGTGGGTCGGGCCGGCGGTGCTGTTGCGATTAGAGCTGTCTTTGCGTGACATCGCCAACTGTGACACCAGAAAATCGACCACGCAGTTTACGCTTTGGAGGGCTAAGTCTCCCAGTTCCACTGTTTCCCAAGAAGTTAAGTTTGAAAGTTCTCTTTGGGCGCTTCCTTTTTTTTTAACGGTGTCAGGAGTAAAGGGATGTGTGCCGTCAAAACCCAAATGTTCAAACCAAAAAAAGTAATGAATTCTGGCGTAACAAATAATTTCTGTGTTTCTGTGCAAAAACACATCCACAAAGTACTTCTATGTGCTTGCTGTTGCCATATCCTTTTAATAATTAACCAGATGGATCTTGAAATTCCTGAAGGGTTTTTTTATTACTTTTTTTTTTTTTTTTTCCAATGGCTCCAACTACAGGAAACCGAGTAAGCTGTTGACTATTTACACTGTAATATAACAAACCACAGTGTTTTCACGCCTTCATGCCACGCCTGTATGTTTGCTGAGCGCCTTGCGTAGGAGCTATATGATTCTTTCATGAGCTGTGTGGTGGCTGGTCTTTCACAGGCATGCTCTCATTGAGCACTTAATCAATAGCAGTCATCTCGAACTCATCCTTTAAAGTGGGCTCCTGCCCTTAGTCTGCCCTATAATCCATCCACATACAGCTATTTAAATTTGTATTACAGACCAAGAGGACTGTCTTCACTATCAGCAGACTTAACAGATTGTTTAAGGACCCTCAGCACTATTTTCATAAGCGCAAGTCCTGGTTTATAAAATTCTATTCATAGGCATGGAGACCTGGGGCATGGCGGCAAGCGGGGTAAGCGAGGGACGTGTGGAGAATTTCAGATTTGGAGAAAGGCCATTTCAGTGTCTCGGTTTTTCTCTGATTGTTTCGTTAAAGCTGGTTTTATTGCTGTTGCTCAGCTTTTCTGTCTGTGTATTTGCTCTGGGTTTAAGGAGTCGCCAAAGGTAATTTATAGCATTTCCCCCCTGCAGGAGAGTATCTGATGAAGCACTTCTGAAGCTGCCCGACTGCAGACTCAAGAGAGTCTCACTTTGGATTCTGCATGAGTACAGTGTCTAAATCACAAGCAGCCTCTCCTGATTGTACTTCTGCGAGTCTGTTCGCATAGTGACGGCTGATAGTGTTCCAGGCGCAACAGTAGCGCAGTTATAGTTCGTGAGTCTATCTGAAGTAAACATTGATAGAATTAAACACAAAGAGACTTTCTTTCCCTGACGTCTATGTTTCAGTCCTGCAGCTCAGCGTCTTCAGAGACCGATGTGCAGCGATCCATGCTCTTAACACAGTTGAGAAAATAGTTTTTGAAAATTGGACCTTGAAGAATTTAGAGTGGGTGAGTAATTGGAGGTCAATAGAAAGCAAAGCTCCACGACAGAGCTGAACCCAGAGAGGAAGGGGGAGCGAGGAGGTAGCAAAGTGTCAATCAGCCAGTGTTTTGCCCGCATTGCCCCTTAATTTAATCACTGTTTAATTACTGTTGTCCCCTGAGGGCTGCTCTGCTGGGTTCAGTTACTGAGCTTTCCCTTCCTCTGCCTCTGTGTCTGGGTGTGTTTTTAGCCCACGGACAGTCTCTCTTAAAGCCAGCCCCTCTCAGAAGCCTCAGCAATATTTCAACCTTACCTCGGGGCCTCTTCCACAAATTTGCTGATGATAATGTCAAGGGCAAGCACATATGCATATGTCTGATGAAAGATGCCTGCAGGAGCAGAGACACCACAAATACACAAGTTTATCCAGCTGAGCAAGGGCAGCAAAAGCAGAGAGTGTCATGAATTACTAACTACCACTGCTTCAGGACCACCCCATCCCTATGTGAGCCTCAGCAATCGTGGCTGGATGTGATGTGGAATCTGAAAGCAGTGCAGTGGATGATTAGAAATCGCAGCTGTAAGGGGTGGCCAGGTTTGAATAAATGCATCATATCTGTTAGCCAAACACAGTGGCCGCAATGTGGCTTCTCTGGATTACCAGCAGCCCACCACTGCAGAAGCAAGACAGGGACCGTGTCAGGGGAATAGCTCACAGTCGAGCCGTTAAGCCACAGCAATCAATATAAATTTAGCATGGTAATGATCAGGTGCAGGGGAGTGTAGGTCTCCTGCGACTCTCTCAGTTTCTCTGCTCCTGGTATGTGGCACGGCGCGCCAGTTCCCAGAGGCCCGGCGGTATCACAGCTAAAGGCCTGCGCTGCACGTCAAACCTCAGCTGAGGGCTACAGCGAGGAAACAAACTATCGAGGCTGTCTGAGAGTCTGCGCGACAGACGCAGGCGGTAATGAAGCCGCTGATGGCACACGCTTATGCACAGGCACACACACACCTTAGTAGCGCTCAGCTGTCGGCCATTCCCTTCCTCGCGAAGCCTGGAGGTATTTTAGACTGTGTTAAGGATATAATGGGACAAATAGAGATGATGTGATGAGGAGCTGTGTGTGTGTGTGTGTGTGAGGCTGATAGATGAGATGCTGTCTCTCAGGAGTGTCCACGATGACGACTGCTGCCAGGGGAGGAGAGCTGAGACAGTTCGCGACTCCTGGGTATTCAGATTGGAGTGTTGACAAGTTTATTATTGAAGTTTGTGTTTTACCCGCTACTCTTTCCTTCACTCGACCAGAGATGTCAGGGTGTGATAGTCACTTTCTTCTTCTCTAGTTTTGTTCATGACATACAGTTTCGACAACAGCTGGTCTCTTGTGACTCTGGCTGCTGTTCCAAGACGACAAGAAGAGACGCACTAAAATGACAGTAACATTAATAGCTCATTGTTTTTTTTATCTCCAGTATTGTTAACAATCTTATTATAGGAGATGCAATGTTGATGGAGTAATTTGTGCCAAAGTTAATCCCTCCTAGCTGGCTCGCTCAGTCTTCTTTGTATCAAGCATGATGTCAGACCACAGTACCCAGCAATTTAAGACCTCCTTTCTCTGACGCCGATAATAAGAGAACATGTACACTAAATTAAATCCTCGCATACCTATTATAGTGAGATCTTATCCATCATGATAATGTTTACCATGCGCTCAGATAACATGATAAAACTGCGGGTCAGTCAGAGCCTCGTGCAATGCCATCGCTCTAACCTGCTGGCATTACTCATCTAAATGGATGGATAAGTGAATGGGATTTAAATAAAGACTCTGTCTATGTTAATGGGCAGGATTTAGACTCCCCGTTGATTCACTTTCTGTGGTAGCAAAAGATAGGTTGAGATGGAGGGTAATGGTGGAAAGTATAACTCCAATGCCTGAAAAAGTTGTGACTCTGAATAAAAAAGGAATGCAATTATTTGAAAATCTTATAAAACCATATTTCATTCACAACAGGACACAAAGAACATATCAGATTTGAAACGGAGACATCATTTTGATTTTAATGGCAGCAACACATCTCAAAAAAGTTTAATCAGGGTGATGTTTATCATTGTGTAGCATCCTCTCTTCTTTCAACAGCTGTCTGTAAATGTGAGGAGTTTTAGGAGAGAAATGTAGTTCCCCTCTTGTCTGATCCAGGATTCTAGCTGCTCAACAGTCCTGAGGCTTTCATTGCTGGATTTTTTTGCTTTATGATGCACTAAATGTGAAACGTCTGGACTGCAGGCAGGCCGGTTCAGCACCCGGACTCTTCTCCTGTAAAGACATGCTGTTGTGATGAATGGAGTATGGGGGATTTAGCTGAGCAGCAAAGATAAAGAGTTAGGGTTCATCCAGTGGAAGTGGGATGTAGGGGGTTTCATAGCTGGGTAACCCCCGTACAGGGGCAGAGTTCGAGGAAGATGGTAAAAGAAACATGAGGCAGCCAGAAGTAGTCAGTGGATTTGGATTAGGAGAAATAATGTCAGTTGGGGAACAAAACAGAAATAGGTGTCAGTTAGTCTTGGTAATGTTCCTCAGTTCAAGAAAAAGAGGGAGTGAAGGCAGGGTGAGCTGAGGTCCACCAATCAGGCCTCTGAGGAGGAAAGCCAGGAAATGGAAGTTTATTTAAGGAAGTGGGAGTGGCCTCTTTGAATCTATTTGTCCGGGCCCATGCTGGTAGGTTTGTTTGCTTCTCTTGGGTGAAAGCAGTATCAGCATCATAACTTCCCGGGGCTTCCATGGATGGAGCCTTGGTCTGTTGAAGGTGGCAGTGCTGGTTTGGCTGTGAAGGCCATTTTGTAGCTTTAGCTGTTGTGTTGATGGGGAGCAGTGAGAGCTGCCATTAGTCGAATGAGATGCAGGACATCACAGTTCAGTCTTCTGGAGCTGTCATGGGACTAACTAAACGAAACACTGGTAAAAGGTGGTCCCCACCTGGAGACCCTAGAGCAGCCATTCCCAAACTTCAGCATACCAAGGCCCAATTTGAAATGTGAAAAATCTCTGCGGCCCACTCAAAACTTTAATCACAACTGTGATCAACATACAAGTCTAAAAGCTGCATTCCAATATTAATGTAAGGGGTCAACAAATAAGGTGACACTTGTCATATTAAGTTAAGATGACTGTAGAATAACACTCAATTGGTTTGTTTTATTATTTCTAAATATTTTTTAAATCATGTAATAAATATTTTACAGTAATTAAAAACACATTTTAAAAAATCCAGGATCACGGCCCACCTGCAGTACTAAGATGGCCCACCAGGGGGCCGCGACCCACACTTTGGGAATCACTGCCCTAGAGATATGTTGGTCATTGCTGCTCCAGGCTTACATACAGTCATGGAAAAAATTATTAGACCACCATTTTTTCTTCACTTTCTTGTTCATTTTAATACCTGGTACCACTAAACGTCATCATGTGACTAAAACAGACAGAAAAGAAAACACTGAATGCATAAAAGCAGTGTTTTTGGCAGTACAATGCCATAGCTATTGATGTAAAAACTTAAGTGATTTAGGTTATAATCAAGAAAACCATGGAAAATGGTAAGATATCAGCTCTTAAATAAAACTCTTATGAGCAATCTTTGTGGTTATTGTTATGTTTGTCCAAACAAATGTACCTTTAGTTATACCAGGCATTAAAATGAACAAGAAACTGAAGAAAACAAGGGTGGACTAATAATTTTTTCCATGACTGTAGATGAGTTGTGCCAAGGTCTCTCACTTGTGCTCCCGATGAGTGTTTTTGCTCATCGAGAGCACAAGTTTTTTGTGTTTATTTTCACATAGTATTGCCTTGCTGAAATATGCAAGGCCTTCCCTGTAAAACAGGTTTTTCTGGATGGAAGCAGACGTTGCTCTAAAACCTCTATGTTCTGTTCAGCATCAATGGTGTCCACCCTGTAGATACAAACGCAACCTCATACCATCAGAGATGCAGGCTTTTGAACCGTCAGCTGACAAGAAGCTGGATGGTCTCTCCCCTCTTTAGTCTGCAGCACACAGTGTCTGGAAGTGTTCCTGAGTCCATTCAGTGATGTCCAGCAGAGAATCATATCCATTTTTGATGGAATACTTCCTGAGAAGCCTGAAAATCACACACACAATCCAGTCTTGGCCTTTGGCCTTGTCCCTTGCACACAGACGCTCTCTTCTCGATTCTCTGAATCTTTTGATGATATTATTTACTGTATATGCTGAGATTTTTAAAGTCTTTGCAATTTCATGCTGAGGAACATTTTTCTGAAACTGTTCTCGTTCTCATTTTTTTTTTTTTTTTTTTTTAGATGCAGTTTGTTGCAGATTGGTGAACCTCTGTACACCTTTACATTAGAGAGGTTGTGCCTCTCTGAACTGCTCCTTTTATACCCAGTCACGTTACTGACCTGTTACCAGTTAATCTAATTAGTTGTAAAATGCTCCTCCATTTGTTTCTGATTTGTACTAGTGACTTGTCCAGCCTTTTTTTTTTGCCCCTGCTCACAACAGTAAACACTGCCCTGTTCCAACTGTTTTGAGATGTCTTGCTGCCATTAAAGTCAAAATGAGCCAATATTTTGAATGAAAATGGTAATTTGTCTCAGTTTCAGCATCTGATATGTTCTCTGTTTTACAGAGAATAAAATATGGCTTTATGAGATTTGCAAATCATTACATTCTTTTTTTTGGGTACTCTTTATATAGCATCCCAACTGTTTTTTTTTTTTTTAATTGGTGTGGTACGTTCTAGTCGTGCTCTTCTTGGCTTAAAAATGAAAGGAGCAAAAGGTGCACACTGACTTCTGTGCTTCAGGCATTTTTTGGACTTGTTTGGCCACAAGAGGGAAGCAGCTAGTTATGGAGATGGAGGCTGCCGGGCCATAATGGAAGGCTGTGAGATATATTACTAAAATGTGTAATCATCAGTATTACTTTTTTTTTTTTTTTTTTTCTCGTTTTGCTACCTTATGATCTTTGGTATAAAGGAGAAGAAAGCTCTATGGACAAGGAGATGAGGGAATACTAAATTTAATGCTATTGGCTTTTATAGGTAATAAGGGAGCACTGATCAAAGGTTCACAATACTCAAAAGCAGCTAGGTTGCACTCAGGAGGAGGACCAAGTGCTCTCTAACCAGGCTGAGTAAATTGCCAGATCAGCTCATCAGGATTCATCTGGCAGATGCAAGTTAGTGGAGACTAATTGAAGACAGATTTAAGGGGCATCCATCTAGATATGGTCAAACTCCTCACCCGCTCTCTTTAGTAATATGTGGTGAATTTTAATAATGTTTTTCATATAGTATAATGGTGTGCATGCGTGTAGGAGGCAGTAGAGGGGGAAGGTTCTTCAAATGAGGCCTCTAAAAAGCCTCAAACATATAGGGAGAAATTACTCAAAGGATATCTCAAACCGACTTTCCATTTACTTGGCCTCTTCGCCTCTGTCAGGCGAGGGGAGAGGGGTGGTGGGAAAAGCAGTGAATTGTGAGATGTTATCAGCACCTGTTCAACATGGGTATATGAGCCAATTAAACGTGCATGGGTGTATGTTGTCCTCCTCTACATGATAAGAATTATAATCCTGGGGAGCGTGATCCTGCTCGACCCGCCTCGCGTTATGACTGAATATTCTCTGGAAAAAGGCTCGGTTAATGAACAGCAGGATGTACAGCCTGATCAAATATATTAAAGCAGGATATATACGGCTTCAGATTAGTGACGTTGCAGAGATAAGAGTGGATTTAATTTACTTTTCAGCAAAAATTAGTGATGTTGAATGTGTAATACAGGTAATGCAAGCGTTTCAGAGAATTTGCCCATGGCTGTACAAGGTATTGGTTTGTGGCTAGCAAATGATGAAAAATGTCATTTTCTTCCACCTTTTTTGACAGTCTGATGCACAATAATTGGGTTTACAACCCTCATCTTTCTAACCTTGAACTTTACCACAGATCCTAATCGTACAGTTAAAACAGCGTCAATATGACATTCACGACTGCCGTTATTTCCTTCAAGTCCCGTCGTCACACATTTAAACAATCTTCCGGGGGCTGGCCGGAAACAGACTGATCAGAGGTGCTTCTAACTCGTAAGCTAAGTCGCACAGATTATTTTACAGCCTTAGGAAACGATATAAAAACATATTGACGATGGGGCCGCTTGACTTTGACTGATTTGTGATTTGTTTGAGCATGAGGTGAACGTGCTGCAGCTTTCTGGGGAGATAGCTGAGGCTTCTTTAGGTACCTGCTGGAAAAATAAAAACAAGTAATTTGGGATATCTGACCTGGCACACACTTGCCAGTTGAAACACAAGCCCAACTATACTGTACTGACCCAAATGTAACTGCACTGCTCGGTCAACAGCCTTCCGGTGTTGAGGGCAACCGACCTTCCCCACTGCTCCACGGCCGCCCCACATGTCAGGCCAATGAAATGACATAAAAAAAAACATCATCATTATGTTGATTCTATTCAAGATATGATTATTGTCCCAGATATCAGTGACGATGGAGCCAAGAAGGATGATTATGTTGTTCCCTAAAGTCTTACAACCAGAACACATTTCCTATCTCACAATCTTTTAATCCACAAGGAGGCCTTTTTAGTCTGCTGCTTTGATATGCATGACTGCATAGCTGCATGAAGCTGTCGTGAAGAAAAAAAAAGAAGAAGAAAAAAGTAAATGTAAATAAATAAATAGAAATCTTCTCCTCCTCCATCAGGTGTCTGATTTCTATTCCCACTGCAAACACACGGCTCAGTTAGATGCAGATTGCCTGTGGAGATTCACCGTTTGTGCAGAATAATAGCTTCTGGAATTACTGACCCCGGGACAGCGTACAGGACCTCAGATAAGATGTGTGGGTGTGTGTGTGCGTGTGGTGTGTGTGTATATGGGGGTGGGGGGGGGTTTATGATCCAGCTGTGAAAGCGATTGCAATAATGACAGATCCCTAACCAGACATTTTTGATAAATGGAAACTTGGATGTGGTCCTGAAAGGAATTCAAAAATAGGGACAGCGATGTGTGAAATAATTTGGAGAAAATGTTTTTGTGCTAAAATTTCTGCATCATGAATATATACTCGAGAAGCTTTGAAGTAAGTTCACATTTGAGAGAGTCCTTTAAATTCTAGAAAGACATTACTGTATTGAAAGAAAAGCTTAAACCAGTTTTTAATCTGGATTGTCTAAAATCATTTGTTTGATTGATAGGTGTACATTCTGACATAATGCACAGCTGAGGCAGGAACAAATGGACTACTTTTACATACATTTAACACATATACGAATATGAAGTATATGAATGCGCTCATTCAGTGCCATTTTCGTCAGATATGCAGAATGGAAAGTCTAACCTGGGGGTATGACAATGTGATTAGAATGGAACATCAATCCCTTTCAACCCTCATGGCCACAGTGATAAAAATATAATAAAGTGATTAGGGTGGGAGAAAAAGCTTTGGTTCATCTATATTTCATGCCATATGAAAAAATAATCTGATCTATAGACATTGCGGCTCATGTTGGATGTGAGAGTTGAATGGCAGCTTAATAGAAGCAGAATTGCTGTATTATTTACTTGATTAAAATTTCCAATCATTGCGTAAACCACACTTACACCTACGTGGCAAGACACAACACTGACATTTATAAGTTGAGGAAGGCAAAAAAATTGTAAGGAGACTTCATCTGACAGATGTCGAGCGATATTATCATTCATGTAGAGGTGTGTTTCTGACCTCTTGGTGCATGCTGGTCTGACACTGTCTAACTGTAAAAGGTCTTGTTTGTGCAGCAGGTTTGCAGAGCAGCTGGAGCAGCTCCAGTCTGCGTGCACGCTCCGGGTGTTAAGATCAAGTGCACGGTTGTTGATCAGATTATTAATAACCACCTTTTAGTTTCATTTGTTGTCTCTACCAAGTGCTGAAATATCAAGCACTTCAGTCGTTTAAAGTATGCATATTCCATATTTTCTGACTTATCTACTGTGTTATTATGATGAATTACCACCATCGATGTGACCAGAGACTCAGTAAAACAAGGTAAAGGTATGTTGTAGTAATCGTGTGCACAAAAAGTTATGTTTTCAGATTGCTGAGAAGGCTTTCTTTAAGTGTTTTTCTAACATTGGCTCCGTATGACATCACTAAGGGCAGAATTTCCTTGTCAGGCCATGCTCTGCAGACAGTAGGTATCCACAAATGTACAAAAGCTTTAGCAATCACTTAAAAAAAAAAAAAAGAGGGGAAAAAGGACATTTACAACTGTACAACATAGACCAATATTTCGTTTGATGCTAGTGAATCTGCATTTTAGGAAAAAACTACAATTGCGATGTTTCTAAGATTTCTCCAAAGACGTGTTTTGGTTGTGAAGGAAAAGTTGGCTGACCACTGCTCAATGCACGAGTTTGTTTTCCCCGGGCCAGCGACAGAGCAAATATATTAGCAGAGGGCAGAGGATTGTTCTGTAAAGATCAAGTACACTGTTGCATTTAGAGAAGAACTAAAGCTGATCCAGTGCCATAAGCTTTTAACTACAGGTGTTAAACAAACTGTGTTGGCAACTGGTATGTGCGTCCATTTCAGCGCCAACATCACATGTACAATTTCATACTTTAATGTTCTGTCACTGTCACTCAAAGCCATTCTGCGTTTAACCATAAGGTATTTACAGAGCGGAGACGTCCACCTGTAATCCTCTTTGTCCCGGCTTGTTGTGCTGCCTGCTTCCATTTTCTGAATCTGATTCTGGCTCGAACATGTATGGAAGGATTTGCGGTGTTGATGTCATTTAAAGGAAATGTTGAAAAAGTAGCTTTGACATTGTGTTGATATCTTTAAATTGCGTGCTTGATTGGCACGCAATTTGCGCTAACTCATGATCCATGAGCTTTGTCCATCCGCAAACCTCCAGGAATTTGACCAATCAATAGAGACTCGAGCCACATCTGCTCGTTTTCAGGAAGAACCTGTATTTGAGATTCTCTGTCTTTGTTGATCTGAAATAATTACAGCCTTTTTGGAGTTACGTTGAGTGCAAAGCTACTCTACCAGAGATAAATGTCGAAAATAATCAGCACAATATCACTTTAATGCACCACAATTCAACCTGTAAACTGACTAATTTAACTCTTTGACATTTGGTGATAGATGTGGGATTATTATTTATCAACTGGTTAAGCAGCAATAAATAAAAAGAAAAAAAAAACAGCTTCTTGTTTTGGCAAAGGCAATTTAAAGGGACCTTCTAAACTAAAACAATGATTGAAAAGATGCAATAACATTATGGAGGAGCTGGTTTTATCAAATCCCTCTCATGTAGTAATGTGTTTTATAACTTACAACAAAAAAGCTTTTTTTTTCCTAACTTTTTATCAATGAGCCATCTGTTGCAGCAAATTGTAGCACACAGCGTTGTATCGTTTTTATGCAATATGGTTCAGTATTCAGTTTGCGGTTTCACCGCCCTCATACACATTCTGCTCCACATTACGAAACGAAGGTGAAGCTGGATTCTGACATGAATTAACTTTGACCCCGGCCAAACATTTACATACACAAAACACACACCACCTCTGCTGATGCCGCCCATAAACATGACACATACTTGATAAGCCTGTCATACACCGGCGGAGTGACTGTGACCGTGACTGTGACAGAGCTCATATGCCAATGTGCAATTTCGTGTCAGCGACTGGAGTGTATATGATTTTATTTATTTATTTATTTTTATTTTTTTATGAGCATTACTGTGTGGGTGCATTCCTGGTGCCTCACTTTGACAGGGCTGGTCTCGCTCCATCCCGCGGGTTAGCTGGGGTTTAATTGTCTGCCTTAAATATTCATGGGAGCATTGAGTAGATAAATGAAGGTATAAGCACACTGTAAAATTTTCAATAGGTCAGGTGTCGCTGACTTCACCGGATACAATTTACTGTATGATCTGACATTCGTGTAATGCCAATTAATATGTTAAAAGCATGAAAAGAAACCCTAATGACATTTTACATTTATGCATTATGAAGTAATCTGCTTCTGAGATGGATACCGTTAAGACAAAAGGTGGACTGGAGTAAAGGAGTGCTCTTTATGAGGATGTTTTATACAGATATGAATCTATATAATTCTAACACTGACTCTCACCTTTGATTTTTCAGTCATTATTTTTTACCTGATCATGTGTTTCACTGTGATAACCTGAGCATAGTTGTAAAAAAAAAAAAAAAGTTAAGATGAGTAGTATGTCATAACACAGGACAAAAGTGAAAAAAAGTATTATCAGAAGCTTTCTGAAGCCCCTCTTGTGAGTTCAGTTGGTAATGATAGAAATGTTTATTTAATGGGGAAAAAATGCATATTACAAAATAAATACTGATGGACTGGAACTTCCTGATAGCCTTTTACATTTACCTCCTGCCTGCAGTGCATGGATTAGGCCAGTACAAACTGATTTACCAATGAACATAGTTAAGTCTTTAGAAAGCAGGACAACACTCATCTCTAAACATTTCAACCAAGTTTAGAGAATCCCTTGTATGAAATGTGCATGTCACAGCAAAGAACCTGGCATTGTTACAAAAGTAGCCATTCCAGCAGCACCATCAAAAGCCAAGTTAACCTAACTTAGCCACCCAGCTGTCCCCCTCTTGCCAAGGTTAGCATCCTTTCATCCTCAACGCTTCCATCCTTCTCCTTAATGACTTATTTGATGATAATTAACCCTGAATCCTACAGAGACAGGCCAGTGAGAGATTGATGGCCTCGTCGGCCTGCAACACCTGTTCTGCTACAAGGCCCACGGTTACCAAACCATGGCCAAATATGACTGCCTTGGAGCCCTGCATGTTAATGTCAAAGACAAACACGGGTCCTCCCTTGTGGCCTGGGTGTTCTGTATAGGGCAGGATTGTGACCACAACCTCTGATTACACTCATTATTCCACTCAAGGCCGGCTGCTCTAAGGGGGCGTCCTGCGGCCCCTTTTGTCCCAATTAGCAATGGCGTCCCTTTAAATGTCCCTTCATCTGTGGATGCGCACCTTCATGCATACAAATCCTCTGACTTACAGAAAAGGCCAGTATGTTCAGACTTCCCCTTTTGGAATTCAAATAGGGAGACATTTGAGAATTTAGCAGAGCATGAAAAGAGTGTAACTGGCAGCTGAAATTAAATAATTAAGAATTCATCCTGAAGGTTGGGTAGATATTTTTTCTTTTTCTCTATACTACCTGAAATCTCCTTACTCACCAATGGCAAAACAATTGATTAAGCTGTCTTGTCAAAAACCAAAGAAATACAGTAAACCCTCACAGTTCGCAGTCTCAGCAATCGTGGTCTCAGTACATCATGGAGGTTTTTAAAAAAATATTCATCGAAAAAAAATATTCGAAAAGAATTTTAAAAATAAAAAAAATTTCAAATGAAGCGCGCGAGGCTGAAGCAAAACACATCACATCAAGAACGAGTCTCAGGAGAGCAACAAGAGCCTACACAGGGTCCCCCATGAACCAAAATCGAGGCCTGTGATTGGCCGCTACGAGGGACATTACTGTGGCGTCTGTACGCTGATTTGGCTGACAGGCGTCCCCGCATCTCCCATCTCTTGCTCTCGTGAGACAAAGCCAAGTTTAATGCTGATACACTTGGTGTTTCCGTTCGTCAGTTCCGAATATCACTTGGTTATTTCAGTGATTCAGTGCTGTTTTAACCCTTTAGGCGTCTGAGGTTTTTCAAGAAAATATACAATTTTGATATCAAGATTTCAAAAGGCTATGACTTGAAAGCAGTTTGAGATAAAGATATACTGTCAATGAGAAAATTGTTTAGTATGACTCAAAGTCTGTGATGGGAGTGAAATGATTCATTTAATTTGCATATTATGACATCACACGGTGGCGGCCATATTGAAAAATGTTAAATCTTTATATCAAGGTTTCAAAAGGCTATAACTTTAAAGTCGTTTAAGATAAAGGCTCATCCCATTATGGGAATCCAATGTGCAAGGTTTGGAAGAAAAAAAGGTTACATGCACAAAACAGACGGAAGCGGTTATCTAGACGTGCATCACAAGTATGTGCATCATCGTTAACGTTATCTGAAAGGATGAGGATTTCAAGTTTCACAAGTCTACAAATCCTAAGACTTGGCATCTCAGCAATGAGTGAGGCTTAGCTCCTAACGCACATCACTGGATAACCGAAGTATGAAAATGGACAAGACGGCAACGCAACTTGTGATAAGTTGGGATTCTGCGTATCTAGCCCTGCAATAAAGTCCCCTTTAAGCTGTGAGACCATCTGAGTTTGTCTGCAAAGTTTTTATGTCTCCCCACAGCATTTTTTTCCCCAGAAGTAGCGCATCATCAGATTATTTATCCCACACTACAAACTGTTTGCATATTGCGTGCTACATTTTGAAAAAAAAAAAAAATCAGTATGTACCAGTAAGATGTTTAGAAAATAGTCTTTGTCTTGTTCTGTTCAAGGGGTGATGAGAAATCAGATCATCTCATCAGTTCTGAGTGGCATTTCAAGTCCTCACACGTGCTCAGTGTTACCATGAACAGATGTGAATGTTTTTTCATTTCCTCTTTTTTCCTACTTTGAGATAGTCCTCCCTCATGTAGGTGGAAGCCCTGATACTCTTCTCAACATGTTGGGGTGAAGCTCTGGCCTCTGACATGTTTGCTGCAGAAGGGCTTTCGGGAGTGAGGGAATAATCAAATGCAGAAAAGTGTTTAATTTTTCATAAACAGAGGAACCACAGAATCCACACAACTAACAATGTACCCCAAAGCAGATGCAGAGCGTTTTTAATTTATGGAGAACCGAGCGAAATGGGCAGATGGAGCAAGAGGAGGTGGAGGCATGCTGAGGGACTCAACTTTTCTTTCTTCTCACCTCACAAACAAGAGGAGCCTGTGAGCGTGTGCCACAACACGCACAAACACACTCCCACACACCACTCGAAGACATGAGCGCATGCACAAATGCGCACATGTACCACCCCCACCATTTATGGGCACACGTCCCACCGCCGCCATCCTTTCCACAACAGACGCATGACTACACGGTAATACTCGCTTTTTCAACAGTCCCACTCCATCTCTGTATCACCCCCCCCCCCCAAAAAAAAAAAAAAAAAAAAAAACTAATTGATACATCCTCCACCCACACACACTTTTCGTCTTCAGCAATTTATTCCACCACCATCAGGCCTTCACAGACACACGTGTACGGGGAAATCCTGAGGGTTTGACTGGACCCGATTGAGAACACCCAGTAATGAACTGCCTCATGCGTCCCTACAGAATCTTGCAGCAAGTAGACAGACTTCATTCTGCCGGGCCATATGTAGTTATGAATATGCATGGAAATCTGTCAAACAGGCAACAAGCACTACATATATATGATGCCAAAGGTCACCAGTGTGAGTTGTGAAATTGGCTCTGTGTTGGGCATTTGGAGACTTCTAAGGCTATATTTGGAAGACGTGGGTAGATTGTGAAATCATGCTCATATATGAGTGCAGTCCTTGGCTTATTTCTGGAGGACAACATTGACTGAAAAGTTTGGACTTGTAGTTTAATCTCTTTCATATACAGTTTCACATAAAACCTTTTTTAAAGGTGAAGAAGTGTGTTTATGTTGCTTTTTGCTCATAATTAAGTTGATCCCATGTCCTTTAGAGACATATTTAAAGTATAGCAATAGTAACTGAGCAATAAGTCATCATCAGATCAATAACATGTTTGTATTGCTGTTTTCAGGGGCTCAAAAGTATTTGGACAAAGTGACATAATTGTAAATAAATTGTTAATTTTTAAAACTTGGATGAAAATCGGAAGTCTGGAGGCGGAGGGCATCACCAGTGCTTTCTTTCTTTTCAAGAATGCAACAAACCATTGATTTGGCCACACCTAGGTTTTTTGCAATCTCTGCTTATAGTTTTCTTTTTGCTTTTTCAGCCTAATGATTGGCCTGCTTCACTTGCATTGAGATCTCCTGGGGCTTCATGTTGGTAGTGCCACCAAAAGGGCAACTCAGTACCTGAAATCAACTCCAAACCTTTTATCTGCATTTATCTTGAAGGGAATTGACAACGTGGCTAATTAGTTTTTTTTTTTTTTTTTTACATTTTCCAAATATTTTTGAGCCCCTGAAAATGGAGGTATGTTGCTTAAAATGGCTGTAGCTTTCTAAGTGGTTTCAAGTTACAAATGTTTTAAATTACAAGTGTTGGCGAAACTTCTTCTATTAAAACTAAAAGTCTAAACTTTTTTAAATGCATTTTACTTAACATGTTTTAATTGTTATATTTCAAAATATTACAGTAGTATATCCCTTTATCGGGCAAGTGACTGTTTTTGGTAATTTCCGCACATGATAGTTATCACGCCCCCCCCCCTGTCGAAGAGAGTTTAAGAATCATGTGATCTTTACCCAGCCAATCAGCAAAGATCACCCTACGTTATAGGTTACTCAATTGTGCAATTGGACCAATCAGCAGAGACCAGGGTTACGTCAAATTTCTCTTTTTTTCCAAAATCAGAAAAATAAGCTTTTGCATCTGGGTTCACTGGGCATTTTCAAAGGAATCTTTAAAACTAACCATGGTAAGTTGATGAAACTCATACATTTTATTGTTGAATAGTTGTGTTAAGTGTTGACATATAGGTTGTTTGCGGAGAACTTATTGAAATGAGTGAAAATACGGCATGAAAAATGCAGGCACCATATTTGATCATACGCCCTTTTCACTATAAGTGCCCTCCGTCGTAGACACGGGGCGGTGCGGCGGCGGTAGTAGAGCTGAACGGAGCGAAAGAGTATTTTTTTCATGTACTTACGATGCCGAGAGGTCGGTTTACCATCGACGAAGTACTTCCTCAGTTACTGGCTGACTCTGATTCCGTGGAGGAAAACGTAGAGAGTTTCAGTGACGATCAAACTGACATTAGTAGTGACGGCGGGTCCGCGCGTCAAAGTCACAACCATCACATAGTATAACAGGTACTTCACATCAGTGTGGCTTGCAAAAACCAAACAGAGGACGTGATCGGGATGTCAGAGGGTTTCATAACACCGCGATTATGGGTGAATTTAGCGGGGATTATAACAGCCGCGGTTGTGGGAGACGCGGGAGAAGCCGCGCGAGAAAACACGCACCTAATGGCAGTGGAGGTGGCGTTCACCGCCGCACCACAAATCACGGCGGCATGATTATAATGATGATGGCTGGGAATTCTTGAGAGGAGAGGAAGAATATCTAAAGTGGATCCCAAATTTTGATGAGCCTGTTGGTTATGTGGAGGACGATTGACAAATTTTGAGCCACTTGATTTCATCTCTCTTTTTCTGAATGATGAAATCTGGAGCCTCATCACCCATGAAACATCCGTCAGTGTGGAGTAGGTCTTTGTGCTGTGCCTTACAATGAAAGATACCACACACTGAAAAACTGCAAGCAGTGCCATCTTGATCATTGAAGGTCTTTGAAAATAATATAATTCCACATGGCCCCCAAACAGTGCCTAAAGATTATACAAATTGGATCAGTGAATTTATTTCTATCAAAAATTTTTGTATTTCATACTGAATATATTTCACATTGACTGTTGAAAGTATTCCCTTATCTCAAACTGCCCAAATTATAGCCTTTTGAAATCTTTATAAGAAAACTGACATTTTCCAATATGTGTGAGGATCAATTCAACACTTTTGTTATCAGCACTTTTTGGTATTAGCACTTTTATGTTCTAAAAGTGATGTTCAAATGTTCAAATACAAATTGTGTTTTTCCTTATATTTTTTTTTTATAGATATACTTATTAGAATTTGTTTTCCACTCACGGGCAAAGTGACCAAATATGGTCACTTCATTGGCCTTGATATTTTTACCACTCACGGGCAAGTGACCAAATATAGTCACTTCGTTGGCATTGATTTTCCATATGAAAATAAAAATTTTTGAAAAAAATAACACTCTAAGGTTGAATTTTTGATTTTTAAAGTATTTCATTGAGTGCCCTATAAAGGGATATGAAGGCAAAACTCACAAAAAATGTCCAAAAACATCTGTACATCAGTTAAAGTACAGTTGAAAGGATGGAGTTTAACCAAACCATGTACACACAACTCCAACCATTAGATGAATGTTCTGTAACCACTCCTTCCTCTATCTGCAGCAGGTTCTGGTGCAGTAGTACCATAGCTGAACCCATAATCTGGACTTCACTGTAACAACTGCACAAAATGTGGGTGCAGCACCAAATACGACTGGTGACTTTAACTTTTACAGCTTTAATTACACTTACAGGTTTTCCGACAAGTACAATTATGAGACAATTGCATTTCTCACTGTTGGCATCACTGCCACCAACTTGGATGGCTGCAGTGATGATGAACAATGATCCAATCAAACGACCAATCAAACACTTTGATCAGTTTTCAATGTGACTAAGTCAGCAAAGTCTCTTATGTCAAGCAGGTGAGGGAGCTTTGAGTAGTTTTGAGCTGGTAGGAAGAGTATTTGTGCTCGTCACAGCCCAGTGCTTAAGTGACTGAATTTGCCCACACAGAGGAGAAACATTCTCGTGTGAATTTGCATTGCATAGTGTTGTATGGACTTATATCATGTGAATGTGCCTGTTTTTTAGGCAGATGTTTTTGAGGGCAGTTGTTGAAACTAAGTAAACCCTTTAAAAAAGTTTTCTTTTTCCTCTCAGAGGAAAAACCTCACACTGCAGCTGTGGACAGAGTCCCGTTGTAAATGCTGTATTCTGGCTCTCATGAGAAGAAGCCAAACTCAGATACTGTTTCTGTAGCAAAGTTGGAGGAATATGTAACATAGATAAGTCAGAGAATGTGAGGCCCATCCAAACTTGCAAATTTGGTTTAAAAAAAAAAAAAAAGTTTTCTTCATTGTTTTGTATGCTGTAACATACACATGCATAGAAGATACAATAACATCAATGAGTGTCTTTGCTCCAGGTAACGATGATATAGTTTTAAATATAGTGCACATATGTTGTTTTGAAATTTGGGTATATCTTACTCATAAGCATATACTACAATTGTGCTGAAGTGTGCAGTCAATCGGCTGTTAAACAATAGGCTGGACCAGGACGGAAGGTGCAAAGTGGATTTTTATTCTCTAATTCAGAGAGATCATTATTTCACATCACAGACGAAGGATGGTTCAGAATGACAAATGGTCAGTAAGAAACAGTCGCCTTTAAACATCACATGAAAACATCAGGACCTTGGATAAGTTCTCTAGACGCCTACGTGTCAAAACTTAGCAGACTTGGTGGAGCCAGAACAATAACAAATAATGGCCTTCGAACAGACAGGAATCAGGGCCAGAAGTCATGGACTCATGACACAGCAATTTAGCTCAAAATGCAATTTTTAATATCACAACATATGTCAGCATGTTCATGTCTAACAGAGACGGAGGATTTATGATGAGCTGTAATTTAAATGATCGAATTTTAAGAGGAGACATTAAACTTCCCACGGCTTACAAACATCCTTGAACTTCTGTTTGAGCAATGCACCAAATGTCAAAACAGAACCAGTATTGGCCAGTGGCTTCAGTAAAGTACCACTATTATAAAGTTTTCTGCTGCTGCAAAGCCTTATTGACAAGGGAATTGAATTTATATAGCTTATATTTTCATTCTTTTTAAGATACTTTACAAATATGTTACTAGAAACTGCCAAAGCTTCTGAATCAAACATGCTGTAGCTTTCACTACCGTACTTGCGCTTCATTGGCACACCATTAATCATTCTGCAGGAGGAGTTCTTCTTTAAGCTCATCATCTTATTTGCTTTTCTGTTATTGGAATTTTGGTTGCACACCGGCTCTCCCTTGCTGTGATTATTGACATGGTTTTCTGAAAGTAGAGTTCAACTTCACAGAAGATGTTTTTTATCTTTCCCAGCTGACTTGTCACCTCCATTTCTAAATCTTTCGGAAAAAAAAAAAAAAGCAGAAGAAAGATGTGAACCCTACTGCAGTTCCAACAAGCGCAACTATCTCTGGCTGGTTAACTATTTATTTGTGGTGACATTAGACCGGCGTTATGCTTCACCAAAACACATGTGTCCCCAGGCGTGGCCCAGACGGCCTCACTGTTCCGCAGTCTTTCTGCTGTAAATTCTCCACTTAAAATTTCATGATCTCCGCTCGGCAGGATACCACTTCCATCATGAAAGAGTTCTCAAACCTAATAACCGTTACTACTCTGGCAGAGCCATCAAAAACCTATTTGTTTCAACAAAAGCGCTCTCCCCCATGCAACGCTGCTGGGTAATAATGCCAGATAGGTTTTAAGGGCAATGAATTGTGGAATTACCATTTTCTCCTTCCTTTCTATATCTTTCTTTTTTTACTCTCCCTCTCAAGATCATTATATTAAAACAGTTAATTATTCATTGGTAATGCCTGTCACAGTGAAATATTGTCCTGTGCCAATCTGAATGCATCATACTGCCGTGCCTGCCTCTCTTCCTGAGGTTAATGGCGCCACCCTCTCTTGCATTAGCTTGACTAAAATGCAGTGCACCTCATAAGTCAAAGTTCCCTCAGTGAGTGGGGAAGTCATCACCTCGAGAGCCCTCTTTTTCTTTCTCCTTCAGCATGCGGGTCAGTGAGATCATCCCTACACGGGGACCGGCTCAGCACACACACACGGATTCACTTGTCCACATCTGATCTTTATTGCTTTCTCTGAAGGATGATTTGGGCTTGACAGAGGGGTTACATCAGGTAGGTGCTTTCAAAGGTGAGGGGTGGATGGATCGCTGTTCATGCAGTATACTCACGGGCTGAACATCCATCGGGGGCCCCCTTTAGGGTGCAGACTGTTATGACTAAATTATGAGACTGACATCAGTCATCCCATTCCACATGTTCAATTTGGACGGACATAAATAGTATTAAACAGATTACAGGAGATAGTGGTGACAAGGCTCTCTCAGGTCTGATTTGAAGACAAGGCATCCACCATGTGTTAATACACTCTGGCATGTAATATTTCTTTGGCAAATATGCAGTGCTAACAGAAATGATAGTTTTGTGCACTTAAGCAGATTGCATGTTGATTATCTGCCTGATACTGCTAAAATAATATACATTTTATCACTTGTTATCTGTGAGTTACAAGTAATAAGAAACCCTTGTGGAATAAAAAGGAAAAAAAAAAACAACAACAAACATTTAGTTGCGTGCCAATAAAAAGAAATGCTGACATGAGTAAACATTTTACCAGCATTGCAGCTTTTCTCTGTTGCACATAAAATTAATATCAACAACAATTCATTTTCTTCAAAGGGAGGTCAATCTGTTTTAACTTTTGCTGAAGGCAGAGAAATTGGTCAAATGAATTGGGAAAACTTCATCATAAAAGCAAATATGGATCATTATTTTATAACCATCTTGTTAAACATGTATGACTTCAAGTCAGCGCATTATTAAAAGTGCCAGCTTACAAAGGGAGGAAAAAAAAAACAAAAAAACACAAAGGCTCAGTTGCTGTCTTAATGCTTACCTCACCGCCTGGACATCAGGTGAAGTTCTCAAAGAGAAACAGAGTTATTGGAAGAGGCTGAAGTCTTTCTCAGCAGATTGTCTCTCCTCTCAGAGGACTATAATGAATACAATGTGCTTACATGTGTAGTTTGAACTGAGTTTGCACAAAATGTACATTGCTTGTGCAAACTGAAGAATTCTGTACATGTATAGCTTCTGAAGGAGGGAGAAAACAAACAAACATTTGACATGAGACATTTGACTGAACATGTATTCCTAACCAGACCGGATCAGTGTTTTTCCTTTGCTTTCACAATATAGACGGTCATTAAAACAGAGAAAAGTCTCAAGAGGCCAACGAAAATGCCATAGCTGGTTCCTTTTTTAAAGCATGTGTTTGTTATTAGTTAATGACTCCTGAAGTCCAACAGCACATTTGAGTGATGAAATTTCTGACCTTCACTTCACAGTGTACTCTCCACATTGTAGAGCTCATTAGTGGACCATCTAATCTCATTAAACGATGCTGGGCGAAGATGGCAAGGCGACAAAGTAACCCGCCTTCCCCTCCTCCTCCTCTCCCTCGTTGGTTTGGACGGGGAACAGAAACAGGTGTGGGGAGCAGTCTGGGACAGACGGAGTCTTTGCTAACCCTTCTCCTCTTTGCTGTGAATGCCAGCTTCGTCCGCTATCCGCTGCCTTTCATAACAGTTGGTGTTTGGAAGGAGGCTTTAATGTTGTTTTGCCGATGCTTTGCTACTTAATGTGTCTTTGTTCAAGGAATGCTTTGCATCCATAGTTTAACCGAAATGTGCGTCGCTCATGGATGCGGTTGGCAACTGCCCCAGGATACATTTTACTGAAACCGCCAATTTTGAAACTTCCAGCTTCAATCTGATATTCATTTGGCGTTCTGTAACTGTTTACATCAAACGTCTGTACATGGAGGCACTGCAGTACAGCTGTAAGGATTAGTCAGTGTGTGAGCAGCTGCCGGTCTCACCAACTTCCTTGGCTTTAAGCAAATGCGACTCATTATTTTCATGGTGACAACAAAGATTATCACGTTTTTTTGCTTGCTGTAGAACATACATTTCAAATCAAACACCACTCATTTCCTTAAGCTTTATTCTGGAGTCGGTTTTCTGATAAACTCGTCGATGGCTCCAAACCCACAGCTCGCTTTCCTGTCTGCACATTTCCTCTGTGTGGCGAGCCTCGCCGAGCTGCATTCATCGCCTCGGCTTGTTTAAATAATCACTGGCATGTCACCTCACATTGTGGCCCTTTGTCAAGGTAATAACACACTGTCAATGCTGTTGGGAAGCAAATATTAAACCATAGATCAACGTTTAACAGCGCATAATGGACTGAATCTGCATTCTCCTGTATTCATTTCAGAAGGCCTTTGGCTATATTAAAATAATTTAATGCTTCAAATAATATGAGAACAAAGATGTTATTGCTTTTTTTTTGGATTGTTAAATGAATCAGTGTTACAGGAACAAATGAGGAATGGGTATGTTTGTTTGAGACGGCAAACTAGCTTGAGGAGGAACACAAAAGTTGCAAAGCAAAAGGACATTCATAAGCAGATCAATATGTCTAATTGCAGTGATTGAAGAACTGCATGTTGTTGCGTTGCGTTGCATTTCTTCAGTTGTACAGTGGTTAAACGATATTGCGTGTTTGGAAACATCATGCTGTGCGCAGTTTGACGCGCTGCACTTAAAGCAAAAGGTTTTTGGCATTCTGTTACAGTATGAAAATCTAAACAAACATATTTCTTTTGGTCACATGGTTTTAAGAGAAACAATAAAGTGCAGACGTATGATCAGTTAAGATATGATCAGCTGTCAGAATCTTTGTGGTTCTATTAACAGAAGTTGATAGAATAGCGTTAGTTAACGCTGTCAGTGTTGATCTGTTTCTTTCCAGACTGATGGAAACATTTCTTCACCTTCAGAATCAGTGGGAGTCCACAAAGTTGCTTCAAAGCTGGAAGTTTTCACCTCATGCAAAAGCCCAAAATGCAGTGGTGAAGACCAGTTTTGACCATTTTCACTGTACTCTGGGTTTCCCCTATTGATTATGTAAAATCCTAGCTGGGAAAAAAAAAGAAATAAAAAGGAAAAAATGATCGATATTACAATTGGGACCACAGCATATTTTAATACAGATTAAGCAGATGAGTCAAGTTAATTACAATAATTATTATTCTAATGTATTTTGTAGTTATTTTAAATTTTACACAAATGATAATTTTAAAAATTGTAATTATGATCTGTACAGTTATAACATTGCTCAGACCTCAAACTTGCCTCTGCTTTTAACGCTTTCTTATTTTGTCATGAATGTCTGGGTACTGATTCATTTCTATGGAGGCACAGACCATCAAACAACTGACAGCAGCTTGTCTGACATTCGGTACTCGACTTGTACGGTCTTAAGAGAAGCCTAAGTCAATGAGTCAAGGAGAAGCCTACACAAACAGTTCTTTTTCTATGCTTGTTCTATACTTACAAAGCTAAAATGACTTTGTTTTGTCTGTAGGGGACTCTATCCACACTATCATCTAAATGGAATAATACTTTTCAATCTTGTCACTAGCTTGTAGGAGCAATTTATTTTGATGTAGCTCTGTTGCCCTGTGCGCTAAAATTAAATGCCATTTTGCTTCAAACTTTCTTTTCCATTCTCACTTTCTTTTCCATTCTCACTCAAAACTGCTTCAGTTCACATTGTTTTTGGTCCCTAATGTAAGTTAAATTTCCTTACAGTTCAACAAAAATAGGATGGCACAATGGATTTAAAAAGGAGAGGAAAAGCCCAAGGACAATAATATCTGATTGACGTATGACAAATCCTTGGAGACGCTGCCTTGGGCTCATTTGGAAGATGGTGCATATTTTATTTTTTCTTACCAGAGAAATGTCACAAAAGTCAGTGGATAATCATTTTATATAATCATGATATCGGTGTGATTGTTTTTTTTTTTTTTTTCCTTAATTGAGCAACCTTGTCATCAACTTAAAAACAAACAAAAACACAAAAGCATAACTTAGGCATGAAAATCCCTCACCTTTTGGTGAAAATTGCCGTTTTGAAGTCAAAAAGGGTGACCTACATGAATCGTGTTTTTTTTTTTTTTTTTAATTATCATATAATTGACCTAATGAGCAAACTGAGCACTTCAGAAATCAGCCCTTTAAATGATACTTGGACGGTCAGTAAATCCTGCCCAGAACCAATCATACGCCAAATTGTTCCATTATTCCAGTCATACGAACATTATTCACTCATGTGTACCTTGGAGTGATTGGAGGTTACATTGCTAAGCGGGACTAGAAGCAGGACCTAGTGCTGTCCACGCCGGGGACAAGGCAGATGAGCGTACGTTCACATTTCCTACCTACAATTTATTAGTGGATTAAGTTTGGTGACTTATGGTTTCAATCGTTTTCATACTTTGCGGTAAAACAAAGTTACTGCTGTTCGCTACAGCTTGCGTTGAACCACTGGTCAGAGCTAGCCAAAGCTCCGGTGAAACACAACTCCCGTTTGCTAGAAGTTTGTGTCAAGCTTGTGTAGTAGAGGTCTTCGGGTGAAAATTCGACCCAAAAACGACCCGACCCGACCCGAGCTATTATCACGAGTCTGGGAGTCCGAACCCGAATGGACCAGCAATATTTGGACCCGGAACCGACCCGACCCGAGTCTTTAGTTTCCGACCATGAACCGAAACGAGTTACCCGAATAGAACCGAGACAATACAGCCCATAGTTGCTCATGTTAAAAGTTGTCTAGCGTTGAATAAAACTTGATTTTCTTACCTAAAGTTGTCTTTTTCTACCCGGTTCAGTTGCTACATAGGCAACATGATGTAAACAACAATAAATCCACATCGTTATTTTCTTTGTGAATACATATGCTATTGGTAGCAACTGCTAACACTAATAGCCTACACTGGTCAGTGAATATGTTCTCTCATCCAGCGTTGTCATGTTCGGCGATCCGTTGTGTTTTACAGCTGCTGGGCAAACCGGTAAAAACACGCTACGGCAACACGATTGTTTAATGACAAACATGCCACGTTAATGAATAATTAATTAAACTGCCCCAAGTTCTGACATTGGCTGCCACCGCCAATATCTTTACCTCTCTCGAGTAAACGCGGACCCAGCCTGTCAAGAGAGCACCGACCGGACCCGAGAATAACTGTACCGATTCCAACCCGAAGTCACGTCTTTTGAATGGACCCGAGACCCGATTCGGGTCAGGTCGGAACCTCTGGGTTTTCGGGTTGTCGGGTTGTTCCGAAGACCTCTATTGTGTAGTTAACGGTAACATAAAAGAAGAAACAGAGGCTTCTTTTTAATATCTCTGTAATCGCTGAATCGCGAGGGCTGAGAAGGCTGAAGGTGAAGTTGTAAACTCTAGTCACTTGTAAACACTTGATACCCTCCCGGCCGCGCGCACACTTCTCACCTTTTTTACCCCTGACTCATTTTCATGTCTGACAACTGCTGGTTTGCTGGAAGTTGATGCTGTTTTCCACTGAGTGACGCAGATTTTGAGGATGCTGTTGGTGTTAGAATGTGTGTGCTGCTGGCATGTGATTATCGACTGAATTTACGACAGTGATAACTAATAACGCTCTGATTCATAAAGTAAAGATCGATTCCCTCTTACCAGTTCGCATGGTGGCAGGAAAACAAGCAGCAGTTGAATTTCCACTGCCAGATCATAAAAAATGCAGATAATGAGTTTCATCATAATTTCAACTGAGTTAATAGCGATCATTATTTTCATTGACTATAAGGTGAGATTACATTAATGTGGTACGTTTGACAGCACAATGAATTTAAAATGTGCTTCTAGGCAGCAGGTACATACAGGTCCACTATTCACTAGTCTCTTTTTAGCTTTTTTTTTTTTCTCTACAGGTTTTTAGGGGGATTGTCCAGCTTTTACACAGTTAAACGCTTCAATAGTTTCCCCAGTTCAGAGCTCAAGCTGTGATCCGTATTTATGTGATCACATGATTCGTTTTACATATGACTTGCTGGATAAAAATCCTGGCCCTTTCAACTTGAGGCTAAAGTTCAGGTTGAGAAGGAAACATTTGGAAACCACCATTATCTATTTTACCTTGTGTCATTACCTTGTGAGGTGTTGTGTCATCACAGACCAAAATCAAAGTAGGATTATCTGGTGTACTCATTTATTTCCACCGAACTGTGTATTCTGCTACAACTGTTGGTACCTCAGCAATGTGGGAATGGGTTTTCAAAAGAAGGCACAGCCTGACGTTGGGGTTAAACTGGAGTGATGTGGTTCACTCCCCCCTACAAACTGGATGTTGGTGAACATTGTCATCGATGGTCAAACAAAGGAGATTCTGCACTATATTTCTGTGGTATCTTGATGACAGAATGTCAAAGACGTAAGAGGTAAGGAGATTGTTGATTTTTAAAAAAAACATCACTTCTTCTGGATATATTGAGCCTTTAATCAACTTAATATGGTACACCAACTATATAGCCTGATTTATCATTGGTTTCTAATTTTATTGTCTCTATGTCAAATCAAACAATCGAGCAATTGACTGACATTATGACCTGAACGTCAGTAGTGTACAATAAAAGCAAGAAGTTTAACCTCTAAAATTTTATTTCAAGTTCATAATTCTTCAGTGTGAGGAGTAAAAAAGCTTCAATGGTTTTCTATAAAACCCTAGACATTTTTAAACCAGCCAATAGGTTTAAACAGGTGAATAGAATTTGATTTTTTTTTACTGATCCCAGGAGCTATGATAAAAGGTTGAAATGACGTAATCAAGGACAGTACGAATAAGAAAGTGGGCAAATTGGTATATCATAAAATTTCAGTTAAAATGAAAACAAGTTATGACAATAATAAAATTATTAGCGTTATTAAAAATGGCAGTAGTTTTGAAAAACTATGCACAGTTGGTAGTGCAAAAAAACTCCATCAAATTAACAATGGCAGGTGCTAATATGCAGTGTTGCGGTGTGTTTACTGGCCACAGGGAAGTGCGTTTTATACACTGTGTAGACAGGTTTGACGGTACGCACACAAAAATACACATACAAATGAAATTTAATGTATAGAATATTCAATATCAAGCAAAAACAGCAGCAGTATAAAGCTAAGACCTGGCAGAGCATTTGAAGCCAGAAATCTCTGCCTCAAAGTCACTGAAAATGTTGAAGTCCTCCAGCATCTTGAAGCATGTCCTTTTACTATTGTTCTTCTTATACAGTCCATGGTAACAGCATTCACCTCTATACTTGCCTTTTCTTTCTGCTTCATCCTGGAAACCATGACGTGTAGGGCTTTGGTTACAGTTCCTGTAATCCTAAAGTCAATGAAATCAAAACTGTCTTTTTACAAGCAGAAGCAGATGAATAATGTCGTATTACTTTCAACTGAGTGGCTCCCAGTTTTTTCTTTCTGCTGTTTTAATGCTGTGCAGATATACCTGTTTTACAACAGTCGTGCAACTGGGGAAAAACTGCTTATTTTCCAACCAGAGAACCAAAATAATGAGCTCAAGACATCATTGACCTGTTGCACTGTGGGAGCTACAGCGTCAGCTCATAATTCTCAGTGGATTTATTGCAAAGGCCGACAACTTTCAGATTCAAGGAATCTTGTAATCCATTCCTAGTGCAAAAATAGTAACTTAGAGATGCTTAGGAGATGAAGGAGTAGTTATCACATCAGAACAGGTATATTTCTTATCATTATTTATTTAAAATACTCTCAATAAAACAAGTCATTATGTTGCCAAAAGAGGGATAGAAGATGCTATGTTATATGTGCTTAAGATAGAGCTACGTATTAAAAATCCCATGTGGGTTTGGAAACCATCTTTTCTTGGTGGAATCAGTGTTTTCCAGGTGCACAAGCACCCACACATGCAGCACACGCTCTTACGCCCTGCTTATCATGGCTAGTTGGTGATTCTGCTCAAGGTTCAATGAACCATCAGTTGGAAAATCTCCCAGTCAGTGTGTGTTGGGTGCCAGAACCCCGACGTTTACCCCGGGGATTGCTTTTTGGATCAGCTGTTGCTAGCTGAGCCAGCAGCTAACAGAGCACTGGGGAGCTCCAGGTGGGTCTGATTAGCTCTCCACGGAAGAAAGGGGTCAAGGGAAGACGGCTCAGGTTACCTTTGCAAAGTGGGAAAGGAAGCAAAAAAAAAAGGGGAAGGGAAAGCGCAAAGGAGTGTGCGGCTGAGTAGCAAATGAGTGGTTGCGGGGCAGCGGGCGGGGAATTAGACGCAAGTCAGCCAAGGTCTCAATTTTCCTGCAATCAGCACGACACCTGGCCTCATCTTAATTGGTCGGGATACTTCACGTAATCCGTTGTCTGTTCTCTTCAGTGTCTGGAGCCCTTAAAGCTCCATTCTGCGCTACAACGACTGGACAAAAGCAGGGATTGGGAAAAAAAAAGGGGGGCCTCTCTTTGAGACTTAATCCAATTAGATAACTGTTAGAAAACTGTGAGTAGAGTTTCACGTCTCTTTAAAAGTAGACACGAACTCTGGCAACCTCTGTAACCCTGGGGAATGCCATCTTGTTAAGAGTCGCAGCAGGAATCCCAAACCCCTCTCTTCGATCCCCATGACCAGGGTGTGTATGTGAGTCTGTGTATTTGAGAAAGAGACAGGATGAGGATAAATGGCATCATCTCAAATAACAGCTGGTCTACCTCTCATCCAACTCTGAAATCTACCAGCAACTCAGGGGCATCTCCTGATAGTTGTGGAGTGGAACTTGTGTTTGCTTTAAGTTTAAACTTAATTAACTCTTTAATAGTCTTATGTAAACATCACAAAACAAAAATACAACAAAACAACAAGAGCCAGTCTAGCATTTAAATGTACAGAAACTGCACCACAGGGATCTATCTGATTTATTCATATTTACAGAATCCTGATTGCCTTCGGTGATATCTTAGCCTCTAAATACATGAATATGTATCACTGCTTTTTGAGACTTCCCCCTTTTTTATTAAAAATGTTTCAGGCGCTGCATTAAGAAACCATCATTTTGCACTTTTGAAACCCATCGAAGTAGCATAAACTCATGGCGTGCCCTGCTGACGTGGTCTGGCCTTCGAGACATCGTCTAAATGTTTGCTAAAGGGGGGCACCGGCTGGCCAATAATGTCCTCGCATAGTGATCAAACAATGGAATTTAATCAGTGGCCTCCAGTCTACTTCCCATAAAAATATGTTCTCTAGTATAAAGTTCATTTCTATGAATATTAAAGCAGCATATCATCTGTTGAATATTTCATTTGATCTGCACCTTTAATAATGCAAAATGAGAATAGAACATTGGCCCCTTTTTCCAAGTTGATGACTTTGTCCACTTTTGTATGTATCGCATATTGAATTACAAGCACTAGTATCTGTAATATAAGAGTTAAAAATGGAACCTTCTGCAATGCAGATGACGCTACAGCTCAGGGCGTTATGGCTGTCATTGAACTGCAGTGAGTCAGTATAATGGATGTTAAAGTGAAGTAAGGTGAAGCCTTGTTTGACATGCAAATTCTGAATATTTGTTGGAGTTAACACTGAATCATGTTGGGCCTGGGGACAGGTGGAGAACTGGCAAATATTTTATAGATATTAAATGTATTATTATTTTTACTATGCATGGCCTGCATAAGAACAGGTGCTTATCTTGTGTAATTGTAACGTTATAAGGATGCAAATGAAGTGTGTAGACATGGTGAACCTGTTTGAAAAAACCTTGAGGCTGTCTTCCCTTTGTTTCATTCCCCTCTCAGCCATGTTCTTATTGTATTATCTCCTTCATTTTAGCTATATGGGCCTCTTTTTCTGACTCCCTCCTTCGAATGCCTTTACATGGCACCGTCATCACGGTGATAATTGCGTTGCCAGTTCCCAGTAAGAGACATTCTTAATTATTCCAGCATTAGGTGGTAGTTACACAGGCAATTAATGCTTGACTTCACAATTATATACTTTGTTTGATTGCCTTTTATCAGTAGGATACAATGGGCTTATTTGGAGCTGACAAGAGGAACACCACACTTTCATACAAATGATAAGTGATGTGACAGTGCTTGCGTGGCTTCCATTCACATGCAAACATGACATGTTGCGATGAAGTGCTTTTAATTTTGCATGCGCCCCACGTGTGATAATAGCTGCATGGAAATGGGTGGACATTGAATGAGTTTCCAAACCTTAAAAAAACAAAATGAACAAACAACAAAAACAAAAAAGATGTCTGGGTCAGGCTGCTTTTGAAAACTTGATGGTTGCTTTGCTGGTTTCCCCTATTAAAAAAAAAAAAAAATCTCCTTGTTGTTACCCAGTTGATTTGGGTTTGAAGTGTTGACATCTTCAATGGATCACTTGTTTCATAGGCATATGGTTCGCTAGAGTGCCATGCCTTTAATGTGCAGATGAGTCATTTGACTCCCAGTGCAAGCTGATGGGATGTCTCTATGTCACATCTTCAGGATGTGAAATATTAGTAACACATATTTAGAATATGTCGCTAATGGGTAACATCATATTTTTTCATGCTGCTTTATAATGCAAGTCAGACCTAATTATAGCGTGATGTACACCTGGCGTTAGCCCACAATGCAACATTCTTAAGTTTTTTAAGTCTTGGCCCTGGCATCAAAGCTGCCTGGTTTTGATGATATTTTGGCTCTGATGTGCGTTGGCAGCAAGTAAAACAGGATTAGATTCTTGCATGCTAAAGAGGCCTCACTCTTCATATCATCAAACAGGATATTAAAAGTATTTTTCGGTGTCAAGGAGAACTGTTAGCATGAGACTACAAAAGCCCGTGGATCCAGTGTTTCCTCTCACAATGATGTCATTACTTCCTGTATTTTTAACAGACCAGTCCACTGACAGTCCAGACAAGTGCAACTCTTTTATCAGAACCGCACGCTGTTCTCATGCCAACATCATTACAAGCTAAATTGGGCTCAGGTATTGCTAGTCAGCACACCAGATGTCATATTCGATTAAAAAAAAATGTTTTCGTGACACCTGACAGCATGCGCTGAACAGACTAGCGAAGGGTAGAGGCCAATATTCAAATGAGGTGGACTCGGCACACGCTGTTCACAGATGTGCATTAACATTGTTTTCTAACTGCCAATTTGATGCTTATTTTGGTCTTAATTACTGTCGGTATAAGCTTGGCTAGTTTCTGACTTCTGTGCTCATTCATGATGAGGTTGGACCAGAGCTACTGAGGCAGCATTGAATACTTCACTTTCATAACTAAAGAAAATGCATGCAGTTGTACATCCACAAACTGGGCAACATGAGCCTTTGACTGATGAAGCAATAAATGTAAAGTTTAAAAATCATTCTTCATTTTCTAGGTCTGATCCGGCTCCACCAACTTTATTATTCATAACATACTGAATGTGTATTCTTGATGTCTATGTTACTCACCATGTAAAACAACACCAATCCAGATTGGTGAAAATGTATTTTTTTGATGAAGACTACATACATTTGGTGCAGGAGTGTGGATTGTGAGCAGGAGTGGAGCAGGAGGAACTTGAAAAGTAGAGATGCTCCGGTTGAAATTTTCTTTGCCCATACTGATTCTCTTTCTGTGAACTTTTGAGTAACTGCATATATTAAGTTAATCAAAAATTAAAGATAGCAAAGGCTGAGTCCTCTATTGGCTTTGATTTTAGTGTCTTTTGTTAACTTTAACACAGTGAGCATGTCCAGCAAGGCCTTGCTGTTTTAAGTGTTAATTTTTGTCTCAAGTACTTTTTGGTTGTTGTTCTTCTGCAAGGAAGAGCAACAGGCTGCAAAAAACCTCAACAATATGCTCATCGTGGTGTACTTACTGCATATAATTTACCAATTCACCCCAGCCCCTCCAAATAAATACATAGATAAGTAAAAAATAAGAAGGTATCATTCAGTTTCTCCTATTTTCAGCAACCAGTGGTGGTCCATAACCAGTTGGAGCCAGTCAGGCAGCAGTTAGCTGGGTCCGATCACCAGCCACTCGATTGGTGCACCTATACTACAGTCATGGAAAAAATTATTAGACCACCATTTTTTCTTCACTTTCTTGTTCATTTTAATACCTGGTACCACTAAACGTCATCATGTGACTAAAACAGACGCCATAGCTATTGATGTAAAAACTTAAGTGATTTAGGTTATAATCAAGAAAACCATGGAAAATGGTAGGATATCAGCTCTTAAATAAAACTCTTATGAGCAATCTTTGTGGTTATCGTTATGTTTGTCCAAACAAATGTACCTTTAGTTGTACCAGGCATTAAAATGAACAAGAAACTGAAGAAAACAAGGGTGGTCTAATAATTTTTTCCATGACTGTATATTGGCAAAAGTATATGCTCACCTGCCTTGACTCACATATGAGCTTTAGTAACATCCCATTCCTAATCAATATAACATGGGTCCACCCTTTACAGCTAGAACAGCTTCAACTCTTCTGGGAAGGCTGTCCAAAAGGTTTAAGAGTGTGTTTATGGGGATTTTCGACCATTCTTCCAGAAGTGCATTTGTGAGGTCACACAAGACCAGAAGGGCTGGCTCTCAGTCTCTGCTCTAATTCATCCCAAAGGTATTCTGTCGGGTTGATGTCAGGACTCTGTGCAGGCCAGTCAAGTTCATCCACACCAGATTCTGCATCCATGTCTTTATGGACCTTGCTTTGTGCACTGGTGCACAGTCATGTTGGAAGAGGAAGGAGCCAGCTCCAAACTGTTCCCACAAAGTTGGGAGCTTGGAATTGTCCAAAATGTCTTGGTATGCTTGTTACAGCCGAGGCCCTCCGTGCACCGTTTTCTTTTGTTTTGTATTCAATCCCCTGTATGGTTGCCAGCCCTGGTTTGGTGGGACATGCTACTTCCAATACTTCTGCCCATACCATTCAAGATGTTTCTTTGCCCGGTGACGGTTGGCTCCAACAACCAGGTATACCACCTCCTGCTGTTGCGGATTGGACGAGGCCCCGCCCATCATCATCTGTGATTCCCTGACACCTGGAGCTGATGTTTTTAAAAAAGGGACAGACTCCTGCATTCGGAGGGGAGCTGTGTGACTGAGGCTTGCTCACCCCAACTGTTGTATGCTTTGATTTAGCTGTCATGCCTGGGGACTTGGTATGGGTTTAATGTTGTGTTGGTTTAAGGCTTGTGTAACCCTCTTTTTCTTCTTTCCTTTTTTTTTTTTTTATTGGGAATGCCACATATTCTAAAAAAAAAAAAAAATGAAAAATTGAAAAATGACCCGATACTTTCCATTACACCTGTCTATGACTTACTCTTGACACATGACTCAAGACTTCAAGACCCGTGTCTTGGTCAACATGATACGTTTAAACCCCCAAGCTGGCAAAATGAGTAGAAAACAAACATCTTCGGAAAGTGTCTATCCAGAGAATGTTACCAATGTTCTGTTGTTGGTGTGATGTTAACACTTCTAATTAAGTTCCACGTGAATACACAGTGGATTTATGTTTATTATAATATATAGAAAATACTACAGATTTTTATGCCAGTCGTTGTATAATTTGATTTTGTTGCATTTATTTGCAGCACATTTTGCTGAGCGGTCCGTGAAAATATTGCCTGACATTAAACCGGTCCGTGGTACAAGAAAAGTTTGGGGACCACTGCTTTACACCACTGCATCTGACACTTTTCACTTGGTGATGTCTGGCTTGGATGCAGCTGCTCCACCATGGAAACCCATTCATGAAGCTCTCTGCTCTGTTGTTGAGCTAATCTGAAGGCCACATGAAGTTTGGAGGTCTGTAGTGATTGACTGCAGAAAGTTGGCGACCTCTTCGCACTATGCGCTTCAGCATCCTCTGACCCCACTCTGTCAGTTTACGTGTCCATGGGTGAGTTGTTTTCATTCCCAAACACTTCCATTCCTTATAATACAGCTGACAGTTGACTCTGGATTATTTAGGAGCGAGGACATTTCATGACTGGATTTGTTTCACAGGTGTCATCCTATCACAGTTCCACGCTGGAATTCACTGAGCTCCTGAGAGCGACTCATTCTTTCACAAATGTTTGTAGAAACAGTCTGCATGTCTTGGTGCTTAATTTTTTATATACTGATCATTTGGATGGGTGATTAAATATTTTTGGCAATATAGTGTATATTGATAAGCATGAGAGCATTTTGGCTTCCCTGTAAAATAACCAATACGTAGTTAGATTTCTGAGCATGTCCGCATTGTCCAGCTGTGGCAGATGTAAAGTGTTGGTTCAGTGTAGAAGTGCAAATCACAGTAGAGATTACTATTTTGCCCATCATGCTATATTTAAGATTGGCGGTATCCTAAATATAGCAGTACGGTGGCGTTGGGACAAAAGGAAGCCCTATGATCATGGCAGTATGCGGAGCAAGATGACATGTAAGTGCAAAAATTATAGAAAATTCAAGTTCAAACGGTGATGCTTCATCTGAAAAGGATAAATCAAGTGAGGTCATTTCAACAATAAAAACTTTAAGTTTTGAATTTAAATTGAATTTTCTGATTGGTGTCGTTACAATACCTGATCAGTTAAATTACTTCACTCTTGGCTCATGATACCAATTTTAGATTAGGTCAGTTCCATCTTGTTTGTTTCTTTAAGTGAATATATATTTAATTTAAGAAAAGTACATGTTCTCTAAGTTTAAATAAGTAATATAATCAAGCCTCTCTATTGTACTTATGAGCATTGCAATATTTTTTTTTCTGAATGTTTTAAGAGAAGGACAAATTCTTTGTTACGGACATGTTCAAATTTAATCAGATATCATCCATGATATGTCTTTTGCGTTCTTAAAATAACCTTAAACTGTTAAATTATTTTCCTAATAATTTTCAGACATTTGATCTTTTGAATGTTCCTTTAATGTTTTACTTATAAAATAGAAAGTCATATAGTTATTTGCCTCACTTTTTCGTCTTTAAACTTCATCGATCTGTCTTAAAAGCCATGACTCTGGGATGTAATCATCAGTTACATCACTAATAAATACTGTAGCTGCATCATTTTAGAAAAACATCAAGTAAAAATGCTCAACTCAAATGCAGAATACAAACATTTTTATTATTTTTTTATTTCTGGTACCTAGATTGTTCCCTAACCACAACCACTTGTTCATAAATGTAATTACTGTTGACGGTCTGTTAATTTTAACAATTAACCTATAGATTGTACATATAAGGTGGACACAGCAAATGTGATGTCACACATTAGTATTGCAACTAAATTCTCTTGTTTCAAGCCACAAAATCAGATTTAGTCTTTTTGCATCCAGACACTGAGTGAACCAAGAGGACTGAGTGAGAATTCCTGTAACTATCCAAAAATACTAAGCAGTAACTTGTAAATCACTAAATAGACCCACCCATACATTTTTCTAAATTCTGTTATATTGTCAGTGGGGCGGTAATTCACAATTTATCCTGCTTTATAGAAAACCTGAAAGTAACATGAGATTATTCATGCACCATGAACATGTATGAGGAAAATGACAGATCATATAGAATAATTTCCTCATATTCTCGATGATTGAACTCACATTCCCATGAATCGCACCCCTCATGGTCATTACCGAGTGTAGGATTCCATAGTGATTTAATTTTTCAAAATCATGTCCTTCAAGAGAGTAGAGTCCACAATGAACCTGAAAATTGTTTTTTTTTTTTTTTTCACATAAACTACAGCCTCACTAAACCTCAAATGTACCTTTTAAAAAATACCTGAAAGGGGGATTTCGGGGCATTCTGGAACCGTGTTAAACCTGTTCAACGCTCGGATACGTTGTTTAGAATTACACAATATTTTCTATATTTATTTTATTATGAGTTGAAAAAAAACTGCAGCTAGAGCGGTATATTCTCCCATAGATAACCTTATTTATATTTATTTATTTATTTGGTATTATTAAGTAGACCTACTTTATGTAAAAGAACCTTTTGTTTACGCTGTGGCCCAGCAGGTGTCCACTCAATAATTCATGTGGCCCAGCTACTCTTCTGCAAATAACTCGTGTCATCTACTCGGGTTGGTTTAAAAAAAAATATTGCAATCTTTTGTGCCTAATTGGGGTCATCTGACAGCAGTAGGTCTATTGTACAGCACATGCAGTTAAAAGACTGTGTGGTGTTGGATTTTTTGTAGAACTTTGAAAGCAGTTTTTTGGAGAAGAATTCTATACTATGCTTTCATGCTAAGAAAAAGGCCAAACGTGCATCTTTTTTTTTTTTCCTTGATGTTTGTCGCTTTCCATTGATGTGCACCTCAGTTGTCACAGTTGTCATCCATCAGGCTGTAGCTTACAGCTTGTTAGATTTTTTTTTTTTTCTTCTTTTTTTGGTCATCTTATTGCCCCAAGGCATCCATAATATCTTTCAGAGACTTTGGGAAAGAGATGCGTCTCCCTCGATCTTTACACATGCGCGTCCTTTGTAAGCTCTGTGACATAGAACCTCACTTCTCGCACAATTCACTCAGTTGCAATCATAAAACAAAATAAGATCTGAACGAACTCATTAATGTTCTTCAGGTTTACAAGAGCTAGTGGCCATTTCCTGGAGGTTTAACACTCTTGTCAATCTCAGACTCTTGTAATGATTGGAATATTCACCCTCAGAGATGGGAGGGGCTTGAACCCCATTAGTCACGACACAGTGGATCTTCTTTCCTGAGATCTACCCATGTACAAACTCTGTTTAACACTGGCATCCACCCTCTCATATAACGCTGAAACAAACACATGCATAGCAGTCATCGCCCATGCAGCAGGACATACATCAAGACCGCTGCGTGGACATCACAGATCAAATTACTCCTCCCAGTATGAGCTGCATTGATAACCCCCAGTGTCAGTGGGAATCCAATCAAAATCTAACTTGGGCCCCACTAAAAAGACCCCCTTGATTAGTTCTCCAATAAAATCTATTTCCTGCTCTCGTGCCAGTTTTAGACAGTGTATTTCCCCTGTGGTATGAAGCAATAGGCCCGACCAGGACTTCCATCTCAGAATGGCAAGTGTGATGTCTGTCTGTCTGGAGTACTTTACAGGAGCTTGATACTTCTGTCCACCCTCAGACGATTCCCCATGAATACATGAGCCCCACACTAAGCTTTTCCATTATTCACACTAGGCTATACCTTTTGTGCCCAACATGAGTAGCACTGAATGGGGTGGGCTTCCAGAAAATTGTGGCACTTTATTTTTAATCTCACAGTCTTGAATAGTAAGAGCCGTCTTGTAGAGAGAAATGGCCTCAGCGTAATACAGATTAATCTGTCAGAGAAATACCACCACGATGGTCCCCCACTACAAAAAGTACATTTTTTCTTCAAAAGTGGCATTTCATTTCAGAAAAACAACAGAAGTTATGCCTTCTGTACATGCTACAATCTTTATGTAGATTCAGTCATGGTGTCTTATTGTAATATCTGTTTTTATTGCACATTACCTCTTTGTTAGTTTTGTCTACCTAACTTTTGTTTTGTGAGTGTGTATTTGCCAATAGATGTTTGCCCTTTGTACATTTCTTTAAATTATATATTAGGGAGGTTCTTTTTCTGAGATAAAAAAAAAAAAAAATTGAGACTCTCTTAAACTTTCAATTTTGATTCTTGGTTGTGAACAATCGGCTAAATTATAGAATTCTGGTTCAAGCCAGTTTTCTGCATCAGAAGTTGGAAAATAAAAACCCAATAGATTGTACTTGGTCTGAAACTACATTAATTTGTATTTGAACCAAGCAATCAGGACAGCCCAGGTGGATTAACAGGATCGTGCAGTGATTTTACACATGTTCGGGTTACCTGTCACAGGAGCTTCTTTTGAGATTATATGTCCATAATAGTGTTGTTTCAATTTAAAATGCCATTTTAAAACAAAATGAATTCCCCATCCACAGCAGCTTTTGAACTCTATCTTGGAAAAGGTCTCAATCCACACTACACCACCGTATATTTTTCACCGTATTTGTCGTATTATTTACGACAAAAAAAAATTTTAAGAAACTGTTTTTAGATTTTCTTTTCTTTTTTTACTGCAAAACCAACAGCAACTACTGACTGGTGTTTCCGACTTCACTGCATGGTAATTTGGATGACTTTTGCTGCAGCCAGTCTGGTTGTCGTGCTGCCTACGTCCCATGGTTAATTTGTCTGAATGGTTGTATGCCTATTTAATGAGGTTGAGTCAGTACCAGAGGTTGCTGGTACTGACTCCAGGAAATCAAACTTGAAACCAGAGGAACCAGACCAGTTCTTTGTATTGAAAAGTATGATAATTAGGGTGGTTGGCTGGCCTACAAACTGGCCTCAGTAGTGTGGGCGGCTGCTGTAACCTTGCCAAAATTTTCAGACTTTAAAATGAAAATGTACTGGTGTGAACACAGACTACACCCAGGGTTCGACTTCCGCGGTTACCCGTGTTACCCGACTTTCGTGGCGGCACACAACTCTTTAGACTTGCTTTCCCGGTGGGAAACCATCTTTTTTAAAATTTGATAACTGTACAGAAATCCATCAAAAATGGACAAAATTTGCCTTCCTCTGACCTACACAAACATAAAACGTCCTCGATAAAATGTTCTTTTCATTTCTACGTAACATGCGATTTAATTGGCAACCCCCCGCGACCATGTTGCTGCGGCTCTGACCGTGGCAGGAGATGAGGAGCAGGAGACTGCTGCAGAAGAGACTGCTGCAGAAGATACTGGTGATCCTGCTGCTGCAGAAGCTGCTGGTGGTCCTGCTGCTGCAGAAGATGCTGGTGATCCTGCTGCTGCAGAAGATACTGGTGATCCTGCTGCTGCTGCTGGTGATCCTGCTGCTGCAGAAGATGCTGGTGGTCCTGCTGCTGCAGAAGCTGCTGGTGGTCCTGCTGCTGCAGAAGATGCTGGTGGTCCTGCTGCTGCCTACACAGCAGCAGGAGCCTCTAATGCCTCTAATGTGGACTCAGACCAGGGGTTGCTCTAACTGAGAATTCTGCATCATTGACAGATTTCTTTTAAGATTTGACAGTCAAATCTTAAGGCCATCTGCTGGCACTTGTTATTTCAGTCTCCAGTGTGGCAGCAGAGCACGGATTCAGCCTTCAGAACAATATTAAAGCCGTCTGTCTGCGGCAAAGTTACTAAATTTAATGACAGTCGCCTCTGCGGCATCCTCACTTGAGAATGCGAAACCTCACATCCTCATTCCGCACAAGCGGCCACCTTGTTTCACTGTATGCGCAAAAACGAGAAAGGTGTGAATGAGACTGCTCTTAGGCCACAGCAGATGAACTGAGTTAAATTAAGCTGATTTCTTCGAAGATGCATATGGCGACAGTTGGTGTTTTTAGTGGCCACCGATATTATGGCGGGGAAATGTGGTGTTGGTAGTGCAGTGATCTGGCAGGTCCTTCTGGGTTTTTCCCAGCATCCTTTTGCAGCACTGGTTATTGAAGAGTTAGCAATTTTATTTAATGCTGCCATGTAAAACCTGTTGTCGGTTTGACCCCCTGTTCGTTCTTACGCCTTACTTTTACCATGTAAATTTATGTCACCCTGAGTTTAAGTCTGTATGAGTTCCAATGAGTTTCCTGTGAGTTCCTTTGGTGAAAGGTGTGTGTGGAATTTGAAGTTCTTCCCGTGCCCAAAGTGGACATTATTTAAGTACACCTTTTGCCAGTGCCAAGACCCTGTCAGTTGGTGCAGATCATGAGCCATAGTAATATGATGTGTTTTTACTCTTATGATTTAATGAGTATTGCATGTCGTTCGTTCTTATTGAACTTGCATTAAGAAAGAATGAATGAAAGTTAAGTGTCAATTACTGTAATTAAAAAAGGAAAATTAAAATGATAGATTTCTTTTTTGACCTTTCCGTCAAAATGACGGACAGTGAAAAAAAATCTAGCGCAACCTCTGACTCAGACTCTGGCTCAGAGTCAGAGTTCAGTTCTGATCCAGGAGGAAGACCCTGAAGAGCTGCAGAGAATGGCAGATGACTGCAGCTAATTGTTTGAAATCAAACAGTTCATATTAATGATATTGTCAGCATACTGTTGATAAATAAAATGTGTTTTTGTATAATTGAATGTATTTGCTGATCTGAAAGTGAATGTATTTGTCAATTGATTGTCTGCTATTAATTTTGCTCTGATCTGGAAATTACTATGTTCTGGAATAAAATGTCATTCACCTGACCTGCTTGTCATTGATTACTCTGATGTGCTTATAAATTATCAATGATTGAATCAATTTGGAATTTGTCCAAGTTTGCTCTTTAATTTAAATAAAATGTACTCAGAGATGATCCCCTGCCAATTTGCCTGATAATTTTGGCAAATTTGACCTTTAAAAAAAAAAAAAAAATAATAATCCCCCCAAAGTTGGGCCTGATTTTGGCCACAAATATCACCAGATCGCACCATTTGCATCCTTCTTGGTCAAAATCTAGTTGGCCAGATGTATTTGTTTTCTTACTGAAACTTGGCCTGGAATTGATAAGGGAATTAGTAAGAGATGAAGATATCAACAAAATTGATAGAGATTGATAAACTGAATCGATAATGGAATCTGCAGCCATAAAATCAATTCTGTTCCTGGATCAAAGGGCTACTTTAAAGGACTGAGGCACATACACTGACAATAAAGATATTGTAGATTGATCCAATCCAATATGGAAACGTTATTACACCAATCAGCCATAACATTATGACCAACCACTGAATATTTAGAAGTCAGGGTTTGGACAAAGCATTCACGACAAAACATTTGAGTGTCTCCTGCAGTGTCTTGTACCTGAAATATTCGGTAACTGTAGAGGGATGATGTTGCCATACTGGGGCTGTGATAGGTCTCCAAAGATCTACTGTACACCAACACTCTCAGAAACCAACAGTTTCTTAACATTATCTGGATAACTTTTAAAAGGAACCAACAGGATGCAACTACCTGCATCCTGTTGGTTCCTTTACAACATTAAAACATCTTTAGTAGTGAAGACTTTAGAGACGTGCAGCCATGCAACTCTGCTACACAGGAAAAAAAAAAAGGAATACGGGAAACAAAAAAGATGTAGAATTTACAAATTAGTCCTGTATTCTAGAAAAAATGAACTGCAATTGTGAATGAAAACTCCAAGTACCTACAAAACAATTAGACAATATGAATTTTATTGTTATTGTATTATTATTAAAATCATCTGAGATGCAAAAATCTTTCTTCTTTCAGCATCACTCTGTGATGCTTTACTTTAAAAAGTAATTTACTTTAAAAAGCACCTCATGTTTTATCCTACTAACCGTTATCTTATTTGCACCAGGAGAGTAAAGGGTTAATGCCATTAATTCTCCGTCTGTGATTTAGGGGGGATTTGTCATTGGCCTTGACAAAAAGGTGATTTGTTTGCTCAGATACGCCCCTTTAGATATACATTGTGCTGCCTGGTCCAGATTTAATCTCTCTCTGTCCAGTGGTGGTGTGTAAAAATCTGACATGGTGACATGTGGATGTAATTGTGTGTCACAAATATAAAGTTTACTGAAATGGAAATTGACCATCCCGGGATGTTTTACAGCAGAATTACCTCATTTACTGTATTGACGTTATTGACCTTTGTACGGCTGGAGAAGAGATTCTGGTGACCTCAGCCCGTAAACACATTGGAAGAGATCAATACACCAAAGTCAGAGTTCACTTGGCTCCTCCACCCAGGTTGATTGCAGAATGAACTCCATTAAAAGTTTCCAAAGCCCAACAGTCAAATATCATTTGGCTCGGATGTCTGAAAGCATCTGCAGGAAACCCCATGACACGCTGGTGGTAATGCAGTTTGTTTTGGGGGCTTTAATTGCAGGTGCTCTTGTGCCAGTAACTCAAAGACTATGTGGAGGTAATTTGTTAAAGGGAGCAACTGTTTGAGATTGAAGTATAAGGACAAAAATTCCCTAAATCCTGTCGAAAGAAGAAATTTCTGGCTAACTGACATCTGCTTCTGCATTGACAGCTGTCTTTTCAGATCCATGGCTGCGTCACTGCACAAGAATACAGATCCCTGCATGGACACCCTGGCTCTATGAAGGCGGTGTTTCTGTTGGTTATTTCCCTGCTTCTGCCACTCCAGGTAGTCTCCCCCGTTTCTCTCCATAAGCCACAGTCTCACCCTGTCCTCATCAGTCACTTCCATCCACTTCTTTCCTTTCCTCTCTCTCTTCTCCAGCTGCCTTGCACATCCCTTCATCCCTCCAGTCTGCCGCCAAGACGCTCTTTCCTTTCTATTTACAAAGATAAAGCCATAATGGCCCCCTTTGTGCTACTGTCGACCACTCACCCGTGGCAGCCCAGTCAACAGATAAATATTTCTTTTCTCCATTTTCCTTTATCACCAGCTGGGTTCAATTAGCACAAGTCAGAGTCATTTAATGAATGTCCTCTGTGGCCTTTCCTCTGCTCGCCTCTTTTTAAGGATATGACCATTTACCGTTGAAAGGTTTGCTCTGCGCTGCCTGAGGATGTGCATGGTGAGAGCTGGTGGGATTCAGGATGAACGGTGTGACATGTTTTGTTTGCTGACTGATAAATGGGTGTATAATGCTAGCAGATAAAGGTTTACAAAGGCTGTGGGGGCTGCAGCAGAGTTGGGAAGAGGCAAGTAGTATATCCCCCTCCCCTTAGCTGTCCAAAGCTGTGACGTGTGGGCAACACTCTGTTCCTCTATTTGCTCTTCTTTCTTAGTCCCCTCTTACCCTCCCCCTCTTTCTGTAGATAGATATTTTTATTTCTTGGCACCTCAGTGTAGATAGGCCATTGGGTTCCTGTCTACTGGGGCAGCTGGCTGGGGGTTGGAAAGGGATGAAGGATAACTAGATTCAATCGGGCGTTGCAAATCAACTTTTCCACCAGCATCCTGGGAAGACCTGATAATACAGGTTTCTAATATCTGACCTGTCTGGCAGAGAGTAGGGGAGAGTGAGGGAGGGATGGCTGAGAGAAGAAAAAAAAGATGAGAGCAATGGAGGCAAGAGAGAGCAATGAACACATTGATTTGATACGGCTAATAGTTCTGCAGTTGATAAGCACAGTGGCGCCAGTCACAAAAATGAAAGACTGGCAACAGAGTGAAATAAATTGGGTCTGGCTCTTTTTTGTCTCTCTCCCGTCAGAGTTTGGAGACGTATCAAAGGAGTTTGGCAGACAGGGTATCTGCAAGGTTTCCTGGTTGCGTCTCTCCACCTGTCAGCCTTCATCCACTCTCCAATCTGAATATGATTTGAAAACCTCAAACACATTCATGGATGCTTATGCGAGTCAAACTCAGATCTGTGAATCACAGACAGGGCAGTGGGAGTATGGCAGTCGGAAACATTTGACTGCATCTGAAATCACTCTTCTGAACTCAGACCTGCTTGTTTTGAGTGTTTTAAAGCCATTCGCAGTGACAAGTCAGAATATCCAGATAGTGCATTTATTAATAACAGCCAAAAGCTTCAGTGTAGAACATTTTACATTTGTCAACACCAGTGTTGCCTATTTGATTTGAAGAAGGGGGTGGACCACCATGTTATACTGACCCCCTGCGATATGTATACACACCAGATCAATACACTGTCATGCATGGGAGGGACTCTTCTTGGCTTGTATTGTCCGCAGCTAGCAGCGTTTTGTTGTCCAGAACCTTTTAGCAACCTCATGTCAAAAAAAAGCATTTAGCAAAAAATATAACCTTCTAAGCAAAACGTAATTATTCTCTGTATAAGAAAGTCTCTTGTGCTGCTTCACTCTGCTTCAAGCAGAAAGAAAGAGACATTATGTCGGTGCATTAACCTAACGATTGTGATAATGGGGACACTTCAAGTAAATGTTGCAGCTAATTGTATGACTGTACCCATAAGTGAGTGTCAAAAAGGAGGAGCAACATGACAGCTGACAAGGGTGTGAATGTGAATGAGAGTCTGGCTTAAAGTAACAAAAAGGAGCTTTTGCAGTTTTTAGCTCAGAGGGTCTCCCAAAATGCATCGAGGTTCTCTTGTTTGGTCTGTTGTCCAGGCGCTAACTTGATTCTTCCTTCATTAAGCCTGGTATATGCTTCAGCGTTGAACTGACTGCATATCCGCACCGTAGGAGGTAGCCCTACACTGTAAACTAAGCCAACGCCAATGTCCACCTCTTTTCAAATATTACTATGAGTCGCTTTGACATGGCCCACAAACAAATGTGATTGGTCTGCTTGGTAGCATTGTTCCTCTTCGTCTTCACATTTCTTCTTCTTCATTTTCAAGTCGGGTAGAAAGATAGATTATAGCAAGGTCAGTCAAAATTACTGACACGCAACATTGAAAAGGTCCAACTCGTATAATATATGCTTTACTTGCTCTGTTGCTATGCCTGAGCAACACATAGGAAGTACAAAAAAAGAAAGCTCAGCACTGCAAGCTACAGCGCTGCAGAGAAGAACCCATCGTTGCTATGGAGAAGCATAGATCAGGCTTTACTGTCTTGGGTCTTTAAGCATAATTTGTGGTTCTATGTAACAACTATGCACAGCCTACCAATGGGACATGCATCATAGTTGGCATTTATACATGTCTGTTATTCTTGTTGCTCATAATAAAGGTAAGTTGATAGTTCTTTTCTTTTCTTTTTAATTTGTACTTTTTTACTGCTCAAACTCTGGTACATTTCAATGAAAAATTTTCAAATTATGTACATAAAACATGGATTCTTAACTTTCTTTTGCTTGCCACTAAATATATTCATATTTGGTATTTGTCTTCTTTTAGCCAGTCCTGAGGTACATACACAGGGTACCGTCTGGAATTCTACAGGAATTTTCTTTTGGAAAACATCTTGCATTCTCCAGAAACCTTTAAAGATAGAACATTCTCAGAAAACCTGATTGTGGTTAACCTGTTGACATCCACATTTTCTCCAGCTAGCAGGGGTGCTAGCACCGTAGTGGGATATCTGAAATGGAGTGACAAAATACCTTAATTACTGCTTAATATAACTGCTCATATGAGACGGAGTATAATGGGTTACACCAGCACAGTACTACCCTGGTCTGTGCTGTAAGGTAATAATCCTTAAGGGATGGAAAACCTCACCCCCCCCTTTTCTTTTATTAATTGCAATGTTTTGAGATGGACTTAGAGTCTTTTGCCTTGCCATATGTATCCCATTCATTGAATTCTCTTTAGGGAACTTCAGTTGGTAGGGTTTTAAATAGCTCTTCTGATTATTAGTAGAAGGGAGGATTTACTGACTGTAGGAAGTTTGTTTGCTGCAACACAAACCGTACCTTCAGTGTTCAGTTTCAGCGGCTACAGTGACAGAAATACTGACAGCTGCTGCAGAGACAGGACACATATACAGGTTCGCCACACAGAGGAATGAAAAGTAAATGTACTCTTACCTGTCTACTTTCATTCATTAGGCCTTGGGGGCAGATTTAACTATCGGTGACATGGCCAGCAGACCGGAGTGGTGTCTTGACCGGAGTGAATCGAGTGCCCAAAAAGAAAGAGGACACAAACATTTCTAATTTACACGTCACTTCAATTATATCCTTGTGTTGATATTTTGTGGGTCAAAGACAAAAGTGGGCTCTCTTACAGTCTCCCAGTTTTTAAGTAGACTTTGCAAAGCTGATCTCTGACAATGATAACTGTCAAGACAGCAGGCTGCCCGTCAGGCAGCTGTCAAACTCAGAGGAGGAGGGAGACGAGGATATTGATTGTGGAGTGCAAAACCAATACCTTTAACAAAGGCTATGTCTGAGCTAGTCCCTTTTAAAATGCAATTTTCAAAAACAAAACAGATCTGCATCTCGGCTCAGTTGAGCTGTGATCGCTCTCCACGTTACACCACAGTTATCACAACACGCACATCCATTCATGCCCGCAGGACGTGCACGTACGAGGAAAACTCAGCTGGAAAAAAGTCTTGTTACCAGATTGTTCATACAACATTTTTCCTCCTGCAGATGTAGACAATTTGCAGTTTTATTAAATTAAGTTGTTGACCAGCCAGTTTTTAGCAACTGGTGGCAGTTAAGAAACTACCACTGCCAGGCAGAGAACCATTCCAGTGACGCCACCCACAAGATAATCAGAGCTTGCTGTGTGGCGAATTTAAAAAGCTTGTGTTTATTTTTCTCATATCCTGAATAACACATAATGTTACAAATATGCATTCAGCATAGTGCAGCATTTTCTCTTTAAAGAGTGACACAACCCTGCACAGATGTCACCAGGGCTGTTTCTAGTCACCTTCGGGGCCCTAGGCAAGAGTGAGCATGGGGGCCCTCCTGGCCCAAAAACACCAAGAAAATCATTCAATCCAAAAAATTTTTATTTTGAATAACAGAAGTGCACAATAATGTAAGAACACTTAAAATACAATATAACATAACAAACACAACTTAAATGTGCAAAGTTTGACAAAAAAACAATCAAGCAAAACATATCAAGCAAAAAATAAAAAAGTTAAAATAAATAAATAGTTAGTGGTCTTTGGTTCCATTGGATATGCTCGCTTCATTTTTCTTGTATCGAGTTTGAAGCACCGCAGAAAGCTGGCCACGGGCAGTCGGGGCCCCATAAGTGGGGTTCCAAACGTGTCACTGCAGTGTCTATGGAGGTTTCAGGTTGTGTCATTGATATAACACACGAGGCAGTGACAGCTAGTTGGGGCCCTCTGCGAGGGGGTTTTCATCATATCATCGTTGCAGTGTCTAAAGCAGTTCAGTCATTTTGTCATTGACAAAAGGACCAATGTCACCGCTGTCCTGGGGCCCCTTCCAGCTCGGGGCCCTAGGCAATTGCCTAGTATGCCTACCCCGTTGCGGCGTTTTTGGATTTCACGAGCGATGACCTGGACACGATTTCAAAGTGGTGGTTTTTGCTGAATGGAGCAGGAAACGTATGACGCTTCTTAAAAATCAAACATTCCTTCAAGTGAAATTAGAACTGGCATTTTAGCACAAAAATACTCATTTGTGTTACTTTAAAAGATGAATGTTAGATTTTAGATTCCTGAATTTGACAACTGTATTCAACCATAGTATGAAGCAAATAAAGCGTAGCAAGATACTGGGCCGTTGGAGGACAAGTCCAAGAAAGAATGTTTACAGAAATATTTAGAAAAAAAAACCTATGTGGACACTTAAGTAAAACGTAAACAGTAAAAGTAAAAAAGCATATGCAAAGAAAAATGATGACATTTTACAGCTTTGAAAAGACCTATTACAAAAAGCATAAAAATATTTTAGTGAGATTATTTCTCAGAACCATTATACAAGCCCAAACACTCATTTACCCATGTTTACCCTGTTGGAAATTGTATTCTCTAGTATTATAATGATGCCTGACGTGTTTTAGCTGAAAATCTACTGTCCTGTGTGGTTTTTGTGGGGGAGGAAAAAAAAAAGTTCTTCAGGCTTGCCCAGACAGATGGGTCAGAGCCTGCTAGACGTGTGCAGTCTGCACACTGTGTGACAGTGCAGACAACGCCACCCTGACCTTTCCTGATGGTACCAGCTAAGGAGGAGTCAATGCAAAAGCTAACGAGACACTGACATGGCTTGACAGCTGCGGGTGGCATGCAATTATTCTGGTGAAGAAAGCTGCATGTCGGTGTGTAGGTAAGTGTATGTGTGTTTGTGAAGCCACGGAGAAGCACTCTATCCGTACATGGATGTGTCAACATCTCGTGCACGTCCCTGTGCAGTAACAACAAAAAAAAAAAGCTCTCCTCTTATTAATGATTGATGCGTCCAAATCTCGGTAGGTTTACCCTGATGGATACAAATGCAAGTCAGTTTTGTCTCATAACCCTGTCACCTCCTTCAAATGCCTTGTTTTCAGTTATGGTCTTATCTGTTCTTGGCCATATAAATGTATCTTCAAATAAAACCTTTAAATAAAATAAAATAAAAAAAAAAAATGCAAGTTTCAGTGTGCATGACTGCATCACGTGGTTGCTTACTGAGCCAACGGAACCTATACTTTATGCTTTGCTTGATGTCAGCCATTACATGTTTCCAGTGGATAATCTCTTGAGTAGATGATTAGATTTGTCTTAATAATTGCTGTCAGTTGATTAACTGGATAAGGTGCTCTTCCATAGTAAGTGGTTATGTTCTTCTTGAACATTTCAGATGAGGTGACTTTGAGAATAGCGGCAGTACATCAATTAAGTCATCCGTCAATGAATTAAACTGGCAGACAGTAGTTAGAGGTATTGTATACACCACGTATTCTTGAATTTGACTTTGACTAACTGATTAAATCCAGGCCCTGATGAGGTATATGAGGTATAGCCCTGCAGTATTGTTTATTTCTAAGTTGATCCTTATGCTCTCTCTCTCTCTCTCTCTCTCTCTCTCTCTCTCTCTCTCTCTCTCTCTCTCTCTCTCTCTCTCTCTCTCTCTCTCTCTCTCTCTCTCTCTCTATATATATATATATATATATATATATATATATATATATATATATATATATATTATACATAATACAGTCATGGAAAAAATTATTAGACCACCCTTGTTTTCTTCAGTTTCTTGTTCATTTTAATGCCTGGTACAACTAAAGGTACATTTGTTTGGACAAACATAACGATAACCACAAAGATTGCTCATAAGAGTTTTATTTAAGAGCTGATATCTTACCATTTTCCATGGTTTTCTTGATTATAACCTAAATCACTTAAGTTTTTACATCAATAGCTATGGCGTTGTACTGCCAAAAACACTGCTTTTATGCATTCAGTGTTTTCTTTTCTGTCTGTTTTAGTCACATGATGACGTTTAGTGGTACCAGGTATTAAAATGAACAAGAAAGTGAAGAAAAAATGGTGGTCTAATAATTTTTTCCATGACTGTATATATCAGAAAATGAAAATCGTTTCCAAAAGAATGTATTATGTAGTATTATTTTCAATCTTTATTTTACATAAACAGTAAAGTATTTCATTGTATTTATTAAAGCTCATAGAAAATTAGAAAAAAAAAATCAATTCCTATTTACATTGGCTTTTAATTATTCGTTGAAAGTTTGAACACAAACACAGGACATTTTATGGCTTGTTTCATCAAATTCATTCCATTTATTTATATTTCAGGCCTTCAAACATTTCAGAAACAGTCAGGACAGTCACACTTTTACTACATTGTAATTTTGACATTCATTCTAGCTACACTTAAAAGGTGAGTTGTTGTGAAGGATATGAAGTGACCAAGCATTCCCCCATTCTTCTGCAAATACATAAAACACACACAAACAAAAAAAACAACAAAAAACAAAAAAAACAATTTAGAGATAAAACAACCCTTGGTCATTTTTACATGGTAAGGATTCATGGTAAAGTTTCATTTGGGACCAAAAACAATGTTTATTAGAATAAAGGAATGAGACTGGATTCATGTTTGCCTCCATAGAACTGGGTTGATTTTTGGCAGTATATATATTATAAAAAGAAGCTAATTTGACATATAAAACATAACCTGCTAACTGCTTACCAAATGGTGATTAATCTACTCTGTTGGGTTCATGAATTTGTAAATCTGATTCTGATGGAGTCAGTGCCCCACCAGCCTTGAATCTCACCACGTCACTGGTTATGAGGCATTATTTATGTTTACATATCATAAGATTTTAATTTCAAACAGAAAAGGGATGTTTTAAATAAATGTATGTTTTATAAAGCTACTTTGTCATCTTTGACTATATTTGAGTATTTTTGCAGTATCAACAAGAGGCCAGTAGGGTGTCCTCTTTTTAGGTTTTTGGGTCACCCTAGCATAATATTAAAACTATAAAATGTGTCAAGTAGGCTAGTTCTTACACAGAATAGACCTAAAAGGCCTAAATGTAATGGGATTCAAGAAAACCAAATCTGTTTTAATCTTCTGTAGCCTCGGTATCAAATAATATGTTTATCCAAAGTGTTAGAATTGTGGAGGTATAAATACAGGTTTAATGGCTGTAATGCTAATAAATAAATGTTAATCAAGCATATGTGATATAGATATAGATTTTCTTCTGTTTAAAATTTAAGCATATAAGTAACTGTAAAATAGCAGTATAAAAGACAATGTTTATGTTCATTATTGTTTAGGAGATTCAAGTGATGTTTAGTCGTTCTTTAATATTAGTGTTCTCGAGTTCTTGAATAAACAATCATAAATAGTTTGTATGTGTGGGTGACTATAGCACTATAGCACCCCACCGGGTTTTGCCCCCCTACTTGGGGGGGGAAGTCTAGGGCCGTTTTTTAATCCAAGTCCGTCCCTGATTCTACCCAACTTGAAGAAGACAAAGAAGAAGTAGGAAAATATGAAGACGAATAACAAAACATCTGACAAATTAGATTTCTTATTTGGAGAGAGGTGCACACCAGGGTATGGTGTAGGCTACAGCGTAGGTTTCATACCTACAGTGTCTCCGGCTTTGCTTCGACCCAGAAGTTATTTATGCCCTGGAATGTTCCTTTAAGGAGTGAAACAGTCCAGCCTTTCATTTCAAAATTCTAAACATATTCATAGGGACAGGTCAGGGCTACAACCAGGCCTGTTCAGTTCCCACATCAACTACATCTTCAGCCATGCCTTTGTAATACTTTGAACTTAAACTCTTGAGGTGGCATTAAAAGATGTCTTTAAAGCAGCATATTTGCTCTAAAAACTTGATATACTTTTCTGCATTTATGCTGCCTTCACAGAAGTACAAATGACCTTTGCCAAGAGGACTGATGCAAAATCTCTGCTAAATTCAGTAGTGTTTTGATCCATGACCAGACTAATACTTTACTTGTTACGCGTGTGTTGAAGATTCTAACAAATCAAAAAGTTACAGATTTAAGTTGTTAAATTTTGTTTGAAAAAACATCCTAGCTTTTCTAGAAATGGGATTTGTAAAACGTAATCTAAATTATGGTAAATATTATGTGTAATTGTATAAAAATATCCATGTGAAGATCTGTTTCAACGCAGTTGCTAGAATAATTAAACCAACATTTGGGTACATTTCACACAAGCTTTCTGTGCTCTCTGACCTGTCAGGTCATTGATCCGTCAAATTCCATTCTGGCTACAAGTTGTACGTAGTTATGACATCAAAGCAAGCGCATTGAGTATTACAATAATCCAAGAAGAGGGGGGCGGGCATCAAAGGTGGAGGAAACTCCTATAGGGAAGTGGGGTCAGGACCTTACTCTGCTGTCTGGATAACAAAAGAAGGATTTGAGCTCAGAACAAAAGGAAGAACAGTGCAGGACTTTTGAGTGACAACATGTGAACAGCATCTCAGCACTCAGCCTGTTTGAGACGAGTAAAACAGACTGAGGAGCTAAGAGAGATTTTTGAGGAGGCAGTAAAATACTGTATTTTTGATTCGCAATGGAGCCTTATGAACACGGTCACTCTTCAAAGTATTAAAAGTGAGCTCGTCTTATCAGTTTGAAGGAATTAAAATCAAAATGCAAAATAATCACTCACTGAAGCCCACATCATTTATTATCGCTCAGCTTCTTTTTCTTTGAGGATAACAATTTTCACCTAAAATTAACTTTTTTTTTTTTTCCTTCATCAAGAGCTTCAATCAGTTTCTCTTTGGAGGGAATATGCATCAACTCCCAAGGGTGCGAATCAAAAGAATAAGGAGCAGTTGTTTCTCGTTTGTTGCAAAGGCCACATGGCTCTGATACATCAGTGCCTGAGCTAACTGCAACGCCTCAGAAGTCTTGCTAGGCATTGTTATTGATCTGTCTGAGTAAAGTTTCAGCAGAGTGATTCTCTGTGTAAAGCAGTTATGCATTTTTAAAGGCAAGCTGTTGTCCAGACTGGCCATGTAACATTTATCTGTCCCCAAACTCTGATTATAGCAATTCCAGATCTGACACGCTGTTGCTTTTTGAGCTCTCCTACCTTGTTGGTCTTTTCAGATGACCGGTTCTCAGTGCTCTTAATTTTACACCCTTTCATTGATTGATTGGTGGAAATTCATGAAATGGTCAACATATTACAGGACTGATGGGAAGCAGAGGTCACTTAGAGGACTGATATTTCAAATATATCCCACCGAGCTTTTAAAATTCCTGCCTATCTGCTCTCTGTAAGTGCCATATATTCTTAACAGTCATCCATTGTGTTGCCTGTGACAAGAAAATAATGTATTTCTACCACAGTCTATCAGAGAAATGACTTTGGAGGTAAGAGGAGGAAAGAGGCTCAAGATCAATATGTTTCAGGCAGCTGTGAGTGTTTTCGAAACTGAATTTCCACCTTCCTCTGAGTTGTTTTGACCTTGATCTCTAAGAAGATATCTCTTTGCTGCTCGCCACTTTCCTCCACTCCGTGATTATCCTGTACAGCGTGAAAGATAACCTGCGTGGGTAGCTCCACTTTTCCTGGCCCCCCTCGCAGCAGCCCTCGCCATTATCTTGCCAGTCCAAAAACAGAATAAAAGATTTCACCAATGCGGTCGTTGCACACCTTCATAATGCGCACACCCCTCATTATTATTATTATTCCCTTGCTGTCTAACTGCTCTCGGTAATAATTGAATTTAAATGAAGAAATGGTAAAGTGGAATGCTCTTTTTAGATCTCTGTTAACATGCTGTCATTAAGCTGTGGCTTTTTTTTTTTTAATAGACTGGGTTTTACATTATCGAGGTTGAAAATGAAATTAGTGACAGATTTGGAAATGGGCTGATAATTAGTTCATAACAAAGTCTTCATATTCTTAAGCATGCAAGAATCTTCACTTCATGTTTGTGCATGGCTCAGGCCTCTTGTGTGTGCATGTTGTATTTCCATTTAGTTTATGACGACGTGCAGGGCCACTGATAGGACCAAAGGAAATGAGCATGAATGCATGATGGGAATTCTGCCAAAGCAAACATCCAGGCTTGTCCCCAGGTGATCGCTCAAAGAGAGGTGCTCATCGAGGCGGCAACAGACAAGAACATGTGTTGCGACCGTTCACACGGAGCTATTCGATGCATGCAAAAATCAAATGATATGGCACAGCCAGGGAGCCCTCCCGATGAAAACAAAATCAGGGCATTAGCATGTTTCAGCTGCGCCTCAATCAGTGTTTTCCGTCGTATCGGGTTTTTTATCCCTCACTGGGACTGGAGACAAACAGAGCAAAAAGGCAACACCCGTGTGGATATTAGATAGTTTTTAGAAAGAATGCGCTCTCCTCTATATTTGCTTTTTTCAACCTCACGAGTTAGTCAAGCAAAAACAAACTTATATTGTTTCTTAAGGTCATGCTGTGACAAGATACAGGAAAGAGCTTTTGTCTGACATCTGCTTTCATTGATGCTCGCCTCATATTGACAGGCATATATTGAAAAGTCCATATGAAAAAAAAAAAATTAAAAAATGCAAATCATTGCCAAGACTGAGCTAGAGGTCTCATAAATAATTTAAACAGGTTTAAAAACAGAAATCTTGACAATGTTTACTTAAAACAAATGCTGAAATTTGTATCATTTCTAGGAACAAATTGGACAAGCTATATGAGAAAATCAACAGTATCAAATCTTTCGAGTGCAGCAGTAATGGCAGATAGAAACGAAAATGCATTACATTTTCATTAGGACCAGAGCAATGTGGCACATTGTAAGGTGCACTCTTGGTGCACCCCATTTATTTTGAATGAAGAGGTGGCGGCTGCAGTTCAATGACCTTTTATCTAACGGCGTGCCGCTGTCATTGAAGCCATCAGATGGAAGGGATTAAGCCTGCCTTATATATCGACATGAGTCTTTGAATGTCCATAAACACACTCCCATTCACATCCATGCGCATGGACACCTAGTGTAATAGACTATGTCCCTCTGAAAAACAGGAGAAAAGAATATTAGGTCATAGCATCAGGGTAGGAAGATAGGTTTTCATTTTGTGAGCAGATGAGCTAAAAAGGAAAATAAATCAAATTCTCTCGTCTAAATATTAATCAAATTAGCGTCAGCTGCTGGTCCATTCAGCTCTGTCAATAGTACAATTACATCATATTAAATTTGCAAGGCTGTTCATTTAAATTGCGTGGATAAGGAATGGCCCAGTGCCTGCTTCAGTGTTCTGATGGTGAGGTCAGAGGATATCAAGTTTGGATTTATTGCTTTATGAAACAAAGCAAATAACCATAATTTTTCTACCAGTGGAGACATACAACCTATACACCTACAGTGGATACAGTAAAGATAGGAACACTGCAGAAGTTTTATACATTTTGTTATGCTTCGGACATCGACCCTAAGAGGCTTAAATCAAGGCATCTGGAGTTCCTTTTCTTGGTTCTTAAAGACGTTTCACCTTCCATCCAGACAATGTCATCAGTGAAATGTCTCCACAAACAAAGAAAAAGAAGTCTAGCTGCCTCGATTCAAGCCTTTGAGGATTCCCATGACCTGGATGACTGGGTGTGTAAACAAGCCTTCAAATATCAATACTGTAAAACAGAGAGATATGGAATTTTATTAAAAATAAGACTGAAATATAAGTATTTGGCTGTCATTGCTGGCATATTGTATTCATGGGAATAGGGCTGCACAACATATGTTGTCAAATCATTGTAATACCAACCTGCACAATATCAATATTGCAAAAACAAAACAGATATTAAAATTTCTAAATGTCATGAATTCATGCTCTGAATGCCAATAAGATAACTGGCCAGTTTGACACTAACACCCTCATTTATTTTTTCAAATAATTTTACCCTTGATTGGTGGTCTTTACTTCACTATCAATGTTGGGCACGTTACTTCTGAAAGGTAATAGATTACATATTACTAGTTACTGTTATTTGAAAGTAATAAGATATATTACATTATTACTGTCTCCGAAATGTAATATATATTACGCTACCTTTGCACTACTTTTGAGTTACTTTTCCAAAAAGAATAAATGAAGACCCTATTTCCCAAATGCAATACAGTAATCCCCCACACTTCGCGGTCTCAGCAATCGCGGTCTCAGTACATCGCGGAAGTTTCAAAAATATTAATGGAAAAAAGGTATTCGAAAAAAAAAATTCAAACGAAGCGCGCGAGGCTGAAGCGAAACCCATCACATCAAGAACGAGTCTTGGGAAGCAACAAGAGCCGAAAGGGGAGGGCCCATGAATGAATATCGAGACCTGTGATTGGCTGCTATGACGGGCATTACTGTGCTGTCGGTTGTCTGTACGCTATATTATAGCTATATAATATTATAATATTATTCAATACTTGCACAGTAAATGAGCCTTGTGTTTTAATATTCTCTGGGTGAGTCCCAGAGTGGTGGTGGTTTTACTTTACATATTATATAACATATCTGGTAAATTGCTCATAGAACTGTCTCCCACCACGTGCTCACCACAAACTCATTATTTTGGCCATGCAGACTGTTCACTACTCTAGAGTCAAAGTTAGCAATCTCCTGATAATGTGAGAGATTCAATCCTACGAGCTTGACAGGCCTTTACCTTATTCTTTTTGTCACAAATATTCGAACTCAACCAACATGGATGGCGAGCGTCAATTCAGAGCCATCATGTCTCTCTGGAGGTACTCTTCAGGGTTAATGCACTGACCGTTTGAGTCCTGCAATTTGGGACAATATCTTGTTGAAATGCAGACCTTCTCTGAGCACTCTGAAAAGGTTTTCACTCATGATTGCTTGGTTTTTTCTTTGCCATTCACATCTTTACCTTTGAAATGGGTTTTCTCCACAGGGTGTCTGCATTCTCCCTTAGAGATAGGGTGAGAAGTTCAGTAATTTGGGAGAGACTCCGAGTAGCTCCTTCACATCGAGAGGAGCCAGTTGAGGTGGTTCGGGCATCTGGTTAGGATGTCCCCCGGACGCCTCCATGGAGAGGTGTTTTGGGCATGTCCAACTGGGAGAAGACCACGGGGCAGACCCAGGACATGCTGGAGAGATTATATCTCTCAGCTGGCCTGGGAACGCCTCTGTGTTCTCTCAGAGGAGCTTGTGGAAGCAGCCGGGGGGAGGGAGGTCTGGGCCTTCTTTGCTGAAGCTGCTGCCCCCGCAACCGGACTTTAGACAAAATGCGGAAGATAATGGATGGCATCTTTACCTTTACATTGACTGCAGTCCCTGTTGCCACTAAATTTCCACAGAATTAAATGTTCATTCGAACAGTGCTTTGGTGCCTAGGTCTCCACATCCACTGTTAGGAATTGTTGCCAACCATTTCATTGTCACGACTTAATACTTCCTCCCGGAAAATCCCCAGTCATGTTTCTTTTAGTAAATAACAGCTTTTGATTAGTGGAGTGCTGTAATCAATGATTATCCTTTATTATGATAGAGGTTGCCATGCTTTTGCAGTCTTGAAATGACACGTTTACGTGCATCATCCACATTTGTGTTTCTACATTAGATATGTGCCTAAAATTATTTCAAATGAATTTATTTAGCCACAGGGATTTTGAAGTAGGTTGAAGAATCTCAGTGATGACAGATTGACGCACCAGCGTATCAATTTAAATTATCAATTTGCCGAAGGCCAGCTGGGTAAAGAAAGAAAAAGAGAAGGGAGATAGAACATAGAGAGGAGAGCACATGCATCCTGGCAATACTATATTGGACAAAACGTATAAAAAAAAATAATTATCCATTTAACTGGAGAACTAAGAATTTCATGCACTTATATTATGACTGATACATTGTTAGTACATGAACAACAGATGTGACTATATAAACAGATGTAGGCAGCAACACTGAGGTGGTCAGAGGATCGGACTGCTGATCAGCATATTAGATGATATCCTAGAGATGTCTATACAGACAGGTGGAGTTAAACACTGGGATGGTCAGAGGGTGGAACTGCAGGTCAGGATGTGTGAGTATGACTATTGGCCCTAACCCACTATAGGCTAAACAGAAATGTTTTCAATTTATTTTTGAAGATGGAGGTGGTGTCAGGCTCTTTAACCCAAATTCGGTAGCTGGTTCCATAATAAAGGTTTCTGATAGCAGAAGGCCCATCCATCCCAATTTACTTTTGGATATTCTAGGAACGACAAGTAAACCTGCACTCGGAGCAGAGAGCTCTTTAAGGAGCATAAGGCATTGTCAGCTCTTGTAAATAATAAGGAGCTTGGCCGTTAAAGGGCCTTGTATGTGAGTAGCAGACATTTTGAATTACAATTTGAAATTTTACAGGTAGGCAATGGAGGGAGGCTAACACTGGAGAGACAAGATCTTGCTTGCGGATCCCTGTCAGCCCTCACGCTGCTGCCTTTTGGATCAGTTGGAAGTTATTCAGAGATTTCTTTCTGGCATTCTGCTAATAACGCATTACAGTAACCCAGTCTATGACTGGCAAACGTGTGGATTCATTTTTCAGCATCATCCTGGAAGAGGATGCTTGATTCTTGGTGATTTTATAGAGGCGAAAAAGGCTGTCTTAAACCTGTTTAATATGCTGTTTAAACAACATATCCTGATCAAAAATGACTTAGGATTTTGCACAGATGTGCTGAGACCAATATCAAAATCAGCTAATTCACTCTTAAGGTGTTTGGGACCAAAAACAAGAACCTCTGTTTTATCCGAATTTAAAAGCAAGAAGTTAGAGGACATCCAGGTCTTAGCCTCCTGGAGACATGCTTTACGCTTGGCTAATGGTTCCATTTCAATGACAGAAGGACAAGAAGGCTAGACAAGCATGGGACACCATCTGCAGTAAGTGAGAAAATGTAGGAATCAATATTACCCTATGTCAAAGTTAGAGAGTTCCTCAGATATCTTCATGGGGGGCACCAGGAAGAGGATTCACCGAAAGGAGGTAGAACCCTTGTCAAAAGGTGAGCAATGGAGAGTTTTTCCAGATGAGAGCTCCAGTGCCCTCTGAAGTAGAGGTCTTCAAGGGTCCACTTTCATGCTCCTGACATGGACCCATGAAAATTCGACCCAAACCTGACCCGACCTATTATAATAAGTCCGGGTTCCAAACCCGAATAGACCCGCAATATTTGGACCCAGAACCGACTCGATCCGAGTCTTCAGTTTCCAACCACAAACCAAACTGAGGTACCCGAATAGAACCGAGACAATACAACCCATAGTTGCTCATGTAAAGTTGTCTAGCATTTAATAAAACTTGATTTTCTTGCTTAAACGTTGACTTCTACCCAGTTTAGTTGCTGCATAGGCTATGTGATGTAAACAACAATAAATCCACGTCGTTATTTTCCTTGTGGATTCATATGCTATTGGTAGCAACTGCTATTGCTAATAGCCTACACCAGTCAGGACGTGTCGTAAACATATCCTCTCATCCAACGTTATCATGTTGGCGATCCGTTGTGCTTTACAGCTGCCAGGCATACCGGTAATAACACGCTACGGCAACACGATTGTTTTATGAGGTCGGGTCAGGTCGGAACCTCCGGTTGTTCCGAAGACCTCTATTTTGTAGGCAGACAGTCTTCAAAACAGCCAGTCAATGGCCAGAGTCTCAAAGCCGTAGAAGCACATGAAGATATTTCTGATGATGCTGTACTGCAGCCACATGAATGCATTGCTCATGCTGAAGAGGAACATCACCCATCGCCGCTTGTACAATTTGGTCTCCATCAGATGGAAGAGGTGAGCTCTTTCCACAACTGAATGGTCCAAGGTGTCACTGCTGTTGTTCAAGCAAGCATGGTGTTTGTAGTCTCCAAAACTAGGTTGCTCTGTCTCTGCTGAAGGGCCACCATTGCCTCTGGTAGTGCCAAGGCCACCACAATGTGTACCACAATGTGGATGGTGAGTGGAACTCAGTAGGTTGTACCTCTGCTGTACTTGGCCAACACTTATCCAATTTCCAATGTTGAGGACACCTTCCTGCAGAACCCAGATAAAACGGGATTAATTATTTAAAAAATAGCATTCAAAAGCCTTTAGGGGCTTAAACAGGCTCACATTCAGAGGAATATGTTAATCCACAACTTGACAAAGGAGTGCTCGGCAGGCTCAGGATCCAAAGTCAGGCTTGGTTCAGTACACAAAAACTCACTGAAATGTCTGCATCCATGGAGGGTCAGGCAGGCTCAGATTGAGAATACAAATGAGGTTCAGCACACAGAGAGACTCAGGTTAATCAAATCCGTGGAGGGTCAAGCAAGCACAACATAGAACAGAACAGGTGGTCAGGATAGCAAGCTCAGGAACATTTGGAAATGGCTGCAAAGCTGGTTGGAAAACACAGACAATCTGGCAACTCAGGAGGGTCTGAAAGGAGTTTAAGAAAACAGGTACAGGTGGAGATTATCAACAATCAGCATGGGGCTGGAGAGGTGCATTCAGTGCCTGAGGAAAGTCCAGTACAGCTGAAATTCGCAATATCGAGCCAACAGGTCTACAGACGACACAATCTCCATGACCCTCCACACCGTTCTGCTCCACCTGGAGCTGCAGGGTACCTATGCACTGCTACTGTTTGTGGACAACAGCTCTGCTTTTAATACTATCTTCACCAGCAGACTGTTCTCCAAGATGTCCAACCTGGATATACAACCCAACTTGTGCCTATGGATTGAAGACTTTTTGACCAACAGGCCACAGGCCACACGCAGTTAGAATATCACCAATGGTGATAAGTCTGCCTACAGAGAGGAGGTTCAAAGACTGGCAGGGTGGTGCTCAGAGAACAACCTGAGCCTCAAAAAAAACAAAAAAAAAACCAAAATAACTGATCATTGATTACAGGAAGCAGCAGGACACACACACACACCACTACACATCAACGGGGAGAGGGTGGAGAGAGTGTCCGGCTTCAAATTCTTGGGCATACACAGAGAACTTATCCTGGACTATAAACACCACAGCAATAGTAAAGAAAGCACAGCAGTGGCTATACTTTCTCCACACACTCAGGAAAGCTAATCTCTCACAACAGCACCTGAGGTCCTTCTATCGTTGCTCCATTGAGAGTGTGCTCACCTATGGCATCCTGAGTGACAGCGCACGGAGATAAAAAAGATTGTTACAGAGAATAGGATGTCGTTAGACAACAGAACTCTTTGCGCTCTTCTCTCATGTAAAATAAACTACCTCTGGACCAGTTCACAAATATACTCCTTCCAAAACAGTCATAAAGAATTCAAAGTCTGCAGCAAATTAGTACAAGTCATTAAAAGAGTCAAGAAAAGTCACGTGAAATGAGATGAAAAACTGTAAAAACAGAGCAATATGAAATGAAAACAATGCGTGGAATAAAAATCAAATGTAAATGTAAATGCAACAATGTGAAATGAACAAAAATATGCAAATCCCTTCAAATAAATACTCTTCATTTATAACCCTATTCATTTAGGCTATAATACATGTTCACATTATGTCAATGTGGCTTTTTGCACAGCTGCACTACTTCCTGAACTTCAGCCAGCTGCTTTGTTTCCTGTGTACCATTAATTGACAAACTGATTAATCCAGGTGTGTCTGACCTCACAGCAATGGCCAGACACACCTGAATTGATGAGTTTGTCCAATAATGGCACACGGGAAACAAAAGAGCTGGCTGAAGTTCAAGAAGTAGTGTGGCTGTGATTTTAGCTTTGTTGTACAAAAATAAAAGGGATACTGCTCGTGGCGGGCCCCAGAAAATTTCCCTTATTTTCAAATCCAAAACTTGACAGGTATGGACAGGAAGTCACTGTAGAGGATTATAAAAACCACCCAAAACATCATCAATCAACAGCTACCTACCATGGACAGCATCTTCAACTCCCAATACTCGTAGAAAACACACAATATTCTAAAAGACTCATTCCACCTTGCTAATTATCTATTTGAACTGCTGCAGGGAAACGTTACAGAACATGCACCGCAAGATTCATGAACAGTTTCTGTCTCAAAGCTATCACCATACTCAACTCTGACCTGAAACCAAACCTACTATAATCTGTCAGCATTGATCAATGATACCAATATCTCATGCAATGCTCTGGACTTTATTTATTTTGCAATAATGGCTAAGTTGATGTTTGTGTATGACGACATGAATGAATTGAATGAATGAGAAGAAGAATGTACTATTTTATGAACTATTTATTAAACTACCTTTTTAATGTGTCCAATACATGAGTGCATTGAATTTTGTTGTATTACTGTGCAATGACAATAAATCTCTATAATTACTGAAAGCTGCCATGCTGTGACATCGAGCCCATAGTGCTCAAGTCCAAATTAAGTCCAAGTTATGAAAAAAAATTTTAATTCAAGCCCAAGTTGAGTAAAATTCTGCTATCAGTTTATAAACACATGCAGAGTCTTTAAATCATTGGCTTACTGATGTTACGGCTACTTTGCTGCCATGAAGTACTGCAACAGACTGTCACTCCTCAGCTAACACTGTCCTCAAGTCATGTAAATTTATATAAAATAAATGAATATTGTAACTTTTATTTTTCTGGGTGAAGTCCGGGCGGATGATGATTAAAGTTGGAAGTTGTCTCAGTCATCTCCTCGATAGTTCCTTTACAGATGGAACACTTAGCAATGCTCTTTTTACCACTACGGCAGAAATCTGTAAAAGCAAAGTGGATGATCCAGGGCACATTGCTGGCATTTTAGCGCCATCAGTTTGTCCCTGAACAAGATGTGCATATGTGTGGTCATAAGGGAACATGCATCTTGCACAAAATTAATGCTTAATTTAATCCAGCTATTATCTGATGCCAACTTTGGCATCAAATATGGCATGAAATGAGAAAAAAATAATGTATTGACTCAAATATACAACAACCCCTCAAGAATTATGGGACAGGAATTAGGTATTTATTACGGGTATTTCAATAACCTAATGACATAGTGGTAAAAACACAGCAGCTTCTCTCCAAGATTTGAGAGTAAGTACTGAGCAAGACGGTCTGAGTGTGTTCAGTATTTTGCCTATACACAGTAAAAATAAATGTAAAATTGTTAAGGTGTTTTGTAATCTAAGCTTTTAACAACAAAGTCATACATAAAATGAACAAAGTGTGACTGGTGAAATGTATAGACATCTTACTAAAAAATGGGACTGTTGCAAGGATGGTGGACAACTACCTGGCCCCTTCATGAGAGATGGGGTCCTCTGATGGCCCCTTACTCAGATAAATCCTAGATCCACCCTGGGCGAGACTTGTCCTGCACTGTGTCATGCTGCAACGTTCTTCTGCACCAGCTGAGGCTGGATTCAAACTTGGTTGACAGGTCAATACAATTCTCTGGAGATTTTCAAGGCTTTCAACTGACTAGACTAATGGCTCAGTTGACGAACAGCCCTTTATTTTTTTTTTTTTCAGTCACATGCTCGCACACACCCTCTGCTCAGTTTCACTGTAGTGGCTAGTTTTTTAAACTGTCTCAGATATAAGCTGTCTTTTTGGGCTCACCAGCACTATACATTGTGTAATATCACATTTCTTTGCAGCTTGGTATTTGTTTGCTGACTCTTCAGGCTTGATCACTATCGTCTTAAAAACTTCTCATGTGTGTCCTCACTGACCTGGGGCGCCGAAAAGGGGGGGTAAAGGATACAGATTATAGGGGCCCATGATTGAGGGGGGCCCAGAGAGGCCCCTAATGATGATCAAAAATAGCATCAACAAATTTCGCCGCTGTGTTGGGGGGCCCGGTAAAGATTCTTTTCATGGGGCCCAAAATCCCTAGCGGCACCCCTGTCACTGACCCTACTTTTAAGCCACTTTGGTTGGGACCTCACCGTCTTTCTGCATCCCTCAAACCCCCCTGGAACTATTGCAATGCCATGTTTAAATCTCCAGGGCGACAAACATCGTCTTATATTTTGATCAATGAGCTAAAATCCAAGGACTCGTCTCCGAGTTTGAATGTGGTTAATGCACAAGTCCGAGTCCAAGTCAAGTCACGAGTCCTTAAAGTTGGTGATTGAGCCTGACTCAGGATACGAGAAGCCTGAAGTGTAGTGGTGTAAATTCATTTTTACTGGGCTGTTTTTCATTTGGTTAGTCCTGGATGATGGTGTTTTAGTGCAATACCCAGTCTTTTATATTGCATCTCTGATTACTTCTGTAAATCAATTTTTTTTTTTTAATAAATTCAAAAGAAATCAATTATTGTATACATTTTAAAGGTATTTTCAACCTTAAGGTTTTGCTTAGTGAAGAAGTTCCATGTTGGGCCAAATGTCGGTGTGTCTATAATTGTACATTTTCCTGGAATAGAATTTAACTGGTGACCAGTTACGACAAGTCAAAATTTAAATCATGTGAGCCCAAAACTATTAGTCCCTATCAGAGTTCCATGTTTGACTTCCGTTGGCCTTTTTTCTTTTGGACTGGTGATTGAAACACCCTCTTTCCTTTATTTTCAGCAACAATGAAGCTGTGCTGACAGCACACTCTGGAATATCTTCAGATGAAGCTTGTTTTGAATCGTGCAGAGATTTATTGCAAAGATCCGGGCCTGCTATATATGACAATTAGACCTTCAATAAATGTGGCTTTCAAGCTCAGTCGAGCACACGTGCATCACACCAGCAGCATATCAAACATTTATGTGTTCCTGAAATCCTGAAGCCCTTTGAAAGCATTTACTTGAATGATGAAAAAGGCAGAAGCTGCTTTAATGTTTCACAAATGCAAAGGTATGGTGTAATAACACAAACTGTCTAATGTTTCACACCACATAATGCCATCCAAAGCATCAGGGAGCTCATGCCTCTTTCTGTTATCGGCATGCATGGTCACAGCTGTGTGAAGACCTTCCTCTGAACCCACCTGCTTTAACATGTGCTAATGCAGATTTGTATCATTGAGGACTAAATGACTTCTTTATCATGCATAATGTATTGTTATGTCTTTGGAGATCTGACTCAAGGTAAACAAAATATCTGTAAAAAATAAGCTTTAGTTCTTTCTGCTTATTTCCATTGGACTAATTTATTTCTCTCCCATCCGCAGAGTAGCAATATTTATGAGTGTTATGTAAATATGAGAAGTGTTACAGTTTAGGTAAATCTGCAATAATCACCAAAGATGAATGGCCCAGAGGTAATAGAATCACATGTTGGACTTTCTATGACCTGCTAAGACAGGGGAAAAGTTGAACCCCAAACACAAGTTGAATTGAATAAAATAGATTAAACCCAATACTCACATACACATACACAATACACATACTGTTTTCTGTCAGCGCTACAAGCCCATCCACCCCATTTCCCAAGGATCTCACACTCCCGAGGGAGAAAAAAAATGGTTAGTCTCAGTTTTTTTTAAAGAATGTCGGATGAAGCATGAAAAAATTAACTTAAGAAGAAGGAACTTTTCCAGTGTAACCAAGGGTAAAAAAACAGCACACAACTGAGTGGAGATGATCAGTTTAAGTGAAGATAAACTCATAATCAAGGCTTCCAAATAGAAGTGACACAGTGCAGATAAGATGGCAGGGACACATTTCAAACGATGACATGCTAGAGAAAAAGAAATGAACAACTTAAGCACTGAAGTTCAAAAGCATAGATGGAAATGTATTGAACATCATCTAAGGAGAGATCATAACAGAGCTAGAGATGCATCAATTGCAATTTTCTTTGCCAATTTTTGGATTTTCTTAAAAGTCTGACCTACCCATACAGATTTTGGCTTCATGATTTTCTCTCTAATAACTAATGTTCACCCACATACACTAACTTAATAAATAACGAAAGATAGCAGAGGCTGCAGGGAGTTTTCTTCACGAGCTTTAATTTTAACCTCTTAGCCTCAAAGCTTCATAGCATTGAGCACATTCAGCAGGGTGATTTTAAATGTTTAATTAAGTTCTATTGCCCTAAATATTTTAAGCTTTTGTTCCTTTACAAGTTATTTTTTTATCAACTAGGTTGTTTAAAATACTTTCTATGGTGTTCTCTAGCTACTCACAGTCAGTGTGTTTACAAGACCTTACATAAAATGTAATTATTGCATTAGTCTACCTGAAACTGATCTAAGACCGAACTTCTTTTACACTGCCTGGCCAAAAAAAAAAAGTCGCCACCTGGATTTAACTAAGCAAATAGGTACAAAGCCTCCTATTGGATAATTACTGCGTGGGCGATTATCTTTCAGCTGGCAACAAGTTATTTAACCCCAACTGGTGCAATGAGTTGCTTCTCATTTCTTAAACAACCATGATGAAAGATACATCCCGTGGTCGTGGAAAAGATGTTAGTCTGTTTGAAAAGGGTCAAATCATTGGCATGCATCAAGCACAGAAAGCATCTAAGGAGATTGCAGAAACTACCAAAGTTGGGTTAAGAACTGTCAAACGCATTATTAAAAACTGGAAGGATAGTGGGGACCCATTGTCTTCGAGGAGGAAATGTGGCCGGAAAAAAATCTTCAATGATCGTGATCGACGATCACTTAAACATTTGGTGAGATCAAATAGAAGAAAACCAACAGAAGAACTCAGGGCTATGATTAATGGTGAAAGTAAGAGTATTTCCACATGCAGAATCCAAAGGGAACTCAAGGGATTGGGACTGAACAGCTGTGTAGCCTTAAGAAAACCACTAATCATTGAGGCTAACCGGAAAAAAAAAGGCTTCAATTTGCTAGGGAGCATAAAGACTGGACTCTGAAGCAATGGAAGAAGGTCATGTGGTCTGATGAGTCCAGATTGATCCTGTTCCAAAGTGATGGGCTCATCAGGGTAAGAAGAGAGGCAGATGAAGTGATGCACCCATCATGCCTAGTGCCTCCTGTACCAGCCTGTGGGGGCAGTGTTCTGATCTGGTGTTGCTGCAGTTGGTCAGGTCCAGGTTCAGCAACAGTATGAGCTCAAAGAATGAGGTCAGCTGACTACCTGAATATACTGAATGACCAGGTTATTCCATCAATGGAGTTTCTTCTTCCCTGATGACACAGGCATTTTCCAAGATTGACAATGCCAGGATTCATTGGGCTCAAATAGTGAAAGACTGGTTCAGGGAGCATGAGACATCATTGGCCACCACAGAGTCCAGACCTTAACTCCATTGAGAATCTTTGGGATGTGCTGGAGAAGGTTTTGTGCAGTGGTCAGACTCTCCCATCATCAATGCAAGATCGTGGTGAAAAATTAATGCAACACTGGATGGAAATAAATCTTGTCACATTGGCAGAAGCTTATCGAAACAATGCCACAGCGAATGCATGCCGTAATCAACTAAAGGCAGTTCCAACAAAATATTAGAGTGTATGACCTTTTTTTTTTTGGTGGCAACTTTTTTTTTGGCCAGGCAGTGTAGTTGGACTAATACACCCAGATAATATGGTCAAAGTTGAGCAAATATCCTCATACAAACATTAAAACTGGACTGGGACTGGCTTACATGCTTTGTGCCTGATCCACTCTTCCTGCATTCAGCTTTGACCAAGTACTAGAAGAAGGTGACACAGAGAAGAAAATGTGCTGCCACTTGCTAAACCAGATATATATCTGTTGTTATGGTGTGTGGTGTGTTCGATGGGCTGGAAGAGCCCTAGTCTAACAAGCTGAAAGTGGGGACTATCGCCACCTTTTAGGAGTGTGACAACATAATGATTCCCCTCACCTGCATGTATACTGGGTCAAAAGAAAGCGTACAGTTAGATGAACTCGTCAAGCTTTGGCTGCAGTATGTCATCATACTTTCGGACGGTGAAAAAAATAGGGGATTTTTCAGTCTTCTATATGAAACTGATGCATCTATCCTTGTTCTGATTGTGAGTCATTACCAGTCAGAGATGAAAAAAAAAATCATCCAATTCTTAACAAGCAGCTAATCAGTCTTTGAATCTCTAACAGCCTTGACATGGGTCCTTGAATGAATTAGACAAGATGGAAGAAGCAATACAGTTGAGGTGGAGGAACAACAGCAGGGTGGAGCTGAAGGAGCGTGGCAAGAACCATGGTCTTTTGAGACGGTAGCAAGGCGAGAGTAAGAACCTTTTTTCCTCAAGCTTCAGCTCGAGTTCAAATAAGCTACTTGTCATTTAACTCCAGCCACCATTTTATGAAACTTTCATGATTTTGTACTTTTGCTTTTAAGAGCAGTGAAAGAGAAACATGCCTGGTTGTGTCCTACAAGTAGAGAGTAAAAAAAAATTGCTTCTGAATTGGACAAACATTGTCAAAATGGTGATAAATCCCTAAGATTTGCTTTGACTATACAAATGAGACAGTTTTTTTTTTTTTTTTTTTTTTTACAATTTCCTTGTAAAAACTGAAGGTGCATTGAAAGTACTGCAATTTCTGTATTTACTGACAGCCCTTTCTAACTGGCTAATAGCCTGACTCCATATTGTTATGGAAAACAGTGTATATGTAAAATGGAATAAATAGTTTTAATTTTTTTTTCTTTTTTTTTCTTTTGTTTTTGTTTCTTTTGTCCCAGACAAACAACTACTGTGTTAACTAGAGGCCAATAAAAGTTTAATCTGCTGGTTGAAAATAAAAAAAAAAATAAAATCAGTTTTATTTTCAAGGGAAATTTCAGTAGATAAAGCATTTTTTTCTTTTCTTTAAGCATTGACACCAGAATATACTATATTAATTCCTTCATTATTAATCTTTTTATTCAAAACAATCTAAAGTTTGTTATTTTAATAAGCTAACTTGCCTTTTCATTACCAAAGCATTCATTTGGGAATGGTAAGTGAATATTTAGTTGCATTTTAATGGAAGTTGCACAGCTGATTCATCATTGTCACAAGACATTCACTTGAGCTCCACTTCTTCAAACAACAAAGCGTGATGCATGAAAGTCTTGGATGGCAGTCCTTGCATTACAACGTGGCTGAGAGCACTGAATTTTACTGCCATTTACATGAATCCTGCCTTTAATATGCTGCGGGCAGATGCGCTGCAGTTTATCAGTGAACAGTTTTTATTTTTCTTTTGCTTTTAGAGAAGACCGGGTTGCTCAAGACAGTAGGAGGTGCCATGCTTGTTCCAAAAAGTGAGTTCGAGGGCACTGATCTTATGATCGTTTTGTCTTTTTTTTTTCAGAACTGTACGTGAAAAATCATAAAGTTTATATGTCTCCGCTGAACACTGAGTGAATTGCTTTTGACATTATTTTACTGGGGACTGAAAAAAGGGATCACAGTGGTCTTACTTAAATGTAAATTTCAATATAATGGGATATTTTGCTTTGCTATGAAATCACTCTCTTCGGATCATATGGAAAGTTAGTTGTTGTTTTCTATATATATATATATATATATATATATATATATATATATATATATATATAATTGCTCTGTGGGTCATGGCTGTCTGTAGGTTTTTCCTCCTGTCATCAATGATCATATACTGCCTTTAAAAAACACCAGTCTCATACACAGACAGACAGAAGTTTTTCTGTGTCATAACTAATAACTCAACATCTTGATTTAACATCTATAATTTACTACAGCAAGGCACTTACTGTCTCAGAATAAATTGGAATATTTAAGCAAACAGATATATGAATTGTGGCATTTAAATAAGTAATACATCTCTCCCCCAAGTGTCTTTAAATCAGGAAAAAAAGAGTGCAAGCTTAAAGAAGATTGATGTTTGATGTATCAGCTGAAGAGAATTAGCGTTTTATTTTTTTATGCTTTTGCTAGCCATTTGTTGTGTTTTTGAAGCAGGTTCACAGATTTGAAAATGTTACGTTAATTTGAAAGTTAACTAGCTGTGATATGGCTTTCAATCATGCGCATGGATTCAGTGCGGTGCAAGCATTGGGTTTCTCCCTGCAGACCAAGTTCTTTCATGTTTAGCTGTTGAAAGCATGCAGTTACGACATCCACTTGGAAAATAATGCAGCAGCCTCATGAGGATGTGAAAAACCATTCTAAATATACTAATTTCATATTTCCAAGAGCTATCCAGCTATACCAACAAAAGTGGTAAGCATGTTTTTTATCACAATGTATTTCATTAAAGTCTATAATCTAAAGCAGCAACAATTCAGATGACTCCAAAACAGTTTCCATTCAACAGAGCTCTGTCTGAAAGGTGCGTGAAGCATGGTAGTGAGCTCCTGGGGGGGGGTGTCTCTTCCTCCAAGCTCTTAAGTCAGTCTCTTGGTCCTATCCGTGAGTTACTCACAGAGCGAGCTCCTGCCATGCTTTTTCAAATGCTAATGACAAGCAGGGCTGAAAGCCTCAAATTGGGCCTTGCAATTCAGCCTGTGGTGTTTGGTGAGGCCCTGCTCGTGTTGGAGACTGTGGTCTTTCCCCCTGCCCCCCTCCACAGCCTTTTGTGTGCTGCAGTAATAGGCACAGATGTTCCTCTTGCTTCACACAGGGCCACTTTCCCCCTAATCGCCACCTTGTATGCGGACGGCTTGCACCTGCCTCAGCAGCTCCCTCCTTATTCCTCTCTCAATCTCCAATTCTCTTCCTCTCAACCCCCCTCTCTTACTCTGTTTCTTTTCCTGTCCATCACTCTCCCGACCACATTGAGATGGCCCCCCTCGGTCTCAGCCCAAATTTTAGGTGCTACTTCTAGGGCGCTTGATTGTCTAAACATTGAATTGTGGAGATGGGAAAAGGGAGAAGACAAGAACTAGATGGAAGATGTAAAAAGAGTGAATGTGGATGGTTTTTTTTTTTTTATTTGTTTGGGTTTTTTTGGGGGGGGGGCATGAATTGGTTAAAAAGGGAGATGGGCGATGGGCCGCTCCTTACTACAGCTGGAGAGAATTTGGAACATAATACCGCTGTATCAGCTCAGCCAAACCTCAGTGCTGATGGTACATTCAGACAGCCTCCCTCCACTGGACAAGTGGATGGAGGCGCACAGGGAGCGCTGGCTTAGAAATTGGACCAAAGTGCAGTTTGCTTCATGGCTCCTGTGGTTGAGTGTGATTTCCCGTCATCTTCAAAATGGCACGTTCAAACTGAGTGAGGAAATGTGTCAAAATGTGGTCTCTGTAGGCACCTGTGGTGGAAAAAAAATCACATTCATCTCACTGATGTTTGTCTATCAAAATAGGTTTGATAAGCATCTTAATCACCCTGAAATGAGACCATGGTTGGTGCCGGTGAAGGCTAATTACACATTTGCTATGAATTAAGTCAGAATTTTAAATAGTGAGAAGGCGTTTTGTGATAGCATTTAATAAAAAGCAGCAAGCAACACCTCATTACCCCCGAAGATCATATTACATCGCATTTACTAACATTTTCCTTCCACTCTCAGTCTTTCATTCTCACTCTTTGAGACAGGCAAGCATTTCAGTGCATACTTGCAAGGCTTTAGATTTCAAAGTGGCTTATTTTCTTGAGCTGCTTTCATCCAGTTTTCAGGGTTTGGTAGATGATTGGGGCATTAATGCATAGATACAGTAACGTAAGAGCAGGAACAGCAACAACCAAGGGTTAGTCAAGGAATTTTCTTTGGAAGCTTGGCAAGAATGAAGGCCCCTCACAGTTGGGGGTAGGGAAGACACTAGTTGGAGGCCAAATAATTGATCATTACTCTTTGTAGCAGTACAGAAGAACCAGTGAGTATTAAAGTGTAGTTTTGCTGACTTCCCACACATATTCCTCTAATGCAATATTCAGCCTATGCCAAGTTGAGGCGATGAATGCTTGGTGGGGAGAGTGGGAGAAAGCATCACACACTTTGAGGCATATTGTGACAGTTTTAGGGCTCAGCAGAGATCTCTTTATCGCGTGACTTTCGCTGAGTGCATCATACTGTAATCATAACTTAACCATGACCTTGGCCAAGTGTGTGGTTGAAAACGGCGGTGGTAAGATTTCTTTTGATGCAACACAAGGGGGGGACGACGGCTCATGGAGATTACTGACATTGCTTTTGCCTTGCTTTACTCCCATCTGACACCCTGCCCCACAAAAAAAGACTTTTAGACTCATTTTAATTTGCTCAATGTAAAAGTATGGAGTTGAGTGGTGTATATATTACATCACTCCAGTCTTATCTCACATAAAGAAAACTTATGATGAGAACTTTGCTGTAGTGGGAACAGTATTCAGTAGCTTCCACATACAGAAAAGACAGACAGACACACACACACACACACTCTGCCCAGCATACTCAGCACAGCGTGATTATTCATGCTTTTTTCAGCTGTTTGATTGCTTCTCTCAAAGGGCAAAGCCCTGCAGTTGCTTGCATGCAGGATAATTAGTGTTGTGATTGTTCTCGGTAACCACAGGCTTGTTTGCAACAGCCCATAGGCCGCTTTGGTCAGTTTGACTTGATGCCACACCAAAGGAACTTGCGCTCATTGAGCCAATCAAGCGAATTATTGCAGGTTACAAGGGTTTTGATGATATATTTATGCAGCATATGTATGACAAGAATGCTGATTCTGTTACAGCAACAACAGCCGCACCTTCCATCTGCTGAATAGCCTAATTCATATTCTGTGGAGGCCGGAAACTTCCAAGGTTATAACACAGAACATTGTCATCTGATCACTTTTTGCTCGCTGTGTTAATTTGATTTGCAGCTGTCACAGAGTGTGAGTTTAATTGCAGCTCATTTGTTTTGATTGAATTTCATAAAATGGATTGTTCAATAAGTAAAGATGCACTTGTTGGCATTTCACAAAAGCATCGCCTCTGGGAGGGATTTGAGAATCACGCTTCCCCTCTGTACTACTTTTGAAACACAGTCTCCCAGCAGCTTTGCCATGCAGATGTGTCAGTATTTCAACATGTTGTTCATTGAGAACAAAAATATTTCTTTGTGCATTGTATGACAAATTGCACTATTGCTGCAGCATCTTAAAGTCCAAATAAACACAATCCATAGATTTCTATGGAAAAACGTTTTGTGTTGTAGTTGACTTCAAGATTTTTTTTTTTTTAATTCTTATTATTTTGATCATTTTAAGAATGGTAGTACAATGTTTTAGCCCAAGGGCTATTTCAGACTAAATGATTTTTAACCCAGATTTACCAGTCACAGACCTTGCCGGTGCATCGGTGGCAAATTTGGCTGGTGGTCAGAACTGTTTTAACTTCGTTGACAACCGCCAAGACTCATCAAGACTTGTTGAGACTCCCAGTTCGTCAAGATGACTCCCAGTTCGTCCCAGTTCGTCAAGATGATATGTCGCCAGCCATTGCCTGAGGCTATCAGGGGATTCATATACAAGCTACTTTTTTCATTACGAACAGTTCTTTAGTCATCTTCAACTTTTTCTGCAGGTACAAAAACAATCTCGACTCCCCGTGCATGCTAAACCATTCCTTTACCTATGTTCTTTGCATTTTCTTTTTTCATGTATTCTGAACAAATCATTGCAAAAACAATTTGCAACATTTGTTTCCATTTTCAAATAATCAACTGAGTTTCACATGTGGTAGATTTACAGACCAGTCGGGTGATCGAATCATATCATATTGTGTGTTTAGTCAGGTAACATGAACCAAGAAAAAACTTTAAAACTCATGATTACAAAATAGCAAGCTGAGTTATCTGAGCAGACCAGTAATCTGACAACTCTGAAAATTGCATGGTTTGAAAACAGCCTTACTAGCCAAAATTCTGCCACCAAGCTGCATATCTTACAGCCAAGAAGCTAACTGCTATAAACTGCAGAAATTGTGTAGCTTACTGAAATTGCTGAGGTATATTGTGACAAATTTAATGAGGCTCAGTGTCATAATGCAGCACTGCTGATATTGGAGGGACTGCACACCAGCTCTGAGACCAGATGTTTTTCACACAGTGGTTGTTGGAGGATGATATGATTTTTTACTTAGTGACTTACAGATCAGTGATTAGTTTGTACTGCAAAGGTTACAAGCTACACACCCACTGAGTGAATCAGCAGTCAGTTTACACTTATTAGATTGACTTTATAAAGCACTACAGTTATAGAGAACAGAGGATCACCACTAACACCTGCCTCAGTCTTTACCTGGCAGTTTTGCAAACGCTCACCAGAGACAGCTGGAATTAACAGGTGCTCTGCCACCACTGTTTATCACAGCCAGGTTGACACGGTTCTTCCCCAGGTGTGTTCACATAGTGGCTGCATCTTTGGATCTACATGCACACCAGGAAAATGAATGTAAACTTTTAGTTTTTAGTGAGAATGGAATGTAAGTTTGAAGCAAAATGGTAATTAATGGCAGCACTTGCGCCAACCAACCTTCATCTAAATAAATCATGGTTTTAAACCCCAGACAAGTCTCAAAAATGTCATTCCACTGAAGTGATGGTGTCCCTATGGAAAAAAAAGAAAAAAAATCGCAAAAGGGTGTTCTAGTATTGAAATAGAAATGTATTCTAACAGAAATAAATTATCTCAATGGCAAGTGCTAACATTAATTGCTATTTCGCTGCAAATGAATATTTTGTTCCAAGTCAAAACTGCTTTGATTCACATCTTTTTGGTTCCTAAAGAAAGTTTCAACTCCTTGCAATCTGATAGTAGAGCGAGGCTTGTTTTAACTCCAGAACATTTCTTTAACTATATCCACACCTGGAAAGGTGACTGAAGTACACAAAATCTGGACAATTCATATTTCTGATTTCACATCCAAGCAGTGTGGTTTATTTAAAGCAAACTCCAGTCTTTTTTCCCCCTTTCATTTTGTTGAAGTTATATAGCTTTCTGAGCAAGTAAAAGACCTATGGAGTCATAAAGTCCACATCAAAAGGGGTAATTCCCTCCTCCAAATTAGCCTTATATGCCTTATTTGTAGACTGGGCTTTTCATCCCTTATGTATCTCCAACACCCTCAAACACAGTTGCATAAAGCCTGCCGCGTGGCCAGTTTGGCATGTACCAAACAAACATTGAGCAGCTGCCTCACACTTAGCCATCTTTGAACTATCAGCCGACCAATCAGAGCAGAGTGGGCCCTTTGTGAGGCCTTAAAGAGGCAGGAGCTAAAATTAACCGTTTTCCATATGAAGGAAGAAAGTGTTGATGCAGAAATCTTCATTGTGAGAAAATGAATGGCTCGCATGGAAATCGCTTATAATAGATCCTCAAAATAAAAGAAGAAGCCTGAGAATGAGCTTCATATCGGTTCTTGTAACGCTGGTGAAATTTGAAAGTTAAATCTGGAAAATGCAAAGTCAACGGTACTTTAATGCTTGACATATGGGTGCGCTTTGCTCACTGTGGTTCACAGGGACAACTTTGCATTGTGTGATTAGGTGATCGACATATTTCTCTGACATCCTTTTGTCAGACAGCACATTTACAAAGTCTTTGCAGGCCTTAATGAATATTGAGTGTTCTATCTCTTTTGCCTTCCAATTAATGAATAGATGCTGGTAATTATTTGACCAATGGCTTTCTCTCATGACATGTCCCATATCCATCACTAAGTTAAAAATAAATTAAAATCAATATAGCTGGCAGACTCTTAGGACAGTGTCAGTGCTTTCTATGGAGGGAGCCATGCAAGTCTGAATAACAACTATTGATCCTCCTTGAGCAATATTCTCTTTTATCACCTCCCCTCCTCGACATGCACATGCATGCACCCAAGTACGTACACAAACACAAGTTAAGTGTTTTTTTCCCTCCTTTCGCGTAGTTACATACATTGGCAGCCACTGACAAAACCTCTCCTTGTTTACTCTTATCGTGCCATCCCATGATAAGGAATGCAAAAAGATCGGAAAGTGGAAAACACAAAGGCAGACCTGTTTCAGATAAAAGCTGGCGCTTTTGTGATTTATTTTTTCAGAGGAGTCCATCTTCTGTCCGGTCCGATCTGTCCCCAGAATGGTAGGTGGTCATTGTGTAAACAGCTCCTTGAAAAACAAATGGCTCCCTAAATCGTTGTAAAGAGCTGTGGCAGCTCGATCCAAGCAGAGGCCCAGGGAGAGAGAGGGGACTGGAGATAACGTGTGTCAGCAAACATTGACTGGGCTTTATCACAATGAGGTTTCTGTGTTGGAGGAGCTAAGAGGCTGGCCAGCAAACCGTCCTCCGCAAAGAGCACACATTCCTACAGGTCAGGGCGAGGGGTTATGTGTGTGTTTGTACGTGTAAGTGTGCAGAAGGACTCTGGGTATGTTTACACTCTGGCCGATTTGACGACTCGGAGAAAAAAGCTGCAATTTATTTTGTCTTCTTTCTCCTCCTCCCTGCTCCACTCTTCCCCTCCTCTCTTTACACCGGCGGGTAACTTTGTTGTGACCTGTGATAAACTAGACAGGAAAGCAGTGTTTGCAGTTATAACAGTGATGACCATTTGTTTACCCTTATCTAAACTGAGCAATCTATCAGAAACGTTACAAAGAAATGTAACACCTGGCATGGTGGGAGTTGAAGAGGAGAAAAAAGAAAAAAATATATATATATAAAACAGAGAGATCACACTCAACTGCAGGAGAGAGACAAGAGTTTAGTGCTCAAGGACAAAATAGGGAATTAAGTTTCATACAAGCACAACGGGGCTTACTCTGTTAACAAATGACATCTGAGGAGGAAGGCACACTAAAAGCACTCAGGGTGATTCCGCTTCAGCTGTGAGGTTGGCCTGGAGGCATTTTTTCATCTCGGTTCATGACTTGGGAGCTTTGCCCCCTTGTGTCACTTTAAGTGTTTTCTGCCCTGTTCTTCTCGGGTTCGAGGTCTGATCTGGTTCACGCCTCCGTGCAGTAACACCCCGTCTGCCTGCCTGCTCGTCACTTGCAGTGACAGGTCCCGGCCAACAGATGTCAGCCTTTCCAGTTGTTTTTCTCCGACTGGAACGACTGACATGGTTTGAAAACAGCAGTGCAGCCGGGGCATTCAGATCCGCAGCTTCAGCCGCCGCTCTGAGACACAATTAGCAATGCAAAGGACATGCTGATCCGAGATTTACTTTGATATACATCATGTATGTTAATGGGATTCTTTATTGATCCCCAAAGGGAAAGTCTCTTGTTGTGTCGTGCCTCTAGGGAGGTCAGAACGCAGGGTCAGATACAGCAAACTCCTCCCAAAAAAACCCCACCCCAACCCTGCAAATCACCACCACCACCTCTCCAGGAGCTGGTAGGGGTGGGCTGTCTTATTCTGTGACACTTCATCAGGGGGGCCGTGTTCTGACATAAGGGTTTGAACCCTGGCCATGTGATTGAAAGCAGCCCCTCTATGGATTATAGCGCAGTTGTACGCAAAAAATAAAGAAAGTAACAGTGAGTGGTGGTGGATGCTGGCGTGCTGCATTTCCTTAGAGTGGGTCAACACTGTCCTGTCTGTAAATATTGCCATTCACTCTTTACATTGCATAATGCCAAGCGCTTAATCCTGTTTAGCCGTCAGGCCTGTGATAACTCCTGGGGAATGGCTGCTATCGTTATCGTATTTATACAGCGATGACAGATTAGTGGGCGTTAAATGCACTTCGCATAGAGTTGACATTTCGCAGATTGGTAAAGCTTGTTTTACAGAGGTTTCAGACAGAGCTTGATTTCTTTTTGTTGTTGTTGTCAAAAGAAAATGAATGAAGATCCAATGAGAAGAAACTGGAATCATATAATTCTTGGCTTTAAAGTCTGACAGTGAACACTGTAATAATTTAACAGCAATGCACATATATTGTATATAAAATGCACTGTATCCCAAGACTGCTGCCTGTGAAGCAATAAAAACAACAGCTCTTAGCTGTGTTATCCATTCTGACATATACTTTGACAAATTTGCATGCACATATCTCTGGGGCTTGCTTGGCAGCTGTTGGTTCTGCCTGCTGAGGGCTTAAAAGCGTCCAGCAGAGAGAGACTTGTAGGCTTCCTCTGTTCGATTACGTGGAAACAAAAAAAAAAAAAAAAAAAGGATAATGTTCATACACAAACACACAAATGCACACATTCTGAGTGGCCGAGAAGACACAGGTAGTCTGTTCCTTTCTAGGCAATGGCTTGTCTGAGAATCTAAGAGGCAGGCCGGAAAGCACAAGGTGGAGACCTCTTCAGATCTGGCTGCTATTAACAGTCTTGTGATCTGCTCGTGTTTACCTACTCTCACAACACTGGTACTTGGGGCAGCGTGGAGCATGGGACGCGGGGCCTAGCCTCTTTGAAGTGAAGTGAAGTTGATCCCTCAGACTACACTCTTGGTAATTGCGTCGTCTTTCTTCTCTAGCACTCTCACGTTGACCCCCACCCCCCCTTACCTTCTCTCTTTTCCTTTTTTTTTTTCCCCTTGACTTCTTCACCAGATGAGAGTTTTTGCAGGATGCAGATGGGGAGCCTTTTATGCATCTTCACATGTCTGCTTGGATATTATAGCCAGTAACAATGATAATAAGGGCTGGGCAGCGAATAAAAATTTTAATCGCGATTAATCGTATCATTTCTCTGATTAATCACGATTAATCGCATCGTATACGCAAAATCAAATAATGAATTCAAAAGTAGTGTAAAATGCACTTTTATTGAAATGCTCTGCTGCTATATGAACTAAAGTGCCATAACATTTGCTGTTCAAACACTTTTAATATCAGCACTTGTCAGTAACACATATCTAGTGTAAATCTCATCTTAAACTATGTAAAATAAAATAAAGCTTATTGCCACTGCCAGGGCATTAATGTCATCCTGTTTTTATATATATAAAAAAAGGTCTACAAACAAAATCCAACAAAATGATTGTGGCTCAGCACAATCAGAGCATTAAAACAGGTAATTTCTGAAGTAACAGCAAAAACGTTTAACGGGAGTTCAACTTGGCAGTTGTTACAAATAACCTTGTTTCTGTCAAATCCTCCGTCTGGGAGAACTTTAAAATAAAAATGTCCATGTAAAAGTTCTGTAACTTTACCAATCCGTGTATCATTCATTCTTTACATTTTCAATTGTCAATCAAAAATAAAAAACATTTAAAAAGTGACATTTTATTACATTCTTCGTTTTTTAATCTAACACAAAAAAAAGAGGAAAATGCCTGTTTTTTTATATTTCAATTTTAGACTTGGATCAAAAATACGAAATTAAAAAACGGGCCACAGAACTGAATTTGTTTTATAATCGAGGACTGGACTTTCTGTTGTCATTACACATCTTTGCCACTAGATGGAGCCGCACTGAAGTAACCAGTAAGAGAACAGCACGACAGTGAGCATATGTTGTAACATGGAGGAATGATGCGAAAGTTTTGTTACATACCAGAATTTTTTTCAGACAGAATTATTAATATTGCTACCTGAGTTGCTACCCGAACTGTAAAGTACACATATTTTTACCGTTCTCTATGTCTGTTTTTAGCTTACCTGCCGATCCTCTTCCGGTTCCGCAGCAGCCAGTAACAGACTTTTTTCAAAACAAAAGCATGTGAGCAACATGCGTTAACGCGCAATAAAATAAATGTTCGGCGTTAATAAATCAATGAGTTAACTTGATAATAACGCGTTAACTTGCCCATCTCTAACGATAATATAACAAAAGTTACCATACATCAAATAAAATTGTACAGAATACACACTCCTCCGTCCCTTTCTCTCCACTCAGGCAACTTTATATCATCATCATCATCAAAAATTGGAAGTAATGCATCGTGAACAGAAGTGATATGAAATGTTCACATTAAGCACCAGATGACAACAAACTGCCATTCATTTGTGCGTTTACTATCTGTTGATGATTTTTTTTTTTTCTCAGTGTGATTGTTGCTTCATCTACCGTCACCGACGGTGCTCAGTGTTCATTGGTGTGCAGCATGGAACACCTGTGTGTGGTTGTAATTACTTTGATTATACCTGCTATGGCATATTACAGCAGTCTGGAGAGAGGGTCCAATTTAACCTGCAGTGAATCTCTATTCTAACCCAAAACAAATGAAGATTTTGCTTTTCCGGAATATCCGATCGGCAGACCACTCGTGCAGTTACATGAAATGATTTTTGTGTGATAATAAGCGACAGGGATGCGTATTTGACTGAGAACTTCAAGGTTCCTGCTTTTCTTTGCCGTTGATCAGTTTGGCGTGGTGGGCATCGGTCTGCATCCAGACATATGACAATCCAGGGGGTATCGTTGCTGAAATATGCACTCCCAAAAGATGGCAGGTGCCTGATTCGGAACAAATGCTCACAAACAGAAACACAAACACACCAGAGGGACCCAGTGCGTATTCCTCTCTTTGGGTAGAAGATGGGTGAGGATGGCAGGTATTGAACTGCGTTGAAGTGGAACATGCAGTCATGGGCATCTCCCGGTTCATGACGCTAGTCAGAAAACTGACAAGCCAAAGCTGCTTTTTATTCTGCAGCTACAATGTAAATGGAGCTCCTCTCTGTCCCTCATGCAATCACCCCAGACCCACTAACTGCACAGGCACTGCTTTTGTTTCCCACTATTTATCCTATTCCTTTTCCCTTTTCCTGTCTGTTTTTTTCACCAGTTTTTTTTTCCTTTCTGTAAACTTTAGTCTTTCCCTCTCTGTCTCTTTCCTTGTACTGCTCCCACTTGTCTGGTTACACGCTGGATACGCTTCTCCTACCACGCAGCAGAAACCTATACATTATCACCGCCATATATGGGGAGAGGTATTTTCTCCCATAGGGAAAACTGGCATGCAATATAATTTTCTAGCCGTTGCGAACATCCTTCATAAAACACGCAGCATCCTGTTTTTGACGTAGATCAGTTTATGATCTCTTACATGGCACCCCAGCGTTGACTGTCTGGTACGGATGTTTCGCTTTGTGTCTCCTTATGGTTTATTTAGTCAACAGAGCAAAGCAATAAGGCTACTAAAGTTGACCTGCCGTCTGTTTTCGACCAGCTGTAAAAAGGTTGTCATTTTAGGCTAAAAATCAGTGCTGTCAGTGTAAATGCTTTTCCAAGACGGGACGGATTTTATACGGCGTAGGTAATTAAAAATATTTCACTGGAAAGCAGCACCGCCTTTAGTTTTGTGTATATGTTTTGTCCTTATAAACATTCTTGCTGAGATGGTGCAAACACACCTGTGATTAGTTGAAGTAAATTGCAGACAAATAAATTGAAGGAGTAAAAGCACGCAATTACAGATGACAGCACTTTGAGATGTCTGGAAGCAGTTTCTAAATCCCGCGCAGAGCTGCAGCTCGCCTGTCACACTAGCCGGCACTCTACTACCCGCGTGGTAAAGTGGGACAGATGTTGAGGGTTAGAGAGGCCCCTGTGGGATATTGGGGATGATGGTTTGGCAGGCGGTGAAGGACAATAAAGGGAGGAGACGAGAGGGCAGGGTTCTTCTTTCAGTACACCTGACCCGATCCTCCCCTGGAACCTGTTCAAATTCATCTGAAATCAAGGGAAGGTGCCCTTTTTTCACGCCCAGCGTTAATTTACATCTGCGTTTACAAGAAGAATTCCTTGTGAGAATGAAGAGAAGCGAGGCTCCCAAAGGCTGGCGAAACCAAGGAGGAGTTATGGGCTTCAAACATTAAAGAGAGGCTTGGGTAGAATAACATGCCCCGGGAAGATGGTATTCTTCAAAGTAAGAAAAGAAAAAACAAAAAACTTAAAAGTGCATTCTGAAGTGTCCAGTTATCAATTCTCGATTCATCGAGGGATCGGATCAATAACTGTCCTCCAGAATTTCAGGACATGCCTTTGAAGTGGGCAGCAGGATTACAGTAGCTGTATAATACTGTATATTTTCTTTTCCTTGAATTGATGCACCATAGACTTTATAAGTATCAAACTTCACAGCTTTTTATCTTTCCTACAGCTCTCCAAACATATCTAATAAATGCAACATCGGCTACTTTAGATTAGATGACTGTTTGAGCTTGAGCGTCAAATTTCAGTAAATTCAAAGCAATTGAAATGGATGCTGGGTTTTCACTGATGTGGTGCATAACTTTTCCTTGAATAAAACAGCATCCTGTGTCTTTGGAGCGAAGGCGCTGTTTTGGTAGATTGGTATTCAAGTTATCGCTGGATACTGCATAATTGCAGGCTGCAGCTGACAGAGCATGGCAGACCTTCCATTGGTTTTACATTTCACCAGAGTTTACATACGCTTTGTTTAGTCAAGTGGAAAATTGTTTTCTGCATGAAGCCAACAGGTGGACTCATTAGAGAGTCAACATAATTATGGCAATCCTTCCTCCCTGCAATTAGAAATATTGATCATTTACATCTAATCACAGAACATGATCAAGTTTTTTTTTTTTTTTTTTTTTTTTGTCAAGCAAATATTTCCAAAACATCTGTGGTAAACAGTTGGACACGGTTTGTGATCATTCTCACATTACATATGTACGCTTTGATAGTTTCTCTCAGTTCAATTTCTTCTTTTTAAAAGAACTTGGGAAATTTGATTTTGAATTTTACATCAAAAAGTGATTAAGCCTCAAAAACTGATTTCCACCCCACGTTACAATTCTGTTTCTTAAACAAAGAAAAGCGAAAGAGAAAAGACAAGATTCTCTATGAATGCGATGATCTGCAAACCATTTGAAAGACAACATATAAAAATGTTGACAGAGAAATTTGAACGTGATGCAGATTTAAAATTAGGTGAGCCAAAAAAAAAAAGGGGTGGAAAATTGACCTAATGGCTTCGTGGCTTTAAAAAAAAAAAATCTTAGTGGGAGACCTCACATAATAGTTTAAGTGGCAACCAGTTTGTAATGTGATTGGATATAATAGGTGCAACAATGCCCACTGAGATCACTCAGTAACATCTGCAGTAGCAGATGCAGTGAGTGGCTGATCTATGGTCATGAGTTTATTTATAATAATAGCAGTGCATTTAAAAAAGTGAGCAAAGCTCAAAATCCTTATTAACAGCTTATATTTCCAAACATGGAAATGCATTGGGAACATTCCCAATTGGAATATTGGGCTGTTCAAAAAACATAGCAGTGTCTCAATTTGTCTTTAAAAAATCATTTACTGTATAAACTGAGAAATACTTGAAGATTTAGCTTTCTTGTGAATCACTGAACTAATATTTAGCTGTACAATCACTGTTTCTGTTTCTGTGTTGCATGGCATCGACCAACTTCTGGCTCTTGTGAGCAGGTATTCCAGCCCAGGATGATCGGACAACGTTCAGTTCAATTCAGCTGTATTTGTATAACATCTATTACGATGCAAATTGTCTCTAGGCGCTTTTCAGAGACCCAGAGCATGACCCCTGAGCAAATATTTTTAACCATAGCTAATGTTACTTCCATATTAGTTCCACATTTCCTCTGCATTTCTTGGTTTTGCCTCAGAAACGGCATTTTGGATGTCACTCCTTAGGTTTTCTATTGGATCAACATCCAGGGATTAATAATTGTTAATCTTGTTGGTCTGGAACCAAGATGCTGCTTGTTTACTGGTGTGTTTGGAGTCGCTGTTTTGCTGAAACATCCATTTCAAGGACATTTCCTTTTTGGACAGAAGTTAACATGACCTTTTCAAGTATTCTCATGTATTTCAAACTGACCCAGTATGTGATAAATAGGCCGGGACACCACAGTATGAGAAACCTCCTCGTATCATGATGCCTGCGCCACCATGTTTCAATGTCTTCACAGTGTACTGTGGCTTGAATTCAGTGTTTGGAGGGGTCATCTGATGAACTAAACAATCTTTCATCAGTCCACAAAAGTGTTGCACCAATTCTCTTTAGGCCAGTCAATGTGTTCTTTTGCAGACTGTAACCTCTTCACCACAGGTGGTTTTTCACACAATGGGACTTTGCAGGTACTTCATGCCATTTCTAACTGTTACAGTACTCACAGGTAACTTTAGATCTTCTTTGATCGCCGTAGAGCTGATCATTGGCTGAGACGTAACCATTTTGGCTGTGCTTCCATTCATTCAAATGGTAGTTTTCAGTTTTCTTCAATGTCTTTCTGGTTTTGGTTGCCATTTTAAAGTATTTGAGATCATTTTAGCTAGGCAGCCTTTCATTTTCTGCACTTCTTTATATGTTTTCCCCTCTCCAGTCAACTTCCTAATCAAAGTATGGAGTTTTCTGAACAATGTCAGGAACAACCCATTTTACTCAGATTTTCAGAGAAATCCACGATAACCAGGATGTACAAGATTTGCTGCCTTCGTCCTTAGATAAGGGTCACATGTTCGACATCTTTTTTCACAGAATGAATGACCTCACTGACTGAACTTTTTTTTTTTTTTTTAAACAGAACATGACTGTAAAAGGTATGTTACATAGAATCACATATACTGTGGTGAAGCTGCTGGTTAAGTGTGTATTCACATTTTAATAAACAGTAATCACTGTCCCCACACCATTACTCTACCTCCACTGTGCTTCACAATGGGAACTACACATTCAAATATCATGTGTTCACCTTTCCTGCAGAAAAAGTACAGTTGATGGATATATTCTTCTTTCGATATCATATTGACTCATCAACTGTCATGCTGCTCCTCCAACTTACCAGACAGACTGTGTACAGGGAGTCAGCTGCCACATCTATTTAGTTAAATTTGCTGCCACTACATTTATAGAGCATCCATATTCTGAACAATACAGTACTGCACTGATATAAGGTCTCCCTCTATGTGTCTAAAGCAAAGATAGCAAAATGAGCGACTGTTTTAACTATATGTTGTCTGCACATTTATTGTGAGGTACCTTTTTGAAATAAAATTTCCTAAAATGGTCTGGAAAGTTAAGGACAATATAACATTCCTGTTATGTATGTGTGTGTAGATTTTGCCATTCATGATCACCAATTGTTTTCTCCTTGGGCAGCCTGCCTTTATTACCGCTGCATGGGGAACGCTTGAATATTATATGGTGTAATGATTGAAGTGAAACAAAATCGGCCCTCATCAAAAATTCAATCTAAGGAAACCCTATTCGCCCCGTTAGGCGCTGCTGTGGTTTTGGGCTGCTAAGGGTCGATTTATCGTGTAGCTTTCAACCATTCTTGTCTTCTGACCCCGACGACCTGCAGGTGTTGACCAAGGCTAAAGTGTTGGCCCTGGGCATTTTAGTCCACTGCATTTTACCTTTGTTGTCTACCTTGTCTCTCACTGCAGACCTCTTTGGCCTGGCCTCCAGGGTCAACCACAACACTGACTCGCTCCCAGCTTGTCAGCGTGTCAGGGTGCATGCAGGCGTGCTGGAGAGGATAGAAGAGCTGGATTTGGAGAGACACAAAACACACATGAAAGGGTTGTGTGTTGTTAAGATGGTGGTTGAAGGTGGCCCACTAAAACATTGTTCATATTATGCTTTGCCCGGAGAAAAGGAGGCAGTCCAGTGGAAAGGAAATGACCCCTCTGGACCTGCTGTCATGTGACATCTTTGTTTTCTCGGCCTGCTCTCCAACCAATATGTAATATAAATCTACCTCGGCAGCATGAATCAGACTTCCTCTCTTGCTCTTATTCCAGCTATTTTTGTTTATTGCCTTGAGTGAAAAATATTTTTGCTATATGCTCTTGGCTGTTAATGGGTTATCCATTTAATGCCGTATGAGCATCAATGCTGTCGCATGTGAACCGTGCAGTTCATTCCGGCCCTAGTATAATTGCTGCATGTTTTGGCACTTATAAAAAGGTTTTCACAACAAATCCTGTCATTTTGCTTCACTCTGAAACATTTTCAGTGTCACTTTACATTAGATCAGTGAGCCAGCCGAGGAGACGCTGCACTGAAAAACATTTTTAACACTTCTCGTGTCAGCTTGAGTCTCGATTTTAATTGTATGGTATTTAAAGCTTTTTTTTTTTTTTTTTTTTTCCACTTTTCCTACCACAGGAAAACAGTGGAGTCTCTTTGGAAAAGTCTGCCTAAACTTTTGGTGTTATGATTTCTTGCCTCTCAACAGATGTTGCTGTGGCGAGGAGGTGGGAGGGACAGATGTACTGGTGGACATAAACAGGGAGTTTCTACTTTCAGTACAGTATAGGTCAATGTCCAAACAGGATTAGTGCCAGCTTCATAGTGTCAAAGCAATTACCACAATGACATCAGTGTGGTTTGAGGGTTATTGCTGATGGAGTGCAAATGTCTGCAAAGGAGAACGTCTACTGGCTCTTTGTTGTCACCACCCGCTCTCCAGCTCCATCTGCTCCTCTTTCTCATGCATCAGGATGGAGGTTTTTTTCTTTTTTTTCCCCCTCTTTTTTTTGGGGGGGGGGGGTGCTCATCAGAGTAGTGGCAGTTTGAGCTGCCGGGTTGATGGCAGTTGGTCATCACGAGTCCCGCTCAGAGCTTTATTTCCAGGCTTGTAATTTAATTGTCATCTGATGAACTGTTTTCTAGCGCAGTCTCTTACTCAGGAGACGAATCAGGGCTTGCATGAAACAAACGCTTTAATGATATCAGATCTCGGTATTGCTTGTCGTGTAGATTGTTGCGCTTTATTTCTAATTACGCAGAAAATGGGAAAGAACTAATGATCTAAATAACCTCTGGTTCTTAGGAATCTACAGCTCATGCTGCACAAAATACCCCATTCCCCTCTTTATCTAATATACTTGAACATTCATGCTGCTAAAGAATGGAAACATTCTTTGGGCTAAGTAAGTTCATCAGCTGATGAAAAATGAATTGATGAAGAAAAATGTACCTTGAGTGTCCTGGACAAATACATCCATAAGCCACTTACGTAGATAAGCTAAGTGGGAAACCTTACTCATTGCTTTTAATATGCCTCACTGCTGCTCAGAGAAAGAGGGAATGCGGTACAGATATGATGTACCCTTTTGCTCCACTTCATTAATCTTAATAAAACAATTGACCCCTGAATAGCTTATTCCTGCCCCGGACCATTAGGCTGCATGACCGATGCTTTAAATATTAAGCAGGCTCTGTGAAATTTGATAAAATGTTTGGTAAATGGCATAAGGCGCAGTGCACTGCTGGGCTTTTTCTTTTGCCCTTGTGTTGTAAATGACATGTTTTTATTGTAGGCACAGCGCTACTTAAAGCAACATTGTTGTTGCTATTTGCCTTCAGCCGGCAATTCTTACTACGTGATGGCAGATACCAGCAAGGATAGTGGGTTTTTTCCCTCCATCTTTTACAATTAACAACAGACATATTATTCCTGGAATAGATTTTTAAGATTTATAGAGAGCAGTCATGCAAGATTCAATCAGTCTGCAGAGATGCTGTGCCATTTCTCGCCTGTGTAATGCCGCTCTATTTTTTCCCCCTTTAGCCTTTTAAACTATTGCAGTGGTGCACTGTGCACCTCACAATATACAGTAATTTGTCTCTGATTAAAATTTCTGCTGAGCTTTGAAGCTCATACTAGTGTTCTGTGCTGAAGTGGTCTTCCTTGGTAAAAATTGAAAGCCTTTTCATCTCACAGGGCTTAAAGGGTCAAAGGAACACCAAATAACCCTCCCTGTTGTGTTTTTTTTCTTTTCTTTTTTTTTTTTTTTCCTCCTCAGAAGCTTGTAACAAACTGCGCCTTTGTCAAACGCGGCCTCTGTCAGGCCCGGGGCTGGCGGGACTGCCCTCAGGTTCAGGCTTCGGAGACCTTGTCAGCTTCAAAATGGGGTCTGCTTTATTTCACCTCTTGACCTAAAGCCCAAAAAAAAGAGCCACGCAGGAAAAACACAGAGATATATGATACATCAAGGCCTAGTGAAACTCCACGGCTGGAAAATGAGGAAGCTGGAAACTGCAGAGTGAGCAGAAAATGAAGGACCTTATTGTAGATGGCTTTTTTTTTTTTTTTTTTAAACATCACAATTCCTATTTGGGGGGTGAAGGTTACTGCATTGTGAGACTGAAGTCACAAAGTTCCGTGTTCTGATAGTTGATTCATTGCAACACAATGTTTTCAAAGGATAGCTGCAAACACAAACAGCCTGATATAAAAGCAAGATAATCACACATATTTGCATGTCATTGGCACATTTCATCATTTAGAAATAAATAAATAGATAAGACTGAAACAGAAATGAGGTAAGTTCATTAAACTGTCTGCAGAACCAATTTTATTTAGCAGTAAATTTAAAGATAATGAAGCAAATACAAAATACAAAATAAATGAATACTTCTGTGCACCTGAATTGAGATTGACAAAACCATTGCATAGTAACATTATTTCTATTTACTGCAAAAAGTGGAACCCATGGATACACTCTTAACGTTGGCATATCTGCATTAGATTAATTGAATTGATTGGCTATGCAGCAACATCTCAGCCAATCAATCTGAAAAGGGACAACCTAAGTTGTCCCATGTAGCTGTGGAGAGAAAGGGCCCCCTTTTGCTTTGGGTGTGATGTCAGCCAGTCCTTGACCTTGGGGTGGTCCAGGCCTCCACACTTTATGCCTGAGAGAGAACACTGGGACAAGAGCTCGGATGCTCAATACGGGAAAGCCAAGCTTTCAAGCTCAGGGTCACAGGGTCAGCATCGACGCTCACGAGTATTAATGAGTGACCTTCGGAAAATGGTAGAGGCGGACAGAGGGATGGAGGGAGGGGATGAAAAACACGAAAGCAGGGGTGAGTGGGGTGAGTGGCAGAGAGAAAACTGTAAAGTCCCGAGAGAATAGAGTCCCAGACCTGTTTTTCCAAGATAACGGAGATTGGCCTATGAAAATGCATCCATCACAAGGCCGCTAAGCCGGACCCTTCTTTTGTGTGTCCATGTCGGTTAAAAGCAAGAGCTGAGAGGGAAGGTGGGTGGGTGGGTAAGGGTTGGGGGGGGGAGGGGGGCAATCTGAGTAGATGGAAACAGGGGTTATGGGAGGGAGTGACAGGGATAAGGGAGGGGAATTTTGCTCCGGCTGGCTTGGTGTGGACAAGTGAGTAGGGAACGCTCTATTGCTTATTCAACAGGGAAGAGATCTGCGAGAAGATAGATCCCCCCCCCAGTTGTTTGAATGGTGGATTGGTGGGGGAGGGAGGAGCTGCAGCCAGCACACAGGAGATTTCTAATTTTGATGGCGAGCTCTAGGCTGAGGTATATGTGATGATGCAGTGTGGATGCACAGGAGATGGAGAGGAAAGGAAGAGCCACCGGTCTAACGGCCTTAAATGTTAGGAAGCTTTGGAAGCATCTCCCTGCTTAAGATTTTTAGAATAATTGTTACTTACAGTGAATGTAAGAATTCACTCCTTCTATCCTTGGTTGAACAGATTTAATTTCATGAAAGGGCCACTCTTAAAAATAATTGTTTTCTTAATGTTAATGCATCCCTCTAGACTTGAAAGGTAAAAGCACAAATTAATTGCATTTGTTTTTTATGGGTCAGGGTGAACTGTTTTAGTCTTTTTCTTTACAATAGTGAGCCTTTCAGTCAGAACATAAAGCATCTCCATCTTCCTCTGCACAACAGATCAATGCTATCTGCTGGAGTGGGTTGTCTGCTTTAGTGTTTTCTTCCTATCATTTGCTCCGCTCTCCAGAATTTCTAAGAAAACATTCTCCCTGCTGTCCATGCTGCTCCGTGCATGTGCGGGTGACTTCTGTTCTGCATTGGAAGTGACACTTTGATGCATTCAAATTAATGGGTATGCCTTCAACTTTTCTCTATCTCTGTTCCTTCTTTACCCTCAGGCTTTATAATTTTCCATTGGTCCTGGTTTCAGCCCATCTTGGAGGCGAATGCACCATAGGCACTTTAAAGCTCCTTGATGTATACATTATTCATATCACTCCACAAAAGGTGGACTCATTAAACTACATGACCAATAGAGAAGGGAGGTATATAGATTGAAAGTGTTGCTCATATCACAAATGTCACTGTGGATTGACAGAGACTTGCCAAGTATTTGATTTGAAAATAGCTTTGATTGAACTCCTGGGGCTATTTGTATGCAGCACCAATGACCTGAATATTTGAGTACTAGAACGGAGTTAAGGATATAAGCTAAGAAACACAACTTTCTTGTAAAAATATATGCATTTTCAATTTTTTTTTAAGCAATGCCCGAATGTAACTTGAGTGTAATTCTGGAATTCAACCTTCAAGACATTGACTTGAAGATATCAACCTCATTGAAAATGTTTTTCACTGGCTAGATGATTTGAAGGTGTTTATTTAGACAATTACACTTTAAGAGGTGTGTGCTTACTAATGAATTTGTTCTTTCTGAAATTTTAGCAAAAGTGTTGATTTGGCACTTTTAAATTTTAAGCACTTCTAAAGCTTGATGGGTAAGTTAGTTGGTTATATGGCTGATAAATGTATTTTTTTTCTCTTTTAATAACTTTGGATGACCTCCATACTTTGTGTCACACTTATTTACCGTATTGGTCCGAATGTAGGACGACTCTGATTATAAGACAACTGCTATTTTTCAAATATCATTTTGGGAAAATAAAAATATGATGAGGACAATAAGGTTATTCATAAAACAACTTATTATAGTACAATTACTATAGAAAAAAATCACACGGAGATGACATTCTGCTGTATTGTTAAACATTTTAACGATTTCATCTTTTTTAGGACGTATGGTACCATACTGAAGGTAAGGTACTTGTCAGGTTTCCATGTTATTTAAGATCAAAGTATAGTACTATTTAATAAACTGTATTTTCTTAAAATCTGAGACTATGGACTCAGTGAATAACCATGTAGTTCAATAACTGCATTGATGATGTCAATAACTGCATAACCATCAATGTTGAGTTATATTCAATTCTATGAACAATATTAACAATTCAGTCTGTAAAATAAAAGATTCTGGATAGCAACAAAACTTTCCAAACCCATTTGCTCGAGTCGGTCGCGTGGTTCCTCCTTTTTACATCAGATCCTGCTTGCATGTGTTCACTGTGCTGCTCCATTCGCTTACTGGTTACTTCGGTGCCGGCTCCATCTAGCGGCGCAGATGTGTAATGACAATAGAAAAGTCTAGACCTCAATTATAAGACGACTTCCATTTTTGAGAATATGATTTCTAGAATAAAATATCGTCCTATATTTGGGCCAATATGGTAGATCACATACCAAAAGTTCATTTGAAACTAAAGACCTACATTGAGCTTGTTAACATGGAAATGTCAAAATGTACAGTTCCTTGAATGACAACTAGGGGCTGGCTCTAAAATTGACTAAATGTCCCATGGCTCTCTTCCCTGTTACAATGGTTACTTTACTGCAGAAATAAATATTTACAGTCTGGTACAGAAAAAAAAACTGCTTTGGTCTCCTTAGCTAGGTTTCACATAACCCATGATCACTGGGCCTCATTCATGACATGTGAGCGGAACAAATTAGTGCGTAAACTGTGAGCAGAATGAAATGCACGTATGTTTTGGTGTTCAAGAAAATGTTCCAAACTTTTCGTAGCTATTTCACAAAATCTATTACTCCCTCTGACCATGTGTAGAGCTTTTGTAAATGAGGAGAACTTTACAATGTTATTCTCAGAATATGCTGAGACTTTTAAACAATGTGTATATACATGATAATACATTTGAAATATAAGACGTTTATCTTAATCATTGTGCATTTAGCATATTTAAGCTTCAGACTGTGTTACTTAAACTGTCAATGGGTTGATTAAATGGACTTGATATGCTGACAGAAACTCACACAGCAAGTTGGGCTGTTATAGAGCGCACCAATATGATGTCATGAAGCCGTGGTGGATTTCTGATAAAGGTTTTTCAGATAATGGTGATGCAGTTGTCTGCAGCAGAGATTTCTGTTGATGTACAGAAATTTTTTTTTCTTTTCTTTTTTGTTTTCTTGTTTGTTTCTTTTTTTACCCAAAATCATATTAAACTGCTTTCACTTCACTTCTTAAATACTTTGTTGGACAGAAGACGCGACATGAAATACATTTTTTTTGCCTCCTCGGCTGGATATTCATTGGATTCCAACTTTGCCTGAAGGTTTCCAGATCACATAAATCACATCTGCACCTTTACACCTCCTTATATGGTGGTCTCTGGGCAGCGTTTATGGTAATTGATGAGCCTTGTGAGTGCGCTCCCAACCTGAGATCAATTGGAATTCACTAACTGACACATGTTCTTATGGAAAGAAATCTGAGTTTTACTCAGCGTTCACAAATGCAGAGCAGATTTTTAGTAAGGAGGTGGTTTATACTCAAATTCACTTAGATTTATGACGATTTCATGAATGAAGCCCATTGTGTTGGATGGTGAATTTTTATGTTCTGGTGTCAGACAGCTAGCAATCATTTCTTTAACTACTTAAAACATTTGAGCTGTGAATAAAGAGCATAAACATTCTTATAAAAATGTTTGTCATTTATTTATTATTAGGATTATTGTTAAGTACACAGGCCACTTGAAGCTTAGCTAGCTTCTCTCTCTAGCTAAACTATGCAGGAGTAACCAGCGGCAGCTACCTTTGTCCCCATCTAAAAGCTGCTAGCGAGGCCTAGCAAAAGCACCCCACTAACCTGCTGACCGCTAACTCTAGCAGGAGCTGGAACAAGCCAAGCCACGTTCATCCCCCGGGCCCTACCAGGTCACTAACAGCTAGCCAACCATCGCTTGATGCTCCAACAGTCATCACTTCAGATGTTGTGTTGGTAGCTACGTCTGAAATGAGGAAGGGTGGACAGATTTGATAAGTATGAATTTTAAGGTGACTTTAATGTTAGCTTTTTAGGGTAGCACAAGTTAAGCTAAGCTAGCTAGCTTGTGATAACTGTGGGTTGTTCCAGTGGCTAAACTTGTTTGTTCTGATCATTTATCCCATTTTAGATTAACTGGGATTGGGCAAAGACAGCTTTTACTAATATAAAGTAGGCCACAGCTCCTTCAAAACTACTTTTTCAGAAAACCTAAGGGTGTCAAGACAAGACAGAGCATTTCTTGAATTCTTTTAATACAGTGTAAATATGAAACCATGCACAATTTCAGAAACTGAGTTATCTTTTTCATGAAATAACATTAAAAACAATAACAGATGGCAATAACAGATAATCAGTAATAGATGTAATTTCTAAACTGTTGAAGAAATCTGATCCTAAAATTAAATCTGGGAATCTACACTGTCAAGTTCTCTAATATGAAGGAATTGCTACTGAAGTTATATCAGCAGTTGAATCAGATCAGATGCATCTTTGAATCTGTCTAAACCTCAGCAGTGTTTCTCACATCACAAACAAGCTGTCATAGAGGGCCCTTTGGGCAAGACACGGATTCCTTCTCCTTGGCCTGAGTCTCAGCAGAGCATACATCCCTCAATAATACCTTAACCCTTCTGTACCGTCTGTAGGAGGCTTTGCTGGCAGGTACAGTAAGCTGATGGGACGAACTGAAGCTCGGCACCAAGCTGAAAAAAGCATCCACACAGGGAAATGAGCTGTCATTACAGAAACAAGGCAGAGCTCAAGCACTTTTCTGTACATGCTCATCTCATCTGCCTGCTACCCCCGAGGTCCTCTTCCACTCATAAATACATAATTATGCCCACCGCCCGCATGATGATTTCTGTTTTCATGAGCTGTCAGAAATGACCTGAATTACCCATCCCTGTTTGACCTAAATGCAGCCGTCGGATATGTTAATCACAGCTTACATAACTACTCAGTCCTCTTTTTCCACTGACTTGAACTGTGTGTAAACGTGTGCCTGTGACTCCTTTAAATAGCACCTGTCACAAACACAACAAAATAGAGGGAAAAAAATGAATATGAGAAATGAATTTTGCATCCATAAATTAACCTTGACTTTGACGTTTTCCAGCAAGAGGCGTGTTGAGCTGTACCTTTTTCATGTTGAACATGACAGAGAAGACAGAAAAACAGAAAAGGCTGATGTCCCCGAAAGCTATGACCTGAACACATTCATTATACAGAGCAAAGACGGGAAGACTTAAAACCTATTTTGACTATTCTTTCTATTTCTTTATATTTTGACAGTGGTAATCAAATATGCATTGATGTAGATTTTGTGAAGCTGGTTTAAAGAGTGTAAACAATCCTGTTTTTATTCATATTATTCATGTGAATCTTTTTCCATATTGGGTTTGCTCATCTCTCTGCCTGCCTGAAATGACCCTGTTGGACATCTGAAGTCCTCCAGCTTCAGTTTCCTGATATTTCTTGATGTGACTTACACCTACAACCTAGTGTAACCTTCAAGTGCTTTAAAATTTAACATTCCTTTTTCTGAAGATTCAACATTTTAAGCCTAGTTAGCGAGATAGAAGAGAACGCAATGTGATTTACCTCCTCATAAAACAAAAGCATTCAAATTCATCAGTGCTACATTTATATAACTAATCTTGACTCAGTCCATGAGAATTTACTTCAGTATATTATGATAAAATTATTTTAAGGCTGCATAAATTCATAGCCGGTGGTTATTTAGATAATGAGCTAGATGTTTGCATAGTGAGACTAACTGATCACTTTGTAAAAATACCCGTTACTTGCATACATTACATTATCTCGCTCATATATCTCATGTATGTGGTTGTAATTAGACACAGCGTTTTATCAGTTAATCAAGAGCAATATACGAGTGAAATCTCTTGCTGTCAGCGCAAAGCATCAAAGCAACAAGTTGTCAAGAAGGCTTTTTACAGTGTTACCTCATTAGCAGTAATTATAACAGATATCATTCTGTATTATTGTGGGAGCCAGCATATCCTGGAGCTAAAGTCCTTCCCCCAGCCTGCTTCCACATACCACTGGTTAGATTTCGCTATGCCATCTTTTCTTTGCATAAACAGTGCCTGCAGTCAGAGTCTGCTCTGATCAAAGGGACAAATCTATCCAGGAGCAATCAGGTTGCTGCGCTAGCCTCGGCTGCTGACAACTTCAGGCTTTTTGATCAGAAATACATCATCTTCAGCAGCCTGCCTGCCTGGATGCCTTTGTCTGGGGCCAGGAAATAGGGGAAGTGATAGCTCCCTTTTGGTGCTCGTCCTCGCTGCTACGCCTTTTGGCAGACAAGATGAAAGCTACCCCAGTTATAAGGGAAAATACCCCCAATGAACTGAGTGAAGATTCTTGGGTGCAGAGAGAGCTAACTCCCCATATATCATCTCTAAATCTCTCTATGCTGTCTATGCATAATGGTACAGAAGATATTGTCAATTTCTCTTTTCTCTCCCCCTGTCTTTGTTGGTGAAATGAGACTTTGGCTGAGATAGTGTGCCAGTGCAATTGAGGTCACCTCCAAAAGCATCCATCTCCCTCCTCCCGATTCAGTAACTGCAGTTCTAATAACATGGTCTTCTTAGCGAGGGAAAAAGAAAAGTGAACGTCTGGTCTTCTAAGCATACCTCCTTCTCTCCCCTCCCCTGCTTTCAACCCCTTGACTGTGAGCTAAAGTGATTTTATTTTATTTTTTTCATCCAGCTTGAAGAGGTGGAACTGGAGATGCTGAATGATAGACAGGTGTGCAGCCATTGTGCTGGTCTGCTCTGCACTGAAGGAGATCATTGATTTGCATTACAGTCCCACACATAAAACACAAGCTTCCACACACAAACACACACGCCCCCATCCGCATCTTACTGTTCCACCCCTATGACTGCACCACCTCCCACATGGCAGCCCACTCCTAATCAAGGAGAGAGCGTTTATCTCACTTCCCGTCTTTCATAGGGGTGGGGTGTTATCTCCAGCTTGTGGTACGAGCTCACCTGAGCTGACCTGAGAGGGAAAGCTATCACAACTCTGCCCAAGCTCTGCAATCCTGCTCAAATAATTTCCTAACCATACCTTACCTCACGGGAAAAAACACATCTCCCTCAGTTAAATAAGGGTCTTTGCAATGGACTTCACCTTTTCTGCTGTCTTGCTTTGCTCATACCCTTGACTCAAGGAAATCAAACCAATTTCACCTGGAATATATTACCCCATATTATATTCATATTTTATGGTCATATTTTTTTTGGTTTTACCTTTTTTGAGTATTACAAAACACTCTGCAGAGCTCGTGTTGCTTATGACTGTAATCCGCAGCGTCAACAGCTTTAGAAGCATATCAGGTGTCTTTAAGCTCATCCACCTGTCAGTGAGCTTTTCCAGCAATTACACATCTATCAAGTGTCACCTATCTCAGCTCTCACTGACATGGGTTATGTCAAGCAGTCAGCCATTACAGCAGCCCAAATGGAGTCTCCATTGTTTAGAGCCAGCAGGAAGTGGCTGCGGCATGGAAGAGTGAGCAGGGCTTCCACAGGGTGTATAGAAAGCCGAGCTAACGGTTAGGTTCGGAGATGTAAGGGGTTTTGTGTCCAAATCTCTCTCTCCTCATATTTCTCTGTGCTGGAATGGCAACAAGGGTATTTTGTTTGTTTGCAACACTGGGCCTTGAGACTCATTCGAGCAGCTAAAATTTTTTTGCCCAAGGCATCAGCGTTTATATGCATGAGCTTGATTTGACCCATCTTTGTACTGTGAAGAGGGTTATGCAAAAAAGAAAATCAGGAAGAATATTAACTCAGATACAGAGTTAAGAATTTCCCTGCCATTTCAAATCATGTTATCGTGGCATTACATAGAAATTGTGTGTTTTTGGTGGCTTTCACTACCTTCTTTACTTTCGCTTGTCCTGTGGTGGAGAAATCACACATTAGAAGACATCAGGATGCAGCTCACTGGTGGATAATTTTTATAACATTTTTATAAATAAAAAGGCTTAAAGCTTGACATTTTGCAATTTGTATGTTTGGCTCTTGGTCAGGTGTCTACACATTGAATTTTTGCTAATGGTTACATAACATTTATCTGCCCCCCCCCCCCCCCCCCAAAAAAAAAAAAAAAAAAAAGAAATTTAAATCGCTAACCACCAGTGAGCTGGAGTGAACCTCCTGTGACGTCACCCATAGGTGTCTGAAGTGCTTTTGATTCCTCTTTTCTCATGTTGCAGGGCACCACCTTGCAAATGGGCAATGAGGAGGCCTGAAAGCCAGTTGGAACACACCCACCTTAGTTCAGTCACTGCAAGTTAGCAATTTTAGCTTGGCTGGTTTAGCATATGATAACCTATGCTACTAACTGACTCTACATTCCTTCTGATCAAATCTGACCAGAAAGTAGCAGTTACATGCACAGAGAAAAGGTAGAAATATTCTGTAAAGATAAGCCAGTATGAAAGATGCTAAAGCTCATTCGCTGCTAACCGGCTATCCACACACGCTTTTCACTTCTTGCTTACCTGCATGCTTCCTGCTAGCCAAGTCTCTATAGCGGCATTTCCTAATGTCATTCACCCTCCAGGGGAGTTCTGCAGCTCACAGGCACACTCCAACGTCACCATCATGCCCCGCAGCTAGCTATGGAAGTCCTTGTTCTCTCTCCAGGAGGTGCACTCATAGAGGCTGTAGATCAGGGAACTCAGTATAAAACTGCAGTCCAAGACAGTGAAATTGGATTTCTTTTTTCTGCAAAAAAAAAAAAAAAAATTCAAGAGTACTTATTGCACATTTAAAGACAACAGTGAAGTAAAATTGTCACGATAGAAGCTTTGCCAGAATGCAGGTGGGCAAAGTGAGATAAAATGGTGTACAAATCATCTTTAAGAATCGAAGTTCCTAAATGACCTTGACAAAAACTTTACACTGTCAAGGAGTGAGAATTTTGCAAAAGGTCTTCATCTCTTGCCCCCCTGAATGTTTTAGTGTATAATGTTGTTTGGAGGGTTCGTCGGATGTGCCTCGTCTAAGTGGCCTGATGTAGTGGGTGTTAACGCCCTTCGCTGTTGCTTTTACAACTGAATTTTGTATCACAGGTGCTATACTGAGTATTAAAAGCTTGCAAGTAGAGAAAGAAAAATTGAATCTGGGTCACTTTAATGCTCTCGTCCGTCACACCGCTACATCTCCTAAGGCCCGAAATGCAAGGCACATTGTCAAGTATTAATGAAGAAAATGTCCCTGTAGGGCTGGTGTTTGTCAAACCAAATTACATACGTTCAGTTGGAAAGGTGAGGATTAATCTTTGAAATCCCTTCTGGATGTGTAGGATGCACTGGTAGTCCCACAAGGAAAATAACCCCCCTGACACTGACGCGAATTGGCTGAGCAGAAGTATTGTGCAGTAATGGCATACGCTGTGCAGGATGGGATTCTGAGAAACAAGTAAATATGCTGACAACAAAATAGTACCTTCCACAACTCCAGTAGCCAGTAAATATGCAAACACTTAAAGAAAAACTGGGACAGAATATATTCTAGCAGCGTGCCAGTGACTGTTTGATGTTTTCCGTTTTTGGCTTTTCATCCAGTGAACAATTCTGACGGCTGATAAAACATAACAGAGGAGCAATACTAAGTTTGTGGGAGGTTTTAAAATAATATGACAAAAAAAAAAAGAACCTGCATGACAATAATGTCTTGCTTAGGTGGCCATAAAACAGAAATCCTTTGTGGGGGCTTGAAACACATGCAGATGTCTCTTTCATATTTATCATAATCTCTCAAAACAAAAAGCCACTGAAAAACTGCTTAGTCAAATCTGCTCATTTAAAACATCCAGATAAACAAGCAAGGCAAAAAAAAAAAAAAAAGAAAGAAAAGAAAAGCCATTCTCCCTGCAGCCAGCTGCATGTTAGTAGCCTTGTATTTTCTGGCCAAAATTGACTTTTTCACTAACAGCTTTACACTGATGGTTGAAGCTTTTGTCCCACGTGGCAGTATTATTTGGATGCACAGAGCAAAAATAATTCTCAGTCAATTAAAAGGGATTGATAATACAGAGAGCGGCCACTGTGAGAAAAGCAAAGCAATCCACATCTTCGCTCATTTATGGTGGGGATTTGGTGTACCATGGGAAAGAAGCACTGGAGGTGGATCTGCAGAATTTTCCCCCTCCATCGCTCCTGCCAGTGTCTTGCTGAGATTTAAATAAGCCTAAAGATTACTTGAGGGCCTTTAAATGCAAATTTTAGTGAATGTGTAAAGCCCCTCCTGTAAACCTCAGCCTTATCATTTGCCTCCCAGATTAGGGGCTGTCTGAGATGGGAAGCTGGCTTCAGGCCCCCCAATAAGCTGCAGGCCAGGGGCCACTCCAGAAAGACGGGGAAGAGAGAGATGGATGTAGCGGGAATGAGTCTGCTATGGATGCATGTGCCAAGGCCAGTGGTGACTGTGTGCACCATAATCAAGGAGTATCAAGAGACTTACATCTGTGGCTTTGCTTATCTTGCTGTGTGTTTGTTTGTGTGCCTCTGCGAGCTTGTGTTTTTAGCTACTTCAGACACAATCGCGGTACTCTGACTCACAAGGCCATGAGCCAGGATCTTCACCAGATTAGGCAATAATCAATTAACAAATTAAGAAAAAGTAAGCATAAAGCCCTCGTATCCCATGAATTAGTGAACACTTTGGTGTGCAGCTACAACAATTGGCCCAGTGTCTTACCCTTTTCTTTTTCAGAAGGATAACAGATGTTGGAAATGGCTTTGATAGGTATATTGGCTTTGAAAAAAAAAAATCCAAGAGTATTTATGGCTTGGAACATGAAAGGATTCTGGCTTGTGGATGCATTTATATTTGAATGGCACTCACTTCATTACTTAATGATTTGAAAAGGCTGTTAGGAAGCTGAGCATGAGCCAACAAAACCATGACCCTGCTGAGTCAATGTGTTAAACAGGCACAGGCTCTGCTGCAGGGAGCTCACATCATAGAAATATGACATTTGTAAGGAACTGAGGGAGATAGATTAGACAAGACCATAGTATAGTTCGATAACAAATCCATATAAAACGTTCATAAGCAATAATTAATACTCTGGTAAGCACAAGGAATGAAATGACTCTAATGTGATTTGAGGTAGTGATGGCCTTGCTCGGGTCTACTGAGCAGTATGGTACCTTTCAACTTACTGTTTGCTTTTCCAACCTCTATTACTGACAGCTTGCGAAGAACAGCTTTCACCCACAGTAAACAGTCTGAAAAGCCCACTGTGCGGTACCTGTTTAGCGTCAAATGGGTAAATGGAGTAAGTTAAACGTTTTTCATACGTGTGTTATGTAACATTATCCTTTTGAAGCAACATAATTTTGTCATTCAAATGCAGAAAACGTTTATGTTAATGTTACTCTCAGCTTCATTCAAACATACCCTCAGCGGTGACAGACAACCATGGTAAACACGGGACATTTGCCAGAGTTGGACAGTACATTAAGTACAGGGGTCAGTTATTTTTCCTCTTTTTTTTTTTTTTTTTTGGATAGAGCTTCATGTTGCCAAGAATTAATATCAGCCTGGCAGTCATGTTGAAGTTGTTAAAGATACTGGTGATGAATCGGAACTGTAGAAACATGCACTTATTTAAGCTCATTAATTAGTAGGCTGATCCACAGATATGTGTATTTCTCCTGTATTTCTTCATGTATCTAAAAAAAAGAGAAGAAAAAGAAAATGGATATGATTCAGGGTTTATGCATATCTTTTAAACTGAACTATCCAGTTCAGTCAACCCAGTATAATTTCATTTAGTTCAAACTCTAAAACGTGTGTCAAAATACTAGATATTTTCAAACTGTAACGTTTAACAAAAGAGCAGGGAATCGTTCCATTATCTACTTTTACATACAAGTCATATTCACTTTTTTCTTTTTTTCAGCCACTCAGGGGCAGCTGTAAGACACAACAAATCGCAGCTCTAGAGGGAAAAGGTGGTAGTACAATATTGCAAGAGGTTCCAGACTGCCCCCCCAACCCCCTCATGGGAATATTATTGTCTGCATAACCCCATGTGGTCAGAGGTGGTATTGCTACAAAGATTGGGTTTAAACCACGTCTCTAATGCAGTGTTCCCCAGTCCGGTCTTCGAGGGCCACTGCTCATGTTTTAGATGTTTCCCTGCTCCAACACACCTAATTCAAATGAATGAGTTACCAGCAGCGTGCCATCAATGTCTGAACAAGCCTGTTAATGACCCAGTCATTTGAGTCAGGTGTGTTGGAGCAGGAAAGATCTAAAACATGCAGGGTAGCTACAAAGCTCTCATACTAAACCACATAGTAAGATTAAAAAAAAAAAACTCTTCAGCAGTAATATGACATCCTGTTGCAGTAGCTCCGTCATTTAGTCCTGTGCTGATATGGATGCTGTGCTCTCTAAAGGATTTCTGTTGATGAACCTGGCACTATTTATCATTAGTATTCGTGACAATGGGAAATTTATTTTCATATGGTAGCAGCTGATTATCACCATGTCAAGAATAACTCATGGCTCCCACTCTTGTCAATGAACGTGGTCTCACTGAAAGTGCTGTAGCACGTCTTAGGAGGGTTCCTGAGGTGACCATCCGCTTGGGTCCGTTAATGATATGCACTGACAGCACATACACAGCAAAATTCAAAGGAGGAGGGATTGCAGTGCGTGTCAACAACAGGTGGTATAATCCTCGACAAGTGAGTGTGGAAGAGCGTCTCTGTGCCCAAGGTGCTGAACTGTTGGCTGTGAATTTCCATCCACGATGTCTGCTGAGAGTTCACCTGTCGATGCTGCATGTGATACGTGATATCATCAGCTCAGCTCTTACCAGGATACAGACTCAGAACAACAATGCATTCATGGTGATCTCTGGAGAGTTCAACCACACCTCTCTCCTTATGCGAGCCTTCCGACTTCCCAACAGTTTCTTTTTTTCTGTTTAATTAGTCTCATGTTATCCTGTAACAATTTAAATTATGTTTAGAGCTGAAAAAAAATAAATCAGGCAGTAGATGCTTTGACTAAGAACTTAGAAAAGGGATTGTACAAGATGTTTTAAATGTAATTGTTTGTTTTTAGCACTAGCTGTTTTAGCATTCACCATAATGTCTTACAGGGTGAGTGTTGATTTGATTGTGCATTGTAAACTGTTTGGTCTGCGCAGGACCGCCAGTGGGACGTGCTGTTGGTAAAGTAGGTTTGCCAACCCAATCTCTGCAGCTGGTGTGTAAATCTTACATTGACTCTCTGAAGGATCTGTTGTAAAATCAGACTCAACTAAGTCTACACTGTGAAACAGGACCAGTTTACAGTACATTTCCTTCAATCCAGTCGTCTGCATACTGATGTAATTACACCTTTAACATTAAAATCAAACTCCAATTAGTATCGCTTGATATTTGCGCCCGTAGTGATAAAAGAACTTTTACTCATTAATCTTTTATTGCACATACAGTAAGAATAGTTGTAATCAACCTGAGTAAAACTTTATTTCTCACTCCATCTCAGCCAAGAAGAGACTGCAAATGCGTCAGAGAACTTTTTCTCCCATGAAAAAAGGGTTAGGTGTTGCCTTCAGTAACATCTGGGGAAAATAAAATAGGAAATTTTAGACAAAACCTCAAATTCCCTCATGTCCCTCATGTGACCTTTCTGCTTCATATGAATTAATCTGTGCTTCTGTGCACGTCTTCATTAATGTGACACCATGTAGTGCGAACTTGTGCCTTGTTGAAAGTGACACGTAAAAATTACTCTGTTTGATCCAAACCTGACTGTCGTTGCAGCTTTTTCTGGGAAAAAAGAAAAATGATGATGGTACTTTTTAAGTATGAGTCCAGTACATTAAAATGAAATTAGATGGCATAGATAATTGCTTGGAAAGACGATTGAGTGAATAGCAAATAGATAGAGCTAAATTCTAACATTTTTCCTTTAGGAGCTCTGTTGGACTTAAATCTGGCCAGCTAAATAGAAATATCTTGATATTGTTCTCTATCTCCTAGATGTATATGCTACTTTTGGCCAACAGGTTCATTCGTTCAGCCTTTTTAATGTGGTTATATATTTCCTTTTCCATCAGGACAGTTGCTCCAAGTTTAATGTTGTCTTTCCATGATTGTGACAGCAGCAGTATTTATGTTACCAGCCCTCTCTTACTGGAAATGAGAAGTGTTTCTGGCTCTGTTTTAGGAAGGAAAAGTGCTCTGAGGTGACTGTAACTATCTGAATTGTACCCAACACACACTTACAAGGCAGAAAATAGCTTTTGATACAATAGTTTTGAGATGATAATCTTTATTTTTCCACAGTTTCTTTGTAGACTACACTAAACTAATACAGAAATGTCTTGGATCCCGCATTTACCAGAACTGCAGCTTAAAGCAATTCTACATTGGTTTCAGTGGCAAGCCATAATGGTGTAGCCACCGCTTGCTACTCGGCAGAACGACTCTAACAGTTACTCTGCTCAAGGGCACTGCTGCTTCAACCGTTTGGGATGGTACATCTACTTTCCCACAGCTGATGGTTTTTGCATGACTTTTTATCCATCCATTTCTCAAACCTCTGAAAAACTCTGGTAGGATATTTTGCATCACACTGCTACGAACGCCGCTGAACTGCTTTGCTACTCATCATAGTTCATGGACGTATAGCACATTTTGTCATTTCAACCTTTTTTGTAGCCGACATTGTGTGCATTTGGCAGAGCATGTTGGCACAGCTGGTGACAACAAGGACCTATGCCGTCAAAAAGCACCCAGATCAGGTCAAGGTGATGGAGGGAAGAGTTAGTGATGGTGGGAGTAAAGGCGGTGGCAGTTTTGACTGATGCTGTGGTTGGCTGCACTCTCTCTATAACCCCATCCACCTTACCAAAATACACACACACACACAATATCCTCCTTTCATCCCCTTTTTCTCCACTGTGTCCTCTTGTCATACAGCAACCCCCACCCAGCTTCCACCCAGGTGCTCAGAAACGATGTGGATGAGGTCGAGGACATGAGGAAACCACCAGAGAGATAACAGATGTCACACGCCTCTCTGCGGTACTCTTTGGGATGTGTGTGTGTGTGTGTTGTGCTGTGACAGGTAGCGTGTTGTGGTTGAAAGGTAAAGCGGAGGTCTACTCCCTGAAGGAAATGAAATGAAATAGGGGCCAATAGGGAGGAGGGGTGCAGGGATAAAAGGAATATATGAAAATACGTCTTGGATCTGCTGTTCAGTGAGAACTTTATGAACAAAATCTCCATCAATCAATTAGCAAAGCATGCATTTAATCAAAATTACTACCCTAGAAAAGAGATTGAAAATATTGAGAAGACCATTTCAGCATTGATAGTCATTTACTGTTATCACAGGCGACAAGATGAGGTGTTTTGTTATGGCGGCTTGCCGTCATTCATCATTCATGGGTTATATTGTGCTAGATTGGTGATTAGATTGTTGGGAGATTGAAAGCTACATAAACACCCCAAACCGTGCACGTCCACAGGCATCCACATTGATTAAAGACTACCCTTTAAAGACAAAAAATGATGCACAAAGCCTGGACTTGTTAGGTCACCCTAATTTTAAGCATTATCACTGCTTAACTCAAAACTACCATTTGTTCCCAATGAATATGGCATCACCTTAATTACACCCTCACCTGTGAATTAACTCACTGGAAACCCAACAGATAACAGACATGCCATGTTCTCTTATCGCATGAAAGGGATTCACCTGTGTCCCCTGTGATGCCGTCCTTTTCCATAATGTATACATTCATTATTCAGCATGGCTTGTCAGATTCATAGAATATGCTGCAGATTAGCCGGCGAGCCGTCTGGTGGTCTTGTCTTTTATCCGGCAACTAGAGTGTCCTGCCTTGGCACCATAAAAGCAGTAATCCCGGGTGGTATGTAGAGGAGGACAAGAGCTACTTTTGATCTCCTTTGAGGTTCTAAAGGTTTGGAGAAATTAAGCAGCCTCTAAATGTGCTCATTGGACGCTGGACCCATCTATGTGTCTATTTACATTACATGTTTTGACACATGGAGGAAAAAAAAGAATCTTTGCTCGCACTTTAGGTCAGAGATACCTATGATCCACCCTCTACAGTGCTTTCTAAGTACTCCTGTATATCCACACCAGCTTAAACATCTGAAGCTACCTTAAGTGCTGTGGCTGGTGAGTTCTGCCAGATAAGAAGCATCGTCCCTGCTGGATAATGAATACATAAGAGGTGAAAGATGAATCCTGAATCTAGAACCACTTCTTAACAATGCACATGGTTGGAGCAGATCCATGTGGCATTGTGTATCTTCATGTGAAAATGTGTTTATTCAAGAAATGTTGTGTGCATCGAACAAGCTGTTTAATCTGAGACGGTCTTTGAGGTTAGCATGGCCTTCCCTTTGAAGGTGACATCGCTCTGAACACTGTGATGTGTGTATCCATTATGTGAGTGAAGCCACAGCATGTGTGAGTGTTTCACATATGCTGACAATTAAACCTCAGAGAAAGCAGTGGGCAGGATGGAAAGTGTATTTGAACCTACGTTACATGAGTCTACAATCAGAGGTTATGGTAGTGATTCAAACTATGGCAAGAACTAATCAGGGGGCCTTTCATCTTGTGGTGTCGCAAACAGTTTATTCATCATCCTGGCACGGTGCTGTATACTCAAACGTCGAGGTCTACAGGGTTCGTGTTTAGGTATATAACCTGGGGTTACGTGTATGTGTGAATGATTGGAAAGGGGGTTGAAGAGTCTGAAGACGTACAAACATATGCTCTCATAAGTAAACATTAGTCCACAGCCTTTTATTTCCAAGCAGTATACTTCAACAAACTCTGAACTTAGGTTGGCCCTAATACTATCCTTTGAGTTCCAGAGATCAGAATATACAAAGTTTTGTTTTCTTTTTCAGGAGGGACACACGGTAGGTATTCCCATATGACCAACTGTCATGAGATTTATAATTTAGCACTTACTACTGTCATGACCTAACTTCTGAGCTGTGAAAGGCCTAATGTAGTCATTTTTATTTGAAAGATAAATTGGCTTCTTGGGCTGCTGCGTAGCTCAGTGGTTTAAACAGGCAGCCCATGTACAGAAGGCTGCAGTGCTCCTGCAGTGGCTGCAGATTCAACTCCTGGCCTATGACCCTTTGCAGCATGTCTGCCTCGGTTTCCTGTCTCCCTTTTCACTGTAAATAAAGGCCACCAGTGCCCCAACGCAAAAAAAAATGGCTTGTTATGTTTTTAACTGTGCTAAAAGACTGCTTCGATAGATTTTGGTTGGCCTGGAAGGCTTTGGGGGTCAAAGCTCTGTGAAGCAACCTATTTTGAAGCAGCTATTTTAACCCCCACCTCAAGGTTGCTATCCAGGGCTAACCAGAGGACTCCAGCTGGACTGCCACGAGCTTAGCAGCTTCTACCTCTTTTAGCAGCTGGGTCCTCAGTTTGAACGACTTTTGCCTTGGATTATTTCAGGACTCTTCCAAGTTGACTAACTGGACCCTGAGCCAATGGCATCCCAAACGGGTGCTTCCAGGGCTAAAATGAGGACTAGCAGAGTTCTGCTGGGATCCGTGACTGCTTGGCCCGCTGCTCATAAGCCTAGGCAAGAAGGCTTTGTTGACCCAATTTCCTTTGATTTGGTCGTAACATCTGAAATGAGGATGTTTGGACAGATTTGATCAGTAGTGATGTAAGGCAATATTAGTTAGCATCATAGGTTAGCATAAGCTAAGCAATCCAATGACTTACTTGTGGTAGCTGGACTAAGGTGGAGGTGTTGGGTAGTTCATATCAACATGGGATCGCGCAGTCAGATGAAAAAGAGGGGGTTTGTCCAATTCTTTTTATAGACTGCGGTGAGAGAAAACAAGTTATTGATGGGTGCGAGAATGACTGAGAAGTGCACAACTGAAGTGCACTGGATGGAAAGTGCACTAGATGCCAGTGAAAAAGTAGTCCTTTCTAGGAATAAATGCAATGGGGAAAGAGTTTAAAATTTACCGACTTGTCATCACTCGGTTTAAAGTGTTGCCACTCAGTTGATGTCTTTGGCATCCTGTCATCCATTTAACTGCTAAAATAAATTCAAGCATTACTCCAGGCGACGTAAACAGCCACCAGTGAGTGAGAGCGCTAAATTTTGCAGTTGGCTGTCTGTGAAAGTGAAGACAGAGAAAAAGCTGATTACCCACATTTAAAACCAAATGAATATCCGGATATCCGAGTATTAGGATCCAGCCCTATTATAAAGTTGTTCTGTCAAGTTGATGAAGCAGGTTCCAGTGGACAGTCCCATTTGTTTGGCTTCTTCAATTTTGACATTTTCCTTTAGTTTAAAAAAAAAAAAAATCTGTCTTACTCTTGCTGTTTATGCAATTTACTTTTGTCCACTATGAGGTGCCATGCTCCTGTTTGGCATGTTGGAGAGAAACAGCTAAAAAAAATTCACTGCAGGGGCATCGTAAAACAGCCTCACAGGATATTGAAATAATGACTGTTTGCAAAACAGGATAGCCCGATTCAAATTATTTCCTCATGTATTTGTCCCAAGTGCTCATAAACTCTTCCGAGAACACTCAAAGTTGTCTGCGAGCTGCTAATCCAATATAGAATGAGGCACATGGAAAAGAAACATTGCCTCTAACTACTTAGTTATCTGGCTGGGTCTGCTAAGCAGCCTGAATCTGCTCTGTTTTTTTTTTTTTTTTTTTTTTTTTTGGCCGATCAGTCTTGAGGGTGAGGGCACAGGCAGTGAATTAATGGTCAGGAGATTTATTTGTTTGGTGTAATAAGGACTGTAAAACAGTGAGAGTTCTGTGCAGCCTTGCAGGCCCCCTGCCCCGTGGGTACAATCAAATGTTGCCAGTAAATCAATAGAGCTGGAAGAGGTTTTTATAACCCGAGTTTAACACTAGGCTCTAAGTGCTACGGTGGCAGGTCATTTGTTCATTATCCCAACTTATCACAATAAACAGTGGCGACTCTGATTGGACTACTCTGCTACTACCACAGGAAAAATTGGAGGGGAAGAAGACAAAAATCTCAGGTGGGCAAGGAGGTGCTAATAAGTGAGGAAGAGTGAGAAGGAGGCAGGGGAGAACCAGAAGATTAACCACTGTAATCACGAGCAGGAGCACAGAAGACGAGTAGGACAGTACAAATAGATAGCATTGGAGCTCTGCAAGCCGTCAGCCTGTACCAGTGACTCCCCTGATGTGACGTCTAACAGGTCTAGGACTTTGATACTGTAAATGCAAACAGAATGCTTATTTTTTTGGGAAGAAAGCTTTCAGATGGAGATCTTACTGAGTAAATTGTTTATTTTGAGTAAATTTTTGTAACATAACTGGAAATTGATTTCCCAACCCATGATAACTACATGACTAGCCAAGCAAACTCCACTGGACCACGTGGCTCTGGCCTTTAGAAAGGTGAGCAACGTGTTTGGAAAAAGAAGCATGTTGCAGTGCATGGAATATCAAAGCCAAAAGATTTGGTGCAAAACTGCTCCAGTCTCTGTTATTCAAATTTTTTGTGCTTAATTTATGACTCTGAGACAGCAGCTTGGCAACTAGAGTTTGTAATTATACAACACATAACACTTTTTTCTGCGCTGCAGCCAACACACTGCTGTATAATTTACGAGTCTATTAGCTCATCAATTACAGTATAAATACTTAGATGCACAACTAGGTGTTGTATTTTTTTTCAGCATATCATGATGAAAAAATTTAAAATGAATAAACTAACAAACAAGCAATCAAGCAGCTAACATAGAGTCAGGTCCAGAAGTGTCTGGACAATGACAGAGGTTTTATGAGTTTGCCTTTATACACCATCACTGTGTATTTGAAATAAGTCAGTCGAGTTCTGATCAAAGTGTAGAGTTCCAGCCTTATTTTAATTGGTTTCACAGATTTACCATTTAGGAGTCACAGCTATTTTAAGATTTTTTTTTTTCTTCTGGGGTTCAAAGGTATTTGGCTCAAAGGAAGTTGGCCAGATGCAACCAATTCCCTGTTTACTTCGAGTCAAATGAAGCAGGTCTGGTGTTGATATCAGCGTTCGAATTGGGATTTGGCAGCTGTTTGACTGGAGTTACCAATATGACATCCAAGTAGATCTCAATGCTGGTGAAAGAGGCCATCATTAGACTTAAGAAAACAGCATACATCTAGAGGAAAGATGGAAAAAACATCAGGTGTGTCCAACAGTAAAAAGAAGAAAAAGAACTGCTGAGCTCATTAAAAGGCCCATAAGACCACCGAAGGGAATTATTGTAGAATTCCTTTTCTCGGTGAATAAAAACCCCTTCAAAACAGTCATCATTGTCAAAATCTACAAATTATGAATTATGAATATAAATACAAAGAGTTTTAAATAAGGTGCAAATCACTGGTAACACTCAAGAAACAGGAACAACAGATCAGACTTTTCCAGAAAACATCTTAAAAAGAAGAAATAAAAGAAACTTTCCCCAAGTTCTGGAATCAGATTATTTGGACAGATGAAGCCAAAATAAGCATGCATCAGAATGATGGGAAGAGGAAAAGTAGGGAAAACCGAAGCATATCACATCATGTGTAAAACACAGTGGAGGTAGTGTTATGGTATGGGCATGTACGGCTGGCAATTCAACGGGCTCACTGGTGTTTATTGGGGATGTAACTACTGACAGTTGTGAGGTGTGTAGGGCTACATGCTCTTTACCAGGGCTGCATGATATTAGGAATATACAATAAAATTGTGATATGTATCCCAATACTTTCTTGCATGGTGCTCATGTCTTTTTGCTTTTGTAGCTAAATTTGTCTCTAGACAGTTATAGCCTGTCCAGACATGAAAAAAATAAATAAATGCATCATTTCTAATCCAGCAACATGGTTTAATAAACAAAAAAAAAAAAAAAAAAATCTAAAATAGCATCTCAACCAGTGAGGTTCCATCTGATCAGCCAAATAAAATATTGACATTTAAAATGTGAATGCATTGCTCTTAGGAAAATAATACATTGCCATTTATTGCAATATTTTTCTTTTGCAGCACTGACATGAATGAATACATATGTTGATATTATGATATATTTCACATATACTGTGCCCCCCCACTGTTTGCAGCTCAATGTTACAAAACCAATAGGACAGCACTTCAAAGTGCAGATGGATAATGACCCTCAACATACAAGCAGCTCAAGACGTTTTGAGGGCAAAGAAATGGAATGTCCTTCAATGGCCAAGTCAGTTGTCTGATCTCAATCCAATATAACATGCGTTTCAGTCACTGAAGACAAAACTGATGGCAGGAAGGAAAGGATGAGCAGCAACTGAAGGTGGCTGCAGTGAAGGCCTGGCAAAGCTTCTCCAGGGAGAGTTGTCAATGGTCTCCAGACTTCAGGCAGTCATTGACTTCAAAGGATTTTCATCCAAGTATTAAAAAAAAATGTTATATTTTACAATTAAAGCTGAAATAAAAGCTTAAAGTCTATACTTTGATCACATCTTGATTGTTTTATTTCAAATCCATTGTGGTGGTGTGTAAAGGCGAAATCATAAAAACTGTCTCCCATCATAGCATTTAATTAGAGAGCATTGAATACAAATCGTTATCTGCTGTTGTTTACCCCTAATTTCAGTGTTCTGTAAACTGCAAACTATTTCATGATCCATTTCTGTGATTAATAAGTCCAACCAAAATTCTGTAACGACGCAAGACTCATTGTCTCTCCCATAAGCTTTCTCTGGGATGCATAATTAAGCTGTATGAACGTGTTCCTGCTTTTCTCTTTTGCGTTCTCTCGCTGTCTCTTTGACTTTTGATGAATTAATGACAGAGCAATTTTACAAATGCATTACACATGACAAGTATTACTTTGTCATAAAAACAAACAGGATGTAGTGCATCTTGGGGATGGCACATGTATTGCCCATCATCAGAAACTCATTAAGTATGCATTATGTATAGAGGTTCCGAATTGTCAGCCAAAACCAAGGCACTTAAAGTGCTGATGAGGCTTTGCAATATGAGTTCCTGTCATTTCAATAAGCTTTTAGGGATTGACAAACTCGGTGAACTTCCCTCTAAATTGGGGTTATATTAGGAGCCCATTTTCTTTCCATTTATGATTGGTGTGAGTTTCAAACGGCGTAGCTCTTAAATGTAGATGAAAATAACCATGGAAGAAGTTAAAAGAAATGAATGGCAGTGATCCCATCACCCACTCACTTCAAGCCTCCTTCAAAGACATTTTTGCTGCAGCTTCTCCTTCTTTGTGTTGCAGACTCATTCTTTCTACAGACATCTGTTCTGTACAGTCAGCGGTGTCTGGGCATTCCACAGAGGACAACTTCAAAATATATTTTAGTAAACTTAGACCTCATTCCTCTACAGCTCTTGACTTTTACTGGGCCTAAACAGAGTCGGGACAGCTCACTCAGCACTCGGTGCATTCATGCTGCTGGTATTTTGGCTGCTGCAGGTCATAGTGGTGATACATATGGGGAAGGTAGCCCTTGGTGATGGACTCCAGAAGGGGCCTGGGAGTTAAGCTGTGATGAGCAATGGAAACTGCGGTCAGCTCGAGAGCAGCTGTAACCCTTAAAACAGGCGTGGACAAGATGAGAGGAAGAAAACAGCCAAACAGTCTGAGGCCCAGAGATGGGTCTATTTTAGGAGAGGGCTGGGGGTGGAGAGGAGTGGGAGCCTGGCCGGGCAGCAGCCGAGCAGCACATGTGGCTGTGCTTCAGGCTGTTGAGTGTTGCAGAAGCAGTGCAGGCTCAGCAAGAGAACAAGAGGGCTGGGGATGGATTGCTTGTAGGGCTGCAACGTTAACTCCAAAAAACCAGTTTTTAAACGTTGGGTGTGCCTTGAGAGTTTGTGTGGAGCTGCACAAGTATAGTCCTGGAAAAAGACATGTGGTAAGCCACTATTGCATAATCCTCCTGAGACCTGGTTAGAAACTAGCAAAAAAAAAAAAAGTCATAAAGACAGAGAGGAAGAGAGAATGTAGCCTGCTGCTTTTCTGTCAATAAAATCTCTCTCTGCGGTTCTGTCTTCTCCTTCTCACCTCTGACCTTAGAATGATGCTTGATTAATGCCATTTGTTGAACACAACAGATTCTTTGTGAGCATACAAGAGAAATGGCTCTCACATTGATATGTATATTAGCCTCCACGGGCTTGGTCTCCTGTGCAGTTGAATAAAACTTATTGACAGGACTTGGCTGCCACCTGAAATTATTGTCTGAATAATTGATCTAATTGATCAGGCTCAATAGAAATAAGCAAAATGACTGCTTTAATAGGTGACGATGTTTCTCAGGAATCAATACTAATTATTGCTCTAAAGGGCTAGACTGTTATTGCGGGGTCACGTATCGGATGGCCTGAGCTGTTTACATTTTAATCTGGCTTTTATTTGTGTTTTGAGTTCCAAACATTCTTGCCATTGGACTGCAATCCCCTCATCTGGCTTGTGTCTCGACAAAGAAAATAAATGGTTCGGTACCCACGCAAGTCGAGCTGGAATGTCAAAGGTCAGAGGGTCAGAGCTGCAAGCAGCCAAATTAGGTTTGTGGACACCAAATGCTCAGTTCCTCTCTATTCGATTACTGGCTACCCATGTGCCCTCGAACATGGACAAAACAACCCAAGAGCAGCTCGCTGGTGACTTAAGCGTTGGAAATTTGAAGGTGAACACATAAACTCAGTAATTCAGTCCCCTTCAGCGTCTTATGGAGAACTTTTCAGCGGAGCAATCCTGCATTGAATTGAGACCTTATGTGGCTGATTGACAAAAAATAAACCACGCTGACTTGTTGACGTGAAGGACTTGGCTGTTTGCAGCATCTCAGTAGAAAGAGAAACTCCCCATGTGTTTATTCTTAAAAAAGTAAGCATTCTTATTGTGTATTCTGTGATTTGTGTTCACAGCCAGACGACCCATAGGGAATGGATCAAGCATTTAAGGGGTTTCCAAGGATTCTCAAGTCAAAAAAATTTGACTTGGCTCAGATGGCACGAATGGCAATAGGTTTCAATAATTGGAAGTTATAAAAGCGCTCGATATGATCAAGGGTTCACCATGTCTAGAAGGCAGCATGAAGCGAAGCTTGCGGTTTCACTTCACAATCTCGTTCTCATTATAAATCTTCACAGAAAAAAAAAACATTTTAAAAAGCTGTGTTTGGCTGCATAAACAGTTACAATTTGGCACAAAACAGACACTGTGGATGCCCGACTTGAACAAGCTGCCAGCTTCTCTGTGCGTACATGATGGAAAGCAGGGAGCTGAGGGGCCTCTCTGGTGGAAATTATGAATATAAAGTCATGCATTATAGATTTGCAGGTGAATTTATTTATTCTCCTGCAAAACTCGGAAATGTAAGCCAGTCCAATCAATGCGGAAGAGTTCATCTCTGTCCGCCTAATCATTTGCTAATGGCGACTATCAATTGTCTGCCTACGGCTTCTGCATCCAACAATCTTCCAATTAAAGTGAACAAGCACATACTGTACTGTCGATTAAAGGTGCTTTAGCATGGGATTCCAGGTAAATGTATTGATTATCCTCTCCATGGTAAATTGGATGTATTCCACATCATCAGTCTTGTTTATTCATTTATTTATAACAATGTAATTTATCAGAAATGATCTTGCTGATGTGTAAAAGTATTAACTGTCAATTAAATCAAATATATTGTTTTCTTGCCTCTTGATCTGTGCAGCCAATGCAGCAAAATAAATCTTAACACACAGAAGAAGAGAATGAATAACAACCCTTAATGTGCAGTGCGGCATACCTTGTATGTGCCGTGTGGCTTGCATGTCACGCAGACTTAACAGCAGCTTGCACTTTTTGAACACGTTACTTATTTATTCATTTGTTTGCAGGCCCACCCTGCGCCCACATTCTTGCCATCTTCTGTCGTCATCGACAAATGCAACACAATACAAAGAATACTTGCTTTTGGAGTGTTCTGATTTATTCATGATGCCCTGGAGTCCGTCTGTCCATTGCAGACATTATTTTAATGCTTCTGTTTCTCAACAGTGACACTGGACACACACTACACACCATGTAACACGCAATAGTGACACAGTGCACTTCCTGATCCCAAAAGGGAGGTGGTAGTGGTGTAAGGTGGAGGCATGTGTGCCTTTTATTTCCCTTTTACTGCAGGGTGCCACATTGTAAATTATCAGAACGAGCAGACCAGGAAGCCGGCTGGAACATGCCTACCTGAGTTTAGTTATCACTTAATTTATTTTAGCTTGGCTTAGCTTTGCTAACCGAAATGATCCTAGCTGACGTTACCTTACATTGACTGATCAAATCTGTCAATCATTTCTAATGTCACCACCAAAACAACAAATGAGTAATGTCTGAGTTAAAATGAGAAAAGGTGGAAGTTTGATCAAGTGGGACAAGTCAATGCCAAATGATGGGAGCCTTGCAGTCCAGCCAAGCCACAACAGAGCAGCTCTGGAGCTCTAGAACTCCCATCTCAAATGTTGTTTTATTGGCAACATCAGAAATTACTGCTGTGTTGACTCATTGAGGGTTCCACAGCTAACTGGGAGGCGATCCAGCTGCGGACCTCACATTTCAAACGTTGCTTTGGTGGTTAAATCAGAAATGATGCAGCCTTGTGGTCCCTTTGCCTTTGTTACAGCTGGGTCACTGCGGAGGTCCAGGCAAATCCAAAAAGAATAGGCCTAACTGGAGGGTGCCGAGGCTGGAGGAGCTGGCAGTCAGTTGCGGTGGTCTGTTAGAACAATTACATCACCTCAGGTGATTGGTAATCAAGTAACTGTGAGGAAGGGCATCCCATGAAGCATGGGAACACGGAAATCTAACAACCAAAATTCAAGCACGTCGCTTATTTTCTTCATAAAAAAGATTTTTTACTCACCTTCAACTCTGTGCAACAGAGTCCCTGCTACCCACATGTGCTAATCCATTCATTTACCTTTGTCCTATTTTTCTTTTGTGTTCGGAAACAAATCATCACACCAACAGCTTTCGCTGCTCCGTTCCCCTCCAGGACCACTTTCAAATAATCAACTTCTGTTTCTGCCTCAGTCAGGTGACTGAGATCCTGTCAGATCGTAAAGGGTGTGATCCTTCTGCTGGCAGTCAGCAGGATTATGTGATCAGCAAAATGATTTCAAGACTCCCGATTACAAAACAGCTACCTGAACAGGCCAGCAATCTGCTGACTGTGAAAGACACATAATCTGAAAGCAGAGGTTGCAGATCCTTTCATACACGTGACACTCCCAACTGAAGCATTGTTTTGATGTCTCATTTAAAATACAGACATTTTTTTTCCCTCTTTCTTTTAGAAACACCTCACTTTCTTAGTGCTTCAAAAGTCTGGAATTGCGTACACTTAAAACCAAACACCTTTTCGCTACTTTAGCACTTCTCGCCTGTCTTTATTGGTCTCTCACATCATTGTGGAGGAATTTTGGCCCAGTCTTTATTCTTAACAGTACTTCAGTTTGTTGAACGTTTGCATGTATTTGCTTATGTAGAGCTCTTTTATGGTCTCTCGTGAGGATTTCAATCAGATTGAGGTCTTAGACCATTGGAATATCATGCTTAATTTCTGCTTTGCCTGTTCTTCAAACTGAAGACCTGAGACCTACAGTCTGAAATGTAGCTCCTTTTTCTTTCCCGTTTCTCTGGTGTATTGCATGGATGACCTGAGTGTGAACTTGATGGGACACCCACTGCTTGGAAAATGGGGAACTTTTGATTGTTTTCCACTCATGATAAATCTCTCTTGGCACAGAAGGATGGACAGAATGACTGACGCACAGCAGAAATTGTTTCTCTAAGCTCATTGCTGATGTCATCCCCCTTTGGCATTGTGTCAAGACCCTCAAGATGCTTTAGACTATCAAACTGCCAAAATTATTTTGTTGTATAAAAGTCATCAAACTTGCTTTTGATAAACTCAATAAGTGCATCAAATTAGCTGGCTCCTAATTATGTGATAATTCAATGGAACCAGTGAATATACCCTGAATTTTTCACAAACTGCTTCTGCATATTGGCTTAGTTGTTGGTAAATAATGACACAGTATAATTTGGTGTCTGCTGTTATTTACCTCATTTTAAAGACCTGTTAAGGCGCAGATGATTTCTCTTTTTCCCTCTTTGTGAAAAAGGATTCTTGCAGAAACAATCTAATGCAGTGAATTAAAGAAGGCAAGAAACCTGCCAGATCAAGCTTAGAAAAATATTCATAATGTGTCTCATAAACTTCTGTTTACTTAGTGTATTATCTCTTATTGTATTATGAAGGTGATATACAGTGTTCTGTTGTTGCTGGAAGTGATCCCAGGCTTTTAAGTCATTCTGCACAACACAGCGTGTGAATGTAGACTGGAAGCCCTTCTGGCACCGATGCTCTCTAATGTACTCCACCTCCCTGCAGGTCGACCTGTCGGGATCATCTGCTCAGAATCTCATCCATCTATCCATCCATCTATCCATCCATCCCATCTCCCGCAGCTTTACACCGTCATCATTGTCCATAATAAAATGGTTTTGGATGAGAAAGACTGTTTGATTATGGCTGGCGAGTAAGGCGGCTATTCATCATAATATAATATTGCCCTTGCAGTCTGCACCTGTCTCACTCTGACAAGTGTGTATCACCCCGTGCGGTCAGTAGCATCTCCCATCACTGTCCAACCACCTCACGCGACTGACGCAAATCCTATAGAATTGCCTGTTTTCAACTTGAACATGGATCCCCTCTTGACACTGCTCGCTCATCTGCAGATCTCTGGAAACAATATCACCTATGGAATCAATGTGAGCGCCGTATTTGTGGTCTATGGAAGCCATCGATCAGTGCTTTGATGTCACGGCCTTTCATAAATTGCGACCTTTTTAGTATTGGCATGCTCCATCTCTGGTAGATGCAGTCGTGCACATGATTCTCTCCATTGGAGAGTAGCGGGAGAAGCCAGGAAGCCGAGGCAAACCAGCTCAGTGTCACAGGTGTCAATACAGCTGCTTCTTATTGACAATAAGGCTCCTCTGGACCTCTGAAATGAAATGAGAGATGACAAGACCTTGCCTTTGAAGCTGACCTTACACCTCATCTCAGAAATGTGTAATCACGGTCACTTTGGGGAAATTCATTTTTCTTTTTATTAAGATAAAGGAAAGGCGATGCTTAGGTGGGATACATTTCTTAAGGCAGAGTTCTGAAAAACGAGGTTATTGTTTCTTTAGTGTCACAATGTAATTCCCATATATTTGAGAAGGGATATCCAACAGACAGCATTACTGCTTTTGCTTTATTTGCTTGTGGGGCTTTCAAATGACACTAGACCATCTTATGATATTCTTTCCCCTCAGATGCTGCAAGCTTTTTTTTTTTTTTTTTCCCAGGAGAAGGCAGCAGAGAAGTACATCAGCTTGTTAAAATTGACCATAAACAGCTCATAGTTTTAAAGGGGCCAGTCATGGTCATTGGATACCAGCACTATACTGGCTTCTCACCCCTTAGCTATTCTGTTATTTTACTCTAGCTGTTCACTCGGGGCTCTATACATGAAATATTGCCAGTATAAGGCAAACACATGCTGCTTTGGAAGAATGTGCAGTTAAGATTTTTTTACACAAGAGGGAATGTCAAGAGTTCATACTGAAAACTCACGGTGGATATTAATGTTGCATTTCATGAGAACTATTTTATTTTGCTTCCATTACTAGAGTGTCAGTTATATCAAAGCCTTTTCTTTGCAGAGCCTTCCTCTATTTGCATTTTCCTTTGAACACATCCTGGTAAAACAAATGAACTTTAAAGTAGCACGAGGCAAACCATGATTCAAAAAGATCTGTAACAATAAAAGGTCTGACTTGATTGTTTGGGTTGAATCATAGATTTTTCTGTTTTTTTTTTTCTGTGAAGATAAATGAGATGGTGTCTTCGGTACCCCACCTGTCTCTTCCCACAGCGCTCCGCATATTCCTTCCTCTCTAATGCAGCCCGTTGTCAGTGTGCCTGACAGGAGTCTGATGTCTTCTCAGCGTGCTCCTTAACATGCACATATCAGCACAGCTGAATGAGTCACCCTAGCTGACAGCAGATGGTGCTCTTCGGGTACGAGAAGCCTGATCCGTCCACTCAGCCCACTCTCGATGCAATCTATCATCTTTCTCCTTCTCTGTCTTCTCCCCCACGACCACCGAGAGTATTCTGGACCACCGTCGTCTGTGCCGTCACTTACGTGTGTGCAGGAGGATGTGAGCCTGCTCAGCCTCGGGCTTTTTATCCAGGGAGTTGGCTGCAGCGAGTTAACGTGCAGTATAGACAGGGATCCCTGGGGCACCTTTTAATGATGTGGTTCAGTGATAAACCTGGAAAGACTGACTGAAAACTGTCTGCGTGGTAAGCAAGCAAAATGGAGGAGGAGAAAAAAAAAATGAAGTGGCACATTGTTGAGACAACTGGAGGACAGCACAGAAAGTGTAACTGAAGTTCAGTGCTTTAAACTTAAACACGCTTGGAAAAAAATGGTCCACTAGCACAAGGGGCATCATTTAAATCCACTCCAAGCTGGGGGAGAATAACTGCTGAAACACTATACAATAAGGAAATCTCATTGATTGGTACAAATCTAATGAATACATGAAGATACCTTTTTACTCTGAGTGTCTGTAAGGTTATATAAAAGCCATAATACATCCATTTGGGATCCTGATTCATACTTTTTGAATTTAGTTGTTCCCAAGCTCTCTGACCCGTCTCTTCAATCCAGTGTTTTAATATGCCAGAGTGTTGCTGGGAGCCAATCAGGTATATTGCAGTGATTAGATTAAAATCCGATTTTTTCGTCAACTCAGCAAAGCTGCATCGGTAGTCAATTAAGATCTGTCATAATGCGATGAAGGACAGTTTGTAATGATCCCCTGCACTGCTAAATGTATGACAGGCCACTACTAAAAGGGTCAGTACTGTAACCTTGATTCACCGGAGGCTTTAAATACACAATTTGCTGCTTTCAGCATATGCAATATTTCCAGCGGTCTCCGAGTGAAATGTCAATTAAGTGTGTCTGCAGGCATCTTTGCAGACACTTCTTTCTTAATTTTCCATTTTCTCACACAATAGAAATCAATGCTGAAGTAATTCACACATTCATTAGAAAAATATGTCCATAGTTCTAAACCTGTTTGTGAATTGGAAGACAGATTATTCCCTTTCGCATTAGAGCGACGGGTTGGGGAGCTACTTTTTTTTTTTTTTCCACCTGGCTAATAGTCCTACTTAATACTCATCAATCACAGCAGTCAAAAAATATTGATTGCTTGCTAGATTAAATTAGAGTTATTCCACCGCAATGGCCATTATAAAGTACAGCTATTACAGTGAAACAGTTTCTGATTTACTGAGAGATGATCTGCTGCTTTGTTGTGTATTATATTGTATGTATCCCAGACTGTGAGATACTACCCCCCCCCCCCCCCCACACACACACAGAGGGAAGGTGGCTTGATAGGGGTGGGCATGTGGTCCCTCTTGTCATAACTAATGTTTCAACAGAGGACAACTCAGACTCATTTTCAGGTTACACAGAACGAGCGGTGCTTCCATGGTGATTAGAGAGATGGACTGGGTTGGACGTAGGCTATTGGGAAAAAAAAAAAAAACATAGACTGTATAAAAGTACTGGACAACCCCCTGTGTCGTCAACACATGGGACTTCTGAAGAGCGCTTATGAAGCATCGTTTCCAGCCTTACTGCACAGAGCCACGCTGTTCCGGCTGCTGCCAGGGTAACCGCTAATGAAGGTAGGAGCCATTGAATGGTTAGCCCACTTAGCAGCCTTTGTCCCTGGACAACACTACCTGCTGCTTCCTGCTTAGCTGAGCGTCGTCCTCGGACCCTTCCAGGCCAACTCGCAGCCTGTCACAGTGTTCTGTTGGTACAATTAATTACACAACAAAAAATATATTCAAAATTATAATGACCAAACCTGTTTTTTGAACCAGGCTGTGAAGATGTTCATTTCTGCTCTAAAGCTGAACTTTTAATTATGGGAGTCAGTGGAGACTGACTTGCTTCAAATGACTGAGTGGTCATTTGAAGAACTGCAATTTCTGTTATTTCTACATTAAACTCAGCTCTGAAAACCAAATATTGCCCCTGTGTTGTGAAAACAACCCATTGAATTTGACTGACAGTCAATAAATCGTCTGAGCTGTTTGGCAATATAAAGCTGTTAAAAAAAGGACTACAGTGTTGGTGGTAGCTATTTTGTGGCCAAATCATGAAGCCTGTCAGGCAAAAACATTACATTCACCAGCCACTTTATTAGGTACACCTGTCCAACTGCTCGTTAATGCAGAAATTTCTAATCAGCCAATCACATGGCAGCAACTCTATGCATTTAGGCCTGTAGACATGGTCAAGACGATCTGCTGAAGTTTAAACCGAGCATCAGCATGGAGAAGAAAGGTGATTTAAGTGGCTTTGAATGTGGCATGGTTGTTGGTGCCAGATGGGCTGGTCTGAGTATTTCAGAAACTGCTGATCTACTGGGATTTTCATGCACACAACCATCTCAAAGGTTTACAGAGAATAGTCAGAAAAAGAGAAAATATCCAGTGAGCAGAAGTTCTGTGGGCGCAGATGTCTTGTTGATGCCAGAGGTCAGAGGAGAATGGCCAGACTGGTTGGAGCTGATAGAAATGCAACTGGAACTCAAATAACCACTCATTACAACTGAGGTATGTAGAAGAGCATCTCTGAACGCACACTGGCACACTTTGGGCCCATTAGTACCAATTGAGCATCGTGTCAACGCCACAGCCTACCTGAGTATTGTTGCTGACCATGTCCATCCCTTTAAGACCACAGTGTACCCATCTTCTGATGGCTACTTCCACCAGGATAACACTCCATGTCATCAAGTGCAAATCAACTCGGACTGGTTTCTTGAACATGAGTTCACTGGATTCAAATGGCCTCCACAGTCTCCAGATCTCAGTCCAATAGAGGACCTTTGGGATGTGGTGGAACTGGAGATTCTCATCATGGATGTGCAGCCGACAAATCTGCAGCAACTGTGTGATGCTATCATGTCAATAAGGACCAAAGTCTCTGAGGAATGTTTCCAGTACCTTGTTGAAATCTATGCCACGGAGGATTGAGGCAGTTCTGAAGGAAAAAGGGGCTCCAACCCTCCAATACTAGCAAGGTGGACGTAATAAAGTGGCCGCTGAGTGTATGTCAACTTGTTGCTGAACTGCAGTTGAAAACATGTAGAAAAACTGGCATTTATTCTGATGTCCATTCAAGTCCTAACAAGTAAACATGTTTTATTTATTTATGTATTTATTCATTTATTGTGAAAAACCTGAGCTTTTTTTCCACTTGTTTTGCACAGGTTGCACTTGTTATGTGTATGTACTGTTAAATGTATCATCATTGTTCTAAAAAGATTAATATTTTATGTTAATTTTATATAATTTGGGAAAAGCTTAGACTAATAACGGTATAATTTATTGCTTTTTGCTCTAATAATATGGACTTTATATTTGACAGTTATATATTTTTGAAAAAGCCAAGAAATTGCTTGATAAAGTGTTTCATCATTGAAGCTATTCAGTAGAATAGTAGGAGAGTATTCAGACAGAAATAGGAAAGAATGGTCTTGATTTTTTTTCTTCACAGTTTAAGTTAAACTTGACACATCTGGTAGGAAAAGTTTGAGAACCAAAGCACTAAACTTTTTTTTTTTTTTCCCATAATACGTCTCTACATTTCCATTTGCCACCTGAGGGGTTATTACCAAATACCTTCGCACGAGAATGGACCCCGTCTGCTTTTTATTTTTGCGAATGCGGGCACTTTTAGGGACCCAATGAGGTGGAGCTTGCACTGTATGACTACATCTCAGTGTAATGTGAATGACACATAAGTGAGTGTGTCAGAAATGATGTCATCGGAAGTTCTCAGAGGCGCATTACCTGGTCCTAACACCTGTAATGCTGAGTATTTCTGGAGCTTACAAATGGGAAAATAATGGACACTGTGCTAAGAAAAAATGATACTCTCTATGGCATTTTCTCAGCCAAACTGGCACTATGCAACCATGCTCTACTGGAGATGTGCTGTCTGCCCCATTTGACCTCTGTTGGCTTCATCACTGGGGAGTAATAAAAGCTCTGTGAGCTTCGTACTGCAGTTGTGTGAGCTAAATCTCCATCAGACAGGTGCTGCAGAGTGTGCCTCAGTGCACCAAAACAGCTGGGGCCGGTCATCAGCGCTCACTAGAGATGACATCAACTGACAAGTGTTCATCTGACTCATCTCCTGCTCTCTGGCTTCATCTCAGGCTCCTGACACATGCTTCACCTACAAGACACTCACGCAGGACGAGGGCTGGGCTGCGGCTGCAGGCGCCAAATCAAGCAAAATTGCAAGAGTGTGCCAAGGCCATGCACAAAGGAGGTGAGGTAATGCAGTCTCATCACATTATTGACAGCTGTGATGCTTAGCCTCATTGCATCAGTAGCACTTTAACATCTCAAAGAGGAATGCTGCATGATGTATCATATATTAGTCCAGTTAGAAAGAAAATACGCTGGATACAAAGGGCAATTAAACTACAGGAGTCAAGGCTATTCCACTTTAGAGTGCAGGGTTGTGAATCAGGGAAGATCCATCTCTGCCTCGGACATAAAACAGTGATTTCTTTAATTGCCCGGCATAAAATCCACAGTATAATATTCTCACCCCTGTCTTTTACAAGACTGGAGTCGTATGATTCTTCGGAGGTGACTGCATTATACCGTGGCAAGAGGAAGGATGAATGTAATGTGTGGGCTCTTGTACGTTACTGAAAAAAGCAATCACTTAATTTGGCAATTCACATATTAATAAATATATCAGTAGAAGGTGAACTACATGGAATATATGATTTGCCATTAAACTGCCAAACACATAATTCTTAGTACGAGACAGCTTTACATATTCGAGGAACTGAAGTACACTCATCTGTAGTTAAGATTTCCAAACTGATGTTACATAAATTCACTCAGTGGCTTCAACACATATTGCTGAAACGAGCACAGAATAACTAATTCAGCTCCAATAAGGTCATTTAGACAGCGCTCACTGTTACAGAAATGCTTTTGATAAAAATAATGCCTCATAAAGTTGCAGCAATGATGATATTATTACATTGTTCCCTGAGTCTTCCTTCTCCGTAGCACTTTCTGATAATCCGCACACACAGCATTACATCATCATGCTCCTTCCCGGAAAAGTGAGCCAAGGCGCGATGAGATCAGGGCCCCCTGTCGTTATCCCAGTAGCTCAGCAGACTGCTCTAGGACCTAAAGGATCCTCTGCCACAGTCAGGGGAACGTGGAAGATGCTGTATCACCCACACAGCCCGGAAAGCTGTGCGCGGCTCAGGTTCATCCACAGGTGAAGTCTCTATTTCAGGTGCGGAGCAGAGAAGATCTGTTGAAGCCTTTAAACACACAGACACGCACACACACAAAATACACACAGACACTTGGAAACTTGCAGAAACACCCCATGGTGTTTGCTGTATGATCACAGAGCATACAAATCATTTTTCAGATCAAAGTATCCCTGTAGCTTAGACAGCTTACGCGGTTTAAATCTTTTTATATCTTTCAGAATTACTCTCAGTTTTACTGCAAACACAAATCCAGACAGAACAGTTTCATCTGTTAGTTAGCTTCACTTTGTTCTGCAACAAAAACAAATCTTTGCCTCATTGCTGGTTCTCAATGAAAACCAACTCCAAGATTTGATGTTTGCTACTCAGAGCCCAGGGCTGTGTCCTCACACTTTGGGTTATCAAGTCCTCAGTTGCCATTGCAGCTGCAGGTACATGAAGATGAATGGACGGACGAGCTGATTCTTGTGTCCCTCAGTGACCCCAGCTATGGTTGCAGAGCCCCCCTCCGACTGGTGGTTATCCTGTCTGTGACAACGTAATGATGACAAAGAGTAACCACCAAACAGCAGCATCCAACACCACAGAGGACCCTTTTATGGCGCAATGAAAGTGAGGGATGAAGCTCGGTTGTCATCCGGCGTAGCCTCAGCAAATTACCTCAAAACAGCGGACAGTCAGACAGTGGAGGGAAGATGACCGCGGCGGCTCTGGCATTGAGTCGAGCTGTTTGTCAACAATCAGTCAATCTGTCAGTGTAATGCAGCGCAACAAATCAGCTCTGCTGCCACTCTCTCGCTCTGCGGTCAAGCGCCGGGAAACAGCGCTGTGCCATAGCTGCTGCGAGCTGTAAAAGAATCTAATTGCATAATTTAGTGTTACTTACTAATGAGTGACTTACACTGCATTTAAAGGAACATTATGGAGTTTGAAAAAACAAAACAAAAAACAGGTCTATTATTAGATGGTAAGGAATGGAAACCTTTGCTAGGGTCCAAAATTATGTCAATCTAAGAAGTTTTGAGTTGGATAAATTTAGAATTAGATATGAAGTAATTTTTTTTTTTTATTTTTTTTCCCAATCAACACAATCACTTAATTAGAATGGTATTTTTGATCGTACACTTCCCACTAGCCGCTACCTGCAAATTGCGGGTTTAGGAACCTCAGCTAGCCGCTAATGCAATCTTTCGCTCCCTAAAGCCGCTACCCATTATCCTGACTCCCTTATTCACATTGTAGCTGTGGCAATGGTCTTACTGGTGGTTTAGTGAGATCCTGTTCTATATTAAACTACTTTGATTTATGTTGTTTAGTAAAATTTACACTCCTTACCTTCTAACAAAAGACCTTGGGTTGTTTTTACTCCGGAATGTTCCTTTAAGTGCTGTTAGTTCTCCACTTGGAAACAGCACATTAATATCTTCGTGCAACATTTTGCTGTTTATGTCCTAAAGAGCTCCAAATGTTAGATCTCTAAAGTGAATAAAGCTTAAAAACTTGTAAACAGCACTTTTTTTTTTTTTTCAATGAATAAACACTCTTGTTGCCCTCCATTGATGCCATCTTTTTCCCTTTGTTCCCCGTTCCAAGTTTTCTTCAGCTGGAACAACAGAAAAGGCCATAGACCTAAAGAGATACGCTCTTGTTGAACACAAACCTGTCATGCATGCTACTGTTCATTTAATGCTTCAGATTAGATTAACATGTTGCCAGCTCTCTGGCAAGTACGATTTATACGTCTGTTGGAAAGGAAGGAGGGGATAGCGCATCGGCTAGCATGCACACTATGTTTGATACTCTGTGTGCAGGCACACATCCACACTTTTTTTCTCATCCTCCTGTGCATGAAATCAGTGCCCAGACGCCGTGGCCACGCTTGCACTTGTCCCTTTTCAAGGCTTTAACTATTGTCGAGTAAGGCGCCATTGTGCAGCCAAAAAGGATTAGAAAGGAAGGACTAAAGAGCAAGCGGCACACATTTCCAAACTTCTCTAAGACGCTGCCCACAGTGATACAATACACTATAGCCGGTACACAATACGAGCATGAGCTCGAGGGGGGGAGATGTAATCCCGCAGGTCACCCGCTACACATGCTAAGACATTTTTAAACACTCAAACACAACCTTGTTTTTTTGTAGTTTGGATGTGTGTGTGTGATTAAATCTTTGCTGTCAAGCGAAGGGTGGCACATAGTTATCACAGTTATCAATATTAATCATCAGCATACCATCTGCTCCTCAATCATGACTTGATTCATCAATATATTGGGTTTATCACACCTGCAGCAGATAAATCACCCCTGAACACGAGCTTGTTGTGTAGTTCATACAATAAACATGAGAGAATCATTCAAGAAGTCCCATGCCTGTGGCAGAGCTGAGGACGGCCTGAAGGTGATGCAGCATACGAAAGGTGTGTGTGTGTTCATATTGCTCCCGTCAGAAACATACACTCACATTGTATGCTTCAGACACACACACACACACATACACACACAGACATGCAAGCAGAGGAGACAGAGTGTGGAAATGCATGTTCCACTCTGATGACATCACCAACTCGGTTAGTCAGCCGGGGCATTTTCCATAGGCTGTCCTCTGTTGCTGTGGAGCCGCCTCCGCCAATCCCCTCCCCTCCCTCCTTAATGTATACAACGCCTGCTCTTTGAATGATCTGTGACATCGCTTCCCTGGGTCGATCCAAAGACAACATTATGCGTTGTGTCCGCCCACAAACTTCCTTTCAGCCTTTAGATGGGCTGATGTGGGGAGTTTATGGGTATTTGTCAGGAGCAGAGTGGGCAAAAAAAAAAATGAACGGGCCTCATGAGGCTCTGATACGACACATGACAGCCCATCATCTGATGGCATTTATGTTAAGTGATTCCCTTTAACTCAGTCTCTTGGTCTTGGCATATACATATTATAAAGCTGTTTTACATTTTAGTTTGTTGTGGGGTCTTTAACATGATTTAATAAACTTCAATCCTGTAAGAGAAGAACTGACTAACTGTTAATACTGTCTGTGATTTAGCACTAAACACAGCTCATAGGAAAAGAGAACCGCTGACAAAACTGTCTATAAGCCTGCAATTCATCCACAATACATGAAGTGTGGACGCCGTAAATCCTTGGCTGTTTTGCTCGATACCCACACCTGACACCAGCTGAAGATCTATACCTGTCTTGAAACGTCTCTCCGCCTTCCCTTGTCTCAATAGCCATGTCCCCTGGTAGGCATTTGAAGAGGCGTGGGCAGCCAACGCATTCTTTCTCTTGGGCTTTTGGAGAAGAAAGAGTTCAAGGGGTCAGAGATACGTGTTATTTTCCCACCGGTGCAACACTCAGGATCTGTCAGAGCCGTGTGTCAGGGAATGACAGTGAAAAGAAGGACGCCGAGAGAGGTAGATCAAGCAGACAAAGGCCTAGAATTCACAGCCAAAGCTTGAGATCAATGGATCGGCAGGCTATGCAGCCCTGCACCCGCAGACACCTGCGTGCACACAGAGGCTCCAGCAAACACACAGCGCTGCATTTTGACGCAAAGATTGACCTATGTGGCGCCCGTCAAAAGGACTTGAGAAAGATATACAGACGAACACATTAAAAGGCAGACAGGAACACACAATGACGTACTCCCACCTGTGTAGCTCACTGTGTACATTCAGGGTGCACCCCAACAGTCCTCTCCCCGCGCTTGTCTTTCTTGACGAATGGATGTGGGTAACTGTCAATTAAGATGAAATCCCATCTGTGGAGTTAAATGAGGACACATTGAGTGAAAGACAAACCACAGTTCCAGAGACCACTCCTGCCCAGAGACAGGGGTTGATCCACATGCTGCGCTTCGTATGTGCAATACATCAAACAGACAGCATTATCACCGGCTACACCTCTGAAAACTTCAACATGATTAATTATAATTAATTAGTGAAATGTTATGTGTTGGCTAATTTATCATATTGCTTTATTCAAAATCCATCATCAAACTGTTAGCAAGCAGCAGGACTTGTGTGTGTGTGTTTTTTTTTTTTTCTTTCCACTAAGTTTTGAAACAAAGTGCTAAATCAGCAAGGTGCAATTTGGGAATTTTCACTCACTCCCTTGACATGACTCCAGACGGTCGTTGGTAAACCGTTTAGTATCAACCTTTTTGGAATTTCCACCAAATTACAACTTAACTTGTATCAAATTAATCTATTTTGAATGTCTGCTAGCCACGAATTCCTTTTAAAGCACATTTGTCTGTTGTATTGATCTGTGATTGACATGTTTTAACCTTGCTGAATAAGACGTATATGTCAATTTGTGCTGTTTACCAAAGTGAAGGGCTTGACTACCATTAGAGGAGAGGTAAAATATTTGAAGACAGTGAAAACAAAACAGTCAAAGTAATTAAACTCTACAAATATTTGTTAATGTATCGTATAAGCATTTTTTAAGTGTGTAAAAAAAAAACGGTAAGCTGTTTGAAGTGGAGCTAAATGACAAGCACGCATTAGCTGTGAACCCAACCAGGACTCCAGCCAATCTTCTTTATGCAAAATCATCACTATATGATTGAGACCTAAAGTGGTGGTGAAAGTCAGAATGCAAGCCTCATTACCTCAATTAATGGCAATTCTTATTGCATAAGCAAAACTCAGATTGAGCTAGAAGTCGATACCTTTGTAGTGGTTATGATAATGGCCTTAAATGCTCATCAGGACTGATACGCACAAAAGACAACTTTGGAACTTGACACTGAAGGACATCAATGCTGCATTATGGGTAATTAAAATGAGTGCTTCTCAGCCACTGCAATTAAACAGGAAAAAGTGTGTCAGGGTCCATGTGTGATTTGTGTCATTAATTTTCATTACCAAGTGTTTATTAACCTTTTTATCATATGTAGTCCTGATGGTAGGCCTGTTTTGTGTATATCACATGGATGTGTATGTGTGTGTGTGTGTGTGTATTTGTGTGCCTGCTGGCAGTTTTCACCTCCTCCAGAATTTTCCCATCAAGGGAAATTTCTTGTGCTGTCCAGGGGACTGTAAATGTTCATGTTTTTAATACATAGCGCATTAGGCAACTGCACGGTAGCAGCAAGCGGTCCATTGAAGGAAATATTATGACTGGTAATTAAATTTGAAATTAAGTGATATTTCATCTCTTCTTATTAATTAGAAAAGAGGTCCTCTGCAAAATAATTATTTATTTATACAACAGAAGAGGACAGTCGTAAACGTGTCAGTGACTCCAGGTATTGTTTCACTTGAGATGAGGAGGTGGCTTAAGTGTACTATTAGATGTACTTGTCAGGGTATTCTGCTGTTCTTTTCTTTACATTATCATGTTTAAGTGCGATTTCAGGGGCTACACCTGGTTTTCTAGTCTTACACAGACTTAATAGTGATCAAAATTGCATCACTTTGAGTGACCGCTGGGGCTGTCTTTAAAAAGGAAGTCAGTCTCCATTTATTCCATGTTAAAATGTCCAACTTTGCAGCAGAAATGAACAGACTGGTTAAAGAAACTGCTTTGATCGCTATAGCTAGATTTGGGGGTTGGGTTCTCTGGTCGAGCAACCGTGGCTTTGGCTCATTTCAGAGCCTTTCCAACTTGACGAACTGGACCACTTGCCAACAAATTCCAAAACAAGTGTTGCCAGAGCTGAAACGAGAGCTGGTGTAGCTCCACTGGGACCAGCTGCCACTTGGCCCACTGCTCGTGAAGCGTCTGCCGGTAGGCTTGATCGACCCGCTGAGTTGTGGTCGAGTGGACGTAGCTTCCAGCGAAGCTGTTCCAGTCCTCATTTCACGTCTGGCAGCATTCGTTTTGGATGTCGTTTCGGCAGCAACACTTGACGCGAGGATGTCTGGACAGATTTTCTCAGAATGAATGCAAGACAACATTTATTGCGACGTAGTTTAGCATCACCTAAGCAAGCCAAGCAGAAACGGCTAATTTGCGATAACTGATCTAAGGTGGGCATGTTCCTGCCAACTTCCAGGCCTGCTTGTTCTGCCCATTTGCCCATTTTTGGATTAACTGATGAAGAGCAGTGTCGCTTCTTACCAACATGGCGCCATGCAGTAAGACAAAAGAGACGCTTCAAAAGCATTCACACCTATGGGTGATGATGCAAGTGGTTTGTCAAGTTTACTTTATGCCATCTATGGTGAGATTATTGAGACTTTATTGAGTTTTTGAAACTAGATCATTTATGATACTATGCAAGTATGCAAGCCTCATTACCTCAATTCTTATTGCAAAAGCAAAACTCAGATGAAGACAGAAGTCAATACCTCTGTACTGGTTATGATAATGGCCACAAAGACAACTTTGGAACCTGACACTGAAGGGCATCAATGCTGCATTATGGGTAATTAAAATGAGTGCTTCCCAGCCACTGCAATTAAACAGGAAAAAGTGTGTCAGGGTCTATGTGTGATTTGTGTCATTAATTTCCATTAACAAGACAGCGTTTATTAACCTTTTTAGGTAATTTGTGACGCTAAAGAGTATTTTCTCAGTACCCAACATTCTTAAACGTAACCTACATTGTAAGTGATAAATTTAAAGGTCTTATCTTGATTCGACAGACTTCACAAGGAAAAATAATAAGAAAAGGATAAGATGGCACTTGCGTTAATCGGGCTCCAGTGACTTGAGGTCACTTCCTTTTTTTGCATCTGTAGGGGAAAATGTTCTTCAGTGGAGATTATATCAAAGCCTAAATCAGCAATCTCTGTCAAAGACACATAGAGGTATGGATAGTGGCTGGAAAAGGATTAAGAACACAGTCTTAAATTCCCGTCCCATACATTCTCGGTAATGTCAAGAGGGGATCTGGAGAATAAATACCTTTGCCCAGATACATGGATACCCATGCCACTCCATTCACCTGGTCTTAACTTTGATCAGTAATTTTCTAGTAACGAGATTTCTCTGATTTCATTAAATAGTCATTTCGCACCTGGAAGCCCAAGGCTTTGCTGAGATCAATGATCTAATCACGTTACCGTTAAGCCAATTGGCTTGAAAGTCCTTTGTGATATCCCTTTACTGTTTTAATGACTTAGTTCAGATTAAACAGGTTTTAGGAGCCAGGGATTAAGGGACACATTCATTGAGGTGGAAAAAGCTTTTTCTGATGCATAATTTATAGCAAAGAAAGGGAAGGATTAACAAGAGCCGGGTGCCCGCCTCTCAACATCCCCTGGTCAGTGATTACAGAGGCCTCAAGACAGGGGAGATGTCACTGGACTTGATCCCCCCTGTCCTTTTTATGACATCAGTCCAAATCAAATGTCTCAAAGCTGATTTTTGCTTCTATTGGCTCATGAGTCACCACCTTCTCTTACTCAGAAGAGCAGGAAGTGATATGTCCGGACTGCTATTAACCAAAAACCCTCACCATGACTTACTAACAACATAAATTAGTAGGTGATGATTGCCTGAGATCCGCAGCATCTAATTTGCACAATTAACATTTTATTAGTCACATATACTTACCTTGTGCTTGCCTAAGGTGCAGCAATTAAAAGAAAGATTGATAACATTCCTGCTTTTGGAGCCCTACTTTTAAATGCAGCACGCACACAAGAAGAAGAAGGAAGAAGAAGAAAAAAAGATGGATTTGATTTTCTTGTCCAAGCAATCTGCAAACCACTTAACAATCTCAGTCATACAGAAGTCTCAAACTGTATCAACGGATTGTTGTTTTCCTCCTACAAACAAAGTATGTGCTTGTTTGGCAGCATGTGTTTCCCCCAAAATACCTCGTATGCAGCTGGCGAGGCGAAAACATGTAAATAAACATAATGAAACACCACGGAGTCACATCTGCCAGTGAAAAGGAATAATTCTGTTGGCATGAGCACCTCGCCCGTAGCTTTGTGATGGTTCTAAAAAGTTAATTATGAATTGGAGACATGTGGCTGTATGATATCCAAGCATATTCTTCCCTGCCCCCCCCTCTCTCCCCAGGTTTTCTAGCTGTTTTCTTTGATTCGTGTTTTATTTCTCCACTGCTGAAATCTTCCTCAGGCCCCTCAATTATGTGTCCATGGGCAGGTGGAGCCATTTGCTCCTGCCTGAAACCCATGAATAGCAATAAATGCCTTAAAAAAAAAAAAAAAAAAAGAAAAAAAAGCAGCTACTACAGAATGCAAGAGCAGTAACTCAGAGCTATATGAACACATGTTTAATTCTGAATTATGTTTATTCTCCATCACATCTGTTGGGGCTTGTTTCTCTGTATATTAGAAAATACATGTTTCCCTCTTAAGAGTCATTTTTAACGCATGTAACTGGCTAGACAGATTTATTAAATACGGCAAAAAAAATACACACAGCCCCTCTGGTGAGGTGTTTAACAGAGTTTTGTTGTTTTTCTTCTCCTCACGCACTTGCTGTTTGTAGATGAATTGCCATTCTGTTGGCCTGAGGACATCAAGTGAGTTTTTATTGGTTCACCTGGTGCCTGTAAAAACTACGGGTAGGCTGTTACTGTTTCGGTGACAAATGGCTGAGTCATCGTGCTCTGACTGATCTAAAGGCAACCGAGAGAAAGATAGTGAGGGAGAAGGTCTGAGAGCTTCATCTCCTTCAGACTCCTTTCTCCTGTAAAACGTTCCAAACGTGGCCTCTGACTGTCCAGGAAGTGAAGTTTGTGAGTACACACCTTGCTCTGTATAACTGTGTCAGAGAGCTGAAGTACAGGGTTGAAATAAAACATCCATCCATCCATGCAGGGTCACAGAGATCTGCTAGAGAATATCCCTCCTCTCTTCTAGCGAAAAGGCAGGAATGCACCCTGGACTGGTCATCGGCCCATCGCAGATTAAATAAAACATGATTATGGAAAGACTGGTTGAATAATTACAGGTTGAATAGATTTATATTTTATTACTCTCAAAGGGAAACATAGATTGATGGAGAAATGGATGGAATTGCGGAACAAATAGTCATTATGTAAAGGTAATTGGACCGGGTGGAACGTTGTTGTTGCAGCAGAGCTGAATAACTCTCCAGTTGTAGATGCTCCTCTATGTTGTTTAGAGGATGTGTAGTGTTGTCTGTTATGTTAAGAATATGAAACATTCTTCTTTATAAAAGCATCTCCTGGGACTCCAGATCAGTCCCCGTCACAGAGTCTGCTTTCTTTATCATTTTGTTCAGTTTATTTGAGTCGGTGGCTGTGATGCCGCCGCCCCAGCAGATGAAATGAAATGGCACTTTTCACCACAGTCCTATAGAAGATGTAAAGCATCTTGCTGCAGACGTTGAATACCATAAGCTCCTTCAAAAGTAACAGTCGAGTCAGATCCTTCTTTTTAACAGCCTCAGTGTTGCGTTTCCAGCCCAGTTTGTTGTCTGGTGAACACCAAGGTACCTGTTTGTCCTCCACTTACTCCACATCTTTTTTCCTAGGACGGAAAGCATTTGGGTTCTGAATTCTCCTAAAATTGTTTAGTTGCATGTCCTTATTTATATTTACCTCCACTAAGGAGGTTATGTTTTTGCCGGCGTTTATCTGCCTGTCTGTCTGTCTCTCTGTCTGTGTTCAAGATAACTCAAAAAGTTATGGATGGATTTTGATGAAATTTTCAGGAGTTGTCAGAAATGTGAAAAGGAAGAACTGATTTAATTTTGGTTGTGATCAGGAAGAAATCCTGGATTCTGGATCACTGTCAAATCTTCGATAACGTTGCCGAAAATTTTGTTTCTCGATAACTCAAAACTCATGGAATTTGACTCAGGGATTGACAATGGGAACCTCTATCAAATTTCAAAGGCTGATCCGGATCTGATCCTGAAGTTGGATTTTTATCTCAATCTGTAAATCACTATATGGGAGAATTGTTGTGATTGGCGGAGGTCTGCGCTCTCCAAGTGCTTTTCTAGTTGAAAAATGTGCTACCAGCAAACAGAAAAAAGAATGAATTCAGGAAATGATATGATGTATTGGGAGAAAAAAAAAAGGTCTCATTTGTAAAGATGACAGTGTTTGAATTGGAAACTGCTGCATTTGAAGAAATCTGCTATTAAAAAGTAACCGGGACTTTTTCTGCTAATTCTGCATTTTGAAGAGGACCAACACCTGCATGGTAATTGTGTATATAGCTTAGTACTAATAGATGGTGACAGCTGTAGCCTGTGATTAGGTCTAAAAAAAAAAATGAAAATGCACAGTGGAAAACATAATGAAATTTAACTGGCTTCAACAAAAGAATCTTCACTAAAACCGCACATAGTCTAATGACCAAAACTAAGCTAAATGGGAAAATAATGTGTACATGGAAAAACAACAACATCTGAATACTAAAGTCTTTTTTTCCCCACTTTGCATTCTGGAAAAACCATGTGTGTTCCCAGCTAAAACATAATTAGTTAAGACCTGGCTTAATCCACCTTGGGAACATAGCTCAGGATGTAGCATTAATGGAAGAGCTTTTTTTTTTTTTTTTTGCCAAAGAGCACACCTGCTAATTTTGTGTGGTAATACAGTGCTGGTGATTGTCAAACTACATTATCATGCTTGTCTGAAGACCAACATACAATGGATGTGTAAGCAGCTGTGCACAACCTGCACATGCAAGCGTTTCAGTTTATCGTGATTAATTATCATATCCAAACGTCCAAATGTCAGTGTTGACTCTGAGATACAAATAAGAGTCTGTCTTTGTTGTGCAGCAGTTTTTTGACTCACACTGTGAAGTTATTAATCTGTTTTCTCCCTCACATGCCATTGTCCTCTGTATAATGACAGTTTGTGTTAATTGTGCCTGTTTATAAAATGGAGCTCGGTGTTGGAGGCAAGCTGGGCTAATCTCATCATCCTCGTTTTCTTTCTCTGCACCACTGGGTTTAAAAATCAACTATTGATGTTCCTTATTACATTAGGTGAGCTGCTTCATGGCAATACACAGCTGCCAGCCGTTTGTATGGATATCCTATCGATCTGATTTACATATATAGAGAGTTTGTTGTTTGTTGCTGAGCAGACACTGTGTGTCCTGGAAGTGAAGTATTGAAAATGTGACATTCTTTGTCACTTTCAAGATTTCTCTATTTTTTTCTTTCTTTCTTTTTTTTTTTCAATGCAGCCAGTGACAAAAGATGTGTCACCTGATGCTATTCTAACGAAAAAAATGGATCCGCATCGAAGTCGAAATGTCTGTATTTATCAGTTTGTGTCTAAATTTGTGACAAAGATGTTACTTGGATCTAGATAAAACACCCAACTCTCATTTGAACTAACATATAAAAGAAACACAAGGCATCAGTTTCTTCAGCAATACATCAGATTCTTAAAGTTGTAAAGGACTTGTTCAGACAGCTCACATGCACACCCAACTTTAGCTGAACACTTAAAGGTTCAATAAAGAACAATTTAAGCTTAATGTTGCAGCAAACAACTGTTTGCTGTTTGTGAAACTATATTGGCCTAGTGGCCTTTTTTAGCAAAGTCCAGTCTCTCTCATACCTTTTGTTACTTTACTTTCCATAAAGAGAATGTTAAGAGTCCATTTCTTTCCTGGAATGTATTATCTACACGCTGTCTAAACCTAGTGGTTTTTCGAGTTTTGCATATGCACTGTAGCAGTGCGCATTCATACTCCCTTGCTTCACGTAAAATTGGTAATTGTGTCTCTTCCTCCCAAAGATCTTACCTGCACTTTCACTGTGAAAGTGCAGCGAAAGCATGAGATCAGTGCAGTGTAACCTATAAAACTCAGCTAACTTCCACAGGTAATAACCATCACTTTAAGACCAGTCCTTTAAAGTTACAGCTACAATGGGAATGGCTCTTTCTACTGGTAACAGTCTGGAGCAGATCGGGCTTCAGAGTGGAACTGCACATAGTTTTTTTTTTTTTTTTCTACAGGTGTGAATCGATCTGTAAATGTGAAGCAAATCTCTCGTGAGGGGAGACAAAAAAAGTCATCATCAACTCATCCGCTTCAGTGTCCATAAATGTTACCACCTCATCTTTAGTTAGTGGAGCATCTTTGTCTTCCTGGTCAGAATGAAATTAAAGATGAAAGATTGTAGAATATCTGTTCTAAATGTGTTTCCTTCTGATCTGTTTGTACATCATAGTGACGTTCAGTAACACAGCAATGCACTCTTTCATTTCTTAGTAGCAGTAATTCTGTTATTGCCCATGGCCACGGCAAAAATTTTCCTTCTAGAATATCAATATCAACAAATTCTTCGTAGGGCTTAATGCGCCAAAGCATAACAAACTGTGACGTGTTTGGACAAATGCACTCAGATTTCTTTTGCAAAGGACTCAGTCAACATCAGAATCCAGCACCTATTTCATTAACCTGCATTTAATTCACACAACGAATGCAAACATTTCTTACCTGTGCTTCCACCTGCATCACAAACTGGTATGTTTCTTCATCTATTAATTATTTACAGTGCTGTCTAAAAGAAACAGTTTTTTTTTTTTTTTAAAGAGACCTCAGCAACGTATCTCTCTATCGCAACCCCAGTTTAGTGGGGTTTAACAAACTTGTCATCTTCACTTGTCATATCCTCTAATCAATGACTTAATCTTCAAAGGAGTGTCTTCATTATAGAGAATAAGCAGTGCCTGGACCCATGAAACATCGCATAACAAACTTTAAATATACTTTGAAAAGTGTCTATAAAGTTGCACTAGTTTGTTGTTGATTATCTGGTGCTTGTTGAAAATGATGCTGCCCCAATTTCATCGCTTTCCGGGGCGAGTGAAGGAAACCTACCTCATTTGTCTCTAATTTGTTCCCAGTGCACATATGAGAGGGTTTATAAATACATTAGTCCTCCATAGCGCAGCGTGTTCACGGGTGGGGTGGGGGGGGGGGGGGGGGGGTTGTGGCCGGGGCAATCAAGTAACCCACTGTTTATTTAATGTTGCTTTCTACCTTTTCCAGCAGTGGCGGCATTGAGATGGGACAACGGGGTACTATAAACGTCACGCAGAGGTGGACTGCTTGTGCCAGGCATCACCGCCTTGAGCGGCGAGCAAATCGGATGCAAACTGGTTGGGAAGGGGGGGGGGGGGGGGGGGGAGTAAAATGCTGGGCATACTGATCTAAAACTACTTATATATTTTATTCCCTCGTGCCATCCACCGGTGGTTTGAGTCAGTGGTGTGGAAACATCAATTATAGCATGACGATTATCACTAAATTTGTCATTAGCCCTGAGGAGGAAGCAACTGCAGCCAGAATATCTGAATCTTGGTCTACCCTTTCACATCATTAGGTCCACACACACACACACACACAGATACAGACTACTGCCAGCAGGACTTTAAAGAGAGCAAAAGATAGGTCTGAACTTGTTCACCACTTGGGAGAAAATCAAATCCTGGTGCATTTTCATCCGCTGTCAGTGTCAGACGTATATTTCTGCCGGGCCGGGCAGGAAATTAGGCTATTAAATTACAGCTTTTCACAAGGCCCTCGTCATTTTGTTCTGCTATTCTACAGATGTTCTATCACAGTAAGTCATTGTGGCCATCTATCTTTCCTCTGGCTAAATACAGTCTTTCAGTAGAGCCCCTGTATTCTTTGCACCCTTCTGCTCTTCTCCTCTCTCTCTCTCACTCTCTCTCTCCCCCTCTTCTTTCTTCGGCCGATATTTTGGCTCGATTTGTGCATGCTTTCGTTTAAAGTGCAAAATCAATTCCAAGGAGGTCGGCAGGGGTCAGTGGTCAGGCCGGAGCCACAGCAAAGTGGATTACTGGTTATCATGGAGGCAACTTGGCTTCCATATTGGGACGTCCGTGACCTAGATATCATATCTGTATTACGCACCGTCACATCTGAAATGTGGAAAAGAAGAGGAAAAACCAAAACACATTTATTCACATGATTTATACCTTATTTTCAGCCCAAGAAATGGGTGTTGGTGACAGATGTATGAATATTAAATGCAGATTTCTGAGACAATGCACAAAACAAAATGTGAGTCCCGTGAACAAAGATTACTGAATTAAGTTCTGGGGCTATCACTGTAAATCTCAGAGCGAACTGTCATCACACATTCACACAATCACACATTCACACATCCTCCAAGTGACTGTGACAGTTGGGATAAAGCAATTAATATTTAAGACTATATTATGCTTTCAGAGCTGTGTCAGTTGGGATGTTGCATTTGCAGAATTTCAAAATGTGTTTGGAGAATTGTGCGACTGTATATTCCAATCTGTGTGTGAGTGATCCGATTAATAAATGTGTAACAGAATCTCTAAATGCCAGAATCTGTTCAATTATCAGCAACATATACATTTAATCACATTGAGAAATATAGTACAAAAATAAATACAATAAAAGTAGATATATAATAATGGTATAAAAGTAAAATGATGGCGTAAAGCAGTGGTTCTCAAACTTTTAATCCTGCGTACCACCTGAGAAGCTGTTCAGCCCTCTGAGTACCACCATGATGACCAGTTTTAAAATATAGCCATATATGCCTTCTCAAATAGCTTTAAATACACAGGAGAGATGTTTATTCTTTATTGTGGTTATTTATTGTTACCTGAATTGTTACTTTACTGAATCAGACATTTACAACTCTGTCCAACAGTTCTTACATACTCATACTCTCATACAGAGCAAAATAAACACACTCAAAAGTTGTTACATCTGCACTGCAACTGAATATACAACAAATATTTTTTTGAAAGACACAATTTTAATTATCTCAAGCTACACATTTCGTTTGAAACGTTGTATTTATAATGTATTGTATGTTTCCGATTTTTTTTTAAGTGAAAATGTGGAAAAAATGTGGAAAGTCATGACATTCCCCCGCGTACCAGCAGAGAACGCTCGCGTACCCCCAGTGGTACGCCTACCACAGTTTGTGCACCACTGGCGTAAAGGTTTCAAAACAATATAAAGACTTTATTGCATCCGGTTTTGAATGCAACAATGCAAAGCTCCCACTGATTCAGAAGGCACTGATTTAGCACAAGGGTAAGGATAAAACAGGGAAGGATGTCATCACCATTTGGTGGTGTAATTACAGAGCAGCACAAACCACAAAGGACAATTATAAACACATTTATAAACACATTTTTTTTACATGACCAGTTCTTTTCGTGTAATATAACTACAGCTAATGCTGCATTGCACAATTCAAACAAAGGAAATCCTGATCCATGACAAGATTTAATTATTTTCTTGCTGTACACATGCTGTAATTCTCCATCAAGTCTGTCTTGTTAGGTTGGGCATAATCTTGCTTACTATCGTGAAAGACAAAAAAAGTATACCCTCTTCCATTTCTGAGGTTTATTGCCAGCACATCAGTCATTATTTGTTAAGTAGAAACTAAGAAAAAATGCAGAAGCATTGTGTAAAAAAAATAACATCCCATGATTCAGCAGATTGTAGACCTACCTTTAATAGCAACAACTTGAAATAGTCATTTTTTGTATGATGTCTCCTCTGTGGATTCATCTATCTAAAAGACACTGTTTCAAAAGTTTTGTGGTGGATTCCAATGCAAATCTAAGCTGTATGGTCATGTTATTGTTACAGAGAAAACTCTTTCTCTCGGGAACCCTTCCAAATAAACCATTATCTTTTTTTTTTTTCTTCTAATCGCTCATTGGTGAGTTTTAACATTTGATGGATGAGCTAACTGAAGCCTTTAGATGTAGGTCTGACTTGTAGGTCTTTGATTTTTTTTTCTTTCTTTTTCTTTCCTCTGAGCATTGCAAGGCCTGAACATGGTGTGAACTGCTGGAGTGTCCACTCCTTATAAGATTGGCAACAGTCTTTCTTATTGTACAATGATGCATACCAAAAATCAGTTGTTAATGGCCTACTAACTCCTGCCAGACTGATGGGCAGCAGCATTTGCTTTTTTACGATCGTTGCTGATGTCTTTCCTTTCTCACATTGTGTTTACATTACAGCTGGGTAAGTTAACACGTTATTATCGCGTTAACGCATTAATTTATTAACACCGTCATTTATTTTATTGCGCGTTAACACATGTTGCTCACATGCTTTTGTTTTGAAAAGTCTGTTACTGGCTGCTGCGAAACCGGAAGACAATTTGCAGGTAAATTTAAGAAAATTTAACTTCATGTTACATCTGATCTGCTCCATGTGTTCACTGTCGTGCTATTCTATTACTGATTACTTCAGTGCGGCTCCATCTAGTGGCACAGATGAGTAACGACAACAGTCCTCGATTTTAAAACAAATTCAGTTCTGTGGCCCATTTTTTAATTTCGTATTTTTCATCCAAGTCTAAAATCGAAATATATATTAAAAAAAAACAGCCATTTTTTGGGGGGGCGGGGGGTTTGTGTGAGATTAAAAAACGAAAAACGTAATAAAATTTCACTTTTTAATTTTTGTAATTTTTGATTGACAATTGAAAATGGAAAGAATGAATGATGCACGGATTGATAAAGTTACTGAACTTTAACATGGACATTTTTATTTCAAAGTTCTCCCAGACGGAGGATTTGACAGAAACAAGGTTATTTGTAACAACTGCCAAGTTGAACTCCCCGTTAAAAGTTTCTGCTGTTACCTCAGAAATTACCTGTTTTAATATTCTGATTGTGTTGAGCCACAATCATTTTGTTGGATTTTGTTTGTAGACTTTTTTTTTTATTTTTTATAAAACAGGATGACATTAATGCACTGGCAGTGGCAATAAGCTTTATTTTATTTGACATTTTCTAAAATGAGATTTACACAAAGTATGTGTTACTGACAAGTGCTGATGTTAAAAATGTTTGAACAACAAATGTTATGACACTTTAGTTCATATGGCAGCAGAGCATTTCAATAAAAGTTCATTTTACACTACTTTTGAATTCATTATTTGATTCTGCGTATACAATGCGATTAATCGTGATTAATCAAGGAATTCATGCGATTAATCGCGATTAAAAATTTTAACCGTTGCCCAGCCCTAGTTTACATACACCTAAATGTCAAATATCCCCTTTGATAGAGGTCATCCCACCTACTGATGATTAATTAATCAAGCACATTTGATTAGCAGCAGCTGGCTGTTACTTACTCTCATCATTATTATTATAGTCTAATTATCATTACTAAACATGCTTTGGCTCTTTTTTTCTCACATATGTTCAATCACAGGACCAAACCGCTGAAACCAGGGTGAAGGTTTTGTGTCTAAGTCACGCGTCATGGCACCTTCTCCTGAAACTCCACACTTATCACTCTTTGCAAACTTTAATATATGTCCGTTTTTGCTGTGGCTTATAAATGTCACCTTGGGATTCATTGTCTAATTTGTGCCACTGAGGTATGTGGACGTGTTGTCAAAAAGGCTTTTCTGACCTTTTTCCCTCAATTATTCCACCCTCTCCACGGACTCCCTGTTTGTGCCACTGATGTCGTCAGACATCGGACACTTTTGATTGGAAGATGCAATGCCTGGTATCAAGCGTTCCCAGCACTCGGCCGCTGATATGTTTGTGTATGTAAATGATGACATTCTGCTCACTGAGTTATGAGTTTCTGAGGGGACAGAGCACACCTGATGAAATGCCATAAGACATACATTCATTTTCTCACCATCTCTACGGTTCTACAACGGCCCTTCCATGCTTACTTCTTTGTTGTTTATTTAGTTCCATGGACAAAAGCAGAACAAGTCATACTGTTTTTTTTTTTTTTTTTTTAGGCCACTAACTGGATAATAGATTTTTCCTGTCTTTATATATTTAGATTTGAATGACATTTGAGTACATTTTTCCAATTGTCATGATCTCATTTGTGCTTCCTCCTGTGCTTGCCGAGATGTCAGTGGAGGATCTAGAGGTTCCTCGGCATTTCAAAAGAGGAGCAGATTACGCAACGCTTTTATCTCGGTTTGATGAAAACAGCTGCTTTTCGTTTCTTTTTCTCTTTACCCCCCCCCCCCCCCCCCCAATCTTGTCAGAAAACCTTCTTAACTAATCTATCATCTTCTCTCTCTGCTTAAACTCGATTTGACTATTGGAAGGCAAAGGTAGAATGAAGGGAAAATAGGATCTCATTATTTTAGTCTCGGCGCTCACTCTGCTTATGCTTGATCATTGTTGGGGGGAAAAAAAGATCTCATTTTGCAGCAAGTGAATCTTTCTTTTGAAGAGAGAATAGAACCATTAAAAAAAAAAAAAAAGAAAAATATTCAAGTCCTTTCAGTTTAACAGAAACTGATGTCGCTCCTTGCAGGTGATTTTCTTTGAAGGTTAGAAAAAAAAGGAGGTAACTGGTGCTGGTTTAGCTCGTAATATGGTTTTCTAATATACATTCACATTTGAATATGTACGTCGTGTCTTTAGAGTTGGGAGTTTTCTGTAGGTCCAATATTTGGAGTTTAAGGAGTGTTTTTGTACATAAGGGACTTTGAGGGATTTTTTTTTACACAAGTTACACTTGCAAATCATGCCTTTACTTCTCTTTTGTGCATTCATTAATATATAAAAGATGGATTTAGCCTCATTTAGCCATTGGCATCTTTGGTGTTTGCCATCAAAAGTATGCGGAGACACTGGATAACTCATCCGTCCCTCGAAGCAGATATTTCCATAATAATGTATTACATAGAGTCTTAATGCAATTTAAACAGATGTGTATGAAAATAAATAAATTAATGAATAAAATAAATCATTCCCTACATGCTTGGTTATCATGAAGGGACAAATTAGATGTATTATTGCCCCTGTAAAGCTGCATACTTTAGGATGAGTGTGTATAGTCACTCACCTATTTTAGGAGCCAACCTCAAGTGGGCATTATTACGATTGCAGTTTTTGACACCTCCTTTTGATTATGTTCACATTATTAGATCCACATTAGCATTTCAACCCAGTGTTGGAAAAGAGCTTAATCAGCATTTCACCTCTGCAAAGATGCCCATTCGTTTCCATTAGTGGGTGTAGGAGATGGTTTTACGGGGCCTCAGTTGTTGGTGTGACTCCACTATTAGGAGATGGAAACACGTCAAGTGAAAAGACCGAGGAGGAGGCCGACCGCGCTACAATTCCAGCCTCCCGGGCTTAACCCTGACGCCCTGCTGATGGAAATGCACGTTTTGATGCAGATTGTTTTTTCTCCTGCATACTTATGCAGTTGCAGTATTATTAATCCAGACTTAGGCAGCATAACACTTATCAAATATTACATATCAATGACAACAAAATGAGTTGCACTTGCAGTTTCATCTCCAAGCTTATTTTCTTTTCTTTACACTTTTTTTTTTTAAATATTAAGGTGCATCTGTGTTTTGTAATGTTCATTTTCTTTCTAGAGGTGAAGTAGCTGAAGTACTATGGATGCCAGGCATACTGATGTGCATTTAGCCTTAATCCTTTGTAGGTCAAAACCCAGAAAATCTTGTTAGAAAAACTGAAACAAAAGTTGTGATTTAGTACAACTAACTGTACATATCCACCACCTCCATTCATTCACATTAGCGTCAAATTCAGTGACTCTTTACAGCCGTCTCAGCTATATGGTTGAGTATGTTTTTAAATTCTTACACGAGTACTAAACTATTCATGAAATATGTTCAGGACTTATTATGCTAAACAGACCCACTGAAAATGTCCCAGATGAAAAAAAAAAATCAAACTAACCTCTTCATCATGAAGCCTATTTTTTTCTGTCTCTTGTCTGAAATGACTTACCTCCAGAAAATGAAGTATATCTTCACAACTGCAAGGGCTGTATGTATAATTCTGGTCTTCAAAGAAAGCTAAGACATGTGAGATCATTACAGAATTTTAAGAATCAAAACATATGAAAAATCAAATGTACCATTTGGGCACATTTTGGCACCATGTGTGCCATTCTCATGTACCAGACTATGAAAACTGATCATATTTCACTGATAGGTGACTATGGTTATTCATTCCATCCAAATACAACTGTTTTTGATTTTGATTTTGATTCAATGCATTTTCTCATTAAATAAGACCATACCAGTTAAACTCTGCTAGCTCACCTTATTTTCATCACACAGTGATGAGACAGGCATCCTTGTAATCAGCAGAGTCTGCTTTCATGTAACATCTTGTTTCTGGGCTTTACTTGAAGCACTGAAGTGGACATTGGCTGTTGTTTTGTGTGTTTTTGCTATATGCCCATGTAATTGCTTGGAGTTTGGATTGTGTTTTGTTTGGGTGGCAATGCTTGGCCAAATCAATGAAATAAGAAAATAAGAGCCTTTTAAGTTGAATTTCTCCCCATCATTTTGGTATGCTACATATCAGGATTGGTGCTTTCTAGCATGTGCATTGATTGTGTGTACTACATGCATCTCAAGCAGCCCCCTGTACAGGGGGCTCTTATGATGAAGAAGTTCCTGTGTGAGTTTCTGAGTTACATTTTGGTCAAATCTCATTTCTCAGAAGATACATTATAATATACAAAAATCAAAGCTACTTGGATATGTTCAGGAGTTTAGGACAGCATAATAGATTTATTTCATCCAGATCTCCATTTTTTTTGTTTTCTACGCTGCCATAGTTATGTTTCACTCCAAAAGTACATATGTGCTTCCTGTAAAGACATTCTCGACAGATGTATGACATGTCAGAGAAAAGCTGGCTGTGTAGAGCCAAACTGTGACCTCTGCCTCTCATTAAATGGCGAGTACAGTGGGGATCTTTGGCTTGGAACAACGTGATCCTGTATGAAACATCAAAATGGAGGAGACACTGATGACAACAGAAGACAAAAGGCCATGTGAAAGAGCAGTTTTATAAATCTAACCTGTCAGACAAGGTTGTGAGGTCCTAGCCTGTCTGCCAGTTCATATGACATGTCAGCGGGGAGGACATCTTTTGGGATTGGTCTCAAATAAAATGGTTGGATTTTTTTTTTCCCTCTTTCTTCCAACTCTACACTTACCGCTTGTCAAACAACTTTTTTAAAATGATAACTGGTCTCAACATTAACATCGTATTAAAAAGTAACAGTTTTGACTCCTATGAGTCCACACTAGTTTGAAAAGTTTAATTGCACATGTCCCAGGTTGAATAAGGATTACTGCCAACAGCTACTGCTAGCCACAGCTTCCACTGATATATCCCCAAAAGTGGATGAGGAGAAGTATTAAATGATCCATGGAAATGGAGCCCATGAAATCCAGAACATAAGTAGCCTCGGGCATGCCACACACTTGCTGACCTCACACCGCACACACCGCAGCCCAGACACCACATATGTGTGCTCACTCATGTAAGAAGTGTGCCTTTGCAGCAGCTTAATTCCAGTTCCCTCAGAGTGAGCACAGCGGCAGAGAGCGCCTGGGAGGGAGCATTGCACCCAGGTGACTGGTTTCCAGTTTAGAGTAAGTTCAAGCCACACTGGGAGGGCATTCTGTATGCGCTCAGCACATCTTCATCCCACAGGCCAGAATTTACAAATAGATTTCGAATTAGAACCTCTGCTTTAATTTTCTAATGCAGTGACCCATTCTGCGGCAGTGCAATAGCTGGTCCCAGTGTGACAATTAACATAAATCACATTTGAACAGAATTCGCCATATGTATTCATGCCTCATCAGTAAGTGAATTGACGTAAATGATTTATCCAAGGGAACTTAAATACCAATGTCCATACCACACGGGGCTACCACCTCTGCAAGAGCTCAAGTTCTACATGCTTCTCAACAGCCCTGCTGTGAATAATCAAATTGACTCGTTCAAGATGAATGAATAGATGTGGGAACACAGACAGTGGTGGGTTTTAACAGTCTGAGACATAGTTGCAGCCATAATGCTTCCAAATGAACATTGCTGCTACTACACTGGATTTCTTGTTTGATCAAGTCACTGTTTTTGGCTGAAAATGTACCTTTAGTTGCCTCTCAGTGTAGAAGCTTTACAGCATCCACTTGTCAGGAAAAATGTTCCGATTTGAAAAAAAAGAGCAGCCAGTTGCCAATTAAATAACACCATAATGAATACTCATATTTGAACTATACTCAAGCAGAAGAAAAAGAAGGTCCAGCACCATGGGCCGTCATCACGTTTTATTAAAAATGACAGAAACTGTAGTAGAAATGTCTTTTGATTAAAACAGCAAAGCGTACTTGGAGCTCTAAAGATCACTCTGCACTTGTGTGAAGCTACTTACACTGTTTTAGTCACGGACCTCCATCACCATTAAAACGGTATGAATGCGATGCCCACTGTGTATAACTAGTCACCTTCCTCCTGATTTGGACTTCTTCATCTGCATGCGCCGCCTCACCCTCATCAGCTTTACTTTCTCTGCCTTTGATTAATCCTGTCTCATTTGAGATTTTGAAACTATCAATGGGAATTATTCAAATCCCTGAGGTATGAAATGGCTATGAGGAGGCAGTGGAAGATACTCATTAACCCCAAAAAGAGAGGGTCCCACTGTAAATCTCGATGAATTCAGAAATCTGATTAGTTACAGTGTCTGTACTTAAACCCATGTGAAGGTGAAAGATAATTTTGTCCTGTATATGTACAATAATTCAACATTGGAGGAAAAAGTAATATAATTATGATAATAACATACAGTGATGTGCAGAAGTGAGCAACCTCTGTTTTAGTCCTCCTTTCTTTTTTTTTTTTCGTGTGTGAGATCATAATGGGGCTTAGTATTAAACAAAAACTACCTCAGATGAAGGATAATAATACATTTTTTTCAGCATGCTTTTGTTAATTTTACAAAAAATTAAGCCAAAAAGTAAATATATGGACAATACTAAGTACCCCCTTACTGTTCCCATAGGATATAAGCAGGTGAGTTCAAGCCAGGTGCTGCTAATCATCAACCTTTGATAAACTGATCATCTGCTGGTATGCAGACTGCTGTAAAGCAAATGTTTTGGCAGTTAACTGGTCTGGAGAATTCATGTGTGTTAACACAATGCTAGAGAGAAAGACATAAGCAATCGTCTTAGAGAAGCGACTTCTTGCTACCCATTAATGTGGAAAGGGTTTTATAACATTGTAAAACAGTTTCAAGGTAATTTGAAGTTCAGTATTCTGTTCTGTTATTCACAAGAAAATTGCCAGTCTTCCAATGAGTAGAAATCCCAGGAAATTTACCCCGAGGTCAGACCATGCAATGGTCAGAGAGAAAAATGAAAGAGCAACATGAAATGCTAGCAGTTTGTCTAGTGTGGTTGGCAGGTGAAAGCTTCTGCTGTCTAAAAATAACATGGAAGCAGGACTGAGGTTTGTAAAACTGAATCTCAACAAACCACCAGACTTCTGTAACAATGTCCGATGGACAGATCAGACCAAAGTGAAGTTGTTTGGTCTTAATTTCTACATTTAGTGAAAAAGAAACTGAGCTATTCACTAGAATTCATCCCTACTGTCAAGCACAGTATTGGATGGATGATGATTTTCCTCTCTTTTGCAGCCACAGAACCTGGGCACCTTGAAGTCGTTGAACTGACAATGAACTAAGTACCAAAGTAAAGTAGTACAGGCAAATCTGAGACCATCTGTCTGATTCCTAAAGCTTTGGTGAAAGCTGGTAATGCAACAGGATAATGATCCATAACACAACAGCAAAGCAAAATCAGAATGGTTGAAAAATAAAAGAATCAAAGTGTAAAATGGCCTACTAAAAATCCAATAACCTCAACCCAACTGCAATTTTGTCGCAAGACCGTAAAAATCCGAAAACTAACAACAACACTTTACAGTCTATTCTGCAGGTAACTAGCCAGTGTAAGGATTTCAGGAAAGAGGCAATGTCCTCAGCTTTCCTGGTTCTTGCTAGAACTCATTCTGGATGAGATGAAGCTGTATAATCATCTTTTTGGGAAGACTAAACATCAGAGCATTACAGTGGTCAAGTCTGCTGGACACGAAAGCATGATGAGCTTCTCTAAATCTGCTCTGGATGTCAGGTCTCTGATAATTAATATTTCTTTGAGGTGTTGAAAAGCTGTTTTAGTTAGAGCCTTGATGTGGCTGCTGAGGCTCAAGTCTGATTCAATTAAAAGTCCAACATATCTAACTTGGGTTTTTTGTCTTGACTCCTCTGGATTCAAGCTGGGCAGAAACTTTAATTCTTTCCATTTTTTTACCAAATAGATTTCCTTCTGTCTTATCTTGATTTAATTGAGGAACGCATGCTTGCATCCAGCTATTTATATGATCTAAGCACTCAGAGAGTGAGTCTAATGGACCAGAGTCATTTGGTGAGAGAGCCAAGTGGCATCTCCATAGGTGTGGTAAGCAGCATTATTGCCATGTATCGTCTGACCTTGGGGAACCATGTAGAGGTTGGATAACAATGGTCCAAGAATAAACCCTTGAGGGACTTCACAGGTCCTGGAATAAGCTCAGATTTATGCTTACACATAGAAAAAACAAAGCTCCTGCCTTCAAGATACACTATATTCCCAAAAGTATTAGCTCACCTGCCTTGACTCACATATGAGCTTTAGTTCATCCCATTCCTAATAAATATAACGTGGGTCCACCTTTTGCAGCTAGAACAGCTTCAACTCTTCTGGGAAGGCTGTCCACATGGTTTAGGAGTGTGCTTATGGGGATTTTTGGCCATTCTTCCAGAAGGACATTTGTGAGGTCACACACTGATATTGGCTGAGAAGGCCTGGCTCTCAGTCTCTGCTCTAATTCATCCTAAAGGTGTTCTATCAGGTTGAGGTCAGGATTCTGTGCAGCCAGTCAAGTTCATCCACACCAGACTCTGCCATCCATGTCTTTATGGACCTTGCTTTGTGCACTGGTGCACAGTCATGTTGGAAGAGGAAGAGACCAGCTCCAAACTGTTCCCACAAAGTTGGGAGCATGGAATTGTCCAAAATGTCTTGGTCTGCTGAAGCATTCAGAGTTCCTTTCACTGGAACTAAGGAGCCAAGCCCAGCTCCTGAAAAACAACCCCACACCATAATCCCCCCTCCACCAAACTTTACACTTGACACAATGCAGTCAGACAAGTACCGTTCTCCTGGCAACCACCAAACCCAGACTCTTCCATCAGATTGCCAGATAGAGATGCGTGATTTGTCACTCCAGAGAACGTTCCTCCACTGCTCTAGAGTCCAGTGGTGGCTGCTTTACACCACTGCATCCGACACTTTGCATTGCACTTGGTGATGTATGGGTTGGATGCAGCTGCTCCACCATGGAAACCCATTCATGAAGCTCTCTGCACTGTTGTTGAGCTAATCTGAAGACCACATGAAGTTTGGAGGTCTGTAGTGATTGACTCTGCAGAAAGTTGGTGACCTCTTCACACTATGCGCTTCAGCATCCTCTGACCCCGCTCCGTCAGTTTACGTGTCCTACCACTTCATGGCTGAGTTGCTGTCATTCCCTAACACCTCCATTTCCTTATAATACAGCTGACAGTTGACTGTGGAATATTTAGGAGCGAGGAAATTTCATGACTGGATTTGTTGCCCAGGTGTCATCCTATCACAGTTCCACGCTGGAATTCACTGAGCTCCTGAGAGCGACCCATTCTTTCACAAATGTTTCTAGAAACAGTCTGCATGTCTAGGTGCTTAATTTTATACACCTGTGGCCACGGAAGTGATTGGAACACCTGATTCTGATGATTTGGATGGGTGAGCAAATACTTTTGGCAATATAGTGTATGATCTAAACCAAGTGAAAAGTGAGACCAAACTGTCAAACTGAAACTGTCAATAAGGATTTTATGGCCACAGTATCAAAGGCTGAACTAAAATCAAGCAGCGCTAGAATGGATGTTTTACCTGAATCAATGTCCAGATCTACTGAATCATGGGTGAAATTAGCATTTTTCTTATAATGTTTCATTCTTTTTTTCATTCGATTTTTCTTTCATAAATTATTGCATGTTGAAACAAGATATTGTTTGTCTGAGGTCATATTGGCCTAATACAATGTCACATTATGATATGATAATTTATTTTTTTAAATGCAAAACAAGAAAAAGAAAAAAATCATAGACAATATATAGAATGTAAGAAGGGGTACTAATTTTTCTGTCTGATTGTATTCCTCTGAGATTTGTGATCATGTGTTTTTATAGAGACACTGGTATATGCTGCATAAGAATCACATTTTTGGCAAAAGAAGTATACGGTAAAAAGCAAACAGAAAAAGAAATATTAAACCATCAGCTAGATTTGTGACACATTGTTACTACTGAGTGAATCCCCTGTTGCCTAAGATTTAAACTAATACACTTCTATGGATTGCATCACTGGATTGCAGTGGCCTGTAAGCCCCTGTAGATTGCTTTGTTTTATTGATCATTCAGTTATTGTCAGTCCTGCACTTCCATCCTCCAAGGCATGCGTTTATCCTTTCTAAACGATGGAGGATTTTCACTTAGTCATTTTTACATGACAAGTCATGAAATTCACCATGGACGCCAGCCGAAGAGATCGGAATCTTGCCATTTAAACCAAAACTAGACACTCTACCCTGGAGGGACTTGTTTTAGCTGTAATTCCACATTGAAATTGGATCAACAGCTGCTGTATATAATTCCATAATTTGAGGCATAATGTGTCCCATTAATGCCAGAGCACTCACAGGCATTAGAGAGACAGTTGATGTAAAGCTCCCAGGATGTGCTCTGCTTATTCTCTGCCTTATTTGCCAGTAACATGGCACACACTGGTGCTGCTGCCACTCTTTTACATGCAGATGTCAATTATAGAGGTGGCAGAGAGTGGTGAGCTGTGCACATCTGCCAGTGGATGATGTCTCCCACAGCACAGCGCTACTCAATGAAGCGTAAATCTCAACTATCAGTTGGCAAGCTTCACCTTAACAATAACGTGTGCAAGATGATACCAAGAAGCTTATATGGTATGCACCAGTTATTACGATTAAGAGCAGCTGTGAAGTTTGTCTGCTTTGTTAGGCTTTATTCTTTACTATTCTTTTTCTTGCCCTTCATGGGTCACATAGCCTGGAAGTGTATATGAGGCAGGCCTGTGTGTCGTCTTCGGTGTTTGTGATGAAGAGGGGGGGGCTCCCCCCATCACACCCAGACCTCTGCTGCCTGCTGCGTTATTAGGCAAATACAGTGCATTAGGACGGACCAGCTTCCCCACTGATGTCATCCAGAACATCTAGTTATCACATCTCGCGCTCAACCACCTGCTGAGTTCACAGAGCTATCGCCATCCCCCATGACCTGCTTGTGTCTCTGTTTGTCTCTGCTGGAGACCTTGGATATGTTAAACACCCCTATACGGCCTGAGACTGAGTTTTCTATGTGCACCAGCTCCCTCTGAAAATAGTTTGCTTCCAACACTCCTCTACTCTAACACATAGGGTATGTGTGCACATACAGACACAAACAAACGTATTGTAACTTGGACTTTGTTGTGTTAGTGCATGTCCTTTGCATGGGTTGACTTGATCCAGGTCGACTCTTGTTGTGTTATACTGTATCTGGAGCTGTTTGTCGCTGAAACATGGCTGTCACCAAAAGCATCTGGCTCTAAGTGTGTGGATTACAGCAGTATACATTTGTATAATGCCTGTGATAATGGGATAAAGCAGCTTCCGTGGGAGAAATCTGTATGGAGAATGGATTATTGCAAAGCTCTGCCTATGGGACGTTGAACCCAGGAGTTATCACAAGCAGTCAGCATCTCAAGTGGGTGCATTGCCTCAGAAAAGTGTTCTGAATCCGCATTTTATGTCCGCATTCTTGTCTCTGGAGAGAAAACATAAGATGGGAATGCTATAGATGTGTAGGTCTTAGTAAGTAATTACTATAGTAGCACTCGAAAGGACGAGATATAGTTGCGACATCTCAAATTTGCATTTCCGCATGGCCTGAATTTATTTATTGTTCTCTCATCCATGATACAGGAACCCACTGAACTAGTTTGCATGTTTTTCTTGATAGCTGTTACACAGGAAAATTAGCATTTCCATGCATACAAAAGCAATTACTGTCAATTTATACACATTTCATAGAGACATATCCCCAATTAGAGCCATTTCAATGGACTGATAAGATGAGCAGCTCTCACACTGAACATCTGAGGTCTGGACAGACAGTGCGTCCTGTTTTCTCTCCGATTCCTATCTCTGTCCCCAGATCCAGCATTTTAAGGACTTCAATGGGCAGCTCTCACTCATTTCCAGCACAACTAATTTCACCCTTAATAAGGGAGCAGTAGTGAAAAACAAATGTTTCTGTGCTGATAGTGATGCTTTGATATAATACAACAGTGACCAGATAGTCATGCAAGCAAAATCCCTTTACTGGGTACATAAAAGACAGTGAGCTGTCTTTTTTTCATATGCCTCATGTATTTGTAATGAAGTTGCCAATGAATTATAACAAGATGCAACATCATCTGAATTGTAAAATGGCATATTCTGTAATTCCTTCATTGACTTTGATGGTTTTATGTTGGTGCATCCGCGTGCCCTTTCCTCAACATGTCCTTGTGCCATTTTATGTGAGGGAGAGAAATCTCAGATGACATCTCAGAATCTGTCCATTCATTAGTCCAAACAGGCTTATCTGCTTAAAGTCTTTGGCTAAGACCCTGTTCTCACAGAGGAATGACTCACCTCCATATTGCCTCGTTATTCACTAACAGCAACAGTTACGTCACCCTGTTACTGGCTGTTGGAAATTATGAAGCTATTTGTGCAAATCAGCTTTCTAAATGATATAACATGCTCTACTAGAGATCTGGCAAGAAGGAGACGGTCAGCCTGTCTTGATTTTGCAGATGCATGAGTGGTTCAAGGGGTTCGCTGGTCCTTAATGTGACAGAGTGGAGGATGGAGAGGACGACAGTGAGACTGATAACAAGGACGCAGACGTCAGCCATGCTTAGTCCGAGCGTGGATGAACAAGCATACACCGTTGACCATGGTCATGTTGGCGCCTATATTTAGCTCTGATGGATCTGAAAGAATATTATAGTTTCTTATTTTGGCAAACATTTGTGATTTAAACTGATAATTGTATAATTACTGTATGTTCTTTTCAGTAGGATTATTATTTAATATTATTTTAGATAGACTTTCATATTATTTGATCAAAAAAAAAAAAAGCTCAGTTCTATAGGGGTGCAACTATACTTTTTTACTAATAGGGTACACTATCGATTACTTTAACGATTTGCCCTGTTATTGGATAAATTAAGGAAAAGAAAAGAAATGATTGCCTTTTAAGGATCATGTACAAAAAAAAAAAAAAACAGTCCTCTTTCAATGATGAACTACTTGATAACAGACCTACTTCACAAGCATCGTCTCTACGAGCAACCACTTTATAAACTCGTCATAATCTCTAAAATGTTATTTACATGTTGCAACTTTTACATTTACCTTGTGTAGAAATAACTGTTAAATGAGATGCAAGAATCCAATAAACAGTTACTCAGAACCATCCTGCAAACTTAAAAAATAAATAAATAAATAAAAAGCCCAGTGCCAAGTGGACTGCATGGACAGTTGTCCATTGTGTAAGTGATTTTAATATTCATCATAATGTGTATTTCACAATGTTTATTATACCCCATTGTATATTATCCTGATCCTGACATACTTCGTTACATTATCCTGATTTCTTCACCCAGGTTGTAGTCCTTTGCCAAAAAAAAAGAGTTCCTTGTTTGTATCTGTTTATGTGATGTAATTGATATTACTTTACATTCATTCTGATCAAATTTGTGCAAACATCCTCATTTCAGGCTTTGCTACTGAAAAACGTCATCAGAAACGAGCGCTGCCCTGGGTGGGACAGTTACCCCCTGGTTGCTCGGGTGGACCTACTGCTGCTATCATGGGATATTTGGCTGCAGTCCCAGCAGACTTACGCTTGGGAGGATCCTGAAGTGATCCGCTGTAGCTCCCAGCTTCTTCAGCCGAGCCACGCTGCAGGACCTCCCGTTTTGATGGCTGTGTCAAAAATGACCACTGCATTTCGCTGATGCCTGGTCAGCACAAGCAGGTTGCTTCGTGCCCTTCAACCCACAGTCAATCTGTTAGTGCAATTAACAGCACAACAAAATATATTACTTTTACAATAAGAATGACTATGCTCTGTCCGTCACCTCAGTCATGTTTAGTTTGTTAAAAATAAACCTTGCTTTAATTGCCCTTTCAGTCTCCAGTTCTTAGATTGCACTGATATAGTGGCAGAGTTCTTGGCAGAAGCGATCCATATTCAGCCAGGAGTCTGTACATCGTCCCTTGTGAATATGAAATGTTCCCAGGAAGAAAACAGAGCTGGATCAAGTAAATTGAGTTCTTGTCCATATCTTTATCATCAAAACACAATATCACAACTCACTCTGTAAATTGAATTATGCCCAGTTCTCTGGCTAATAAAGTATTGTACATCTGTACAAAATATTGTATATTCACACTGAAAAAAATTGTTGGTCACAGAAAGTACATATATAATCTTTGTCAAGGTTAAGCCTTCTAAATGTCTTCTTGAATGGGTACACATTGGGTAAAATCTTAAAAGTAACTTCCTTAACTGCTTAAACAGAACCTCCCTCCATTCAACCAAATCTGGTTCCAGTTAAGGTCTTCAAATAAAGGGGACCAAAAGAATCTACCAGAAGGCAGAATAACATTCTGTGAAAATATTCTGATCAGTTTACTTAAGCATTTCTTTTTGGTGACATCAACCTTACTGCCAGTATGCCTGTTTAGCAGGCCGCTAATTAAAGTATCAGCAGTCGTTCCCTGGGAAAGTTGCAGCTCACCACTCTGAAGGCATCAAACACCACTGCATATTCCTTTGGAGCTACAGGGAAGTTAAACTTGGACAAAAATTCAGTCTGTCAAAAATTTTCCATTAGAATTTAAAAGCTGTTTGACAAGTATGATATCATTTTCCATCCTGTTTTTAAATCAAGGCAACTTCTTCTAAAGGATGTTCCCATTGTTCCATATGCAATAAGAAGTTGGGGAGAAGTTGTTTGTAAATGAGTTTCCAAGCCAAGAGAGCTTGTTGATGAAAGTCAGACAATTTTATTGGGAGCTTTTCAATTTTGTTATCACACTTCAATAAAAATGTAGATCCTCCCATTTAATTAAAAATATGTTTGGGAAAGGCACTCAGACAAGATACTGTCTGTTTAATAGGTGAGTTAACCATTTCACTTTAAATTAGTTGTTTAACATTTTAAAACTTTAAACATCCAGCTCACCAATTTTTTTAAATTTTTTTTTTTTGCAATGCATAGAATATCCTTTTTCAAATGTTAACATTTTATGTTTCCAAATAAAACCAAATAGAATTTTATCCATCTTTTTATATATTTCTTTGGGCATTGCTAATGATCAGGATGCATGAACAGATCCGGAGGTTTCTTCTGCCTTTGACAGTAATACTAAGTAATACATATTGAATTTCTTTATTTGTTCAATAAGGGGGATCTCAATAATAGGGCCAAAATTAGATCTGCTGTATAATTTTTCATCTTTGTCAATAAACTGGATTTTGAGAATTATTTTTTTCTCCTGGCTCACTTTCAAGAGTTTATAATGGTTAGTGTTTAATATTAAACATTGGATGGAATTCTCCTCTCATGAGAAGTTACCAAAATGCTTAATATGCCGTACATCATCAATGAATACTTAGGAGAAAATTGGAATTGGAAAAATTTGAATTATCAGGTCAAACTAAGTAGCAATGTCACAAAAAACAATAATCATGACATGTTTAATCTTCATGTCATCCACATAGCTTTTGTAGCTGCATCTTGCATGGTATCTCATTTTGCGTGCAGCACATTGTGCTTCCACCTGGAATAGAGTGCTCTTTATAAATAAAGTTTTGCTTGTTTGCTGATCTGGTGGCTGTAGATCCAGCGTCTGATTTGCTGCTGGTTTTAGACCTATGACCAGAGCAAAGTGGAATTAAAAAAATAAAAAATGAAAAACACTATTACAGATAATCTTATCTGTGGTGTAGGTAGGTGTATGACTTTTCCAGCTACTGTATTGCAGTTGGAATCGCATGATTCTGCCATTTATCTATTTGGGAGCCATATATACTTTGGAGGAATGGCGCACGATTGTGAACTCAATCACAGCGCGAGAGGATGTCAGTGCACAGGGCGCTCCCCGTGAATCACACACTGAAAGGCTATCACCCAAACCTCCAAGGTCCACTGCCAACTCATCAGTCATCATGGAGCAGACCGGGCCACCGACTGATCAGCCGTGCACACACTCTGGTCACCGGGGACATTCTCAAGCTCTGCCCCTCCTTCCATCTCTGCTGCATCCATACTGATATCCATACTCTACTGAAAACATGCCATGACATGTTCTAGGAGTTCTGTCTCTCTGCCTTCATGCCTTTGTTTCCACTGGCTTGCCTTGATGAAAAGAGATTTATAGTTATATAAAGCTCAAATGTTTAAGAAGTGGGTTATAATGTTTACACACACATACACACACACATACAACATATATATATATATGACATTAAATATTTGAGCTTTATATATGTATATATATATAAAACAAAAAAAAAACATTAACATGCTGTGGTGGGCAACGTATGGAGAAAACATGCATAAATGAGTGACAAGAGGAGTGCGAGACATGAGGGATAGCACCAATTTGCATGATTGCAGGGACAGATGAGTGATTTACCTGCGCTTTTGTCTGACAGCCTTTTTTGATAAAGGACATTTGAGTGGCATCTGATCCTGGATTCTTTAACCGTAGCCTCCAACGGAGCTCATGTCCTGTAATTGATGGGTGACAGTGAGAAGGTTGCAAGGGGATGGATGTTTATCTAGCAAATTTCTCTGCAGGGAAACGTTTAGTATGATCCGTGTTTTTAAGGTTACGTAGTTACAGTATATTCACATACAGTTAGTGCGGAAGTATTTTAAACAACAGAAGCTTTTCTGATTTTGCCGATATACGCTACCTCAGTGGATTTGAAATAAAACAATCAAGAAATCAAAACAAAAATTATGCCATTTACCATTTAGCAATTACAACCATTTTAAACAATGTTCTAAAAGTATTTATACAAAGTGTAAAAAAATAAAATAACAATAATAATAAGTCAGCTTTGTCTTGAGCATTATTCCTTTTCTTTGTCTTCAAAAAGTCAGTAGCTGCTTTTGGAGCATGTTGACGGTCATTATCCATCTGTACTAAGAAGGGCTGTCCTGTCACTTTTCTTTTGGAGTAACATTTTTATCGTTTCACAAAAAGAAAAGAATAATCAATCTTGCAGTCAAGATAATAGGTGGGTTCTCTTGACATTAATAGCAAGCAAAGAGTGCACCTGTTGACAAAGCCCACGAAACATGGGGGGGCAAATGGGGAAAAAGGGGATGTCGGATCATCTTTTATCTGTCCACCCAATCTGATTCTAGAACATGAAATGCTTTTTTCTTATTTTCTATTTTTCTTTATTTTTACATATGTTCTGGTAAAGTCTCATCTAGCTTTCTCATTCTTGAATGTTATCAGTGGTTTGTACTTTGTTGTAAACTGTCAGTATCTATATTCATGAAGGCATAGATTTTAAATAATGATACACTTCCCTTCTTCTATTCTTGACTTGTGTTGATGCTTTCAAAGGGTTTTTCTTCACCAAACAAACGGATTCGGTAATCATCCGCTTTAGTTGTCCTCTGTGGTCTTCCAGGCTTTTTGATGTTGTTGAGCTCACCAGTGCTTTCTTTTTTTTTTTGTACCAAACTATTTGTTTTGAGATGTATGCCGTATTTTCAGCCTAATTACGGCCTCCCTTTCTTGCATCTCGTATCTGCTTCGTTTGTCTTGAAGTAACGAGGGACTGCACAGCATCCAGCCAAAGAACGTCTTTTCAGTCAACTGTCCAAATAGTTTTGAATCCCTTAGAATGAATGTGCTTTGGCTGTAGTTCCCAATTAGTAAATGCCATATTTTTTCTGCAACATCTTAAATTAAAGCTAAAAGTCTATACTTTGATCACATATTAATTGTTTAATTAAAAATCCATTGTGGTGGAGTATAACGGAAAAATCATAAAAACTCCATAATTGTCCAGACATTTCTGGGGCTAATTGTAGACACGGTATCCCATATTTTCTCTGCTCTGAAACAGCGAAGATGAGAGGAGGAAAAAAAAAAGTGTATTTCCTCTGCTCTACATCAACAAGAACCTCATAAATACACCCAAATGTCTAAGGGGGAAAGTCAACCAATATTCTTTGACCGACTGCTTGCCCTCTCTTCTGTATGCTTTTTCAAGTTTTCCAATTACAGTTTTCAAAGTTTAAAAGTATTATCTGCCGAGTTCACTTACTCTCTGGCTTATTCAAGCCCACTGCCCCTGTACACGCCGTACAGCGCCGTCTCCGCTATGCACAACTCTCACATCTGGCACACTCATGCCCTGCCAAAGCCACATTAGCAAACAGATGATATGACAATTTCACACCTATAGCGTTATCCTTTGCCTCACTCCGATTCACCTGTGGCCAAGCAATCTTCCTCAAGTAAGCAAAATAATAAGTCATTACCATAATGTTTGAATAAAAAAAGAGAGGCTAAAAAAGAACTTTGAATAGAAGCAGGAGTTTGGCAGGGGGTGGCGGGTGTTGTGGGTAGGAGAAATATTTGATTAATCTTCTTAACACGTTTCATGTGCAGATTCTTTGAGTTAATTTCAAGGACCATGCCTAAAGGAGATTACCTCCCCATGCTCCTGCACATTTGCTCATGAGTGATTTTGTTTATTCATGTTTTATATTATAATGCTCCTCCTGCCGTCTGCAGCCACAGAACCACCGGCAAAAATGCAATTTATTTCCCGCACTGCACACGATGGAGACAGCTGATAATGTCACCAGGAAATATGAAGACTGCTGGGACGGCACCGAACAGCCTGCTATTTATGTATGGAATACAAACCAAATATTTTGTGCCGGTTCTCCTAACCCACACATACATATTAAACACACACTCTGCCCTCTAAAAGTTGCTTCACTTGGTGTTATTGAATTATAACTCGCACTTTAGGCTTTACGCATGTGTGTTTCTGCATATTGTGATTTTGGTTTCCAAATCCGTCATCTGTCAGTGGATCAGCGTCTGTTTGTCATAACATGGATCATTGCGGAGAGTCAGATAAAAGGTCAAAGATGTGTTCAAGTTCGCGGAGGCTGCACATTATGCTTCTGGTCTGTTGCCAATCACACTTATCATCAGCAGCTTATTGAAAGCTCATCCCAGCAAGTATATCTGCCTCCCTGGTACGGGAGCCCATCCACAGCGTGTTGTCATGACATATATGTCGCAGCCCGCTCATATTTCATTGACGCGACTCGGTTTTGAACATGCATCAAAGTCTCTTTCATCACTTCTGCTAATATGGATTTATCTGTTCCACTGGAAGTGATGGGAGGACTGACGCAACTGTTTACAGTGGCTCCTCAGCTCCCTCCAGTTGACGAGGACGATGATGACGAGCAGCGCTCTTTGCCCAGCAGACGGACTGGATGGCGGGATTTATGGCCCGCCGTGCCCATCCTCTGCGCAAAAACGCATTGTCTCTGGATGGATCGTTCAGCCTGTCCTTGCTTTATTGATCTCGCTCCTCACAAGTTCACAACTTCCGCGTTCCTGGTGCTTCACTTGACAGGGGAGAGATTTAGTGGAGGGATGAGGTCAGATGGAGGAAGAGAGATGGGGGGGAAAAGGGGAAGAAGAGGAGGGAGGGTGAGGCGAGAAGGAGAATGAGTCAAAGGAAATGAGAAAACGGAGAAGGAGGGGAAATAAAGACAGCAGTAAGAGGAAAGGATATGGGAAGGAGAGAGTGACTCCTTGGGGAGGACGCAGCTCTAGGCCAGGTCAGACAAGATTGATACTTGTGTGTAAAAGCCTGCAGAATTAGCCGCTGGTACAGTAGAAATCCACCGGTAAACATCCAGCAGCTCTCAGACGCGTTCACATCAATCTCAGCACTCTTGTTTTGCTGTACACAGTGTACATACATGAGCACTCGTACCTCTAAGTGTTTGACTCACTGAAGTGGTCATTGAGCAACCGTACGACTGCACAGTCAATCCAAACAACCCCGTCTGTCTTCGGCACGCGTTCCATCAAGTGATTTTGCTTTTAGCACTTTTATTTTCACAGAGTTGCATCTCCTAAAACCTTCCTGGCATGTACAAGATGTGTAAAAACATGTGCTGACAGGAGAACATTGAACTCCAAAGTGACATACAGTGTGTCTGGGCCATTAACCTCTTTGTGATCTTTTGCTCATCTTAGAACCTCAAATCCCTCAAGTATTTTATTTTTTATTTTTTTGAGTGTTAACCTGAAGATCACATTAGAGACAGCAACTCTCATGCTGGCATAGTCCACAGGGAGCGTTGAGAAGGCAAGGAAGGGAGCTGACATAGGGACAAAGGCTATGTAATACATGGCCTAATTGGGTCGGCAATCATGGAACATGAACTGTTTGTGTGTGTGTGTGTGTATATTGGTGATGGGTGGGTGAGATGCTCATTGTGCACTTATGAAATGCACCGTACATTTGTTCTCTTAATGTGTACACAATTCATTGTTAATGGCTTCTCTGGTGCATCGCTGAAGAATCTCCTGTCGGAACATTCATTAGCAGTGCATGAAGAGCCGCTCCTCGGCCTTCATCTTTTTTAACTCTGCCACTGAAGTAATAATTTCAGAAGGACCTCAGCTCAGAGTGCAAGTCCATCCAGTTACTTAAGTGCCATTATAAAAGCACGTAGACTTCCAAATGGAGTCGGAGAGAGCAAAATATGAGTTGACATGCTACTGTTTTCAAAATAAGCGAGGAGGGAAAAAAAAACTTGGGGATATCTTACTGAAGTAGCAGGGAAATGAAATGTGGCGGTGTGCTGTGCTTTCAGGATTGTGGAGCCTTTGATAATGAGACTTTTTATTCTTTTACTGAAGTCAGTGAATGTAGCGAACACACGGAGCAGAACACATGAGAGATTTGGGGTGCGTGATCCAAAAATAAAATAGGTCATCAAATTACCCCAGTGATTGTGTGTACCTGCCCAATTATGATTGATCTTTGCAAGAGAAAACAAAGTGGTGTGTTTTATTTGCATGTTAAAAGATGCTCTCTTTCTCTCCCTTTCTATCTCCCAACACTATAATTATCCCAAATGTGAAATGCTATTTAGGTATTCATAATTTATTTCTATGCGTGTGGGGAGGACACAATAGACGAGTGTTGAATGCTCTGCCAAGCCTCGGATTTTTTTTTTTTTTAGTTAATTGAAAATCTCATTTGCATGAGGAGAAAATCAAACACTCATTTCCATATATGAGATTATAAAAAGATAACTGCTGGTGTTTGTTGTTCCATATTTGATCTGAGAATTTCCAAGCTAATTGCTAAATGCTGCAAAATAGAGCTAGAGTGTAACCTCCAAACGGATTTCCTAAAGGCAGCTGGATGTGATGTTTCAGTTCAGATACCTCAGTGTTTTCTGTTTTTCAAAGTTTGTATATGCAGTCAAATGGATGGATGTGTGTTTTTCTCAGAGCCCTGACACTTCCATATCAGGAGCCAAGAGAATGTAGCTGGTTATCTTCCAGCTTCATAGAGACCAGTGCCAGCCCAGCTGGATGTTGTGTGTGGAGGCAGATGCATTAAACCGACTGTAGCGGTCGGAGCCAATGATCAGAGGTGTCCTGTTTCGGCCTTTACAAACAACCCCATGTATTCTAATTCTCCTTCCCTCGCTTGCTAACACACACACACCCACACAAACACAACACCGGCTATTCCAGGAGGACACCATTACAGATACGACCTCACCCTCTGTTCCCTGCTAGAAGCTTATTAATGCAGCCCCCAACATGAACAGACACCGGGAGAATTTCCTACACCTCCTCTACTAGGCCCCCGCTTTCTTTTCATCATTTTGCCCCTAAAAATGTGATTAACAGGATTTGTTTAGCAATCTCTACCCCACATAAAACTGACGTGAGTGCTGCTGGTGATGACTTACTGTGGGGCTGACACATTTTTGTCTCACACATTATGAATCAGCACGCATAAATCCCAGTGAGATCATAAGCAGTGAAAGAGCTGATGTCCAATGAGGGTTTTTCCTAAATATGGGAGAGTCCCTCAGCCCCTGTGCTTTACATTAAACCAAGAATTTATTAATTATTATTTGTTTCATTGATAAAATTAGCCTTTACTAAAGCCCTGTTTAGACCAGGCATTAGCGTTTGTCCCAAGTGATGTGATCATGAGTGGAGAGCTCTAAGAGGGTCTGTTCACACCTGGTGTTAACATGCCCCTCCACATGTGTCTCAAGTGGCAATTTTATGTGATTGGATGTCCTTCCTTATATGAAAATATACAAAGTCCAGGGGGCATCCTCAGCAGATGTCCTAACCATCTGAACTGGCTCCTCCCGATATGGAGGAACAGCGATTCTACACCAAGTCGCTCCCGGATGACTGAACTTCTCACCTTATCTCTCAGGGGGAGTGCAGCCACCCTGCAGAGAAAATAAATTTCAGCCACTTGTATCCCTGATCTCATTCTTTTCGGTCACTGTCCACAGTTCATGACCATAGGTGAGGGTAGGAACAAAGATTGACTGGTAAATGGAGAGCATTGTCTTTTGGCTCAACTCTCTTCACCACAACAGACCAGTTCAAAGTCCACCTTGGTGCATATGCTCAGGGGCGCCGCTAGGGATTTTGGGCCCCATGAAAATAATCTTTACAGGGCCCCCCAACACAGCGACGAAATTTGTTGATGCTATTTTTGATCATCATTAGGGGCCTCTCTGGGCCCCCCTCAATCATGGGCCCCTATAATCCGTATCCTTTACCCCCCCTTTTCGGCACCCCAGCATATGCTGCACTGATCTGACGGTCAATCTCCTGCTCCATTCTTTCCTCACTCACACTGACCAAGACCCTGAGGTACTTAAAGTCCTCCACAGGAGGCATGTGTACCTGTTGGATAAATTCCCATGCTCCCTCCAGGTCCCTAGTAAGGGTATAGAACTGGTCCAACGTTCAACAACCAGGACAAAACTTGCATTGTTCGACCAGACCCTCTTTTCCAGCACCCCTGCATAGATCTTACCAGGGAGGCTAAGGGGTGTGATTCCCCTGTAACTGGAACACATACTCCGGTCCCTCTTAAAAGGGGGGAACCACTATCCCAGTCTACCGATCCAGGGATGCTGCCCCCGATGTTCAGGTGATGCTGCAGGGACATATCAACCAAGACAACCCAACAACATCCAGAGCCTTGAATAACTCAGGATATCATCCTGAAATGATAACCTGAGTGTCATCAGGATATCATCCATCCCTGGAGCCTTGCCACTGAGCAGCTTCTTAACTATCTCGGCAACCTCCGCTCCGATAATTGGCAAGTCCACCCCAGAGTCCACAAACTCCCCTTTCTCTGTGGAAGACACACTGGTGGGATTGAGAAGATGTTCAAAGTATTCTTTCTACTGGCTGACAACATCTCCAGATGAGGTCAATAGCACCCTGCTGTCACTATTGGTGAAGTACTGCTTCCCCTGGCCAAGCCTCCTGACAGTTTGCCAGGAATCTTCTCAGAGCTGATTGAAAGTCACTCTCCATGGTCTCTCCAAACTCCTCCTACACTCGGGTTTTTGCCTCATAAACCGCTGAGGCTGCAGCCCGCTTGGCCTATCGGTACCTGTCTACTGCCTCTGGACTCGTTCTTCAGCCTAGCTTTGCTAGGTCTAGGTCTGTCCAGCATCCACCCCTGCCATCTGATCCAATTCACCACCAAATAAAGATCAGCTGACAGCTCAGCTCCTCTCTTCACCCAAGAACATATTGCTGCAAATTCGACGATACAATAAAAAAAGTCTATCATTGAACTGCTGGTGTACTGGTGCCTCGTGCACTTATGGACACCCTTATGTTTGAACATGGTGTTTGTTATTGACAAACTGTGGCTAATACATAAGTACAACAACAAAACACCACTTGGGTTCAGATCAAAAACCCTGTTCCTCCCAATCTCACCTGTTCAGGTAACACTGCCGTTACCCACGTGAGCACTTTAGTCCTCCAGCAGAACAATGGAGTGCCCTTCAGGAGCACTTTCTAGTTCCCCTCGCCAGGGACTTCAAGAAGGATGGGTACTCAGAGGGACACTGTGCTCTTTTATTTATTTTTTCATAGTTTTCTTGTATCTCCCTTAGACTGGCCCGTCACCCAGGACCAATTGGGAGAACATACCAGGAGCATTTTACCCCTGACTGCATAGTTCCTGGGATCAAACCCCTTCGGTGCAAACCCCTTCACTATGACAAGGTGGCAATTTGAAAAAATTTTAATGGAAAAAAAAAAAACAATTTATGGTTTTTGGGTGGCACCACTACCTGGCCTTCTAAAGTCACCCATTACAAATCTTGGTTTTAAAATGGACTCCAACCTTAAGCTTGACAGTCAGATCAGAGGAGTTGTGAAGTCAAGCTTCTTCATTGAGGAAGCTGGCCAAATGAAAGCCCATTCTTTCGAGGGAGGATTTTGAGACAGTAATCCATGCATTTGTTACCAGTCGGCTGGATTACTGTGATGCACAGCATGTGGGGGCTAGTGAGTCCTCTGTCGTCCTTCTGATGGTACAGAACACTGTTGCTCATCTTTTTACTGGCACATATAAGTAAGAGTGGATTTCCCCAGTTTTAGGCTCATTACTGTGGCTGCCTGTCCATTCCAGGATCCATTTTAGGTCATTCTTTTATTTCATTTTAAGTCCCTTAAAAGTCTAACCCTGCCCTACCTCTCTGAGCTGCTACTTCCTTACACTCTTTACCACTATCGGAGGTTAGCTGATCACCTGCTGTGCCTAAAACCAAACGTAAACTTCAGACTGGACTCTGGATTTGCAGCTGTTGCACCAAAAATAAGGAATAATCTGCCCTTACCGTCTAACCTTTTGTCATTTCTTCTTAAAGGAATTTCCACAAAATCCTGTACCAAGGAAGTTTTGAGGAGTAGTAATGTTTTTGATTGAACGTGCTTGTGCCTTTAAACCACGAAAGGACATTTCTATCAATATCTAGACAGAACGCTAGTTTCTAAGGAGCCTCTCCATGTCTTACATTCTGTTCTGACTCAAAACTTCATTACATTTTGTGCCTTAATGAAAGGTTATACTCATTATGATCTAATGATAAATTGAAATATTCACATAAAAAGAAAGAAAATACAGTGTCAACAAGAGGAAAAGGCTTGGACATTTGGCTGAGTGATTGTATTCTCTTAGTGTAATGCAGATCAGTCCAAGAAAAATGTAGTAGGGACAGTAAAAACTGGATCTGAAACTGATAAACTCTGGTTGATTTAGATTACCTTAATTTCAAAATGTCATTTAAGTGGAAAACCTTGGTTTGGATGATTGTTGCGTAGTCTTTGACACTTAGAGAGATTAAAATGCATTTTTTTTGTCGTGTTTACTTTTTTTTTTAAATTTACAGTACTGTACAAAGTCTTACTACATCCAGTTGTAATGTTTTATGAAGTTTAATCGACTTTTAATGACTTCTGTATTTTTTTTTCAGTCAATCTAAGATACAAAAAGAAAATACAGGAAGCTTAAATCTAAACAGAAGAGAATCCTAATATAATTGCAGCTATGTGTATGGACCAGTATCTTAAATGGCTTTATCTTGTGTACATGCTATCTTGAGGTTCACCATGGCCAATACTGATTACTGAAAAATGCCCAGTAATCAGCACAAAGATGAATTGGTCCATTTCCAGTTTGCGAGCTTGTTACAATTACACCCTACAAGTGTCTTCAGTGACTGCCAAACCCATCCATTAATTAATTTCACTTAACCCTTCTATGAGCTCTGTTATCCACCACTTGCACTGACATAGTTAAAACATTCAAGTTTTTAATTATCTGGTACTAATTTTGATGTGTCACTTAGAAGATACAGGGAGCTAAGGTTTGTGGGTAGTTTTTTTTTTTGTCACAGGTGATGATTCAGCGATAACAGTTATGCTGATTTTTGTTTTTTTCCCTGCAGAGGTGAATTAAATTGCTGGGATATTAACGTGGTTGGACGCATACCATGCGAAAGCTAAATCACAGCCTGATTTATAAACACATCTGTGCTGAATGTATACTTCCACATATGAACTGTAGACCACTGCGCTATGGCAGCTGTACATATGACGACCTCTATTCCAGAGCTGGGAAAGGACAACTGTCAAATTAAACGACATGAGGTATATTTTATTTCTCTGCGCGTCTGACCTAAGCATTTTGTCTCAGAAATATGCGCTATGTATTTTCGTGTAGGGCTCCGGCGCAGGTAATTGAAAAGCATTGCTCAGTGTAGCGTATGCACTCAGACATGCGATGAGGCCACCATTACGGTTCAGCATGGCCTGGAGGGATGAGGGGATGGAGGGAGAGAAAGGCTGTGTGCTATGATAGAAATGTTAGATTAACTGGGACTCTAACTCTTCCGTCAATGTCACTGGGTGAAGTTCATATAGCAGTGAATATTACATCAGGAAACTAAAAACCTATAAATATACAATGTTTAAGCCTATTTAAACACTTTTTGGTGTCAGTCATAGGCTGATATAATATTTGGATGTAGTCATCTGATTTCAGCAGTGAAGCCCATTTCCACTTCAAAAAGCTTCAACTTTTCTCATGAAATGCAAAGTCACTAAAATCTTTCAAGTTATTTACTAGTTTGACTCCTTCTGATCAGCGTGCTGGTAGTCCTGAAAAATAAATACCATCATTAAATAGATATTAGATATTAGCTCGGTGTTTGAGAGGGGAGGGTTCACTGGCTTGATTGACATGTCTGGGAGCCTGTATGAGTAAATCTTAAGAGGTCAAGACTCCAGCAACACTTGTAGTACATAGAACAACTTTAATATTTGATCAACTCTTCATCTCATGGCCTTCATCAGAGTTAACATAAAACATTCATTACCAATGTTTAAATAGGACAAGTATAAAAAGAGAAAAAAAGGAGTAAATTAACCATTTAGACACATCCACGAGGTAAGATTACTAATGCACACTAAGAGTGAAGATTCTCCTGTATTTTTATTTATGCTTTTTCCATTTTCACATCCTATTTAAATGTTGCTACTAAATGTTTTATGATAACCCGTGATGAAGGCCACAAGCTGAGGCGTGTTGGTCAAATATTAAAGTTGTTCTACATACTTTTAAGTGTTGCCACTCTTGACCTCTTTAAAATGTTTCCCTCTCCATGCCCCTTGGTAATAACTGCGGTTGCTCCAGAAACCTTTAGATAACTTTTGGAAAGGCAAACAATCAGGAGGGACTTCTGAGAAAGTTTGTTTGCCAGTAAACTTGAAAAACTATTTGTTTTGATTCAGTTGTTGATGTCAGTTGAAACTCATCCCTCATCTTCCACTTAGATTTTGCTGTGATATACCGTTACTATGAGTTTTTGGTTCTCCGTAATAATGACTTTTTCTCTGGTTAATTGGATAAACAAACCCTTAAGGATTTTTGCCTTTCTCACTGAGTTCCAATTTTATTGCCCTTTAAGGTAAACTTAGTCTTTAAACCCTAAAGATTGGTGCATACCTTCTTAAAAGAAGTTAACATCAATGAACTGATGTGACCTCATAGGTAGGTTTCCATTAGGAGGCTGGAAAGCAACAGGGCAGCCCTACTCTTTTGTCCTTTCAGTTGTTGTGTCTCTTTTACAATGACGGACCTGGTAGGATCCACTGCTTCAGCAAATTACTTCTTCGTACCACTTGGTGGAGATTGTGCACTACTTTTGCAATTTGTCAACCACCAATAGATAGGAGAAGAAAATGGAAAAGAAGAAGAAGGGGAAAAAAGAATCAAAACAAACTGGATCAACAAAATCAGCATAAAAAGAGCGAAGATGCTAGCTGTGTTTTTTTCTTGCTGCGAAAAGAGAGCACTCAGAAGAGAAAACAGGCATCATGTTTGAGCCCCATAAAACTACCTTAGAGCCCCGCAAACAGCAGGGTTAGTAAAGACTTATGCTTCACCTCCGTTTTTAAAGCCTCTTCTGTCTTTTCTCTTTTCTAAATATTTCTTTCGCTTAATTTTTTTTTTTCATAAAAAGTAATGTAGCAATTTTTTTTACAGATACAATTTTTTTGGCTGCTTTTGCTTTATTTATATGTCAATATAACATTAAAGTAGTGTTTCATAATATAGACAAAACACAACATTTTTCCACATGTGATTTAAATGCACTGCAACGTATAAATATCCTTGAATCTGTAGGAGTCCAGAGCTTATTTCAGAGCAAACTAGTGGACCCCACTGAGAGATAATGTGTGACAGGAAACCTTTTTAACGTGTCAAATATGTCCTGTTCCACATTTCTGTTGAGGAAAAGCTGCAGTTCCACAGACCTTGCATCATCACAGTCCACCAAGCTGCATTCAATGTCATTATGAAGCACAACGCGAGAACCATTAGTAGTGAATCCAGTTTAGAGTGACTTATATGAAGACATTCAATTTTTCTCTTAAGTAACTCACATTTTTTTCTTCTTTATCTTCCATATGTCCTTCACGTGGTGCACAGTAAATGCAGAGGAAGGGTGAATACTCAGGGCTCCATGTAATAAGCATATAATTAAACTCCTCTGACAATTACATCATGCATTATCAGCCGAAGGCAGATCCATTACTTCTTCCGATCAATGGCTTGGCCACAATTGGCCTCCTACTCTGACCACACCAGGGACTGGCAGCCAGGCAGCTCGGGCTTCTTGGCTGTACTGCAGGACCAGTAAGTGCTGTTAGTGACATCCAATACCAATGGTTTGAATGGAGAGAGGAAAGAGGGCCTGCTACTTAATGTTAGGTAAAGGGGAAGAAGCAAATGGGAATTAGTTCTGAGGACAGTAAGGAGGTGGTGCAGCTACTTGCTGAAGCTCTGGAGTGCAATGATGAGTCATGGTAGAGTGAATTAGACTGTGGTCATTTTTTTTTTTCATCTGCAGTATTGGAGATTGCTATCTCTAATAATGAAATCCTCAAAGATTACTCAGGTCGACTAAAGGCTAGCTCAGTGCTGAGTTGCATAATGATTATGAATTAAACATCAGAGGAGCTTCCAACTGAGCATGCAAGCTCACAGAGATACTTTTAAACTCTAAGCACATCAACAATTTATATATAGAATATTTTAAAGTAGGTTCCTTTATACTATAAAGACTGTGCAAGACATGAATTGCACCATAGCTTCAAAGTCTGACCAATTCAAGAACCTTGCTTTCATAGATCATTTACTGTTACCACACATTCAATGGCATCATTGGCTGGGCACCCGCATGCATGCCATCTGTCAATTAGATGTGAGAAGGGTATGAGATTATAATTCTGATCAGTCTGCCAAATCCCTTCTGCCTGTCAGCGTAGTCTGACTGGAGCAACCACAGGGTCTGAATAGATTAAATCAGCCCAACCTCTTCCTGCCTCCATCTGCTTTCCCCTCTTTCCCCCCTTTCTTACTTATTCGCTTGCTGCCTCTCACCCGGGCCTCTCTTCATCCCATCCCCTACTCATCCATCCATTTCATCCTTCTCGCCTCCACTATACTCTCCTGCTCCTTTTCACAAAAATGATTACATTACGCATCCGTAGAACATGCATTAGCACAGACCACGCTCTTTCTTCTCCTATGTCTCCTCTTATTCTCTCCATGTCCTTCCAGGAATTGGCTAAGGCAATGTTATTTCAGATTATACAGTTGTTAAAACTCATTTTAAGCTAACAACGGGACATCAAAAGCGGTGAAACCGGCACAGAGGGAGAGGAGGAGGTGTTGATGGAGTTCTGGGCAGGTGAGAAATGGAGAAGGGCTGTGAAGAAAAGACCTGATCAGATGGAAGGGGAAGATTAGAGAGGGAATTATTAATGGGGCCAAGGGCCCTTTGGAGCAGAAGATTTGTTTGGAAGAGGATACAAACCTTCAGTGCAGGATAATCAAGAAAGAAAAATAAAAAAAAGATTTTCTCTCCTTTGACAGAATGTGAAATTGGAAAGATATGGGCATTCTAAAAGAATATATCATTTTAATCAGAAAATACAATATAAAAACCCATGACATTAAAAAGTACACTAAAAAGATAAATGTAACGCCTTGATAACTTGCATCGCCTATAGCAAAAATGCGCTAGAACAAACCTACCTCATAGCCGCTGCCCTTTTCTTGAATATATACTGTTTTTTTTTTTCATTCATCTGTATGCTTTCCAGGAGCAAGCAGGTCACCCCAAAGGGAGTTTGCGTGATTGATGTCCCGGTGTCATGCTGATTGACTTCATGGTTGCATACCCCAGAAGAAGGGATGAGGTAGAGTGTGGAGGGGCAATCACAGCCACCCAGGACATACTTCATTTCTAGGTCCCTCTCCCCGTCGATTGGTCGCCTGACTACCAACACACCTCGCAGGGTTGAGCGGTCTGAAGGCAGCGAGGCTCTCAGCGAGAGCTCTGACCCTTGCATGAAAACACTTGTTTTGCTTTTTGTGTTTGATGGGGAATTTAAGGGTCAGTTGGTCTTGAACCCTGCTTTCCCAGGAGGCCTAACTGACCATTGTGATTCATACACGAAATGGCTGCAGAGCTGGGAGTTACCTGTGGCTTCTGACTGTCACTCAATTTGAATGTGGACTTGGTGGATGAACATCTTGCATGACCTGAATTCACATCTGCTGTGATTCCATAACACTGATGGATTTACTATATCTCTGCAATGTGTTTTCATGAAGGGTGGGATGGGGGTTAGTTTTCGGTTGTGAAAAAAAAAAAAATTACCATTAGAAATAAACTAGAAATAACATGCACTGGGGCTCTGTAAAATACCCTGTGCAGCGCAAAGGCCTGGCAGTGTATTTATATTGGGGTTTCACATGATGAGAAACAGATGGAGTGTGTCGAAGATAAAAGAGAAGGAAGTATGAAGTATGACTGAGGTTATAATGATGAGAAGCCAAGACCCAGGAGACCAAAGACACATATTCTGTCCCCCTGACTTTTCCTCTCTGTTTTACATTTACTTATTTTTACCCCCTTCTTTTTTAAACGGTTGGTCTTGAGATATTTCTTTTTTATTTAGCCTCAGAACAGATTCACACCAGATCAATCTCTTGTACCACAGAAGAATAACTCCCTTCCAGCAGTTATTGGTCTATGTAGCAGAGATGTCGGAGGAAAAAACTGCTGGAAGCAAAGTTTAAAGCGGCCAAACACAAGCTGGCACTGAAGCCAGACTAATATCAAGCCCATTGCTTACTTCTTCACCCAGTATCGATCTGCCATAATGTATGTTTAGCTGATCCTGTTCTCAACTCCTTTCAGTAAACAGGCCGCAGTCAATACTGTCACACCGCGTTTGACTAACACCTCCGTGCCAACAATTCGTGCGTTACTGCCATGTACTGCATATCAAACTGAAGCGAGGCGGAGCAAGACTTAACTCGAAAACTATCCAACAATTACTTTGTGCCGTCCAGCATTAGCTGCGGCAGAATGACCGCCGTGGTAGCGATGCTAATGGGCAGCGCAGTCCCACACAGCCGCGCTGCTGTGTTGTCGTGTCATCTCCAGGACTCACCCCATCCCCCATGTGCACCTGCTGCTAGTAGGGTTCATTATGGATTTCTCTAATGGCTTTTAGAGTTTTAATAGCAGGGTTTTTGCATGACGCGAGTAATGAATCACTAGATGTCGTTCCTGTGCCTAATGAGAGCGCCCACTGTTTCTCAGAGACACGAGGAAGAGACGGGCATTGCAGGCAGGTCCTGGAATCTGCCTTTATTTATTCATTTGTACGTATTTGTTTCTGTGATGAATTATCTGTCTTCTTTAACAGAGAGCACACATGCGCGTACACATTACACATAGTTCAAGGAGCAGCTGAAATCTGGATTAGTATTCATATTTTTACCATGATGAAATTAGCAATATGCTTATCTCACAACAGAAACAAAGTCAGGAAACATCGGGGGAGTGGAGGGCATTGCACACCTGTGGTCCTAATGAGGCTCATTGCTCCAGCATCACTCATTTCCACTAACTGGCTTTTCAGACTCCCGTTTTGTTCAAAAAGAAACATCAAAGTAGGAAAATTTGAGGTAATCAGGAAAGTGATACTGAAGCCTGGATTTCGAACTTTCGAGCAATACTGTCAGATCTATCAGTGTTGTTTTCTTTGGTATTTTACAATCCCAGTAAATATCTTTCCTTGCTTCACTACTGCATATTTTCCATACATATCAGTGGGTTCCTGCCATTTCGTCACGTAGTAAAAATAGCAGTTTACCGTTTGCAACCCCAATCAATATGACCTCCAGAAAACACTTTGGTATAATCAATCACCTGACTTCATGTTTAAAAATTCTGTCTTTCAGCAGCAGGTGACAGCATAGATTACTATCAACACCATTCATTCAAATAGCTGTGCAGCTCCGCCTCATACTGGGCATTACATTTTGCGCCTGAAACGTTTGATGATAAAATTGAAAGTAGAGCGAAGACTCTGCTCATCAAGCACTTTTTTTTTCTTTCTTTTTTTTTTGTGATGGATCACTGTTATGTTGGTGGTGCTGTCTCTTTGTGGAATGAATTGGTTCGATATTTTCACTCGGTCTCCTCCGAAGCAATAGACAGCTGTCTGTTCTCACAAATTGACTGCAGGTGCTGACGTATTTAAAAGTGTTGTAGCGCTGGCTTATGGGGAGAACAAGAGCTGAATTTGCAAAGGTCATATGCAGAAATGATATAATGTGCATAGCTCAGTCGAATATGGCACACTAAATTAATAAAATGATAGGGGCTTTTATTCCTCGCAGGAAGAATACTCTTGAAGTAAATTCAAAATATGCGAGTTGAAGCTATGATCCTCTATTGACTGCTCTTATTGAATCTGTACCAATCACAGCAGGGGAGAAAGTGGAAGGTACTCATGAAACTATCTTCCATCATGGCAAATTCTCCCTGATAATTATATCAGGAGGATGTTTCCAGTGTTTTATATTGTATTTGCATAGTATAAAGCTGTCATACTGCTCCTCCACAATGGGAAATACATAATGCATTGGTGCTTCTCTTGGCTTGACAACAATCACTTCTGCAAATATCGACCTGCAGTATTCTAATGCGCCGCAGTGAATGGAAATAAGGCTTCCTGGAAAGGGATTTCTCGCAGACGGACCTTCCACGTTAAGTAACATTTGACATATCTCGGTACAGGCATGTTGTTCCCTGTTCAGCACGTCCACTTTGTCACGAGAATTTTGAAATCAATCAGCCTAGTGTGAGTTATTTGTGGTCCAGCATCAAAAAGGCATTACTTATCTAAGGTTTTTAATTTCCAATCCATCTGTCAAGCCAGTTGAAATATGGAATCTCGTTATTTTGAACAAGTGGGGACGGGGACAACATAAATCATTTTTGTTTTAATCTATTACTGAGAAAGTCTGCTTAGAACTAGACCAGGAAAAGATGGTAAAAAAAAAAAAAAATGGAAAAGTGTGAAAGAGCAATCTAACATGACATTTGGAGAGGTAAAATTAGAAATTACATTTTTTTCAAAGGTTAATGAAGTGTTTGATTAGATAATTAAAGGGGGGATTTAAAATAAAATTTTACAATTTTTAAAATTTGATTTAGAGCATATATTTGAGTCTCTGAAACTGCCACTAAACAAAAAACTCCAAACAGCAACAAAATGCGAACCTGTGACTTTGTTTGTGATCATCTTTAACCATGTGCTGAAGTTAGTAACGACTTGTACAAGTGAACTGACCCATGGTGGTCTATAGGTGGTGCTGTAATAAACAGGTGACTCTTTGGGTCATATCTCAAGAACTTTGTGTGCTTGAAAGAAAAAACTTTTTCCATCTTATTGCTCTGCAGATCTTGAGTCTAAAATACCTACCCACTCTCATTTCTGCCATTAAAATTTTCCCAGCATCTTTAAAAACTGAAAGGTGAAAGTAAAACAAACTCTTCCTTGATGGTTTGTAAAATTCTTCTCAGCCTCGGTGTATGTTATCTACAAACAAAGCTGGTGAAAATTACATTTTTAGAATTTCTGATTTATCAAATAATTTCAAAGTTATACCCAAATCAGTTTTGCTTTCATGTCCAATCATGACTCAAAGACCAAACTCTTCTGATTGCACTGTTGAAACAAGATCAATCTTGTTATATGTCATGTCCACTACTTTCCTTTTTGTGAAATTTTGCAGAAATCCAGCTGTAGGGGGCGCAACAGTTGCTACATATAAGTGTTTCAAGAACCACTTCAATCAATAGCTACCACTGAAAACAGTCAGTTTTCATGAAACGCCATAGGTTTTTATATTTTACTGCATAAATCATCAACTTCAGGTGGATGAACAACAACTACTTCTGATCTGATTCCTTGGAAGGTGCCAGATTCAACACACCCACTGCCTATCTCTGTTGTGAAAAAAAAAAAAAAAAAAAAAAATATATATATTATATATATATATATATATATATATATATATATATATATCTATATATATATAATATATATATATATATATATATATATATATATATATAGATATATATATATATATATATCTATATATATATATATATATATATATATATATATATATATATATATATATATATATATATATATATATATATATTCCCACCATTTTTGAAAAACCAAAAGTGAAAGTTCACAACACTAGTCTGAAGCCATTCATCCAATTTAAAAAAAAAAAAAAAAAAAATGGGGTAATTCGTTTTGAGACTATGCTGAAAAAAACTCCTTTTTTTTTATTTTAATTTTTCAAATTTTTTTTGTTTCAAAGTAACATCCCAATTAAATTTGTGGGTGTGGCCTAAGGTTGCTTTTTGGCCTGTAGTTGCTTCTTGTCCTGTATATTATCCTTTGTAAGGACACCAGATTTCAAGACATTTTGCACATAGGGGGCGCTATAACTCACACATGTAAATATCTGAAAAAACATTTGAAATAAAATTCTCAAATTTTGCATGCTTATCCAAGGCTTTAATTTTATGTCATTCCTAAAGTCTCGTGGTTTGTTCAGGCAGTGACTGCGGACTGAAGTCATTCAGCTGTGGATTACTGCAGTGCTGCTTGGATTGTATGACTGGTGCTTGCTTCTGTAGTTCAATTCTATGTGCTTTATTTTTTTATTTGTGTGTAAAAACATAATAAAAATCATATGATAGTCGTGGGTCTTTATATTAGGTAAGTTCAACCTTGTAGATCCAGTTTTAGCAGCAACAACATGAAGAAGTCGTCCATTATGACTTTGCTTATGAAGCTCTCTTTAACTGACCACAACATTTCAAGTCTGGACTTTGATTAGGAGGTTCCAAAACCTTGATCCTTTTTTCCTTTCATGGTATACTTCGGATAACGGCCTGTGTCAACTTTCCACCAAGCTTTTGCTGATGGGCAGATGGCCTTATATTTGCTTCTCGAACACTCTGGTATACAAAAGAGTTAATGGTTGTCTCAGAGTGCAAGGTGCTGAGATCCTGTTGCTGTAAAACAAGCCCAAATCATCAACTTTCCACCACCGTGCTTGATAGTGTGTATATGGTGTTTCTGCTGAAAGGCTTAAAGATTTTTGCCAGAAATAGTGCTGGGCATTAGAGCCAAAGAAGTCCACTCTAGTCTCACGTGTCCATATTACATTGCTCCTGAAGTCTGGTGATTTGTCCAGATGCAATTTTGTGAGTCATGGCTGTTCTTTTTAGATAAAAAAGGTTTTCTCCTAGCAAGCCTTATGAAGTCATTTTACCGTCATGAATTTTTTACATTTAAAATGTTCTTTGAGACCTGCCAAGTCTGAAATGTAGCTCTTTCTTTCCCTTGTATTTCTCTGAACATTGTACTGTATGTCCTTGGGCTAGATTTGGTGGGATTGTAAAGATTGGGAACTGTCTTGAAAGCTTTCCACATGGAAATCATCTTTCTTACAGAAGAGTGTTAAACTCCAAAATGTTTGGATAGGAATTTTATCACACTTTCCTGATTGATAACCAGCAAAAGTTGTTTTTCTAAGACAATTGGTTATGTTTTTCCTTGTTGGCATTGTGTTAATACACACATGAAAGCTCTGGACCAGCAAACTGTCAAACCTTTGTATTTTTACAGCTCTGCACACCAGCAGCTGATAATTACTTCTTCAAGGGCTGATTTCTAGCAAAACCTGGTTGCAACTTACTGTCCTGAATCCTGTGGAAGCAGGAAGGTGGTATTCAGTATTGACCATGTGATTGTTTTCTGTTTTTAAGTTCAGTTTTGTTCAAGTATTGAAGGTACTATAATAAAAAATGAGTTATATAAATGAGTTATATACCATTGTTTGTCTGAGGTTTTAACCGCCTAAATGCAAAGACCCACTGTGTTCAGATTTTTATTACGATTTTACACAACAAAAAATATAGAATTAAGAGAGGGGATAATAACTTTTTCACATGACTGCACAAATGAAAAGATTTCATTCAGTGAGCCAGTCCGACCTTACAGGCCCATATCATAGCAAGATTATCTGGCTTCTCCATCTTTAATTCTATCTAACTTCACATCATGTAGCATTTGCTGTACCTCAGAAGAGGGCCATGTAAAGTTCTAATACCAGGCATTTGATTAAGACCTCAGGGAATTATGTCAGCTATTGATTAAAAAAAAAAGCATAATAAGTCATTTTAAAGATTTAGTGATTTAGTGCATCCAAATAAAAAGAATAACAAGAATGCATATAAACATTAATCCTATAAGATTATTTCTGGTTTGCTACAAACTGAGATGCTGCTCTTAATCAAATTACTGAAGTCCACGATAGCTGAGCTGTGAATCGCTGACCTGTGGTAACACAGTAAAATAATAAAGTGCATATGAGATATCGGGTCAAGAGCATATCAAGATGTCGGTCATTCGGTGCGGCAGTATTAACTTCTGTTCCCTCCAAAGACTTACAGGAGGATCGCTTTTCTGCTAATTATTCATGTCATCCTGGGAGGGATTAAGACTCAAATTGAGTGCGGTGCCCCTTTAAATCCATCACTGTACTATTGTCTAATAATTCACGTCTATTACAGACCCTTTAAATTATTCATTTGCCAGGATAATGAAAATATGCTAATTAGAGAATTGCTATCAAAAAAAAAGAACCCATAACATTCTTCGGCCAACATTATTAGGTTGAGTCATCATTTGAGCATTATTTTGCGAAGTTAAATTATTGAGGCCTGTCAGGTTTTTTTTTGTAAAGGATTACAGCATCAAATTGTGTTTTATTGATGGTGGTATTTAGGTAATACAGCTCTGACAGGTAACTGAATGTTGGAATGAGCTGATAAAAACCATCAACCTGTTTCATTGTTGAATGCTGTATTATGCTACTATATTTAAGATTAGGTTTATACCAGCAAACAGCTGTGAACTCCATCTATATATATATATATATATATATATTATATATAATATATTATATATATATATCTATATATATATATATATATATATATATATATATATATATATATCTCGATATCGATTATATATAGTATCTATATATCTATCTTCTATATATCTCTCTCTCTTCTCTCTATCTATATATATCTCTATATCTACTCTCCATATATATGCTCCGGAAAGTGCTGTGTCCACATCTTTTTTTTTTTAATATTTTGAATTTCAGCCCAAAGAATGAAACAGCATTCGCTCCCAAGCTGTCGCCTTTCACTCAGCTGCTTCTGATTATGCAAAGGAAACCCTCCAATCCCCCTCTCTCTCTGTCTGCCTCTTTTTCTTTGTTTCTTTTTCTTCTCTCTTTCCCAACGGGTCCGCTTCCAGCAGAGAACTATTCTGAAAGTTTATCAACAGTTCCTCGTGAATCCAGTCCTCCTTCTTCGTACTCTCCTCTCTGGATCCCCAACCCCCCCCCATGGGGCCTGATAGAGAAAAGAGCTCTGTCATGGCCCTCTGGAGAGAAAATAGTGGAATTCATCTCATGCTGTGTCGGTGATAAAAATCCAGAGTGTGACACATCCAAACTCAGATTACAAGCAAGGGATTCATGCCTTGCATTCTCCTTGTCACTTCGCCTTCAATGCCGGCTTTTAGCAGTTTGCCATAAAATAATGGGATCTATCAAGAAAACAGGCATGTCTGCAAAACACTGTGGTGTTTGAGCATCTGCCATGTTTCATATAAAAGATGAAGTGTTTGCACCAATGTGCACAAGAGTGATCAAGGCATGCGGTGGAGTAAATGAAGCAAAGTATGTCAAAAACAAAACAGAGAGGCACTTACATCGTATCCATCATATAGTATAGATTATAGCATTGCATATGTTTTTTTTTTTTTTTTTTTTAAGTGACCCACATTACAGTAAATAAAACAAATTATGAGTTATCGGCTGATCTGCAAACCCCTATCGGATGCAAGCTGTAGCTGGAGAAACAATAGTGCTGACTAATGGCTCTCTCTGTGTGCCTGGGTGGTGCCAGAGCTGATGTAACTCTGCCAGGAAACAGTCTGTTAACAGATATTTGAGTCACAGCAATTGCAGCCAAGACAGAGCCACTCGATTCTTCAATGGACTTTTTTTTTTTCTCCCAGTATGCAAGTTAGTAACATGGACAGATAAAAAAAACATTTCCACTCAGCAACTGGTGAATGATATCATCAGTTGCTGAAGTTAGACTGTAGGCAGAGTATGGTTTGATAGCATGTTTTCTGTTTTTCATCTCAATGCGGCATACAGTACATATCCGAGCAGCTCTCTTGAAGTCAGCAACAAAGATTTACATATAATCCCTCCAGCCAAAAGCATTGCACTCAAGAGCAGCATTCAGTGCTGTGGTGGCAGTGACTGCAAGTCTCTCCAAGGGTGAATGGTTCTCATAGACTGTTACATAATAATCTGTTTTGCATGTGCACTTTACAGAGAGGCTGTGAAGAGTGGCATTGCAGAGAACAGCCCATCTTGGGCAACCAGCCGGTTAGTTAGTTAGATTTTAGCGATTTCTCGTGGATGGATGGGTATGGAATTTTGTGCTAACGTGCTTTCTCCTGGAGCACATGTGTGGTCGTGCAGGCCACAGGGCAATAATAAGCATTGACAGCCCAATAAGCATTAACTTGATTATCGAGTTGACATTTGAAATATTAAAAGGTAGGGACAGTTGCTGATGTTTCACTGTGAGTGACTTAAAGGTAGGGTAAGTGATTTCTGGGGGGCAGGTTGGCATTTTTATTTATCTATTTTTTAACAACTTTGTTACAGTGCCATAATTTGGCAAAACCTTTTTATTGTTGAGTCAGATTTGATCTTGCAGCAAACAACAGAGGCAGTGGTGGATGTTGTGTGTGTAGTATGAAAAAGTATATGGTGTACATAAATGAACATATGGTGGTTTGTGTTGTAAGGTTTTATGCAACCCCTGAATCCACACCAGAGCTACAGCAGCCAGACGTACAGCAGTGATGCTGACCTTAAATGCTTGCTCAGCATCAATCAGAGACTTTTACCTGTACTACAGGCTAAATCATAGTTGGTACTGGTGTGTTGGGCCAGTATCATACAGCAGACCTCCACCAGTGCATTGGATTTCCCTCCAGGTACAACTCTGGCTAAAGTAATGAGTCCACCACCCCCCAAAGCTGACAGAAAGTGGACCGGCCCAGAATCCAGGGACAGCACCAGCAAAAACAACTAGAGCACATCAGAAGCACCGGTGGTAGCAGCATACTCATGAGCTGGACAGCTAGGGAATGATGAGGAGATGTTCACTGAATGTGACAAAAACTATTTTGAGGCTAGAAAGCATGTAAAATTGCTTACCCTACCTTTAACAACCACTAGTCAAAATATAACTGCAGCTACTGCTACTGAAACTACATGCTACAGCTTAAGGGCTGTGTATACTCTCGCGGCAATGTGTCGCAGTTATCTTGTCGCCGGTATGCCGCAGTTACTTTTGATTTATGCTTAATTTTGACACGCGGTCTGCGCTCTTATTCCACGCCACAATGCAAGAGGGACAATCACGAACTAGCGAAACTTGCTAAACTTATCTCTTGCGTTTTTCCACTTCCTTACCATCTCGGCCGTATCCAGATCCACATTCATCGCAATCTCCCTCCATGAATTACTAGAATATGTGTTGTCTTTGTAGTGTGGAGAACGAGAATCGTACAGATGTGGGTACTTCCTCATTTCTTCAATGACGTGCTCTTTTCTACGCGGATGTAGAATTGACCAATCAGAGGCCTCCTTTCTCTCCTCTCTGCGACACTCCCTGCGGCACTGTCTGCGGTCACCTACAATTTTGGGGAGGTGCACCGGAGTGTCTAAGTAGGGTGGGGGAGCATCTCTGCGTCATCTGCGTCAAATACGCAGACGACCTGATTTCCGAGTATAAATCAGGCTTTATAGTACATACTGTGTGTTATGCAGGGAGTACTACTCACAGAAACCACTTCAGTACAGCTGTAGATCTTAAAACCAAGTGATAAAACATTTACCAATGGTTACTTTTTTCCTTTCTCACAGACATGTATTTTACATACCTTCTTGACATGTTTTGGCGGAAACTTCCGCCTTCCTCAGAAGTTTCCGCCAAAACATGTCAAGAAGGTATGTAAAATACATGTCTGTGAAAAAGGAAAAAGTAACCGTTCCTGAGAAACGGAAGAAAGAATGAACACCATTGAACTGATCCAACATTTGTTGCAATATTCCTTTTGCTGTATACTACTGCTTGTCGTACTATTGTTGGTATAACTGATACTAAATTGGTGACACCAGTTGGATATGCTGGACTGGAGTTTAAAAATCAATCACTGTCACCTTCAAAAGTCTTCTTGATGAGAGTGATGTATTCTCGTATTTTTAGATTAGCATCAGGTGCTTTTCCACTAGCGGGGGTTCCAGGGTAGTTTTTTAGGGCCGAGTCATGGACATGTGTCTCCATTACCAGGAACGGCCCCACTAAAAAGGCTTTTGGGAACTGAGAGCACCACTGATTAACCTCTGGATGGGGGAGTGGTGTTGTTGACTCACAGATTGCGTATGCTGTGGGCAGGATATGACGTTATTCAGCCGCCTAATGTCCGCTTCCCATACAAGTCGTCTTTTCTCATTCAAAGCCACCATTATGCATTATGCAGAAGAGTTACAATCATCTTTAGCTCCTTCAAGTATTTTTCACATCATCCTCGCTTGTTTTTCTCATTTTATGCTTTGTCGTCTTCTTCTTTTCTCTTTTGGCAGTTGACAAACAGTGAAAGCGGTGCACTCCTGCCACCATGTGATCCTAACTGGAGCCACAACGGCTGAAAGGACTGAGGAGGAGCTCGGCCCTGTTGAAAATCCCAGCTTCTTAGTTTTATCCCCGAACCCCCCCCCCCAGTGGAAACACACCTATTTCCATTACAGTGTTTGCCCTTTTGTGCTGCCTTTAACTTTTACTTCACACCAGCCCTACACTTACAGCCCTTTGACGATTGATGTTTGCACTCCCTCTATGTCCAATGCATTTGAGATGGCTCACACACAAGGTGACATGAGTTTGTAAGTTTAACCATATGTGGGAACCTCTGCACATTTCAGCTAACAGGGTAGCCCTATAGGTGTGAAAGTTAAGTTGCTCTTGTGCCACTGTCTGAAATTTACTCTTGTTTGATCTCTTGCTCGGTTACTCTGTTTTTTATCCCTTCCGACATTGCTTTCTGGAGTCTCTCAGTTGCGTCTACCATGATGTCCACTGTAGCTCTGTGAGTGGCTCAATCGTTACTGATGTGGGACATGATGCTGTAAAGCCATGCTGTCTCAAGAGATGATAGTGACGATTGCTGACAGCAGAGATGGAAGACCACAGGAGCGACTAACAATCAAATATCCCTTTAACTGAAGCAGAAACTGAAATTTTAACATAAATATATATATACATATATATTGGTTTTGTTTTACAAAATGCATCAACTACTGCTACATTTAGAGACCAGGTTTTCAAAAAGTTTTTACAGTAAAGGAAAAGACAGACAATTGTTTCAACTTTTGAGATTTAATGGCCAAACCGAAGGACTGCATTTGTTTATGTGCTGCAAAGAGTCTTATCCATTTCCAGTGTTATCTGTACAGTGGCGCCACCAGCAAGGTCTGAACTAATGCAGGATATTGAGACTTGAACAGCTTGCCTCAAATGATACCCAAGCACATTAAGAGCCAGGCTTGTTTTGAAAACATTTTAACAGGATGGGCCTTGATATGGATGATAAGGAACTGGCAGTTTCATCCCCAAAGAAAAAGGAAAAGAAAGTTGGTATATATTTCCTTGATTAAACAGTCATTTTTTTTTGTTTGTTTGTTCCTTTGTTTCCTTATAAAACTGAAAATGCCCCACTTTTTGCCCAAAGAAAGCTGGGACAGGCTCCAGCAGAGCTGTGTCATTAAATAGCAAGAAGCAGGTATAGATAATGGATGGATAAATAAATAACAGCATTGTCCTCCTCCAGAGTTTTCCCCTTAAAAATTAGCTGCGGCATTGAGCTCTTTCTATTTTCTCTCTCCGTCTTTCGTCAAAAGAACGGAAAAGAAACTGTTGGAGCTGCACCTGAAGCTTCTACTGTCATAACACCAATCAATATTTGTAACGGCTCCAACACCACAATTTTGTTTAACCCAGTGATTATATTAATCAAGATTAATATGAGCTTAAATATGTAGAAAAGTGATATTTACAGCTGCTGCCATTCACTGACGCTCTGTTTTCCACCAACCACTGCCCGCTGGCATGCTAATATGGATTGTTGTGGCAATTTGAGATGATTTTGTGTGAAAACTGTGATTTTATGAGAGCTTTATTAGATTTACTTTCCTATCTCAATTTCTCACGCTTATGTGATTGAAACATGATGAAAATGAATGGAAATGTGACCGACTGCCATCATTTTAACAGATTGTTGCATCTCACGTGTTTGAAAAGGGTTTTCAGTGTGCATTAATCTGTGTTTCTTGTGAAGCAGCTGCCGACTTTTTTTTTTTTTTTTTTACTGACTATCTAATCTGTAACCACTATCATTCCATGTTTAAATTCATCTATTTTAATTCCAACACTGCTCACTGCCCTGCTTCCCCGCTGCAGCGCTGTGCTTAACAACGATGACCCGCAGTGACCCCGACACAACTTCAGTGTCTCTCCCTGATAGCTAATAGTCGGCAGGCCTCATCTCTCCGTTGACCCCTCGCCCATACGGAGGTAAATTATAGCACCTGTGCGGCTGTCTAATGCGGCAGGTCTCGACACAGAGATCAGTCCAGAGGGGCCGGTCCAGGCAGACTAATGATGCAGACACCGTTAAATGACGGGAGATGTTAGCGAGAGGGAGAGAGAGACGAGGGAAAAGAGAGAGCTTATTAGGCTCTGATTGTCTTATCATTGTTCAGGAGAATCCTTTGGAGTCTATTGCTCCGGGGTGAATGTGTTTCTGGTTAACTCTCAGGTGATGATCAGTGGATTGATCATGGACTTGATATGAGTTGCTGGAAACGTGAATTATGCTGCTGATTAGGTAACGCGCCAGTTTTTATTCTCAATCACACCTAGATTTGTGCACTGCACAGAAAGAAAAGTGTGATAAATGGTATTTGAAGATTATTCTCCCTTTGATTTGAAATATTTAGAATGACTTTCTCTGAAGGCGAGTGAGGTTTGTGCTTTGTGTTTATTCTTGTTGGCCTCATCCCACTTACTGAGGCCCCCTTCAAGGCAAACTGTGCAGATAACGTCCTTGTCCTCCGGAGTCTGGGCCCATTCTGCCTCCTGCTGTCAGTGGTGAAAAGAGCCACTCCTCATGCACCTCCACCCCCCACCCCCCACCCCCCACCGCCCCCCCTCCTTTCGTCCAGTCTCAGTGTCTTCCCATTACCTCCTCTTTCCCTGGCCTGAGAGAGAGGACGTGTGATGACAGAGGTGTCAGCACAGGTCATGGTGATCCTCTCCTGCCGCTCTGTTCCCACTGGCTCAGGAGCTGATACATTCCTCCCTTCTCTCAGTCCCCTCCAATCTCCTCCCGGTGTTCTCAGGATCCACATTCCTGCCCATCAAGAGCTCTCACTGTCTCGCCTTACAGGGTCTTGTTACACAGAAATGTGCTGGAAGAGAAGCCTGTGTGAAAGTTTCTACTTTATCATCTCTCATCTTTTCTTCCACTCATCTAGATTAAATTTTGTCTTTTTCTTTCTTTTTTTTCCCCCCCTCTACCTGCTTATCTCTTTTCCCTTTGTGGTCACTTTGTGTTCCTGTTTTGTTTCCTCTCTCTCGGCCCACATCCCTCACAGACCATCTAAGTCTACCGCATAGAGGTAAACTGTCGATGGCCCGTCAGTTGCCACAAAGCAAAAATAGTTTTCTACTGAGGATTAATCAATAAGGGTAATTTAACTCTCTCCACATAATACCATGTTAATGTTACTGTCTGGTTCTTGCTCTTTTTTTGACAAAGCTTCCCCCTGAACATTAAAGTACAGCAAAGTGAATTCAAGCAGATATTTATTTTAACTAAAACAGAAAAAAAGAGAGAAGAATACAACACTGGAAAACAAAACATCTGCATGCATACAGTGATATCTGATGGCTGTTCGTAGAAACACGGCTGTTGAACCAAAAGTGTGCAGACTCATCCATCCATCTATAACTGCATATTCGGTTCAGGGTCACAACTGCTTCATTGAACCGCTCCCAGCATGGATTAGAGGAGAGTCACCGGGCTCTGACACGGCCGAGACATATAAACAAATTCACACTTATATTCACACCTCTGGGCAATTTGGACTTTTCGGTTCACCTAACCTGGATGTCTTTAGACAAGCTGTTCACGCACTTTCCAATATAAATTTATGGAGGCCCGTGTGGAGGGAACCCCTGAGGTGGTCAACAAGACGAGTTACTTGATTTTCTGTTAGATAAATGGTTCACTGGGTTCCTGTTTTGCTCACTTTTGATGGCCACAAACAAATCCTCTTGTTCATTTCCCTGGCTAAGGAGAGTATTTTGTATTTATCTAAATCTTGAAAACTTTTACACATTTAAATAGATAAGACTTTTACAAATTTCTTAAATGTATTTTTTTTTTTATTTTGGAAAAATATTACATTCAGTAGCTAAAGGGATTAGCTGCTGAACCACCATCAAGAATTGACTGCAGCCAACTCTTAATGGACTGGGAGCTGTCTTTTTTTTTAAAAAATCCCCAAAATACTAATTGTGAGGCTATTCCTCACAATTGGCTAGCCACACTAATTCGCTTTATGAAAATGTTCTCTCATGAAGTGGATCTGTTGCCCCTCCCATTCACAGCCATTTCCACTGGTACAGAATGTACCAGACCATTCGCAGCAGGTCAGTTTGGTAGAGGAAGAGGTGGGTTTAATGCAATGAGCAGTGTTGGGCAAGTTCACTTTCTAGACGAACTAGTTAAGTTCATAGGTTCACAGAAATTAAAATAAACTAGTTCAGTTCACCATTTCAAAAAAATGAACTAAATAGTTCATTTTTAGTTGTTTTAATTTTTTTAAATATATTAAAAATATATTAAATATATATATTAAAAATATGAGGAAAAACTTGCTGCCAAATGGTCTTTATTATAAGAAAAAAACAGGTTCTTAAGGTGAAAATGTTTTTTTTCCCCATTTCAATATTTCAATCCCCCCCGGGAGTCGGGTCGCTCCTCCAGCTCTGGCCAACTGCAGCTTTCATCTTCCTCCATGCTTGTTTAAAACGTTTGATGACGCAATTGTTAGCATGACAGAAGTGACAGCCCTGTGTTGCCATGTTTGACTGCTTTCCGTCAGATACATATCAGGCTCGTTTGTGTTGTATTTTAAATGGGGTTCGCCGGAAACCTGGCAAGGTTTTGACCGTGCGTGAACTTTGAAAGAACGTCGTTCACAACTGCCCAAATGAACTCATTCACACCCGACGCTCGTCAAGGAGAAAGAGCGAGTTCAGTTCACGTTCGCACAAATACGAACTAGTTCGAGAACTTTCGTTCAATGAACAGGTACAACACTGGCAATGAGCCATACGAGAGAGTCCAAAAAACACTATTCAAAACCACTAATAGGGTTGCAGAAGTGATAACACCTTGAATCAACAAGTGTTCACTACACGACTGTCATTCACTGTTTTTCTAACTCCACTGCATGCCACTTTTAGACGTCTTTTGTTGATACTAGTCTGCTTGTGGAGTCCTAAAAGAAGAATTTTCAGTGTCTGTTATCGCTGCCCTCTGGAAAGCAAAATCAGATCCAGAGGAACCACACTTTTTTTTTTTTTTATTGATGGTAAGCAAAACACAGTGAGCTTCATTCACAAAACATGAGTAGGACAAAATTATGTGTAAAATCTACTTAAAGCTTGTGTAAATAAGGAATGCATACAACTGCAGCTTAGCATTATCAGGCATTACAACGTTCATGCTTTATATGATCTGTTATTTTTACAAAATGCAGAAAACTTAGAAACACATGTTTTAAACGTGAGAAAAAAAATAGAAAAACAATACGTTTGTCTTAACTAACAGATTTTTTGCATATTTAAGCTTCGGATTCTGATTCTTTAAATGTGTGTTAAAAGCAATACATCCCCTGGTGGTCTCATAAAAGGCTATAACAAGTGTAAGCTTACCTTCGGAGTCTACTGTTGACTCCTGTGGAGGCATGTGTCCGTCCTGTTTCCATCAGGTATGATTCCTGATTCTAGAGCCAATGCGGCTTGTCTGCAGCAGAGTTAACTTTAGGATCCCCCCCCCGACTGCGGTCATGTTTTGTCAATGCAGAGAAATGAGTTTTTTTTATAATGTATTTATTTATTTTTGCAGCCAATATCTTATTACCATTTTCGCTTCACCTCTTTAATGCTTCATTGGACATAAGAGACACAGCATTAACTGAATTAGTCACCTCTTTCCAGGCCTGTGAACTGCCGGTTCTTGCCTGTTGATGCGTCTGCAAAACTCTTTTTTCTCTCTCCTTTATTTATTTATTCATTTTTTAATTAACGTGTGCCACGTCCACAGATGAGGATGCACCTTCACACAGTGATCATCACCTGTTATATAGTGTTCTCTGGTCGGGGATTTATGGTCATTGATGAACAGCGCGGCTAATTTGCTATTGATTGGCATTCGTGTACACACATTCATGTGATCAAATCAGAGATTTACACTGCATTTGTGAATCCAGAATAGGTTTTACTAGGCAGGTGATTTTATGTATAAATCTACTCACAAATTTATAAAGATTTCCTGAATGAGGCCAGATGTCTTTGAAGTTAACTGTAACAGAATACATATCAATTATTTAGCTGATATTTGTATTTTTTCTTAAAAACAGTCAAGGAACTTGTGTGTTCATACATCACTTGACATGAAATATCATATTAAATATGCTGACACACTGCTTCATATTCCCTGTTAATGTGCAAGAGACATTATTCAGCTGTAATTAACAATTATTACCAAATACAGTATCACACTCTATCACAAAAGAAAAACTGGGTGTGAATTGAATCTTTGTTCTGTGGTTTAATTTGTATTTGTTAGGAAAAAAATAAATAAATATATATATATATATATATATATATATATATATATATATATATATATACATATATATATATATATACATATATACATATATATATATATACATATATATATATATATATATATCTATATATATTAGAGAGAGAGAGAGAGAGAGAGAGAGAGATATTCCAAGGAGTCTCTAAAACACCATCATTTCTGCTGCATCTGTTCCACTGTATCCTGAGTTAAATTTCTAAAACAACATATTTACAAGTCGAGTGACTTTGAATCTCCTACTTTCATTAGCTGGCACCTGGACATGTTTTATGCATAAAGACAGTCCACATTTCTACAACTATCCCAAAGTTCTATTTCAACTTGCATTTTCTCCCCAACTCCAATTTTTTTTTCCAATATTACTGCCTTGCACCGGATCCCCCTCGCCCAGGGCAATATTAACGCCAGTCTGACAGATGGTATTAGACAACAAAGCTACAATCAGATTCGTCCCTCCCCATGAGTTTTCACTTTCCTAAAGTTGTCATTACCTGAGGGAAACAAGAGCTGGAGAGGTCTCATTTTAGCTAGATTTTCAGCAGCTGGATACCCAGACATCACAGCCTACCTATATTCTGTGTTTTAGATTCAATCGCCACCCTACACCCTCCTGTCTTGGTTATGAAGTAACCTCTGCCAAATATGTTGGCTTCTCTCCCTTCGGCTAATCTCGCATCATCACATCAGGCCAGTTGTATTGATTTCTGAGGAAAGTAGTCCTAAATTGCTCTTCCTTTGTCAATCTGAAGCTTGTTACCAGGCAACAGGATGACCCAACTCTCTTGAAGTGCCTTGAACCCCCAACACCACAATCCCGAACACATACAAACACACACGCTCCAACACGCATACGCAAAAAAAAAAAAACACACACACACAATTACGCCCCTGATACGGCGCCAAAAATGCAATCTGAGAATCCCTCTTTCCTTTAATGTGCGATGTGAATCTTTGCTGGTGAAAAAATATGTTTCAACACATGCAGAAATCGATGTTGGAAAGCTATGTTTTTATTAGAGGTGTAGAATTACTTGAAATCTGTTGGACAAGACTCGTGTTTGAAGGGCAGAGACTAAAGTGGCGGCTCCGGAATTTTGATGCTCGATGAAAATAATGAAATAATGGGACGTTTTCAGTTAGAAATGGCCATACTGTGTGTAATAATTTAATTCCGTAACTGCTGTGCTTGAGGCCATTTATTTAAATATTGTGTTTCACATCAAAAGTGATGACTGTCAAGCCAGATTCCTGAGAAGCTAAGACTGATTGTCTCTGGCTTTTTGATAGATTGGCCAAATATTCAAATGCAATTAGTCAAATATAATTCTTCATATTAATCATATTTGGACAATGATCCTACATTCTCTGTGCTCATTTTTCATTTGTCACTCCTTTAACCCTTTCAGGCAAAAGTAGGAATTTTTTTGGCATAATTTCCATCTATTTAAGATATTCAGTCTGTATAACTGGGAGGCATCACCAGGGACACATTTTACATTACTGAGCCAAATGCTTAAGGACACACAAGACAACATCCAAGAAAGTGCCTTTTTTTTTTCCTTTTTTGGCAACAAGTATGGAAAATATCTGTATCATGGTGCTCCCTCCTGTACAATCTGCCTCTATCAGCTTTACCATTAACTTATTCCAAACAAACAGACTAGTGGCAGATAGGGATTGAGGTTTTAATGAGAAACAGACAGACAGTGGTGCAAATGAAATACTGGTTGCTTGTACAAATTGCTGTAATAACCATTTCTACTTAAAAAGGTTTAGTAATAACTTATGTGTCATTGGTTTATTGAGGTGGAGATGGGGGGAGGAGGAAAACAAATGCCTATCTGCACCGTTTCTGAATTAATATCTCATTTTGGTTCTGCATCATCGTTTTTTGGTCTCATTTTCAAAAGGCAGGGGATTACACTCTAATTACATATTGCATGGTGGGAATGTCTCCGCCGCTGATGAATAAAAGTCCAGCTGCTCACAGGGAAGCATTCCCATTTCACTTAGGGGTTTGCTGCTCTGTATCAATCACGTTGGCTTCACAGTAAGGAGGATAATGACTTGAAGTAACACCTCTTGAGCTTATGTCTGTTTATTTGTCACTTTCTTTAGAAGCGTGCTCCTTGTGGTTCCTTGTTAAGATAAAAGGCGCGAATGTCATCCCTCTCTCAATGGTTCCCAACGTGATTTCCGTCTGCAATTAATCTGAATCTGTACACGTTTACCAGTTCCTTCACGTTTAAAGGGTTTTATCTTCCTTTCACGCTCATATTGAAAACACAAAGCTGGAAATAGGAAAACTCTCCCCCACCACCATCTTTCCACAGATGAAATTGCCTTCTTTTAGAAATGATTCCAAATGTGACTGCATCCGTGTATGTGTCCTTGTATTTATGCATGCGAGTCTGTGTGCCTGCATGGCAGGGAGGCTGCAGTCACTGCCTCAGGCTGCACTCCTCTGTATGTATCAGATCCAGGCCTAATGAAGCTGAAAGCCTGGCATTTGTGAGGCGCATCTGCAGAGAAACAGAGTGATGGGCATCTCATTCTGCCGGCATTCCCATGGGGTCCGCGCACATCTGAGGACCCTGCCCGCTGTTTGCACAGTGACTCTGTGCCCCTGTTGTACCCGTGCTGCAGGAGGGTCACGCCACATACACTGTGGATGCCATCTGGAAAGATTTCCCGGCTGCTGCTGCAGCTCCTCATCCTGCCCAAGACTGGTAACATAACTGGCCGACCGAGTATGTACAGTATATATGACATCAAAATAGCACGTTTGTTATTCATCTATTACTTTTAATGACTACCTCCACATTTAACACAGCAAGACTAGTTAAAATGGTTCCAGTGGGAGCGTTGCTTCGCTTCAGTGTTGTGACAGATTGCATGAGTGAAAAACACCAAAAGAGGAACAAATGACTTGACTGATATAAATTGAGTGTGTCAGTAGAATCTCACTCACTCCCGCTAATGTTCTGGTGTCTGTTCAGGAGCGTTTGGTGACTCATGTTAGATTTCTGGCTACGCCCTTTTTGAAATCAATAGGTACAGTATAAAAGGTAGGAAAATACTCCATCTACAGTTTCATGTTGTCTACATAAGATACTTCTGTTGTGAAGGAAAAATGCAAAAATGGTGCTTAAATATCACCCCATGTGTACAAATGTCTCCTCAAATCTAGTTTTCTGACACGTTTGTTCGTCTGATCTGTATCATTTCTTTGATAGATTTAGCACAGGCAACAAAAGAGTCCCATATCATTAAAAAGGCCTTCTACTGTGTTTTACTGTACTTTAGGTTGAACCCATATCTTCTTTTCTATCTGGGCTTTGATTAATCACTGATAAATCAATGCATTTAACAGCTGTACTTTAATTTTGCTTGCATAGCACATTTTACTGAAAGTCTGTGGTATATCTGTGATATATATATATACGTTTTTGTTGTTTTACCCATGGAGCCCTACCTGGTTCAGTGTGCAGCCAAATGTGCAGGCTGTCTTCCATAAAACAAACCAACCTTGACAGACTTATCTTTTTTACTTTCTTCTCAACACAACATCCTGGAAGAGAAATAGAGATTTCAACATCTTTGTCAAATTCAGATTTTTTTTTTAAAGTAGAGTGCAGGAGTAGACTTTAGCTGATTGAAGTTGTAATTAACATGAGTGTGCATAGAGACATTTGTGACTGCTGTGAATTTGGAGGTGAAATCACTGCTTGTGCAAAGCATGTCTAACACCATTTTAAATGCTCTTTTAGTGATGGAAGCAGTAATCGTGGCTTTTCTTCTTTTCCCCTGTTCCATTTTTATTCTTATTATTTGATCTTTCATGTTGACATGTTCCAATATCCCAAATCTGGAGCTGATTACATTTTACAAGCATTAATATGGCAAGTGAGTCCCAAGCAGCCAGATCTGGGCTTGTGTATCCATACATCTAAATATAGATTTAATAACAGTGCCCTGAAATGCTTACAGTGCATTCTGCAGCTCTTCCTCGCTCCCTCTCTCATTGTGCATATAAACATCAAAAGACTTGTCTAAAAATGAAAGAAAGGGCTGCAGCTCTGTTTCTCTTTCTCTGCCTCTCAGTGTAATGAGGAAAGCGCAGACAAATAAATGTCTGACCATTTGCTGTTCGAGCTACATTAACCACAGAGCCAGAAGAGATGCTCCTTGGCAGATTTCATAACAGCAGAATAATAAAGAAGGGACCTCTAACCAGTGGTGTACTGCAGTGAGGGCATCTGGGCAAAATGACTAACTAATAGGCCTCTTCTCTTGGCTTCTTTGCTACTTTACCCCATCCAAAGCCTCTGCAGATTATTTAGTGTTCCCTTTTTCTCTCTCTGTTAAGGGCTTACGTAATATGCAGGTAAAGAAAAATAAAGCAAAGAAACAGAAATGATATTATCAGGATGGCATGTTCAAGGACTCACTTCTCTAAGCAAACAGGTATGACTCAGGACCAGTGCTGATGCACTCACTCCATCATGGCCCGTTGACAACATCTTGCTGTGAATGAGGTACCGGGAAACTTTACCGTCATTGCATTGCTCATTCAACTAAAATCAGTTCAAATCAAATTACTGCTTTGATGGGAAGGTGTTGTTGGTCAAAATTCACACACTCGCAACACAATAAGATGGTAATAGTACCAGGAAACTGTCAGGAATTACCCCAGCTGAACCTCTGCTCCCGGTGAGCAGGCAGCCGGTGGTTCTGTTTGTCTCCATGTAGCCTTCAAAGGGTACAGTGAATGCGTCTGACCTCCTGTCTTATGTGGTGTCTTCCAGTGGTTCCTAATTACCTTTGGTTTTATGGTCAGAGCCGTGTCAGTACCCTGCTCAATTTCTTCCTGTGAAATATGGCTCGGCCTTGGGTTCAAGTAGGGGAGAAAGCACAGCACATTGATTAATCAAGGCATGCAGGCTCAACCTCTGTTCTCAGAGGAGTCAATTCAATGACATGTTCTCACCTGGGACACATTCCAGTAGTCTGTAGTTGCTTCCTGTCCTTAATTAATTTCCTCATATCTTTCTCCAATCTCCATCTTGCTCTGTCTTTGCACTGAAGTAGCTGATTAAAGAAAAATATTGAAGACTTCATTAAGTAACAGACAATTTGATAATGCAGCATATTTCCTTTTTTAATGTCTTCAGGAAGCACAGTGTGTACTGTATGAGTAGATATTAGAGTGTAGCTATGAAACCTAATGACAGGTGATGTTTCTGGAGTTTAAAATTGATATATTGGGGACCTGAGTTGCCCCCTAGAGCAACACAACTGCATAGAAAACAGCATGACAAACAATATGAGTACATTAAGGAATGTCTTCCTTTCTTTTTTTTGTTGTGTTTTCTAAAATATTGTTTTCTGTTTTTAAAAGCAATTATTTTTCTTAAAAATCACCAATTACACTCACAGTTTGTGTATGCCAGGTTTCAATTCAATTCAATTCAATTTTATTTGTATAGCGTCTGTTACAATGTCAATCATCTCTAGGCGCTTTACAGAGACCCAGAGCATGACCCCCGAGCAAATATCATTAACTAAAATATAATATTGAATCCTAAACAAGGATAATGGCAGGAAAAAACTCCCAGAGGGAGAAAAAAAAAACCTTTAAGCCAAGCAGTGGCAAGGAAAAAGTCCACTTTAAGAGGAAGAAACCTTGAGCAGGACCTGGCTCATATGGGGGGGACCTTCCTGCCGAAGGCCAGCCGGGTAAAGAAAGAAAAGAGGGGAGACAGGACAGAGAGAGGAGAGCACACAAATTACTAAATATAATGACCATATAAACATAAACATAAACAGATGGAGGTAGCAGCACTGAGATGAGATGGCCGGGTCGCTGATCACCACGCCAGTCAGCACCCCGAACACATCTACACACACAGGTGGAGGAGAACCCCGGGATGGCCAAAGGATGGAACTGTAAGTCAGTATGCAACCCAGGAAACTCTGGCCTGCAAATACACAGAGAAAAAAAGGGGAGGCAAAACAGCACAACAAACCACAGGAAAGTAAAGAATATGGAGCACAGTTACAGTAACAAGGTGCTCCCAGTTAATTATGAATGAGCTGGAGGAGGAGGAAGGGAGGAGGAAAGGGAAGGAAAGGGGGAAGAGCAGTGGAGACACCACTCAGCAGATCATGTTGGTGTCCCCCTGCAGTGTAGGCCTATAGCAGCATAACTATGACGAAGCTGTGATTAAGACGAGTCTACTCTAGTCTTAGCTACTACAACTATGGCTATAACTATTAGCCCCTACACACTGTAGGCTTTACTAAACAGAAATGTTTTCAATTTAGTTTTAAAGATAGAGATGGTGTCAGCCTCCTTAACCCAAAATGGTAGCTGGTTCCATAAAAAAGGTGACTGGTAGCAGAAGGCTCGTCCTCCAAATCTACTTTTGGATATTCTAGAAACAATGAGTAATCCTGCACTCTGAGAGCGGAGAGCTCTATTAGGAGCATAACTTGCTGTCAAGTCTTGTAAATAGACGCGGATCTAGGCCATTAAGGGTCTTATATGTGAGAAGCAGAATTTTAAACTCAATTCAAAATTTCACAGGGAGCCAATGGAGGGAGGCTAACACGGGAGAGATGTGATCTCGCTTACGGATTCCTGTCAGCACCCTCGCTGCTGCATTCTGGAGGCTGTTAAGCGAGCTTTTCAGACATCCTGCTAACAACACATTGCAATAATCCAGTCTAGAACTGACAAGTGTGTGGATTAATTTTTCAGCATCCAGGATGCTCCTAGATTTAACTCAAGTCTAACATTGTACTATCAAGTATCAAGTATCAAGTCAACTTTATTGTCAGATATGCTATACATGCTTGACGTGCAGCATACATGAAATTTCAGTCCTCTCGGACCCACGGTGCAACAGGGTAGTAATAACAATTTTTAAGTGAAAAAACTAAACAAGTAGGACCTATGACATAAGTACTGCTGTTCTCTGTACTACTTAAAAAACAACATTTCAAGAAATTTAACCCACATCTAAACTCAAACAGTCAGTTTTAGTTGATTTGTTGTTAAATCAGCTGGAAAATGAAAGTTTGCTTCAGGGCCAATATAGACCCACCGGAGTTCATGGCTGAGGGTTCCTGAATGTTCTGCGCAGGATCTTAGCTGTTCCCAGCAATGAGATCTATCTGAGACAGATCTCAGATGTTGCTCCTGGTATCTGTTGGAGCCACTCCAATCCAGCCTGGGGTTTACAGCTTTCTGTGCCCCAATCACTATTCGCACCACTACTGCCTTCCCATCCACATTTTTTCTAGCTCTTCCTTCAGCCCTTGGTATTTCTCAAGCTTCTCGTGTTCCTTCTTTCTGTTGTTGCTGTTTCTTGGGATGGCCACATCCACCTCCACTGCTGTCCCCTGATGTTTATCCACCACCATTATGCCAGGCTGATTAGTCATCACCAGTTTGTCAATTTGGATCTAGAAGTCCCACAGGATCTTGACCCGCTTATTCTCAATCACTTTTGGTGGTGTCTACCATCTTGACCCTGAGACCTCCAGTCCAAACTTGGCACAGATGTTCCTGTGTATTATTCCAGCTACCTGGTTGTGGCTCTCCATGTATGCTTTGCCTGCACAACCTAAATCTGGAGTCCTGTCTTGTGTTTAGAGCCTGTTCCTATGCAGCCATGATCAGTGCCTCTGTTCTGTCATTCAGTCCTGCCTTTTCCAGAAGCTGGTATGTTTTTCCGATATTAGCCACCTCTTCAATTTGGTGGTGGTACATGCTGTGCAAGGGCTTATCTGTCCATGATAACCCTTCGTGTTCCTCCTCCATGCTGAGTTTCAGTTGCCTGAGGCATTCTCTTAGCAGGTCATCAGTAGGGGACCATCTTCTTGATGTATTCCTGGAGGCCTGCTGTTTTCTCCTTGATAGTGCTTCTGATGCTCACTAGTCTTTGGCCTCCTTCCCTTCGTTTAGTGTCCAGTTTCCGGATGGTGGACTTAGGGTGAGACCCTCCATGCATTGTAAGGAGTTTCCTTGTCTTGACATCGGAAACTTGCATCTCTTCCTCCAGCCAGGATATTATGGCAGCAGTTTTTGATTACTAGTAGGGAATAGGTGTTGATAGCCTGGCTCTTGTTTTTTCTGTTCAGCTAATTCTTCAGTACCTGGCTCACCCTCTGTAGGTATTTGGCTGTGGCTGACCTTAGAGCTGCCTTCTAATGACTGCCATTTGTCTGTAAGATCCCCAGGTATTTTTAGCTGTCTGAAACATCTACTAAGATGCCTTTCCAGTAATTCAACCCCTTCACTTCTTAATATCTCTTATCTCCTAGATACCATTTGTTTGTTATCGAGTCCAAATGACATCCTGATGTCATTGCTGTAGAACCTGGTAAGGTGAATCAGAGTCAATGTCATGCTTGTTCTTGGTGTACAGCTTGATGACATTCATGTAGGGGAAATGGCTGATGGTCACCCATTTCAGAATTTTTACTTGTAGCCACTCTTGTTGATGATCTGACTGAGGGGATTCAGGCCTACACAGACCAGCAGGGGGGACAGGACATCTCCTTGATAGATACTGAATTTGATGCACACCTGTGCCAGTGGCTTTAAGTTGACCACTAGAGTTGTCCTCCATAGCCTCATTGAATTCTGGATGGAGGCAGTCAGTGTCCTGTTGATCTTATACAGCCTCAAGCAGTCCCATATACAAGTGTGTGCCATTTAGTTGTAGGCTTTCTTGTAGTCAATCCAGGCGGTGCACAGGTTGGTGCTTCTGGACTTGCGGTATCAGGCAATTGCTATGCCAACAAGTAGTTAGAGCTTGGGTCCTCTGGTGTTATTGCCAATTCCTTTTTGCGCGCAGCTCATGTATTGACCCATGTGCATAGTCACCTTGATGGTTGATTGGAGCTTCCATGTGGTGCTGAGGCAGCTTATAGACTGGTAGTTGTATAGTATTGTTCCTTTCTGGGGGTCCTTCATTAAGTGGACTGTCCAGCCTTGGGTGAGCCATGCTATGTGGGTCGCTGACCTTAGAAACTGGTCCATTCATGCTGCCAGGTGTTCATGGAGTGTGGTTAGCTTCTTCAGCCATTAGATGTGAATCATGTAAATCCCTGGTGCTGTCCAGCTCTTTAATTTTGACACTCTTTTCTGGATGTCTACCACTGTGATAACTACTGGCTCTTGATCTGAGAGGTTGTTGTGCTCAATTTGTTGATTCACCAGCTACTGAGCATTGGTGTTATGCCTCCTTTTCCCAGATGCTCTTCCAATATTGCTCCATCTCAGTCATGGGTGGGTCTGCTGCCACTGTACCACTCTGCCATTGAGAGCAGACTTTGGACACATTGTTGGAGAACATTCTATGTGTTCTCCTCGTCTCTATTTCTCTGGTGCTTCTCTTGAAGCAGGTGGCCAGGGCTGTGAGCCTTTGTTTAGAAGGCTAACTTCTCTCTGCTTAGCTATTATTTTTGTTATATTGACTATAATAAATGAAGGCAGTCTGTTAACTCATGTTCTCATTTAAGTATTTGATAAAGAATTGACGTGATTTCATCTCAACCATCGAAGCACTCAGTCTGATTTTTACTGGAATCATAATTATGCATTAACACTTTAAGGGACACATTAAACTACACAGACTGACAATACATTAAAGGACATCCCAATTGTCTCTTTGAGCCATAAAAATGTGTTGCATTGCTATGATTATTATTTTAAAATTAACAGTACCAAAGCTTCAAAAGCTACACACGATGCCATAACCCTGATCATGAAATCAGTCAGTCAAAAACTAGCCAACCTAACAACTGGAATAATCAATGTTAGTGCTGGACAACTGCTGGTGCACAAGAGCAGGTGCAGCTTAATTGACTGATGCATAAATAAAATGAGCTTGGAAAGAGACCGTGAGAATCATTTCTGAAGATTTCTATAGCTTCAAACCACAGTCACACCAGTAAGTTATCATTGTTATTATTAGCATTAGGAGTGTACATATATATGTACATGTATATATTATTGTTATTGTTTTATATATATATATTATTGTTATTTTTATTTATATGGACCAAAGTGATTTAAAAACTGGATTCAGCACATCAAATAAAAAACAAAAAAAAAGGAATCAAATTTCCCGAAATAGATCTTACATTCACCTATCTTCCTCCTTGCGTAATTTTCTCCTGTGCATGCACATGCACAGTGTATTGATCAAATGCAAATAAAGCTGATCTGCTTCATATGTTATAAAACTAAGCAAATGAAAAGGAGATAGTAGTTAAGATTTTGAAGGCAAAAACGTTTGGGGCAGCAATTTTTGTCTGGGAGGTTATCTAATATGCCTCTTATTTCTCCTCAGCTCGGTTTATTAAGGAAGTAGTTGGCTTACTATGAGCAGTGAGACAATTACAAAGACAATTTCACGGGGAGGGTTTCCATAATCATCAGTGCATGCTGGGAGCCTCTATCAGAGTAAGTTTCATTTGGATTGAAGAGAATTCATTTGTAGTTTATAACTTGCAATCCAGCCATTAGTAACTGCACTCCATCAGAGATTTTGAAAGGGAGGGGGGAGGTGGGGGGGGGGGGGGGATGAAAATGTGAAACAACATGCAAATTAAAGCTTTTGAGCTCAAGTAAATGAACAAGCTTAAATTATTTATCCAGTGCTTATTAAGTGCTGCTTTGTAAGGATGCTTCGTGGAGTTTCTGAGACTAATGCAAACGCTAAATTCATATTTATTAAGTATGTCTGCCTACCAAAGACATGATTAATGGTCGAAGAATGTGACAAATATTACTTAATCCCACAAACTTTTCTTGAAATGAGCAGACGTCTGCGTCAAGCCGCTGACTTTTTTAAACAGCGTTTCGGAGGGAAACTGGAGCTGGCTGGCACCAGGCCACTTACAGTAATCCCCATTATGCATGCTTACATCAGGCTGCAGCGTTGTTTTGATGAAAGCATAACAAGTCATAATGAATGGAAATGAATGTATGTTTGTGGGATCAAAATAGCACATAATTACACTTTTACCCCTGACAATACAGGTATGCGCTCATCTAACACCACAAACAAGAAGTCTCTCCAGCAAATATTTCCTTGAGGTTAGTTTGTAAGCAAATTAAATTCATTAAAGTGGGATGACTGGATGTAAATATCAGCGCCTGTGGATGTTATTAGACTTAACATGGCGAGTGATCATACATTAAAGAGCGATGATACAGATTATTATTGTTGGAATTAGAAATTTCCTTAAGCTCAGGTTGATTGTATTTGGAAGATCATTGTGTTAATGATGGTTTATGATTAATGAGTTTGCACCACACCATGATAGGCATGGCTATTAGGGCTAAAAGGGAGATGGGACCCCACACCCAGAGGAGCACAGCAATTAGTTTCAGCCAGATCAGAGAGTGCTGGCATAATGACCTGATTCTGGCAGCTTATTCTATTCCTGATCTCTAATCATAGTCGCTACTGGAATCTTCCTCTCATCCCCCTCTACTCCTCTCTGCCTCGCCCTTTCAGTCTAGGGATATGAATTAATGAAATAATATAGACTAATGCGAATGCTGCAGTACGAGTGACCACTCACAGGTGGCTCTCCTACTTTAGCGAGTACAATTACACAGTAAGTTTGATCGGCAGTGATAGACAAAACAGCAGGAGCTCATAAATATGGATGTAGAGTCTGAGAAAATAAATTAACAGGGCCTGGCCTCTCTGCTGCCCCACTTAGACTGTCAATTACGGACGTGACAGGAGCCTCGCGAAAGCGCCGCACAAGGATGACACGCGCGCACAAACACACACATGCAGACACATACGCAGTCATTAAACTGCGCATTTGAGGCCATTCTGGAGCCATACAGCAGTCACCTGCTTCATTATCAGCAGGAAGAGTTCATGCCTCATGACATGTATCAAGAGCTTGGTTATTAAGTAATGTCTGCTGCTGTACAAAAGCCAATGCAATGATCCATTTGTTGGGGAAAATTACAAAACTTCTCTTTTTTTTTTGTATGAAGGTAAACATTTATTTACTTGAAGCATGTTCTTTGCTTTTTTTTTTCTTTTCTTTTCTTTTCTTAGAGCTCGTAGATATTTTTAGTCCACGGACAGCACATGACAACACCAGAAGCCTTCATGTGGCTTCAGTGAGGAATGTTTTACTGGGTCACTGTTTCTTTTTCAGCTCATTTTATAAAGGTGACACTGAATTAAATTATGCATGCTGAGAAGATGAACACATTCTAAAAGGGCACATGGTGGAAGGATAAACAGTCAAGGATTCAAGACCTTTTTCTAAGATCATGCCCATGCACGTGTCTAATGTGCTTGTGTTGTGCATGAAAGGGTCAGCCCTGCAGTTTTGACACCAGCATTAAGTCACCTTTTGATATTAAAAGCTAGCTGCAAACACCTATTTGTGTCATGTTAGTAGAGAAGATGAAGATGCAGAGGGTTAGGGTTAGATCTGGTTCTTAAGAATATATACGTTTAGTTTGTTCATTTCAGTTTTGTGGTTTGTTCTCATTGGTTGCTGAATGTATTTAGTTAACATCATGGGGGGAGTATTAAATATGAATAAAACAGTATGCATTTGTGTGCTAATCAGTCAAAGGTAGGGCAAGCAATTATATGTGATCTCTAACCAAGGCAATTTTTTGTCACATTCAGTGAATATGTACTCACCATCCGCTGGCTCTCCAATACGTAGGTAAAAAAAAAAAAAAAAAAAGTCATACACAGCCCTGGCTTAAAAAATTAGGGAAAAAAGTAGTGGAGCCTTCTCCCTAAATCTTAACAAACATTTTTTTAGCTAGTCAATCTTCCAACAGATTTTATTTTTTATTTTTTTGCCAGAACTACTGTAACTGTTTCATATTCTTAGCTTAGTTTTAGATTGTTGGCTGTAGTTTCTCAGAATGCTCTTAGATAGTGTGTTTTAGTTGGCATGAAACTAAGACAGCTGTTCAAGATCTGTGATTCGTTCTTGTTATTGATGCATTGATGATGATATTACTCGCATAAGTTTACTGTTATTCAGTGTTGTGTAGGTGTAGTGGGTTCAAGACGGGGGCCTGTTTTCTCAGGAAGCCCTGTTGTAAAGTTTAAAATATCAAAATCAGTGACATTGTCCAGAAATCCCTTACCCTACCTTAGAAAAAAAAAAAAAAAAAAAAAAAATATATGTCACTTTTTAAAATTTGAAGCTAGACATTTAATTGTCAGCAAATTTCAATCATTAGGCATGATTACCACCCTGCATTGTATTTTCTTTTTTGTATATTTTTGTTAACTCTTACTTAGCTGTTGTATTTTTAACTGTTTTAGAACTGAGATCATTTGCAGCAGCTTTTAAAGCAAAATGCTAGCTGTTTGTGGCTAGCATTAGAGTTTTAAAGGTTTTTAGTGAGTGACATTAAGACATGCAGTTTTTTTTTTAGACATTAAATGTTACAGTCAACAAACTACAATAATATTGAAAAATACATACAATTTTGCACAAATTTTATAAAGTTAATAGGTACACCTTAAAGAAACTGCCTTTTGAATTGTTTAGAATTAATTCAGCAAAAGTACTTTTCGGTGCCAACACAGAGTTCTCTATGGATCTGCTGCTTATAGAAGGATGTGAATGTTAAAAGATTCTGAGAGTGATTTTTGGAGATATATCCAACATGTTTACCAGCTATAATGTTCAGCTGAAATAATAATCTAAAAGCCAAGCGAAAATGTCCTGACAACCTTGATTTATTTTTTCTTTAGTTAATCCTGGCCCAGCAATAAAAAACACAACACAAAATAAAAGACACCGGGAGGTATAACCTGCAAGTCCAAGGTTTCAGATACCTCTGAATTACAATCTATTGGCTAGTCCAGTAAATACAAAAAATAAAAAAATAAAAAAGAAAGAAAGAAAGAAAAAAATACCACCTGCAGCTATTGAAAATAAGAAAATAATTGGCTTCTAAGCATTTGAATAATGAATCTCACAAGTTGCCTTTGAGGATTTGAGCTGTGGATAAGCAGTCAGGTGCATGAACAAACAAGCCACCAGAGTATTACTGTACACACCATGTAAAACAAACGCGTATTGAAACTCAGCGTGAGACAGATGGAAACTTTTAGTTTGCTTCAGGGTTTTGTTTTGGCCAGGTGACTTAAGATTAGAAAAAAAGAAATTGTAAAACCCTGTCTATTACTAGCTTTTGTGCAATGTTTTGGCATCTGCAATGCCTTTAAACATGTTAATTGGTTGCTCCAACTAAACTTCCTGGATAGTATTTCATTGTTTCTGGCATAGCTTAAGGCTGAAACACCATGACCCCCACACCATCCGTGACTGCTTTTAGTCTGGATCTCCACTAAAAGTAGCCTCGGTTGTTACCTCCCAGTGGGGGGGTCAAATGGGATCTCAGTTCTAAACGGCTTTTTGTAGTGACCAAGAGGGAAGGAGACCAGTGTCTGCCAATAGAAATGATGAATTAGAAATGGATTGAAAACCTGTGACGCTCTGTCAATTTCCCATGATTATTGACTCATTGATAATTTTGTCTTTCAGCGAATTCGTCCAGCCAATGTCCTTGTGAGACATCAAATTGTTTACCAACTCTGTTTTCAGACAAAAAAAAAAGGTAAAAAGTTAAAACATGTTGCAAGAAAGCTGTCCACGTATTTAGATGCACTCAAAGCCCGCATTGTATATTGAACTGGATACTGAAAACTATAGTGCTTTTAAGACAACATTGTTGACAATGTGCGGTATGGATTATGCCACAAAGAATAAGTTGCCATAACGGGATCATATTGATCAGAATCATTGATGAAATACAGTAGGTTCTACCGCCCCGTGGACAAATTCAATTTTATTGATGGGAGCATGTTGAAAGGATCAAGTGCATACATATACCATGCTGCATGTAGGAGGAACAGGGGAATGGTGGTGGTGGTTTGGTGTGTGTGTGTGTGTGTGGTGTGTGTGTGTGTGTGTGTGAGAGAGAGTAAAGGAGACTTAACATATATACTGACTTTTTCACATCAGAGAAATGTGTATTATTAACCATTCAGCCTAACATGAATGATTAAAGCAACTGAGCAACCGCAAAGGATATGAAAATTAGGCTCCATAACCATAAGAAAATGAAGAGTATTTGCTCTCTCTGAGATGCTGAAGGTGTTTCCACTGCGGATACAGGCTGACACATCTCAGAGAAGCTTAAACAAACTGCACTAACCAGGCAAACAGAGAGGAGTTTATTTAAAATGATTAGAATTGAAATTACAAACACAAACTGCAGTGAAAGAATATTTTGGTCATTTTCTGGCTGTGGATTAACATAAACAAAAAGGTTACATTTTGCGACTTTTATGATTAGGGTGTCTTCTGCAGTTGGTTTAGTGAACGCAGCCGTAGAAGAGGGAGTAGATCAACAGGACTATGGTAAACTGTGTCAGCGGTGCATCTCTAATACTCACGTGTCTATGGTGAAAGTTTGTAAAATTACCAGGTGGAAAATGAGGCAGTTGTGGGCTGTAATTCTCTACTATTTGTCACTGTGGCTCTTCGCAAAATTAATACACACTCAAGTTTTGATTTAAGTGTGTCACACTCTGCCACAGTAGTTGGCGTTAATGCTGACTTCCAGCTTGTTCGCATTGAGCTTTTCTGGTTTACCTATGATGCTGCAAACCAAAACACCAAGAAAAAGTTTGGTTGAGCAGCAGCAGATTGGGAGAATGGTGAATGGTAAAGTGGACAGACTTATAGCTCTGAATCGTATTGCTCTGTATTGGTTCTCTTTCAATACTCAAGGTTCAAAAAGTATTATTTAGGTGTGTTAGTTCGACCATGAGAAGTTCAGTCTTGTTGGATTTCAGTTGGACTAAGATGTTCACATGCGTGAATTAAATTATTGCATTACTCTGATTGCAGTCTGAGTACTTCTTTTTTTGTCTTACGTCATGTAACGTACTGATTGCATGTGGCATTAGTTCCACATACACTCCTGCAACATACAGTGATCCCTTGCCAATTTCACGCTTTAAGTTCCGCGGTTTTAGTTATTTGCGGATTTTTCAGAAATACATAATAATATAATAAAAAAATCAAGAAAAAAATTGCAGAAATTCCACAATTCCCCATTAACCGAAAAAAATAAGGGATCACTATAAAAAAGAACAACAATGTTTATTTGACCCTGAGGTCCAAAAAGCCTAAATCTGGTTCTGTGAGCTGGTGTGTAGACCCTCCAGTATCTGCTGTGCCATATTTCAAATTTTCTTCTTCACTAAATTGATCTAGTAGTGTGCTTCCTCGTTCTTCTTCTGCAGTTTAAATGGGCAGAGGGCTATCTAGTTGTCAGATACACCACTGCATGGCACAGTTGACTTGTTTAAGGCCAAAGGTGTCATGGTTTGCAGTGGACAGAAGGAGGACCAAAGAGCAGGAGTTCCACAAAAGCAAAAAGGTTTATTAACAAAACATAAAAATCAAAATCCAAAATGTAAAGTTCAAAATACAAAAACATAAACTTAACTTAATTCAGGGAGATGACGAGAGGGAAACGAGCATGACTGCAAACATGTAACTCACAACAATGGACCCACAGAGAACAGGGGAAAATGACAGGACTTAAATACACAGAGGAACAAACGAGAGGCAGGTGCAGGGAATCAGGGTAACGAGGGGAAGGAAGCAAAGCAGAAAACAATAGAGACAAGACAGACCTTTCAAAGTAAAACAGGAACCACTAAAGACAGGGAGAGATGCCAACTTGACAGACACAGAGCACAGGGCTGTCATGGCCGACCCAGGCCATGACAAAAGGTAGTGTACTAGGTCTAATTCTACCAGTACAGTGTGTTTGGGGCAGATTCAACTTTTGCTTGCATTACACCAGCACAAAGGAACTTATGCAAAATTTGGCTCAGTAGGTCCCCCAATAGGTGTGAGGTTACGTCCCTTTTATGACACTGTCTTTGTCATCTCTGCTGTGACGTCCACTGTGGGTCATTGTTAATGTGTGACAGTGCTGTAGCGATGTGCAGTTGTTACCAGGGGCAACCAGGACAAGAGTCCCAAGTTACTTTGGCTAATTTTTGCTGTTTGTAGGGATCAGAAACAGCTACAGTTTCCTGAAAGTCAGCATTTATTCCACTGAAACTGATACTTTAACAGGAAAAAAAGTTCTACTTTCAATATATACTTCACTGCCTTTAGTAACCCCGATACCAGAACCCCAAATTCCCAAAAAAGAAAAGCTGTTAAGCAATTCAGCGAAATATAAAAAAAACATTTTCTTTTGGAGCATTTTAAAGGGCACTCATTATGGAAAAAAATCTTCTATGCTTGAAAGGATATGTTTGAGTTGCTAAAGTGACTGGCCAACTCAAAAACTGAGATAATACAGGCTTGTCACTTTACCGGTGCCTCCTACATCCTCCTCCTCCTGGGTCTGAAAATGTGTCAAGCAGGGACTAGCTTGGATTTTGACATCACAGATCCACTCCTGAGTAAAATGATTCAGCTTCCCCATATTTAACCTAATTTCACATTTGCTGCATTTACTGTTGAAGTGGATATAACAATTCTGTAACACCAATCTGAAACGAGACACCCCACAGAAGAGGGAGGTGGACTTGACTTAAGATTCAAACTCCACCCCCTTAAACCATCAGCATGGACAGAGGTGCAAAGAAAGAGCTGAAAAATAATTTTTTGAACTGTATTCTTGTGCTCTATTGACAAAATTGTGTCACAGACATTTTTTTAATACATCAGGGAATTGCGTGAACTCTTGAAAAATGAGTTCATGCAAACTATAGATGACATTCACTAATGTCACGCATCTGGATGCTTTGACAACAACATTGCTATTTTGTAGGTCAAGTTTCACACAACAGCGTAAATTTTTCATTCGTTTTAGACCAGTTGTGTGTTTTCACAAGTTACTAACATTGGTTGTCAGAAATGGATGAAAATCATCAGTAAACGACACCCAAACCACAACAGAGACACAAACACAACTCGTACAAGAAGAACAAAAAGGATTGGGCACTCAATCTGTAGATCTGTAGATCTTGCAATCTATAATTATAGTTTTCATGACAAAAGTGCCTAAACTTTGCAGGAACTGAAGACTGACACGTCTCTGGATATGGGCTACATTTGGTCAGCAGGAAACATCGCGATTGCAAGGAAGGTTTGTTGAAATTCATTTCATGATTTAACCATGTCACTTGTTTCTAAATCCTACTAAAATGTTTCATCAACACATTTAGCCTAGGCCTGCATACTTCACTGAGTCACTATCAGCCACAGTATCAGGAGAAATGAGTGATGTCTGTCTATGGTAGTCATGGTCATCTTACCAGTCTCTATCTGCAGGGTTTCCGAATGGGATCCTTTTACTTTCAAATGTCGGTCACCTCATTTCATTTCAAAAACAACTCTGATCAGTTCTGAATGTTTATTGAATTAAACAAATACTGTAATAAGTAGGCTAGGCTTGGCCTTGTTCTTGTCATGTCTGTCTGTAGTATTATTTCCCATTTGATTTGAGAAATGTTTAATCGAGAACCATAATTAGGCACAAATGTTATTAGTCTTATGTTTGATGAACTGGTCACTTTAGAATAATCCTGCAGGACTGAAATTTTTACCGTTAACTTGCATGATCCACATTTCTCACCGACGTCTGCTGAGATCTTTCGGCCGTTGATCCCTTCCTGTACCTGAACCTGTAGAAACCTCGCTTTCACTGATGGATCCAAGCTGCCGCATGTATGTGGCGTTTTCAGTGACTTTAACAGCAATTTCAGTTTTCTTTTCTGTTTTTCTGTTGTAAGATCATGTGAGAAAAGATAAGAGATAAGAAAAAAAATACAAATAAAAATGCTATTGATCTTCTTCACTGTTTAAAGTCCAAAAACAAAAATGAAGAACAAAAAACAAGACCACCCGTGTAACCCAAACATGGTGCCTGGTCTCATTATAAACAGATAAATAAAGCTTTCATGGTTATGTCGGCACTGGAGCCTTGATGCTGATTTTATTGGCAAACTTTTTGAGAGTGGGAAAACACACTCAAAAATCAGTAACACTCTGAAACGATGATGGCAGATCTAAATTATGGCTGTGAGAAGGTGCTAGATGGAGTACAAACGTCAGAAAGGGGAATCATGTTTCTAACATGAAAACAGAGGTGTTTTCTACATAACTGACCCTTTTTACCCCAATAACTGGCCACTCGTGACGCACTGAAATCTCACTAAATTTCTTTAACAGACCAATGCTTTTTTTGCTCTCTCTATTATTCCATTTTGGTTTTTGAGCAGAGAAAGAAAAAAAAATAATCTTTACCGTTTTCCCACTTTCTCTCTGTAATAGACAACCACAGAATGAGCACTTTCATGCAAATCTCTGAATTTGCTTTACTTGGACTTCAAATAAAGTTACACGTTTTAGGCTAGACTGCCTGACTCGAGACACAAACTTTTCCTGAATCTTCCAAAAGCACGCATTACGGCACAAGCATGGCGAGTCTTTTAAGTTCCTTACGGGTTTCACGTTTAAGGCCCTTAAAGGAAAGGACTTAATGCTCTGTCTAAACAAAAGACGTGGGTGATAAGGACGTTTTAAAATCTGAAAAAGATCTGCCGCGTGTTTGAATAGATGGCCAGATGGACAGGTTTTAGTAGCTGTGACAAAAGGATAGATTAGTGGTTAATCTTGTTGTAGGGTTTCTTCTTTCACTCGGAATCATTCCAGGAAACAAGAGCAGATTTGAAATCCATCCAAATCTAATTAAAAGCCTCAATACTAAAGGCTGTGCTTTTTTGACAGTTTGATTGGAGAGATGAGAGGCATTGTGAGGGAGGGCCTACTGTAACCATTTCACAGGAGGCTCCATGCAGTGTCGTTCCTTGGAGGGGGTTCCTTTTGTTGTTACTGGAGACAGACAGGCATTCCTGATAAATGTGAAAATGTGTCAAAACTCAGGAGGGAAGCCGGGAAAGTACTAGAGGTAAATTTGGCCTACTTGGGCATCATTACATCTATTGTGTGGCTGTCAGTAAGTTCACACACATCGTACTGTATTTTTACTGATACAGAGCCTTCTTTGTAAATTAGTTCACCTTACATTTTCAGTGGGGGGTTACTGTGCAATCTCCACTCGTCCGCTGGAGTTTAGCGTTTCTCGTGTGCTCTCCATTCTCAAGAATCTTTTGTCCAAATAACAGAACTCAGCAACACCTAAAATAACCGCAGCTGGACTGCAGACTCCGAAGTAACTGGGCACGAAGCCACAAGGTAATCCGAGAGAGCATCTGGCTTCACATGGACAGGACTTCAAATGCTGTCTGACCAGAGGAAGAAAAAGGAGGGAAATCAATATTTCTTTACAGGCCTGGGAGACCGAGGCCTTGCTTAATGCCCTAACAACATGCTTTAGCGCGTTGCCTGTCCCGTAAACCTATCGGATCTCTGCAATCTCGAACTCTGCCCGGCGACAGGCCCTCCCAGGCCCCCCGCTCTCACTTCCCAGTCTGGCCCCTGCAGTCCCAGCCCTATGCAGCCCCATGTTCCGGCCTTTTCAACCTCTCGCTCCCCAGCCTCCGCAGCAGCAGCAGTGCTGTTAGCATTGTTAATGGCTATTGTTATGAATGAGGACCTCTGCTCCGGTTTCTTTATTGGCAGGCCCGGGCAGGCAGATGGATAGGCTGCTACTTCTTCTCTGCTATCAGGACAGCCCAGACACTGGGCCCAGGACTGGCGGAACAAAGTAGGAGGAATGATGTCCCAGTGGGGTGAAAAAGGGTGAGAGCAACCAGAAAGGCAGAGAGGAGGGAGCGGGGAATGGGATGAGGGAATGGAGTCAAGGGAAGAGGGCGTCAGTGACAAAAAAACAGAATAGGAGGGGGCAAGAGACAAGGGTGAAGGAGCAAGGGAGCAATAGAAGGGAGCAGGTCTCTCCTCCCCTGAATAAATTTGGAGCTCCATTGTAAACCGTGTAAGAGAGGAGTGTGGCTGCTGTCTGTGGCAGAGACCTATATTCTCAGCAGCCTGTGGAGAAGAAAAGAGGAGGGGTGAGGGGCACACACTGCCCCCGTTGCTGGCCCCCTGCCGAACACCCCCCTCCCCCCACACAACACACACACTCCCCCCCACACCCCGTTCCAGCACCCCTGCCTGGTGATGAATGGTGGTACTTGCTGAAAGTGAAGCCTGCTGGTGAGCCTTGGCTCAGGCGAGGAGGCAAGGGGAGACTGCTTGGAAGATCATGGGGACAAACTCAGCAAAAGGCTGCCCTTCAGTCGCCCATATTCTTCACCAAGATGGCAAGCCCGCCGCTGGCACGCAACAACAGAAATGGGTGACAGGGGAGAGGGGTGGGGGGGGGGATAAATAAATAAATAAATAAATAAAAGAAATGAAAAAAGAGGTGGAGCTTAAGGGTAATTGACTCAAAATCAAATAAACTTTGATTATTTTTCTTTCCTCAACACTTGCACCTTTTAAATAGCAGGTGTTAAGATCTCACTAATAAAAAAGTCCTTCAGGAGCTTACATATTGTCATGTTTTATAAAGTGGGAAAGCTCCTGTTCACTATTTATTGATCATGATCCCGCCATCATAAATTGCTTATTGTGTAATGTCAGCTCAAGACATTTGCTATAACTGCAAAAATGAAAAAAAAAAATACTAATTGCTTGCTGAAATATTGAATGACCATAGGCTGACTCCATCAGAAAAGATGCTGTATTGTAGATATTTTTATTTCCATGATACTGTATTAAAAAAAAAAAAAAAAAAAACAACATGTTGGCATGGTAAACAATAACATCATATAGCAAACTCTCTGACTCACTCAGTATCCCGTGTTTGATTTTTTTTTTCAGTTCTCACAAAGTAAGAAAGTGGACACTGCTCTGAGGCAGACCCTGGCGTATTAGAGAAGGAGACAGAGATGGAGAAAAAGTAGGAGGAGATACGGAAAGAGCCTGGGGGCTGGCCTCTGTCCCAGCTCCCCCAGCCTCTCTGGAAACCCGCCATCTGCCACAGCTGCTGCCTGGCTTTAACTGCCACTCTAATTGACAATGAACCCAGAGCCCTGTGATAATTGTGGCTGCTTGGTGACTTGGGCAGGTAATGCCTCCCTTTCAGGATTTATCAAGCCCCATCTGTTCTTCATAGTGCTATATGTGGGAGAAAAGGCCCCCTACCCAACCATCGCCACTCACTACTACTTCATCCCCTTCCTCCTCCTCCTCCTCCTTTCCCTCCCAATACCCCCTTCTTGCAAACACGCACGGTCCTATTCTGTTTAGCTGTGCGTTGTCATAGTATTCTGCACCCTAACGGCTCCTCTGTACCCCCCCCCCCCCACCCCCCCCACGCGCTCCCCCTCCGGTTGCTGTGCAAATATTGGCCTTTTTTTGTGACGGGATGCTTATTAGAAAGCAGCTCCATGACCTCAGGGAAGGCCACACCCACTGGAGGGCACAGCTCCGAGGCTAAGTTTATTTGTTCAATCATTAACTAAAAATAAAAGACTGCTTGCAGTTGTCTTGAACACGCCCCTTTTTCCTGTGTTGTGTGGGATGAGTTGAGTGCTGTGCGCAGTGTATCAACAACAACTGCAAGACAGGGTGGGGTGGGCCCGGAGTGATATAACCTCACCCCCAACCCTTGCCAACGGCGCACCACCCCTACCGTGTGGATTCGATGGTGCCCATCTTTCTCACGAGGGGGAACAATTGAGATATCTGCAGCGTTAGCAGATGTTGTGTCCAATATTGTTTGATTATTGCTATGCTCAATCTTTATAAAGTCTCCTCCCCATCCGTCCCCGTGTTCTGAGTTGTCATCTGTTTACAACGCTGCACATTTAGCTTGTCGAAAATTGTAATGCTGATAAATTGATAGATGATTCCTGGATCATTCTTTATGTAAATAACTGACAAATTCTGATACGAGGCTTATAAGCGTGCGCCGGGCAGAACTTCCAGGCCTGCAAGTTAAGCACTTTTCTCCTGTCAATGAACAGCTGTTATTCAGATGGAGATCACTGCATCAACAGACAGTCTTCATACTCAGAACCAGCTCTGAAAGCCGTGCTGAATCTGTACGTGAGCAAAAAGATGTGCTCTCTGATATGGTTCCATCTGAGGATGCAGACAGGAAGCGCAAACATCTATGAGCACTGAGGGCCGCGCCAAATGCTCTTTTTCTGTTGCCAGATTAATGTCAGATACTGGCAGATAACAGGAAAATATGTCATCTTTACTTTCCAGAAATGGACAGATCTTGGCCATGTGCTGCCTAATTGTGGGCAGTGTTTTACCATCTGTTAGGAGGAGATATAATTTCAGGCAGAGTGGTCAGATTGGATACATATTAAATCTATTTATTTATACATACGATTTCAGTCGGGTCATCATTCAGAGGCACAGTTCAGCCTGAGTGTAAGTTTTTTTTTTTTCCCCTCATATTTGTACTTGATTATTGAATGGTGCTTAAAATATTTGTAATTTTATTTCACGACGTACGCAGATTCAAGCATCCTTTCCTGTTTGTAAACTCTGCATAGGAAACATGTTTTACAAACCATTAAGCTCGCAAATTTATTCACACAAATAAAACCAGCCATCTGTAATTTAGCATTATTTCAGTGCATTAGGAACAGAACATTTAACTCCACCATAATTTCAGGCTTTGAATTAGAGCTTGGATGAAAAGGCACTCTAACAGGAGTGCTGTGTGGACACGAATATAACACAAGAGTGGGAAAATGTCATGTGGAGAGTTTATGAATATGGAACAGGGTTACGTTTGAGACACAGGACAGTGTTCAGTGTAGCTATCATCTAGTTCAGTTGTATAGAGACTGATGTTTGAATATGAATGGGATGCGAAAGCAGAAGATGTATTATTGCTGTCCTAGAAACTGCATGTGCAAAATGAAATAACTTTTCACTTTTTACAGAGATTATGACATGAGATCGCTTCATTCTAAAAGGAGATTTACCAAATTATTTCCAATCTGGGTCTAAATCATCGCTGTATCCTTTAATAATACCCCATCACTTTCAGTGCAGATTTCAGGATTTCAAGTGCAAGGACATTTTCAGGCCTTAAAAAGCCTACACTCTCAAGATTTAGCAGGCATGCAATACCGAAAGATTTTTTCTCCTCTCTTACACAGTTGCAGACATGCACTCAGACACACTCAAAAATGCATCCTGCTGACAGCCCACCACTCCTAATCCTTCCTCATCATGGCTGCCTGAGCCCTCAGGGTTCTAGTCATTTGGTGTATGTGTGTATCTAACACCAGAAAATGATGGTGCAGTGTCGGGCAGGTGTTGGTGTGCGTGGATGTTGGTGCGTTTTTATGATACGACTAACCTACATGGTGTTCACTAGCAACCAAAATGGAACCTAATTTCACCTGTCTCACCTTTTTTAACCAAAAATTTCACTTTATTAGTTGTATTATATTATTTAGCTTTATTAGATTACTGATGTGACGGGGATTGTGTACAGGAAATGCTTGAGGATTCTTTTATAAAATTGCAAGTCAGTCTCCATTGTTATCACTTCTATATTAAATGTCCAACTATGCAGATGAAGTAATAGTTTTTACATCCTGGCACACAGAACAGTTTTGGTCTTCATAGCCAGATCTCAGATCCATGACAAACTATGTATGCAGAGTTAAGCCTGATATATACTCGAATGTCAGGTCGTCTGCGTCACCTACGCAGACGACGCAGAGATGCCCCCCCCCCACCCTACGCCAACATTACGCAGACACTCCGGTGCGCCTACCCAAAATTGTAGGCCGACGCAGACAGTGTCGCGGAGAGGAGAGAAAGGAGGCCTCTGATTGGTCAATTCTACATCCATGTAGAAAAGAGCGCATTGAAGAAATGAGGAAGTACCCACATCTGTACGATTCTGGTTCTCCACACCACAAAGACAGCACATATTCTAGTAATTCATGGAGGGAGATTGCGATGAATGTGGGTCTGGATACGGCCGAGACGGTGAGGAAGTGGAAAAATGCAAGAGATAAGTTTAGTAAGTTTAGCTAGTTCGTGATTGTCCCCATCTTGCGTTGTGGCGTAACATAGCGGAGACCGCGCGAGTATAAATCAAAGTATACATGGTCCTTTAGGGGCATGGCTTTTGATCTACAGTAGTTTATAGTGTTAACAGGTAGCTGTCATCACATTAGCTACTTAGCGCTTAGCATTTTCAGTGAATTTGACATTTGAGCTGTGGATTAAAAGTTTAGAGAATATGGTCACTCTTGTTTTAAAAATGGGGCTTGTTGTGCTGTATACAGTTGACACCAGAACGTTTACATTAACTGTATAAAAAGACACATAACATTTTATTTCTCATGATCTGACATTAAATTAGAATAAAGTTTTGCTGTTTTAAGTCAGTTTGGATTACCAAAGTGATTTCTGCTTGCTAAATGCCAGAATAATGAGACAAAGAATTTTTTTCTTACTTCTCTTTAAAGTCAGAAGTACACATTCATTTCCATAGTGTTTGGTAACATTGTCTTTAAACTGGGTGACTTGTGTCAAATGTTTTGGGTTCCTTCCACCAGCTTCTCACAACAGTTTTCTGGAAATGTGGTCCATTCTTGCTGACAGAACTGGTGGAATTGCGTCAGGTTTGTCGGCCATCTTGCCTACATGCCGCTTTAGCTCTGCCCAATGTGATGGCCACTACAAAACATTGACAAGCTGATGGATCACCATCAGCTTGCCATTCAGGTCAGTACAGTTCTGTTAATAACCCATTTGTTTGAATCAGGTCTGCTGAGGCAGGGAAACATCTAAGATATGCAGGACTGGAGTTTGAGACCCCTGCTCTCGCTGTTAGCTGCTACCTTCCAGCAACCAGATCAGCTGAGTCCTCCGGTAGAGTCGTCTTTGCCTCTGTCCATTTTAGAACCCTTCCTGACTAAATGGACCACTAGCCATGGGTAGCTAATCTTTGTGACCGCATGTCCAAGAACAGCTCAACTAGCCCTTTTTTCAGTTCTGACAGCCATTTCAGATGTTGTTTTGGTAGTGACATCTAAAATGAGGATGGATGGATAGATTTGATAAAAAAATTAATCTGATTAGTATCATAAGTTAAAGCTAAAGCTGAAATAGCTAAGTTTGGTAACTGAGCTAAGGCAGGCGTGTTCCAGGTGGCTTCCAGGTTTGCTTGTGCTGCTTATTTGCTCGTTTCTGGATTAACTTGAGTCAGGGAGAGTCTGCTCTGGTCATCTAGAAACCTGGAAAATTTGGGCTTCAAACCTAACTCTTCAGAAAACCTGTAGGTGACATCATAGAGGGTTTGTTCTTCTTATACAGTCTGTGGCTGGAATCTCCACCATAGCACACCTCCCAAGAAATGTAACTGTGTCAGGTTGATGTCAAACGTCTCTGATCGGCTTGTATTTCTTTCTACATATTTCCCAGAGCCACTGCAGCCATCCATCGCTAGCCTAGCCTCAGTCCAGTTAGTGGCTCAGTCTGAAAAGCTGACACCAGCAGAGGTTGGATTCCAACTGGGACGTTGACTCTTCCAGGTTGGTCTTGAATTGTGTTAGGGCAAAGGGGGCTCACCTGAAGCATGCAGCCTATGGCCAGCTTCAAAGTCAACCCAGAGCAGGTCACAGCGGTCTGATTAAGTTACGGTTAAGAGAACAACAAACCATATTTTTAAAACTGGAATGATTCGTACCTTGTAATTTACAGCTCACGTGTCAAATTTACAGAAAACAGTGAGAGCCAAGTAGTTAAAGTGTGAGCTAGTCATTAACACCATAGACTGCAATTCAGCTGTCACTCAAAAAAAAAAAAAAAAGTGCTACTAATCATGAATAAATTTGTGGCTCTATAATTTTAGAATTCTACCTGATAGGGTATAATTTTTTCTTGGATATCAGACTAACATGTATGATCAACACTGAAAACAAAAAAATATATAATGTTACAGCGATCAGTCTAGAGAATGTTGTTCAGCATTGTAAAATATACAGCAGGTCCTAAATCTGTCAATACCTGTCTTATCTCATGTGATTTTATTCATAGCCAATCATGCTCACTCATGAACATGACAATTTTCCATTTGAGGACTACAGAAAGTTTTAAAAACACCAGAGACAAAACTTGAGCTGTAAATTGCTAGCAGCGGGTCGGAGTGCCTCCACCTTTTGTATTTATGGATGGTGTTTTTATGCCCTTTTTTCATGGTAATAACTTGCACATGTTCTGTAAAGAAACAGTCTATATAAAAGCTTTGAGCAAAGGATGCTATAAGTTGGATAATTAGACTGAAGGGAAAAAAAAAGGTTACTCTGAGATCTCTGAGTCATGAGTGAGGACAAAGGCAATGACATGATCTTAATCAAAATGACAAGAACATTAAAAATGTAGCATTGCTCAACACAGGCAAAGATAAGAATCGATTTGGGCTGCTGATGATGGTTATCATCATTAATTATTGAATTAGTTCTCCATCATACACTGTAAGTGCACTGCTGCATCCTTCAGGGAAGGAATGTGTTCTCTCTCCTAATGTACATATTTACTACCCACCTATACCTCTACATAATGATCTCAAGCTGCATTCACACTTACAACTTCTGCATGCAAACTCAACACATCTTTTTTCTTTGCGTGTCAGATCTCAGCTGACTGGTTGTGTGTCTTGCTCACTGGAAAGTGTGTCTCCGTCTTTCCGTAAAAATCTGCTGGCAGATCGTGAACGTTAACGGTGTAATTGCCCACATCTGCAGCTGTCTCTCGTAACTATTACAGAGTTCCATGCGTAGTGAGCCTGTGATCCTCAGAGCCTGCGGCCCATCAGAAACACTGTGTCCCTCAAGGTGCATTAAGCCGACGGGCAGGGCTTTTTTGCTGAGGACTGAGGCTTAGCTATCTTCTGCCATGGCCTCCCAGGATGCCCTGCTTAGACAGAGGAGCTCCCCACTGACCCCTCAGTTACAGGGGCTTTGTGATTAGCAGCGCTCCCCGTACTTTGAGGCTGTCACAGGCCACTGCTGTGGGGATGGATGGGCCTGGATTAGCTCAGGGGAGAGCAGAACTATTCAGCACTTCACACAGCTAAGAGGGGATTCAGGATTCTGGTCACTGCCCATTGGGAGAGGGGGTGAAGCTGAGTGTTTTAGAGGGTATATGTGTATGTACGTGTGTCTGTCTGATGTTTGAATTAGAATTATTGAAACACAGATTAGAAAGCTTTGAAGACTTTGAATATTTAATCTCTACAGTACATAATAACATCAAAAGAGTTTGAGAATCTGAAGAAATCTCTGTGTGCTAGAGACAGGGTTTAAAATTTCTATTGGATGCCTGTAAATTGTGGGCCGTCCAGCCAAAACGCATGATTCTGTAATGAAACTCACCATACAGGCTCAGCAACGCTCACAGAAATCATTGTCTAAGTATAGTGTTGCTCTACTTTAAAGCTAAAGCTAAAGCCGAATCTCTTTTCAAAAAGAGTCTTTTTCATGTTGTGAAATCTTTCAGAGCATTTTTACATACAGCGGGACACAATGCTAGATTAATCCAGCCACGAACAAAATGCTAATCAGAAGCTCAATCATCTGCGAACAATAACCAGCCGACACTAAATATGAAGATTCTTGTATAGGCCACATGAAAAGCAGCCCTGCAGGTTCCAGGTGTCATTGATAGCAAAGCATTGTGGTGCTTCATTACCATATGCTTTAGCCATTGTCATTAGTCTGCTATTTGTCGGTCAAGGGACCCTGACACCACAGGATGACGCACTCATTTATCATAAATACACAACAGTGATCCGGGCACTTACAATGAAACCCTGCAGCTCTGCATTTGAATTAATTTCTTTCAACATTACTGTTTATTTGTTTCATTCCAAGATCTCTTACTTGCTCTGGGGTTTACCAACATAATATACATACATATTTGTAAGTCTGATTTTTTTCTATTATGAGAATCATTTTTCTCTTAATTGCATGCATGTGTAAAGATAGAAGCCTAAATTTAATTTTCAGGCTCTACCAATTGTGAAGATTGCCCACTCTTAACATGTGTGTAAATGTATAGCATCTTTAACTAACACGTTCTGAATGCCCTGCCATGGTTTTAAAATGGATCTCCTTTTTTATATGCCAAAGATTTTTGCTACAATTGTAACGTTGTGAGCAACTGTCTCATATGGAGGGACAGGCAGATAGAAGCACCTCTCAGGCATCTTGACTTAGCTCGGATTAATAGTTTCTGACAGCCAGATTTATCATTGGCTCATCTGTTCTGTTTACACTGTTTAATTGTTTGACAGTTCCTGTTTAAGCCGTGTCACTTCCAATCCTCTCGGTTTCCCTTTAAAAAAAAAAAAAAGAGGAGCTTCCTTTCAATAAATGAGCTTTTGGAATTTACCAGAGCTCTCTCTGCTGTTTGTAATTGAGCAAAATGCAGCTGTCCAGCTTCCTGCGGGAGTCACTCGCATGTCCTGTGATTGAGGTCAATCAACACTTAAAAACAATTTTTACGGATCATTGGTGTGTGTGTGTGAGTGAGGGGACAACTTTCAATTCCCCTGCAACCAGTTACTTTTAACCAGACACCTCAAAGTGGGCCGACTGAGCATCAGCTGAACCTCTGAAGTCTGCCATAAATAAGATGGTTAACAGAACCTGAAGCAATCCAGTGATCCTGGATTGCTTCTCTGAGAACCTCGATATATACAGGTCATTGACTTAAGATGACTTATTAGCACACACACACACACACTGCAGGTAATGGAAGCATAGCTATGCAAGCCTGCACTTTGCATGCTATGACTATTCAACCTTCAACCACTCCTGTGTGACTGAGAACAGCGGACTCAGGGGAGAGAATGAAACAGCAACAGTGAGAGAGAGCAAACCAGACAGCCAGAGGGTGGAAATGTTTGGTGGAGAGAGTAAAAAAGAGACAGAGAGGAGCCCTGCGAAGATGAAAGACAATGCAATCAATAAGATATGTAAGATAACAAATAATGCCCTGGGTATCTCATTAATCATAACATAGGCTTATTATGCTGAGCACAGGTCTATGAAGCTGTGTCACTTTGGTTCTTTTTATTTTAAATATCAGCAAAGGTGAGATAAGATAAAACACTACAGAGACAGTATTTTGTTGTAATTTCAGCAAAATATGTGAAAGAAGGTCACCCACCTCTCTATAATTATGCCACATTAGTGGCAGCCTGTTGTAGTGGCTCTGGTCAAACCGTTTTTACTTTTTTTTTTCCCCTTCTTGAGGTTTCTTCTTCACTACTTTTTAAAAACTTTTTGTCTTTGCTGGTTTAAATCTGTCCCTGAGATGATTTCTGTTTTAATTTTAACACTTCCTGACATCTGCTATGCTGAATAACAATTGCAGCCAAAAAAACGCTGCAAGGCCAGCTGGTACCTTGAATTAGACCTCCCACGAGTTGAAGAGGAATCATTGTGGATGTAAAGCAGGAGCAAAACAAAAGAAAAAAAGAAAAATCTTATCTTGATTGCAATGAGGAATGGAAGATTGATTGGAAAATAAAATGGATGAGCTTGACACATTGACAGAAACAGCAGTCAGAATATCAAAAGTGCAGCATTACGTGTTTCAGTGGGCCATGGCTGCAGGGAAATATTCCAGACTCCAACACCTCTTATCCCAGCTCTCATTCTATACAAGTAGACTGAGACTGCAGGCAGAGCAGTAAGAGTAAACAAGGAGGGATTGCAGTGCTTGTTAACCACAGGAGTGTATAGAACATTTTACGGTGAAGAAGCAACAGACCCCAAACACTGAACTGTTCCATCCAAGGTGATTACCAATAAAAATTCATATTCATTACTTGCCAGTGCTGCATATGATGTGGGCTGCATTTACACTACAGCGTTCAAGTGACTGAATTCCAGTTTTTTTTTTCCCCCCTCCCATATGGCACAGACCAGATACAAACAGTGGATGCGTAACCAATAAAAAAGAGCAGGGATTTGGATATTCTCAGACTGGTTTCAGGCCTCATTCAGATGTGAAAACAAATCAGATGTGAATCAGATGCGTGCATTTCTCTTGTTCCCTAAGTGAACACATCAGGTTTTGCCATTAATGCGAATCATACGTAAACTCAAGTGTACAGGATCTCCTCTTTTTTTTCTCTGCTTTAAATGTGCCTAATCATTTGCTGACCTGCAAGAATGCTTTGGAAAGCAATGGCTTTGGTAATATCTTCTATTATGTTTTTCACAACTTTGAAAATAATGAGGCAAACTGAGCTTCCATTGTAGCCATTAGCTTTTACTGAACCAACAGAGCAGAGGAACAGTGACGAGATGCATCAAGTGTGCTAATGGCATTAGGCCCATATACTATATCTTCTTATTCACCTGTATTAATTGCACATTTATTGAAAATAGTTTTTGAGGTTTTTTTTTTCTCCCTTTGCAGCTAATTTTCTCCAGGTTGGTAGTCGAGTCTACATTGCTTCCCCAGCTGGTAACCTAGTGTAAATGCAGATTTCAAATATGGGTCAGGTTTAAAGATGATATCAGCAGCTTATTAAAAAAAAAACTCAGATGTAGGTATCACATTGGAATTGGGCTTTAAGAGCTGTAGAACCATTGCACAGCCATTTTCTGGGCAGGTGTTCCTAAGCTACAAACAACACCTCAATGCATCCATAGGCCATCTTTGGCATCTGGTATTAAAACCTGCCCTGACTGATCCTGATCACAGATGGACAGCCTTAAGGACAGATATGACTAGATATTAGATCCCATCACTCAAACCACATTTAGAGGTGGTCTGGGGCAAACCACATTCTTCTTCACAGCATAAATACAGTACATCCTTCTGAAGGATGTACTCAACAATGGCATCATATTAAAGTGCGAGCTGGAGTCATAACAACCAACAGTAATACATAACTTCAACTTTGTGTCTCTTTCATTTGCTTTTTCTTTAGGTTTTTGTCATTTTCCATTTCTGTTTTGATCCTATCTTTATTCTTGCATGTTTCTGGAAGTTTTCTCATTGCTGTTGTTGTTGTTGTATCTGTATTTTTTTTAATCTCATAATTAAAGCTGGAAAGGAAAAAAAAAAAGTCCAACAGACAGAGGGTGTTATTATGTTTCCTTCGTGAATATCTGCCTCCCGCAGGTTAGAGGCAGAAAGTCTTAGTCTTTGCAAGGGTAAATCATGTATCTGTTTATTTCCATATCTGTCTGGGGAGTGAAATCTGATCTCAAGTTGAGACTCAAGATGCATGTGGAGACATATGTTAATGCCAGGTGTGAACAGATGCACTGAGAGGTGTCCACTTGTGATCAGATCACTTGGGATGGAATTTAATACCAGGTGTAATCGGGGCTATAGCTATCAATTCCCTTTTGAGATTAATCACATATTCCACAATTCTATGTCTATCTCATGTCCACAGTGTCTACTGTTGCATATAAACATATAGGACCATTTCGTTTTAAAATTTTCCTTGCTTCAAGAAAAATATAGAAAAAATATGCACATAAGGTATAAGAACAGTTTTCTGTTGCATATCAGTTTGGACGAGAGTCTGTGAATTGCAGTGTGTTATTGCAGATTACACTGGACCCTCTGTCATTCTTCCCTTCATGCGTAAGAGGAAGTAAATGATAGCTTATCCCTCAATGCCCTTGAAGGCAAGGTGTCCCTACACAGTATATCCATCACAATCAACGCCAGATCATTTATATCAAATGCCTTCGTCTTTTTTTTAAAGCTACAAATGAGGGAGTACATTTAAACAGAGCAATAAACGGCGATTGTTGCGCACAACTTGTCCTTCTAATTTATAACCAAGAGCAGGGCACTTGGCTAAGGAGAGAGGAAGGTTGGGAGTCCAGATGCATAATGACCTGCATGTTTTCACCTGATCTCTATTCTCTGGGTGACGTGGCTGTCTGCCATGAAGGTGCATAAAACCCATTACCAGACACCACGGTTTACAAAGAGTATCGCTTTAATTTCCGTGCAATGCAATGTCTGTTAGTCTTCCCATTAATCTTGATGACATTCTAGCATGATAATTTATTTATATATGGATAAAAATCACTACTTTGAATACGGAATATAATACAATTAACAGTTATTTGCAATAGAATATGGCTTGTAGTAACGAGTGGGATTGTGGTCCCTAGATATCAGCGTCAACACCTAGTGTAAACGTTCAATAGGGTCCAAGATGTGAACTGAAACCATTTTGAGTTAGAAAGGAATATTGTGTTTGTAGCAAAAATGGCAATTAATGTTAGTACTTGGGCCAAAAATCCATCCATCCATCTATTATCTATGCCCGTTTAATCCTATCCAGGGTCACGGGGATCTGCTGGAGCCTATCCCAGTTCTCTTCTGGTGAAAGGCAGGGGTACACCCTGGACAGGTCACCAGTCCATCGCAGGGCCACATGTAGACGAACAATCATGCACACTAACAATCCCTCCTAAGGGCAATTTAGAGCCAACAATTAACCTAACATGCATGTCTTTCGACTGTGGGAGGAAGACGGAGTACCCAGAGGAAACCCACGCAAGCATGGGGAGAACATGCAAACTCAACACAGAAAGATCCCTGCCGAGGTTCAAACCAGGAACCATCTGGGGGCAAAAGTCCTACATCAAAATAAATTGTCATTTTAAGCCTCTGACAAGACTCAGCAATGTCATTCCACTGAAGTGATGGTACAGATAGGGTCCCAACAGATAATTAGAAGTAATTTCAACTAGTATGTGTACAGAAAATTTAGAAAAATCTTATCTTTCTACAGGTATCTTCATACAATTGCTGTCAGTCGCCTTACTACATAATAATAGTTGTAGACCTATGGTTGTTTTAACTCCAGAATGTGCCTTTAAGTCTCATCTAAATATTGATATGTATGCGGTCAGCTAGGGCTGTAGCAATACACTAACCTCACGATATGATACGATACGATATATTTGGCTCACATGCGATATATATCGATATTCATCTTACAATACATTTACATCATTTTCAACGGGACAAAGTGATTTTGGTGACATCTTGTGAGTGTTCCAATAACTTTGTTTGTATTAATTGAACTGAAAGCATCAATTACACATTATATGGCTGACAGGCAGCCTGCAAATGCTGGACAAAATGAATAAAAGATAATAGGATATCGGGGCTCCATCACGTTCACCATGCGCCTAAAGCCGGCATTTTCCACCACTGAATACGGTCTCAAATCCTGACAAATAAAGTAGGCAATGGACTCCATAATTTTCTGTGACCTAGGTGAAGTAGATGAAAACTGGTGGCAACAACCAGTTACCATTACCTTGTCCTGGTGGTGACGTTTCAGGTGGGCTCGCAGGTTGGTGGTATTTCCAGAGTACTTCACGTTTGTGTGACACAGCTTGCAAACCACCATACTTTTGTCTAAATCTTCACTTTCCTTTTTCTTTTTAAAACCGAACTGCTCCCACACATCTGCTTTTAAGCATGCAGGTGCTGGGTTTATACTCACCGCCATTCTCCTGACTGACTCAGCTCTGAGACGAAGCTGGCTTCTGGATAACTTGTTAGAAATGCTCTACAGCGACACTAGCGGCTGGCTTACTTAATGGCTCTTCGTGCGGGACACGGGGGTTTTGAAGGGAGCTTAGAATATCGATACCCGCGGCTGAAATATCGATACTCCCTGGGGAAATAAAATATCGACATATATTGCAGAATCGATAAAATCGCCCAGCCCTACTGTCAGTCACCAATGACTTAGAAACACTCTGCTGAACATATCATTGTCATATAGTCTTTATTTTGTACATTTTTGTCCTTAGAGCTCCTCCACATGTATCCTCATCCCTAAAATGGGCTATAAATATCTCATCACACTATGAATCATTAAGAGAGCTGCTGGGAGAAAGTCCCCACTTCACTGGCAGCCCCGCTGAAGACATTCCAGTGACATATCTACATTACAGAGCATTTACACAGTCCACGATTACCAAGCACATTCTCCATGCAGCCTAGAAGGTGTTTACTACAAGGGTAGCTTCTTGTAGACTAATGCTCATTCACACACATGTTGTTGCAGCTGTGTTTTTTTACACTAAATCCTCACAAATGCCACCTAGTGCAGCATGCCAAATGACTTCCCTTTTCACATTAGTCTAACTGCAGACAGAGAGAAATGTTACCTTCATCAGACACTGATCAGTGAGTTCCACAACACTGCCTCTAAATGTGTAGGTGCATGTATGTATTTCTTTCATGAATTGGAAATTTCCCAGCCCTGAATATTGGTATAACTAATGGCATATTGTTTTCTGAGTTACAAAGATGGATATGGCGCAAGCAGTGCCGCTGCATAAATAGGTGAGGCAGACGCTGCACATTAATAAACTAAGTCTCACATTTGTCTTTTTGCATGTGATAGGTCGCTGCTGGTTTTAGTGGTGGATTTGCTGCTTAAACTAGCAAAAAAAAAGAAAGTGCTGCTACAGCTTCAAAATTCAGGCACTGTCCTTCCTGGTTTTCAGCAGACACAAGGTATATGCTTGATAATGCTTCTGCTACTGGCATTGACCCAAGTCCCTGGTAAGTTGTAACTCACCTATAAATATTTCTGAGGATGATTAATGCAGGAATCATGTCGGCTTTTTAGGGCTCAGTTCTGCAGCTGTTTTTCGAGGTGTGAGCATGCATGTTAAGTGCTACCCTAAACAGGGCAGCCTGGAATGACTTGTGAAGTCGAACATAGTGGTTTCTTTGATATGACTTATGCACACACACACACACACAAACACATAGAACCAATCTGAATTTGATCCGTCCTACCATACCATTTCAGTGAGCACTGAAATGCTTGAATGAAGATGGATAGGATTTCCTGGAATGCAATCTAGAGGAGACTGCCTGGTCATTGTCGGACCCCATCTTGATTTCCATGCTTGTTTCTCACCCGGCCAGCTAGTGGTGGGTCTAAATGTGATGGACTTTACATGCCCTTGATGTGAAAAGGGAAAGGGAAATTACCCAGGATGGTAAAAATGATCTAAGCATGCATTCACGCCTTTGCAGATGTCCAAGACAAGGATTCAGTCATTTTGGCCTTTTGCCTGTCCCTTATCCAACAACTGATCAATATGTCATAGAGCACAGCCCAATCAAAGTGAAATACTCAGGACACGCCTTCTCATAACATATTTGCTGCCATAAATGTAAAGATTAACGATAACAAACGACCAAGTCAGTCTTATGTATGCCCTGACGCACTCTCAATGCATGAAATTTCGGGCTCGCTGCTGCCTGTCTTCAGGTTCATTACCTCCACACGGAGGCATGGGGGTTTCAATCATACCAACCCAAAATATCACCCCCCAACCAGCCTCTAAACTCATAAACACACACAAATGCACGCACACACACACCCCACCTCCTCCACTCATAATGAAAACATAGGTTAGGCACACATTAATCAATGCAGACACCAAGTTCTATGAAATCTAAATGGGGTAAACATCCCTTGAGCATTCATTACCAGTTTGTGTCAGGCTGCAAAAAAGAAATAAAAAAAATAGAAGAAGAAATACATTAGTATATTGATTGTAATACGGTTTTTATAGGTGCCAGCCTATACAAGAAATGGGTTATACATTCATCCATTATAAAATACCCATGACTTTTGAGTTACCTTTACAAGAATACAACACCCATAAATGCATTTTGTGGCAAAGCATTGATGTAATTTGAATCAAGAGTACAACCAGACTGTAAATATTGACACAGTAAAACAGAATACATTTAAAAATGAAACCTTGGAAAGGCAGATGCTGTGACCTGGGAAAGAGAAATAAGATTGTAAAAGTGCAGCTGGTGTATAGTAACAAAGCTTACAACATACATGGTTACGGTCAAAATTCTTAGCACCCTTTATGAAATCCAAACAACACTGAATTAAAGTATTGTTTGATTAAAGGCAAGGTAAGTAATTTCTAGATTACATCATCTTTGTTGACATTTCAAACAAAACATGAACTAGTTCCTCCTTCTCCCCTTCAGTGACCCCCCCCCCCCCCACCCACCCCCCCCTCCCACAACTCACACACACAAACTACATGTTGCAGGCACAAACCTCCCCCCTTATAGCGATATTTGTTAGGGTTTTTGTCGCTAAATATGACAAAAGTTTTTATGGGTTAGAAATTGCATAGAATAACTTGTCCTGCCTTTATCTCTAATTAATATATTTTTCTGGTGTCCAATTGATAAAAAAAACAAACAAAGATGCTTAGTCAAAAACCATTAGCTCTGTGACAACTAATAAGCAATACTATAGCCTTTGTGACTTTTAATTGACAACGACTTTAGATGGTAGTTCCGAACTAAATTGGTACATGTCTCTTGATGAATCTTCATCCATCGTTGGTAAATTGTTTTGGCCCTCCCAACACTGTGGTTTCTGAGCATGGACATTAACCTGTAGCTGCTTCTCTTTTCCTATCCTTAAAGTTATGGCTGAATTTAGAACCAGCAGCAATTGGAGTTCTTGTACGATAACTTCAAAGGGCACCGTGATGAAGAGCCCTTGCAACAGTCTTTAGTGAATCATCAAGTCCAGACGAAGACAGTTCAACAACAATCATCTTTGCAGACATTTGGGGATTTTTGTCTCTCACTATTTTCTTTTCCAAGGTTTTGAAAACCTTACACTTTTTAAACCACATCTAGGTTTGGTTTTAATGTTATTTTTCTCCTTTTCCATACATTGCATGGTTTCTATCCATTTTCACTACATTTTGTATAAAGAAAACTTAGAGGCTTTAACACTGAATTGAGAGGTCTAATCTTTGAATAATGTTTCAGTTTGTACATGTTTATGAATAATGCAATCATTAGCCAGTATTTGAAGGAAATGTTCCATAGTTCTTTGAGGGCTAATCATTTTGACTTTAACTGTAGATCTAACTTTTTTGGAACAACTCCCATTGTCAGTCTATTTCTTTTTTTGTATCAAAATGTAGGAGGATTAATCCCTAAGTGTTGAAATGTATAATAATCGTCCTCTATATGCAACTTAGCTGATATTAAATTGAAGGAGATCTTTCTTTTCTTTAAAAGATATTCTATACCATAAGCTGTAGGACTGTTGCAAGTCATAGCCTGATATTAGATTAGAGAAATGTAACACTCTAAGCAGTGGGATGGTACTCAGGGTGTTGGGAGGGAAAGACAGTGGGGAGGGATTGACATGCAGAGTCTGTCAGTTCAGTAGGTCTACAAGCTGAAGAGCCCTTAACCAAATGAAAGGGCTGTTCGAAATGGTTTCCATAGGTCTCTCTGGACTTCAGATACATGAGCAGGATGAAAGCAGGCTACGGTGTTACTAACACCTGAGGTCTCATTGCAAGATTCTTGACAAAGTAAGAGCAGTTCTTATGTTACACAGTAAGACTTGGTCATGTAGTCTTGGAAATGAAAGGAAATGATTGACTTTGTTGTGCAACACAGCTAATTCTCATGACACGATCTGCAATATGGTCCCATCTCAGATGAGAGATTCAGCTCAGTAAAACAAACATCAGTCAGGACATAAGGTAAGCACTTATCACTGCTGCCCGCAGCCATTATGGGATGACACGAGAGATGGTAACAGTTGCCCTTTACTGCAGTGCAAATTATGTGCAGAAGTGGCATGTCAGACATGTGCGACTGTTGGCCTATGAATACATTGGAAGTAATCAACGTTGTTTAAAATGCTCATCTGCATATACATGCACCATTAATTCTATGTAAATGAGACAGCGGAGACTGCACTGGTGTGACTTCATGCAACCCAATGGTATAGCTGTCAGCAGGAGGTTACAGAGACAAAGTCATTAATCTGCTTCTGTATAGGTTCAGTCTTGGTAATTAATGAAAGAGATGTGCAAAAGTAACTTTTCAGTGATGTCGTATAATCTGTTACATACATATATACATACAGGTAAGGAGCCTATGGGGGAAATAAAAACAGGGCAAACAAAATAATGCAACGTGATAGGCATTTTTTTTTTATGTGAAGAGCTTGCCTCAGTTCATATTAGTTCTCCTGCATTAACAAATTTCAAGTGTCCATTGTCAGATACAAAACTCTGATGAAGAAGACAAACAAAGCTAGCTTTGACACAGCTTATCAATCACATGATGAGTCATCATGTTGGTAACAGGATATTCAAGTACCTCAAAAAAAAGGCAAGATGGCAACTCACAATCTTTTTTTTTTTACGTGTTTTTGATTAAAGCTACACAAAGGACTTTTGTTAACATTAGAATATAAGTGTCAATATAATTCTGAATAAATATTTGTTTACTTTTACAAAGCATTACTCAGCTACAGCAATCTTTTGTCCATACTATCTGCAAAAACCAGCCAAGGTAACTTTGATCTCCTGTCTCGGTGGGACAACTGCATATCGTTTTTTAGCATTGTGCCACACATCAACAACAATGAACTACTTACACACCTACTGCGTTGGAAAGAGCCACTTCACTCACCGACTATCTACCTACTGGTGAACCTAAAGTGTTAAAAATTCCAAAAGAACCTTAAAGCAGGATAAAATGTTCGCCGCGTCTAGACTAATTCCTATTATATGTGTGTGTGCCATCACTTCAGAGTTTGAGGCCCTGTAATTCCCAATGATGCTTTTACAGGTAGGAACCATTATCGGTCAAGCTCTGAAACCACATTTAGAAATCATGTACTTGCTTATTTGCATACTGAGCGGGGATAGGATCTGATCGCAAACTGTTCTTCTGCACGCATGTGGTCAATGCATTTTAATGCACACAGTTAAAGCTGTCCACTTGTAATCAGAGCAAATGTGATGGATGTTAATGCCAGGTCTAAACAGGGCTTGACTCATATATAATAATACCACAATGTATAAATACCACAATGTATTAATATATCTGAATACTAATGTATTTGTATCATTTTTTTTTTTTTGAAGCAATAGCTTCAAGATACTGTAAACACTTTACAGGTGTGCAATTTGGAGCAAGATCAAAGAATGGATGTGGGAGAACCTACTGTTATAAAACAGGGCTCACTCAGCAGGGACATCTCTTTTCTACCCTGTGCCCCACATTATTTATTTATTTAGATTTTTTTTTTTATGTTTTTGAATTCTACATATTTCCCATGATAGGTATGGTTGAAAAAGCCATTCGCATTGCAGCTGAAGCAATACCCCTTAAATATCTCTTGTTTAAATTTTTAATGCACTACTTAAAAAACATCATTTATAAGGTTTTTTTTTTTCTTGAATGTTCTTGAGGTGAACTCCTGTCTGACCTAATTTACATTACACAATCATTAAACTGAAACAGTGGCTGTTCTTCTTGCAGTTTATTCCATCTCATTTCATGTAAACACCGTCATGAAAGATGCTGCACTAGCATTTGCAATGGTCTGAAATGCCATTAAGACTATATATTTGTTTTCACAGAGATTAAAAAAAAAGTAAGTACCTACTTAAGTTTCCTCATACAGTATATTGGATATAAGTAGAGACCAAGATATTCCCTTGCTTATATGTTTGGTGAAACAATGTAACGTTGATTCTCCTCATGAACCTGATATGCGTCATGGAGGCGATACAATTATTAACACACACAAAAAAAAAATCATCAGTCATAAATTGTTGGAATGGACGAACACAAGCTGCACTCACACACGTCATTGATTCCTCTGTCTCCTTCCTGCTTTGTAATGAGGAAGTCTGGCAGGAGGGGAAAAGGTGGCCTCAGCAAATATAGATGAGAATGACACCTTCTGGAGTTTGAGCTGTTGAAGAGGCATCCAATAAAGCCGCAACTCCCAGCCCCCACCCTCCCGTCATGTATCCCTTAACCGATGTGATGCTTCCCGAGGAACCCAAAAAGACACACGGTGACAGCCGGGCTCACAGGAAGATGGTAACAAGGTGTGATGCATAACACATGAGAGAGGCTGGAGTGTCATTACAGGGGGATGAGCAGGATTCATCAAGCACATATCAAATATATTTTGGATGGCACTTCTACTTGCGATGCTCTCACTTCAGATAAAATAGCATTTATTACCTTGTTATGTTTATTGAAAATATGCAGATATATTAGAGTGCTAAATTGGACCTGGGGTCTAAATGAATTACTTGACTCTTGATTGCTTTGCATGTTTTTTTTTTTTTTCTCTGTTACTTTGAAATACTTTTTCTGTGTTTTGTTTTTTCAAAGAAAATGGAATATACGTATATAAAATGCTGTGCTCTGAATAAATTGGTCTTGCACTACTACTGCAGTAGGCTCCCAAAAAGTAGGCGATTTAATAAACATTCAAACTTTGCGTTCCTAAAGCTATCGTTGCTACAATTGCTTTAAAAAAAAAAAAAGGGTTAATGGAACCTGTTATAAATGTATTAGAATGCTCCTTCAAGTAAGACAACTTTGTGGGTAAAGTATAAAATCCTGAAGAGACAAATGTGAATCATGCAGATCATCACAGCAGATTTCAAGTTTGAAAGACTTAGTACCAATTTTTAGTTCTTTTGCTCCTGAGTAGTTACAATATTAGAAATAGCTGCTGAACTTTTTTTTTTCCAAATTAAGGGAGCATCTGTTGTACATAAAACATCCTAATTGTTTCACGTCTCTTTCCTTCTGGATGTCTTAAAATGTAGTTTTTGGCATGATTGTGCCTTCAAGTGCTCACTCAGTTCAATATATTATTAACTTAATCACAACACACGCACTTTCTACAAAAGAGGCTACTATCTCAAAATCCTGGTCCCGTGTAAATCAGCGATAAAGAGGAGCCTATTTTTTGTATTTCCTGTACGCCAGCTTCAGTATTCCCTTGCTGAAATCTTCAGGGCTTCCCAGTCGTCCACAGGGATGATGCAGGGAAACAGTGAGGGGTGGGGGGGGGAATCTGCTGAGCTACTGAAAGTTCTTAAAGAGAGCAGGAGAAGGAGGGTGCAGACCGGTTTTCTCAATGTACCTATTAGCTAATAAAAATGCTTACATACAATGAGAGAAATACACAAGAGCAATCAATATTTTATGCAACAGCTCAGACTGGGCCGTTATTAGTGAAGGGAGAGGAGTCGGGGGGGGGGAATAGATTACATTCATCTTGGGTACAGAATTACAGCAATTATATCAGCCACCTGATAGACAGATACTAAAAAAATTCTCAAGTTGCTCTTTTGTGTATCCCATGAGCAAGAAAGCAACACTCAAGCCTCGTCTACAACCTATGAAGGGAAAGAAAAAAACGTGCCATCTAATGTAAATTCAGCAAGCCCCGTCCCAGTCTCTGCTCAAACCCCTTCCCCTTTCCCAACCCTGAAGCCCCCACATGGCTCCACCACCCTCTGCACCACGTCACCAGCCACATTCTCCTTCTCTGCTCAATGTTCCATGACAACAAGGTGAGACGGACAGCAGAGGTTAGGCTGAACAGCTGCTTCCTGGGTTGGAAATTCCAGGCATTGAGGACCATCTGTCTATATGTTCACTGAAGTATATGGGAGCCATCTATCAGGCTGCTAGCCCTGCAGCTGCTGGGGCCATCACAGCCCAGTCTGCCACCCGCCTGCCCGTTTCCCCGACTGCCTGCCTGGCTGGCTGGCTTCTTCTCCCAGCCTCAACCCCAATACAATGAGAGCTCCTTCTTCACTTTGTGTCACACAGAATGGGCTGATTTGATTAAGTCCCGGGTTCTCATTATGTTAGGTAGGGGTGTAGAATTTCAATGATAATCCATAATGCATGACCAGGGGTTTTGTTGCCATGGTGACATAAATTCAAGGTTACCAGCTCAGACGCATAATTGGGTGCGCATTGAGCACTGAAGAGGTGCTGTTAAAATTCCCCTCATGAAAGTGGAGCATCAATCATGCTGTCGCAGATTGCAAAGTACTCATAATCAGATGAAATGGCTGGCAGAGACAAAACGTCACAACATGACAAGGTTTCCTACTCTTTGAAAACTAATCCAACATTTGGGAACTGACTGGGAGACAACTTTACATGTTTTTATTTTAATTTTCATTCCTCACCGTTAAAGAGCACCCCCACCTTTTCTTTTTTTTTCTTTTTTTTTTTTTTTTTTTTTTTTTTTTTTTAGTTGGTCTTAGTTCATTTGGCCCTTATCTTGGTCTCTCAGGCAGCAATATACCCCGAGTCTGTATAGCTCCCCTGAAATGATGGAAATCAATTCTCACAAGAGATCAGGGCCACTATGACAAGCAGAGCCTCCAGCTCTAGGCTCATCGTGCCCATTTGAACGGCAGACAAAAGAAAAGATTTGTGCCCCTTGTGTCTTCTCCTGAAATCCCGTTGAAAATCTGCTCATGCCTTCTCTGGTCTGCACCATAGTTCTTTTATTGATGCTCCTTTTTTAAGGGTTGTGATGGAGGGGGGAGTGTCGACAAGGGGATGTCGTTGCTTGGAGGCGTGTGCAGGATGGGTAGGGTGTCGCCCCCCTGGATAAAACCCTTTCTTTTTTTCCTCTCCCCCTCCGCTTTTTTCTTCTACTTCTGGCATCACTAACAACAAAAAATATCTAAGGACTGATGATTTGCTTGAAGCTACTTGTAAGTTGGGGATTTTTTTTTTTTTTTTTAACCAGTGGAAACATAGTAAAGGATAGATCTAAAATCACAGAATTTGTCAGTGAGGATATTTTAGAATTTAGTGGGTACCCATCATTTTTCCTTCTTGAGTCTATGACAGGTAATAACATTTCAATCAACTGAACTCTATTCTGAAATACCCCTTCGTTCATCAATACGGTGCCACTATAATTCTCCACTGGTTAATAACCTTAAATCAAATGAGATTCATAAACCATTAAGATGGCGCTTATTATCTCTTACACTAGGTAGTTCAGATATTCATAGCCTGGAGGAACGTGCCTTCAGCCCAATAATCTGCTCCATCTATGCAATATTCCCCTCTTTTTATCACATGAATTATGCTTTGTGTCATAATTTACCAGATCATTTCTCATCACAAGAGTCATATGCTGTAGTGGATTCCTTTTCACCGCTTTTACACCAAACCACCATGCAGTAACTCAGTCCTTCTGCAGAGCCACTTCCATCATTAATATAGAGGAATTCCAGCATCAGATACTGAGCTTGGTCTCGTGGTAAATTTCTGATATAGGTACAGAAAGATGGGAATAAAATTGTGATTTTTCTTTCACGAAGACTCAGCAAGTGATGCTTTTCTTTGGGAAACTTCCTTTTCTGCCTCCACCAAGTTTCAGTCTGCTTGCAGATGGAGGGAACACTATAAATCTGGGGTCACCCACCCCTGGTCCAGGCCCAGTACCGGTCCGTGGGTCATTTGGTACCAGGCCACAAAGAAAAAAATAAGTCACTTCCATTATTACCGTTTGATTTATTATCCAAGTCTGAATTATGTTTTATTTTGAAAAATGACCGGATTCTCTCCATTACATCCGTCTATGACTGACTCTTGACACATGACAAGACGTTCAAGACCCGTGTCTCGGTCACATGTGGCAAAACAAACGTCTTTCAGAAAGTGTCTGTCTGAAGGATGTTACCGATGTTCTGTTGTTGGTGCAATGGTACGAGGACGGGACTAATAAAGTTGCACGTACATACGCAGCGGATTTACGTTTATGATAATATATAGAAAATACCACAGTTTTTATGCCTGTCGTATCATTTTATTTTGTTGTATTTATCTGCAACACATTTAACAGACCGGTCCGTGCTTGACATTAAACTGGTCCGTGGCGCAAAAAAAGGTTGGGGACCACTGTTATAAATGACCAAACTAACCAGGTGGCTAAGGCCCTGTTTAGACCCGGTATTAACATCTTTCCTGAATGAACTGACGATTAATGCCAGCCACATTCCATGATGTGAAATGAGTAGATCATTGATTGACAGCATGTTAAATTGTGCGATTGAACCTACATTGTATCGTGGCTGTAACAGAAGTAAGCCCAAGTGTTTCAGGCTCCAAACACAGTGCCATTCGGTCATTTACCAGCTCACCAGTGAGTTGAAAAGGTGGCGCGTCCCAAAGCAATGTTCATGTGCTTTGAAAAGAAATAAAAGGAAGAAGGGGAAAGTGTCTTTTTTTCTCATTACTTGAGTTCCACATTCTCGTTCTCTGTTTCTCCCTTGCATCTGGTGCAGTTGTTGGTAGGCTACTGTGCTGTGTGGACACACTGACGTTTGTGACATTATAAGGTGCATTCCTATTGATTGGTTCGCTGACAGAGATCATAGAGGCAGCGACAGTCAGAAACACTATGACAATTCCTCCTGACAGACTGAAAAAATGTTTTAATCTTCAATGTCTTTGCATGTTTTCTCAGTGCAATTATTCCTGTATATGTACAGTTCATCTGTTAGATGGTGACTAGGTGCCATTTAGTGCACTGCTGCTTCCCACAGAGAAAAAAAAAAAACAAAACAAAAACAAGAATTTGGTCTTTGCAGAGAGAAATAATGTCTTTATTTATCAGCATACAGGGCGGGGGAGTGTGAGCATGATCACATGTTGTCACTTGAGATGCACATTGAGATGCATTTTAAACCAGGTGTGAACAGATAAGCTTAGATCTGTCTACTTATGATTAGAGCACTAAGGACAGATGTTAATACCAAGTCTAAACAGGGACTTTATGGTGCTCTCACACTAGCCGTGCTGTCGAATGCCATGCCCAGGCATGATTGACTCTCCCTCCCATTATCTACTGCTGACCCACTCTCACAATACTTAGGTGTGTACATACATCATCACGATGTTAAGTGTCAGCTTGTTTAGTCAAAGCACGTGTGGTCTCAGAGCTTCAGCGCAGTGGAGAAAAGCACAGACAGTATGATGGGAACACAACTGACTTTGTAGTTTTAAGTTGTTCTGGTCAGATGCAACCCTCTCACATTTCTGAATTTCTGGATTTAGCCACTATGTTGTGAAATAATAACATCTCTTCCAACCATGCCCAAGACCAGGAATCGTGCCGTGACCAGAGCACTGACCCTAGTCAAACAGAACAGACAGATTGCCTTGTGAGTGTGCCCTTAAATCCCTAAGTGTACTTTCACATCCACAGACATTAGACAATTTAAAACAAATTGGAATTCATTTATCTGCTCACTGTGGTTTGTTTCATCAGGTGTGAATGCAGGAATAGCACTCAGGTGTGGACCAAAACAACTGGGCCGAGACTCCCAAATAGAAATGGTCTTGACCTGAATCATCTTGCAAATTCTGGTGGGGTTCCTCCTGGATAAAAAAAAAAAAAAACAAAGCTGAAACAAAACAGGACCCAAAACTTTGCATGAATCACGTGATTTCACATCTTCAGCTGAGCATGTCAAAGTTCAGTATGATTAATGATGAAACCTCCTCTGTTGTGCACCTTTAACAAATCTGGCACAACAAAGCATTCCTCAGCCTAACTGTAGTTCGTAGCTCATTTTTAAGGCTGAATTTGTGTGACTGATAAATACAACAATATAAATAGGCAATGTGAAAATCTACCCACAATGATTCAACATGTTATAACATTAGTATATTTCATACTAAAGGATCCTCTTCTTATGTTTACATCTGTTAGTTCCTGTTAGACTCATACTTCCAATAAGTGGTAAGTGACATTCAAAATGCCTGTTTTGAAATGATGCATTTGAGTAGGCCTAGATTTTTTTTTCTTTTAGTAAAAAGAAACAATAAAGGGAAAAATGCTACGGGTTTACAAGCTCATCAAATGATTTGGATGAGCGCAAATGAAACTAAACTACCAAAGTCTACGCCAACAGGAAGAGAAGACAGATGAGGTTTCATATGCAATAAAAGAGTGACCAAATTCCTCCATTGTGGCACAAATTGGATATGACCAGTGGGGGTGTAAGGAGTAAAAAAAGTGCACGTTTCAGGCCTCATTCATATGTGGAAATAAATTAAGATATGAATCAGATATTTGCATTTGCATCTGACAAATCAGATCGTCCCTGTAAACGTGAGTCAGACATCCTTGAAAATGTAACGCTGGTGAGTGACAGAAACACCTTGCAAGATTGCCTACCCAGCAGTTAACCAGTGTAAGATGCAGATATCAGATGTGGGTTGGACGTAAGCAACTCATGAAAAAAGAGATATAGGCAACACAAGAGAAATTGCCATCAAGGCCTGTAAGTGTGAAACGCAGATTCAGTGTGCTCAGCTTGGTCTCCTGTATGGGGTCGTGTTTGGAAGTCATTTCAAGTGTAAATGTTTATGGATAAGCCTATAGCATATTTCAGAAGTCAGCTTCAAGTACAAGAAACACAACAAAATGCCTGAAAAAAAAAAACAGTCAGCAGACGAGTAAATAGACACCAAGATAATTTGAATAGAGAGATCTTCAGCTGTGATTTGTAATTCAACCATCACAACTTTCAGCCTGATAACAGGAAATAAGTGTCTTTTTAAACTTGAAAAATACCTCTTTTGTATCAGTTTCCACAAAATGCGATAAGGATCTACACTTACAGTTATAGTTACTGTCACATCCATGTATGTTTTTTTAAAAAAAAAAAAGGAGTTGTATCCAAGATAACGTTTCACGACGGCCTCACACGCAGCTTAAAGACTGTGTTCTGATATCAGCCGGCAAAATTCAGTTCACAAAATACAGTTCAAATCAGCCTTTTGGAGAAGGCAAGAGCAGTGCCTATCTTTGAGACAAGTACATAAAAAATGGATGCAGTTTACTTTAACTCAAATGAAATTCTTCCCCTTTTCAAAAGGAGGCAACGAACACATAAAGGAGTTTCTGCAGCGCTCGAGCAGCAAATTAAGCCCCTACAAGAAGACGTCTGTGTATGCCCATCACAGCTCACCTTCAAAGACGCTGTGTACAACTATAGAAGCCATTTTGTTTGTGACTACAAAGGAAAGGCAGGTTATTAAGAGCAAGGCTTTTAAAAAATGGCAAGAGAGGCATTCCTTTTCAAGTCCAATTTCCCCCCGCTACTGTATTTGCCACGTATCATTCCAATGAGCGCATTGCTTCAAAGTGACTCAACAGGGTTTTAATGAGCTCCGTCATTCTTGCGCTGCTGTCAGAGGTGTGGCTCTGCTGATGTTAAGGCTCGGTGAGGTTTAACAGGCTGTACCAAAGTCAATTAAGGAGTATGAGCCATTCACACAGAACAGGAACTGTAAATAGCTTTGTTTTCTCCCTGTCACACTTGTCTGTCTCAAATTCGGCGGCATGTCGATGACAACACATTCTGGCGGATATATTACTCCAATTTCTTTACCGGTTGCTGCCATGAACTGAAAGACACAATTCACTTGTTTTCCCAGCTGTTCTGTGGCCTTTGCTTCACATTTCCTTACTGATTCTCAAAATGAATTCCTTATGAGTGCAGCACAACTGTCAGACTTCATCATAACTTTAAATATAATCAGTGCCTGGCCTTTTTACACAAGGTTGTTAGTCTTTGAGAATCTGGAATTTTTTTTCTGTTCTTTTTTTGTCTTCTTTTAGCAATCAGCCCAAGCATCCCTCCTGTGCATGTGTGTGAGAGAGAAAGAGAAGCAGCACGAGAGAAGAAGGAAGCCTGGAATTCCCTGTCCTCCAAATGAACCCTTGATACTGTCCCATATGTTATATTCATCCATTTCCCTTGTCAAAAACCTGATGTGTAGCTTGTCTCGAGAACAAACACGTGTTCCAAATGCAGTGGCCTGACCGTAAGGCATATTTATGTGCCCGTCCCGTACCATGCTGGTTCAGTGTTTGATACCAGATATAGCAATGTGTAAATAGACTGACACTGCTCAGTGGACTCAAAGGTACCGCTGAGATTAAATAAACCAACACAAGCGCAGCTGCAGAACTTGAAGAAGAGGGAAAAGGGTAGAGAAGGGAGAAAATGAAGGTATGTACTGGTCAAGCACAGGGAGTATCAACAAAGCAGTGCAAAGGCTTGTCACTCTTGGTCACTGCGCTCACTGCTCGGCGACTGGAGAGGAATGCGCTGGTCATTCATGCCCTAGAAAAGGGAGTGCTCTTTTGCCCCTTCCTCCCTGTGCAACACCATTGTATCAGTAAGAACATTGTTCATGAGGTTCCTTTGTCCCCTTAAAAATTTTTGAGGTCCCTTTTCAGGACATTCTCCGAGACCCCCAGTGCAGTCAGGCCATAGCTGTTCCCCAAACAGCTGTCTGAGATCAAGCTGAAGTCACACTAAGCTGGCTTCCATTTGAGCCCAATGCATTACAGATGTTTATCCTTCAGAATTAAACTGCTTGCTGGGTAGGTGTAGGCTGAATAATAATGCAGACATCTATCTGGCTGACTTGTAGTCATGTATTTTGGTATTGGGGTCTTACATCGAGGTGACCCCATGTGAAGATTTCTCCGTTCAGCCCGTTTTCAGCGTGATTGAATTCAGCCTCAGCTTAGAGGCCATAATAAGCCCTTCCCACTTCTCCACTGAGGAGATCGCCAATGTGCAAACTGTGGCCTCCCCCCATTGTAATGTTTACAATGTCAAGGTTGCAGGGTCAGTGTTTCTGGCTTAGTTAAATTGCCGTGTTCTTTTTTTTTTGTCAATGGATTACTGGCTTGGTGGTGACTTGATGTTTAGTGTCACTTTTATCAGAGGCAGGAGTATAATATGGGGACAAGCTAAGGATTTAGGGCCAAATGAACACAATTGAAGCATCTCAATAGATTTCCAACACAGTAGTAAGGATTTGCATAACCTGGTCGGAGGCAGATAGGATAGAAAAACACTCTCTTGGACCTGACAGTCTGAAGGATCATTTGAGTGATTTATGCAGGAAATTGTATTTGCGGAGCAAGGGAGATAATTTAATAAAGCAAGGCCTGGCCTAGTCCTCAAGAACAGGGGGCTCTTTGCTGAAAAATGATACAGGCTCCTGTCTGAGGGGGTGGCAGATAAAGAAGGCCAATATTTACCGTGGATCTCTGCTTCTATTTCCTGTCTTAGTCTTACTATTATCTTGCCTAGTTGCCTGAAATGAGCAAACATATAATATGCATACATATAAATGTTTAATATATGCAAATGTAGCCTGTTTCATTTCCTTTATGCAAATTATGTATCATTATTATTTGCAAAAACGATGAGAGTATCATTGAATCACAACGCAGCTTTAACTACAGCAGTGAATGATCATATTATTGAAGAGAGGAAAGAAAGCCAGATAAGTTCTTGTACATCAGGCTCATAGCATTAATCCATGACAGATAACGTAGGTCCTGTATTTAAAGCCTTTACAGCGTGGTAAGGGACATCTACCAGGTACATATCAGTAACAGCGTTCACATTATAGAAGATGAGTTCAATTGTGTTGCGAATGCTGACCTCTGCTGCTATTGCAACATAAATAAAATGGAATGAAATGGCTGGTGTGTGTACTGGACCCCTCTAAGTGGAGTGTTGGCCTTTACAACATGTGAACACATGTGAAGGGCAACATAAAAATACATCCTCAGTGCAATAACTGATATAATTTCACTAAGTACTTGGCTTCACCTCATTAGTGTCCGCCTGAGCTGGTGAGATGTCCCCACGTCACCCTTCCGCGTGCCTCTTTACATTCATCCACACATACGGGTCTATCCCTGATATTTAAAGTGTGGAGGGAGAGCTGGCCCCAGTTAATGTTGCATGCCAGGAGAGTAAGAGTTTCGTTCTCTCCTTCTGCAGTAGGTCTGTTAATGTTTAGAGTCGGAGGCCCAGGGGACTCTAAATCCCTCGGACACAAAGAGCCTCTGTGTGCTGGCGAGGTCACATCTGTCCAATGACTCTGTGTGCATATAGGGAGCACTCTATAGGCCATCAGACAGGCCTGCTGCAACTGCCCCCACTTCCATAATACAGCTCTGTGTGCACTACTCTGGCCAGCGGGCAAGACTTAGCTTGACATTTTACCACACGTACATGAGAGATACTGAAAATTAAAAAAAAAAAAAAAGCATGTGGTTTGGTCATAATGTTGTGTTGATATGACTGACAGTAAAGGATCACAGTGTCATTGTCTGCAGTAGAGGTGTGTTCATTTCATCTTCCTGCGCTGATGTTATCCTGGTATTAATCCTAGCCCGCATGTCTCTCAAAAACAAATGTTTACTCAGCAGTTCATATTTGGAGCTTCTTTAGAAGTAATTCTTGACTCAACGTCATTTTTATGATGATATACTGTATATTCTTTAATTAAAGAAATGGACTCCTTGTTTATCTCCTCACGGAGTAAAGGGATATGAACACACCTCTGAAGTGATTAGCATTGCTATTGACATGGAAAACAGTGATTAAATACATATACCTTTTAATGGGCTCCAGCCTTGCCAATCAGATAGTGTGCAGGCCAGTCAGTGATGCAATAAATCATTAGGTCTGGCCAGTGAAATCCAAAGCCATGCACTGAATCCAGGGTTGACTCGATATGGAGATATCAATGAAAGCCTTTGTTTTGTCCCCTGCAACAAATTAGACACGCCAGTGTGCTAGGTTAATGTACACACTGCAATCTTCCCTGACCTGTACAGGCCGAATTTGGCACTTGGGTTTTCTCATAAAGCACAAGTTTCATTCCAGTCGGCTACACAGAGTGATTGTGGCTCAGATGATAGAATGGCTGCAAAGGCTGTCAGCTGGAATGAAGATAATCTGCTAAATAAAACGGTGCTGCTGTCATACAGTTAATGGAATGAGAGAGAGTTTGCCGCATTTAGAGCTAGCGGCCGTACACTTTGCTCAGAAAAACATACACAAGAAAGCCTCCCCGTCCGGCTGACCTTTAACCTTCCATATATTGTAGAACTATGGCCAGTGCATGGTGCACACCCAGAGCAGTGGCACTCTGGGGACAAAGCAGAGAGAACCTTTTAGGAGGTGACAATGACAGGAGAGGTTGGATGAGGTCAGGGTGGCTTGATACCATCCCATTGAGGCCTTAATTGCTCATAGAGAGGCTCTAGGGGCCTTCTGTGCATCCACTGTGAAAAGAAGGTAATTTATGACTAGAAGGGTGAGGTTACAAGGGGGAGCATTCCCTTAAAAGAGAGGTATGCATGCCTGGCCCCTCTCCTGAGCTCAAGTGGCTCAGTAGATGGCAATTGAGCTACTTGGGAGGTGAACCAGTGGTTTCTTTCTTTTTACCACTCACTCGCTCTTACTGTCTTCAACTCTCTATGTCCACCGGCTGCTCCCCTCGCATGTCCTAGATCAGCTCATCCCGGTCCTGCTGCAGCAGGATATCAATCTTAACGAAGTTGCCAGGCCAGTGTCGCATCAACTTTAGACTACAGGCCTTGATAAGCATACCAATTCTGTTGAACAATACCCTGGGTAATAACCAGGACAAAAAGGTCTCACAAAGGACGGAGTGCAGGGACATCTGATTTTTATGGGCGTTTTGTGTGTGCGTGTGTGTGTTTGTGTGAAGTGAGATAGTGGTGGACATATAAATTGCTCTCTCAGCGTATGCATCCAGGATAAGTATGTTGCTTTTCATGTACATATAGGTGTGACAAGCCTGGGCAGTCATGTATGAGATTCTAATTAAAGCAAACCACCACAGATGAAGAGCGAAGGTGTGCAGTGAGGCTCAAGCAGGTTTAGCCACAGGTCTTTCAGAACATTCATCCATACATTACCCATACCTGCTATATCCCGCTGAGTCGCAGGTGGCTGAGGCCTGGTCGACACTGTGTGATTAAAAGGATGTATCCTCTACAGGTCGCCAGATTCTCATAAGACTTGTTAATTGTGAAAAATGCAAGCGACTTTAGACTTTGCTGTATAAGCCACAGGACACAGGAGAAATTTCTCTTGTGCAGCAGACCTATTAGATTATCTCTCAACAGTCAGCTTCCCATTCATGTCACAGAGATGAGTCAAATGTTGTTGTGTTTACAGTATGGTTTTATCTCCAAAGCCAGATAGGTCTGGAGTGGGGAATGTGGGCGCCTGCCTGCTGGCTGTTTCTGGTTTGGAGGGCGTTTCGGGGACAGTGCGTTACTGTGCGACTGTTTGTCTGTTTGTATCTGGGGGATTTGGTCACATGAGGCCAAGATGAACGCCCGTGGTCTTTAATTTATTGTGGTGGGTTTGTGTGGCTGTGACTATCACACACATTAGCACCATTGCTCTGCTTTCATCTGCAGAGCTTCTCTTGCATTACCATGAGGGTGAGAAAAAGATGCTAACCACAAACGTATTTAGGAGAGATGGAGGGAGGAGGGGGATTTCCATTCTGACTTCCTCACAAGAGCAGGCAGACATGTGGTTGGACGTTTGATGTCAGCCTGAAGGAATTTGTTTGCTCAAAAGGCTGAAATGCTGACTGTACTCATGTTAGTCAGTTATGCTGAGCTATCTTGCTATACATTCTCTGTACAATCTACTCAAAGACATTCAACCGCTAGATAAGAGCTGTTGAACTGTCAGAAAGGCCTTTGATGAACAGCAGCTGTCACAGATGGATTAACATAGCAGGTACTTTCTAAAGCTTAAAAGATTTCATCAGAATGAGACAATGCAACAACCTGGGTGGTGTTTCACGTAGTACGGCGAAGGCTCAGACCTGAATTTGAGTCCACTCTCAAGAGAAAACCTATAATGTGTACATGTGCACCTGTGCTCTGCCTTCACAGCAATGCCAGTTGAAGGTGGAGCTGATAAATGGCCATACAGTGGAGTCATTTGGGGTCAGACTGAATGTTGTTTAAAAACTTTTTGACTGAATTCCACAGTAAAATGCTAAAACCGGAAAAAGTGCTGTGGATCTGGTTTCGGACAGTTTTTTTGTTCCATCCTCAGCCCAACTCAAGTCCCACAGGCAGCGATTCAGAGTGGAGCGCTGGCAAGTGCTGCCTTCTCTGCTGGATTCGTGAGACATTATGAATTTACCTAAAGGGTTTTGAGATCATGTGAAAGCTTTGTGGGAGAATATCTTGCCATGTCTTTCTAGAATTGTACATTTCAAAAGGATAATAGCATCAAATAAAATGTGCTTTTCAACTTACAGTGACTTTCCATCTGCGTGGTTTAAATCTCTTTGAAAACCCTTTATATTATTTATCCATAATGTCAGTGTATAATTCAAAGCCCACTGGTGATATTTTATTTTGAAATTTCAGCTGGTTCTTGTGTCTGAGTTCCTGCCAACTTGATGGGCTGTGTCTATACTAGCGTGATCTAGCAGCGGCCAAGCGTCAAAATAGAAGCCGACGTGCATCTTCCGGCAGAGCGGAGCAGACTTTCGCTCCCGGGCTGCTTCAGGACACTTCTGGTGTGACTACTCTCTCATTGACTTGAATAACTGTTGGGCGGTGCTAGTATCCCGCCTCTTGTGGGACTTGAGTTACAGAACTGATGGCTGTTTTTTTTTTTTTTTTTTTTTTTTTTCCAAAAATGGCCAAACACCCCACTCTCAGGTTGCCTCCAACATCAGAACCAGAAATAGCATCTGAAATACAAAATAAAAACCATTCTAGACCTGGAAATAACTTGCAAAAGACAAAATAAAAGCTTGCAGACATAGGCTCATGGGTTTAACATAATAACATAAAATACTCAATGACACAAAGAACTTTTATTGTTTTACTATGGCACGAAATGGACTTGCTATGATGCTTTCACAGGCTGCACTCTCAGGTCAACTCCGCTGTCAGACTTGGAAACAACATTCAAATTTCAAAATAAGAGCATATAGACATAGGTTTAAAATTGTTAGTTTTTTTCACGACACAAAGAAGTTTCATTGTTTTATGGTGTCACAAAGTGGTTTTGGGGTTCATTATCAATGCTAAATGTAAAGACGTGTGTCCGATTTGTGTTGATACTTAACACAAAATCTACTTTGTATCACCATAAAATCATGAAACGTGTTTGTGTCATTTAAAAAAAAAACAATTATTTTAAAGTACTTATTTGAGCTTGTAAGGCCATGTCTTTTTAAAAAATATTTTGCATGTTATTTCAGAGTCTGACAATGGAGGTGATCTCACACTGGAAGTCTGCTGCCAGATGGTCTTAATCTAACCAATGTTTTTCCGCCTTCCTTTATCAGTGCCAAACACATAATAAACAGTTCCATGAGCTTCATATTTATAAAACAGTTCACACATTTGATATGATCAAATGGGAAGAATACTATTACAGGGATAGTATCTTATTCTGCACATCCTGAATCTGTGAGATCTGGTAATGCACTTGTATGCACAGACCGTCTAGTTCAGACGGTCATACGAGGTATATATAGCTATTTATAGATCAAGTTTCCCTGTGGATTGATCACCTGATAGGCTGTTTTGTATTGATCCAAGCTTTAGGAAATGAACACACCGCACGTCAGACATCACCACACAACTGGGGAATGGGATATAGAAATATTGTATGCAGGTGGCTGAGAGAGAATGTTGACAGTCAGCCTCACACCAATGCAGCATATTTAATTTCGATGCAGTATGTGGTACTCTTAGGGTTCAAATTAAGGTCTGTAAGCACAGATTTAAAACGAGATAAATTAAACCCTGCGAGCAGCTGGTTGTCTTTCACGTGGCTCTCCTCGCTTCTCTCTTTTGTTCGCACTGATGTCCAGGGGCCCTTCTTCCACACTAGATGCAAGGTGGCATCATGCTGCATTTTAATTTCTCTTGTTTTTAGGCAGCAGACTCCATCACTGTCAATGGCCCAAATAATAACCTTTTATTGGTGCATGCAGTGCGGCTTGCTGATACTCCACAATAAAGATGAGGCAGAGAAATAAAAGAGAGGCCTCAGTGCCCCCGTTGCTGTAATTTAGGGCGCTCTTATCCGTGCCATCAGCTCAGATTGTAATTCAAGAAGCAACAGTGTGGAGGGCCCGGTCCTTTTTTATGCACAGCCATTATTGGGGCAGTGAGATGCAGTAGTGGCTTTTAGCACAGGAGATGCCAGACATAGATGGGTTGTCCAAGTGTTTTACAATTGAATGTGCTAAGCCACTACCACCATGTAGCCACACAGGCAGCCAACGACGGGCCCCGATTCAGGTCTTTCTCTCCCCCTCCTGCTGTCCTCTGCTTAGGGCCTCAGTGATGGGCAGAGAGGACTGAGCTGTTATCCCCTCTGGTAATTACCACCATTAAAGCTAATCCTGGTCCAATTCAGGCTGCTTTTGTTTTGAGCTTTATCTCCTCAGTGCTGGAGAGTTTCTCTTTTCAGAGCAGCACACAAAGACACAGTTTTTAGAGTTGGTAATTATCTGTTATATCCTCTCTACTGAGAATAGGATGAAAAGTACTCGAGATGGACAGGAGCACATCTCCTCTCTTTCTTTTTTCACCTCACACACTCCCTCTCTCCATCTTCTCCTCCTTTTCCCCTCTCACAGCTGCTCACCTCTCCCTTCCCCTCTTTCTCTTTTACCCCTTTGTCACTGAGGGTGACAGAGAAGATAATTGTTAAATTTGGTGCTGGATGTTATTGAGAGATTAACGAGATTGAGCATGAATTTATCAATCTCTCTGACAATACTGCGATAAATGTAATTATAGTCAGTACTTATTAGCATGATGGTAACGCTGGCCCCTAATTTTCCGCTGTAATTGCGGCTCTATTTTTATGAGGTGTTAACTGCTATTAATCACATTGATGATTCAGTAAATGTAGTGCAAAGATTTCCACTCAATTCCTGTTTCCGCTGACCTATCTCTCAGTATATCTGTCTGTATGTTATCAAAAGAATAAAGAACTTGTTTCAATGGATTCTTTTTTCCTCTTTTTCTCTGACATCAAACTCGTGTTATCATTTTCAATTTACCACTGTTCATTGCCACACTTTTTGAGAATTAGCAAATCATTGACTGTCCAAGTAACGCTCTGCAGCTACGCCTTTCTTCCTCCTCTGACTCAATCCAGGAGGCAAAGAAAATTGCAGTTCTTCAGCCACTAGGGGCTGACTCCAAGACAGAGTCAATCTCCACTGACCCATCCTGTTAAATCTTCCAACTTTGCTGTGGAAATTCATTTTTTACAGCCTGGTTGAAAAAACAGCTTTGGTCTCTTTAGCTAGATTTCACATCACTGACAACTGTACAGGGTTGAATTTTTATGAACATAATCAGGTTAAATCAGACAAGAATCACAAATGTATGCATAATTAGTCCTGTGGTCTTTTGATTGATTGCTTGCTGTGTTTAATATCTAGCTGTCATCCCTTTAGCTACTTGACACTTAGCGCTGTCTTGACTTGACTTCTGAACTGTGAACAAAGACCTAATAGAATAGAGTCATTTTTATTGTTAGCCCGAAGCTCAAAAACAGACTGAGGAAATCTTCGGTTCAGAAAAAGAACATTTATTATGCGCTGGACTCAAGGTGACAGAGTTTCTCACAGGATCTCGGTCAGAATGAGCGCTGTTTCCAGAAAACAGTTCGCAGTTGTCTTCTTGGGCTGGGCCTGCCCCGTACAGACATTGGACTCATACACGACTGTAAATGTAAGTGGACAGTTACTACTGTCCTGGACAGGCCAACCACCGTCCATGTCGTTTCCTTGAAATAAGATAAATAATGTGTGTGAAATGTTGTTTTAAGGCGTGTATCTAATGGACAGGCCTAACTGAATAGAGAGGTTTCATCCAGTCATGTTATCTTATCTTGGGTGGCTGTAGCTCAGTTGGTAGAGCAGGTCGTCCAGTCACTGGAAGGTTGGTGGTTTGATCCTGGCTCCAACTGTCCACATGCCAAAGACACTGAACCCTAACTTGCCCCCAGTGGGTCTGGCAGCACCTTGGATGGTAGCAGCCGCCCACTGGTGTGTGAATGGGTGAATGAGAGGCCAATGTAAACCGCTTTGAGGGCACCTTGAGGGTGTGGATAAAGCGGTATATAAGTGCGGTCCATTTACCATTTACAGTTCCTACTCAAGGACAGAGCATGAGCTTAGTGAACAAGAGCAAGGGTTCAGTGAAACTACTAATAGGCTTAAAGCAAAATCTATTATAACATTACGGTGATCCCTTATTTTTAATGGGACCCCCCCCCCCCCCGCCAGTATTTACAATACCAGTAAACCGCTGGTATTGTGCTATTTTTGGCTCATAATTAGCGAGTAACACGCTAACAACAACAAAAGAAAAAGTCTGGTTTTCTCTGCATTGAACGGGCACTTTATTCTGGCACTGCAGGGAACTTGTAACATCACACAGGTTGTATTGTTCGGCTCCTGTCAGTTAACAGAGAATGTAAATCTATACACGCTGGGCTGCTGTTTATGCTCACTCCACTCTTCATCGAACCCCATTTTCATTCTTCCGTCCCACGACACACACTCCATTACCCATAAGGCCACATCATTACCCATAAGGCTACCTTCTTAAAGGGGCCGGGCTGGCTCACAACATTTCTTTGCTGTAGGAGAACATGCACAACATCCTGTGATGCTTGGGTGATGCGTCTCGGCCAATCAGCACACAGATTCTAGAGTGGTGGGCCGTCTGCGTTTCTCGTGTTGCTTACTGGAGGCTGTGAGCCATCGTTTGACGTTTTGCTGGCAGTTGGCAATTTTTTTACTATATTATATATTTACTGAAAAATCTGTGAATAACTAAAACTGCGAAACTTAAAGCGCGAATTGGCTAAGGATCACTGTATCTTAAAGATAATATGGATTGTTGTGGTATTAACTGTACTAAGAGACAACTGCAACAGGTTTTGGGATTAACTGGAAGGGTTTAGGGTGAAGCTTATCAAAGCAGGTATTTTGCTGCTATCTATGGCTAACCAGAGCTGGACTACCGCTAGCTCATTAGCTTCCACCTCTTGTCACAGCTGGGTCCCCCACTGGAAACGACCTTCACTTCAAATCAATTTCAAAGAACCTTCCAAGGTTGACTAACGAGACCACTAGTGAACAGATAGCTGATTACGTCTGCAACACTCAGCTACCCACTGCTCAATTGCCAAAACCAAAAAGGCTTAGTTGGCATGCAGGCAATTGTGACTACGGATCTATAATGTTTGCAGGTGCCCAAACCACTGTTGGTCCCAGCAGAACTCTGCTATTCCCAGTTTCAGCTCTGGCAGCACTTGTTTCATATGCTGTTTTGCGAGCAATATCAAAATGAGAATGTTTAGACCAGGGGTGGGCAATCCCAGTCCTCGAGGGACATTGGCCCTGCATGTTTTAGATGTTTCCCTACTTCAGCACACCTGATTCAAATGAATGAATAACCATCAGTTTGTCATCAAGGTCTATACAAGTCTGTTCATTTGAATCAGATGTGGTGAAACAGGGAAAAATCTAGCACATGCAGGACACCAGCCCTCGAGGACTGGATTTCTCCACACTTTGTTTAGGCTTAGTTGATCATAAGGAATGTAAGGCAGCATTAGTCAGCATCATAGGTTAGCATAAAGAATGGCAGCCACGCTAAAATGGCTAACTCTTTTTATACAGTCTGTCTGCAGCTAGGAATGCCTAGTGTTAGAGTGATAAATATGCTATGTAATTGTGACACAACCCTAATGAGAGCGGATGGTGGTTTATCATATCATGTGCATCCTTTTAATGCTATGAACAGTATTCTAGCCACCATCCTAGTTGGCAATCTCACACTGGTCTTTCAGCCTTGTTTGAGAGGACAAGGTGTCAGTGCACATCCTTAACAAGCTACCAGAATCAACATCATGGTGTGACATAGGCAGCATGAATCCAAGTGCCCTTGTTATATCCGGCAGCACACTCCACTGGCTTTCCACCAGCATGTCATCGCTTTGTTTCACTGCCCACTCACAGCTCATCTTCACTCCAGATGGTGCTTCACTTCCTGGTCCCAGGCCTGCTGCGCTGGTTCCCTCTCTGATTGGCCAGCCCACCTGCTTTCTCACTGATTTCGAGATGACTGACAAGTGCCTTTCCCAAACAGAGGCCCTGTCTCCGCTAACTTTCTGTCACTGAGTGACAGCCGCCCACAGTGTCGCGCTCCCCGCCGATGATTCTGGGCATGACATCATTAGTTTTTCTCTGTCAAACAGCTGCTTCTCATTCCTGGTGTTCATGAAATCAGACGTCTGATCCCGCTCTAGGTGTAAATAATATCAATTAGGCTCTGCATACTTTGCACAAGTCAAAACACGGCTGAGAGCTCTGTATGTTTGTTGAAGTGATAAATCAAGGACTGATTTCAAGTTGTAACATTAATTTAGAGTCAAATTACAAGGATGATGTAACCAACAAGGCAATTTTTCATGTCATTGTGCTGAAAAAAAAAACACGACAAACACTTTTTATGTTTGCATAATAATAAACAGAATTGCATGTGGTGTTGCTGACGTCCATATGTATATCTCTATAAACAAGGGGTGTTTCATTGCACGACAGTATACAGGTGTTTCTCTTTTTCTAGTCATTGTGTGTATACACACCCTGGAGCTTAATAATATCCATCAGGTTCTTTTCCCACTAGAGAAGGAATAAGGGAATGCCACCTGTGCTGACAGCGCCGCCTGATGAGGCTGAATGACAGCAAGAGGGCTAAGTGGTCACACCATTGGAGGCCGCAGCAGCATGGTCTTCAATTCTTGGCCAGATGGTAGGTTTCAGGTGTGTGGGTAGGATAAGGGGGGTGGGGGATCTCGGCAAAAGAAAGAAAGCAGACATCAGTCTCTGCATATCTCAGAGGGGCGGTGTACACCGGTAGCTAATGGATCCGCTGCCTCAGACACCCGTAGGGCATCCTGCGATGCACTGGCACAGCACCAGCAGGAATCAAGCTTGTCATCATTTAGACCACAGGAGGAGGTAGGCATTAGAAAAGTTTTTTGTTTCTGTTGCTTATATTTCATCAGGAGTGAAAAGAGACATGGATGCTTCCCCAATCCACTAAGAGTCCATTTTTGTTTAGTTTTGTTACATTTTTTTTTTCCTTCATCCATCATCTGCTTCAGGCTGACCCGACACCAGCCCCAAGAGCACAAACGATTCCAATTTGCAGGACCACCCTGGAGCTATGGCGACTGTTTTGCAAGCTAACTGAGGCCTCTCCAGTTAGTTTAATTATGAGTTCATTTTGACAAGAGAAGATGTTGTTTTATGTTGTTGTCACCCCCTTCCAGGAAGCTCATGACCACAAGGCTTTTAAATTATAATAGTTATTATAATTAATTGAAAAAAAAAAAAAAGCAAAAATAAGCTAAATCTGATTTTAAAGTATGTTTCTTATTCCGCCCAGATTAGTCATCTGGCTGTAGGACACAGGGAGGGAATCTTTCTGCTTGTTAGTGACTGGCTTTCACAGCTCTCCCTCCGCTGAGCTCAAAGCGTTCAGAGTGACACTGCTGCCCACTCACACACACAAAAATACCCCCTAACTGGATGGCACACGAGACGCTGTCCACAGAGTACCACCTCCTGTGTTTCTGTGTGTGTCTACCAGAAAGACAGAAAGGCAAAACAGAGGCGGGAGAAAGAAAAAACACACGCAGACATTGTTATTTCTTTTCTTCCATGGACCGATACCTTGCAAATTGGGAATTAACTTAAACAGGGAGGGAAGGAAGCTGATGACTTTTCGAGATAAACCGAATGTCCAAGTGAAAGACCAGGACATCTTTCCCTTTGAGATTTGCCTGGGAAAGTATGAATGCTCAAAAGTGGTGCTGAAAGCTATGAGAAGTGAGCACATGTGGGATAGGTGGGATGAAATATGCCGGACAAATTGGACTTTGTCAGCTTTGCTCGCTAAACTCTTCAGATGGTCTAATTGAACTTGACATGACTTTACTTCTCTGGCTTCCTTTTTGGCCTGGCCTCTATTTGTCTTCTCACTCATGTTATAGTCATTAGCCGCCTTCATCTTATTGTCCTGCTGTGCTGCAAAAATGCATAACCACTTATTAAATCTATCTTTGTGAGTGATACAGCAGTAATGTCTTCTCACTGGAAAGTGTAAATCGCACTGCTGGAAAGTGTGAAATCCTTACAAAATTCTGACAGAATTATCTAAACTGACTTTATGCTGTATTGAGAATTTATTTGTAGTTTTCATTTTCTACTCTATTTTCTTGAAAAAGGATTATTTTTCCTTTTCTTTTTTTCTTTTTTTTTTTTACATTACAGTTTAAAAAGGAACCGTAACATGGTTGCCATATCTTGTATGAAAAAACTTATTAATGAATATGTATGATCAAATTATACTTCCATATAAATCAGAGAGTTAGAAATGAGGGCTGGAGCAACAATTAAAATTTTTAATCGTGATTAATCGCATGATTTCCCTGATTAATCACGATTAATTGCATTGTATACACAAAATTAAATAATGAATTCAAAGTTAGTGTAAAGTGCACTTTTATTGAAATGTTCTGATGCAATATGAATTAAAGTTCCATAACATTTGTTCTGCAAACAGTTTTAACATCAGCACTTGTCAGTAACTAGAGATGCGCGGATGACGTATATTTTAACCCGCAACCGCTTCTTAAAATCTCTATCCGCCCGCTATCCATTTGCAGGAACGTTTTTTCACCAATTTTCAAAACCGAACCGACCCGCCATCCTTTTTAATAACATGTAAAATATTTTTTCTCATTATTATTATTTGAGTGCTTCAACCGCAACCCGCCCGAATTTCATTAAAGTATTATTTTTTGACGAGTCATCCGCCCGATATGCGGATTATCCGCTCCGCCCGCGGGTGCGCGGTTCATCCGCGCATCTCTATCAGTAACACATATTTAGTCTAAATCTCATCTTAAAAAATGTAAAGTAAAATAAAGCTTATTGCCACTGCTGGGGCATTAATGTCATCCTGTTTTTTTTTAATGAAAAATAAAAAAAAACGTGTCCAACAAAATCCTGAGCCACAATCTTAACATTAAACAGGGTCGATTTTTGAGGGAACAGCAGAAACTTTTAACAGGGAGTTTAACTTGGCAGTTGTTACAAATAACCTTGTTGTTGTCAAATCCGCCATCTGGGAGAACTTTAAAATGAAAATGTCCATGTTAAAGTTCCGTAACTTTACCACTCTTCATGTCTGATTTAACTTTTCTGCATGTTTTTCCGTCAATTCTCTTCCGCTTCCGCAGCAGCCAGAAACAGACTTTTCAAAACAAAAGCATGTGAGTAACATACGTAATGCGCGGTAAAATAAATATCGGTGTTAATAAATTAATAAGTTAATGTGATTGTTATGGACTCTGAATATATTTAGTTGTTATGCGTGTATTTAGTGCCTTAACTCAGTGCATTACTGCCCTCTATTGACACCCAGGGTCATTGCAGATGTACGTAGTCAGTTAAGTTTCACTTTTGCTTGAGCACACGGCAGACATGACAGACGAGCCTCATTGTTCTGTGCTGTATGCGGATTTTGTTACTTCTAAGCCACAGAAGGCCATATCCGTAAGTTTTCTATGCTTTGTTAGTTTAACGAAGGCTGAATGTGTACCTTGAGTGTCTTTCATGTTATGTTGTGATGTTTTATTCATATATGACGAGTGAATCTCTAGGCTGTTAGCTAGCTTGTGTGAGGCTGTTAGCTAGCTTGTGTGAAGCTAAAATTCCATTGTAATTCAAACTGTTATATTCACTGAGAGTACTGCACCTTTTGTCTGTACTTACCTTAGTTATTATTATTACTCTGATCTCATTTGTGTGGCTGTATTCTAAAATATCTTTTGTGGATGTTTGTATTACAGTTTCACAGTCGTGACATGTTCTTCACTAAGAGTCATAGACAACGCCACCTGTTCGGTCTGTGATTCTTTATTGAGCATAATCGATTTTTTGGACTAGCTGGATAAACTGCTTCCTGACGAAGAGGGAGGCCAGCATAGTGATAATAACGCATTATTTTGCCCAGCCCTATTAGAAATATATCTAAAAGAAAGCAGACCACCAAGACTACCAACAGGGGGCAGTGCACAGTAAAATGGCAGATCATACTTACCATGACAGATTATTTCTGGAGCCTTCCAGGGACAGGTTGGCAGTTTCAGCAGCATTGTATTTTGGATTTTGTTTGAAAATTTAGAAATTCCTCCTGGCACCCCTCTTTCCGCTAGGGTGAGCACACCTCCAAGCAAAGTGCAAGCGGTGCCATGGAAAGCTGCCACGAAAGTACCAGAAAAGAGATAATCTCTTCCAGAAGAAATAAATCAAATGTCAGGAAATATTTTTGGATTTTGGAGTAAAGACAGGTCAACCGACAGGTTCGCAAGCTGTGTGTAAACAATGGCACTTAGAGCTAAAATATTCAGGTAACACCACAAACCTTGCCGTGCACCTCAAGAAAAAACATGACATAGACCCCCATGCTTGAAGCGTTTACAAAAATAACATAGATACATCATCAAAAGTCATGACCAGCTTCTTTCCACAAAAACTAAACCGCAACTCAAAAAGAGCAACAGGCATTACTGCTGCAGTTTCATATTTAATATGCAAAGACATGAGGTCTTACAGCGTTGCAGAGAACGAAGGTTTTCGTGAGCTGCTACAAACTGTAGAGACAAGATGTTCGGTCCCATCCAGACTGCACTGAAGTGACACTTGTAAACCACGTTTGTACAGGAAAGTTAAAGATGAAGTTAAAAGCGAATTAGCAAATGCAGAGCACATTGCTATAACAACAGAAACGGTGGACATTGTGTACAATGGAAGCTTATTTGACTGTTATGTGTCATTTTATTGACAACGGTTGGCAAATACATAATTACAGAATCACATAAATTATATATTAGAAATTAATATTTATTATTTCTAATATATTTTAGAAATAATAATATAAATTATAATATATATGGTCATACATTATATGTTTTCAAATATAATAAAATAATTAAATAAATCGATGTTGTGTTAAAGGTTTTTCACTTTACTTTTATATATTGTGAAAGTTTTAAACCTTTTCAACCATATCTGACAGTGGTATGTCAATTTCAGTTTTTATTGGGAAAAAAAGTTTTTCATGTGATGTTTGCTGGACTGCAGAAATAAAAATGTCAAATTATATTTTATTGTGAATTGGCATGAATTTAAGTGATTGTGTAGCAGCATGTGATATCTAATATTGATCACTGACAAAATTGGATCGTGATAGATTTTCCGATAGCGGCAAATATCGAATCATTGTCCAGAGAATTGATATAATATCATACCGTGATGAAACTTGTGATTTACACCCCTATTGACTGGCAGGAGCACTTGCAAATGGATAGCTGGTCATTAGCATCACAGGTTAGCATAAGCTAAGTCAGCAAAGTTAAAATAGCTAACTTGTGGTAACTAAACTAATGTGGGTGTGTTTCCAGGTCCTCTTGTTCCATCCATTTGTCTGTTTTTGGACTAACCCCGGTTGGGCAGCATCAACTCCTACTAACACAGCGCTATCCAGTAAGATGACAAAGAGGCTCCAGAAAAAAAAAAAAAAACTTCTGACATCACAGGGGGGTTGTCCAGTTTTTTTTTTTCTTGTGAGTATGGAGTGGCAGCTGTGTATTCCCATGCATACACAAGCACTGAGAACCCCCACTTACAAAGTGTTTTGCCCCTGTAAAGAGTTAATAAACAAGTCACCTCTCTGACATTCACTCAATGCTGCTGTTTTTTTTTGGTTTTTTTTTTTTTTTTGTGCTGGAGGATACAACAATACTCGTGGCAGGAGATGCATTGAAAAGACTTCTGTGAGGACAGGAAGCCTCCAGCAGCACAGTACACCTGGACTTACCCAAACAACTGGCACAAAAAAAGACCCACTTGATTGAGTGAGTGTGGGAAGACAATGGGCACAATAAAATAAATGCCAAATGATGTCACCTGGCAGTCAACTGGACGCCCGCCAAGGTGTTGGTTTAGATTGTCTTGTCCTGTCCGTGACAAGTCACTTATAATGCACCTTGTTTATGCTTCAGTTTCCCCCACTACAGACAACCATTTTCCAAATCTAGACACCCCCCCTCCATCCTCAGCTGAAATGGCACAGTGAGTGAATAGGCTGTAATGCTTGCAGTTTGAATGGCTTACCAATGCAATTTTTCAAAACACACTTCACAGATACTACTGGTGCCATCAAAGTCCCCCAGAGGAACATTAGCATAGAGGAGTGTTTATGCTTTGCATTGACAGTCCATTTACTCTGTCAAACATCAAAGAGCAGAATATCAGCTTTGTTGAATGCCATTTACTGTAGCATGAAATGTTTTGATGAAACAAACTGAATGAGGTTATCTCTATGGCTTGTCTCCACTAAAAGGAAGCTGTAGGGAAATTGCAAGGGTTGGAGCTGCAAAACAGCTTAATCAAATAAATAAGAGATAAGTACATGTAGATTGGCTCAGCTATAAGGATTCTGTTTTTCTCATAGGAAATGTAAAAAGATTAAAAATTGTCATCTATGCTATATGAATGTCATACTGTAGACCTGACTAACAACATCCGCTGCCAACTCTGACTAATATATGCCAATAGCATACCGACATGCTAATCCTTATGCAGGTGTTAATCGCTTCAGCCACATTCTCAGCACATCGCAGTTCTACGTCCAGGTTGGCTGATTTGATGAGCATCAGATTGTGTGGGGCTAAGCTTCCTGTGTTGCCTCTCCATTTGGTTCTCATTTAACCTGTCTCGCAGCCAATAAAAGACCTAGTCAATTACGACAAACGGGGAGCTTCATATGCAGGAAATAGGCCAATTACATTAAATCCAGCGAGCTCCTGCATCCAGCAAGCAAGGGGTTAAGGGGGGGGGGGGGGGGGGGTATGTAAAGAGGTAGTGAGTCAAGCAAGTGCGGCAGCAGTTTTGGGTTTCAATCTGCCAGTTAATCTTCAAACAGCAAGCTGGCAGTGTGCTGGTCACTGATAAAGGCCCTGGTCTGTCATCACACAGCCTCACCTCCAATCACTCAGCCCTCCTGTCAGGACGTCATCTGGAATCTGGAAAACAGCTAAGGGCAAGGAGAGAAGGGTTGCCGAGAGACAGCGGGTGAAGGGGAAGATCCGTTTTTGTGTGTCTGGGTCCATTTGTCTCCTCAGCTCCACAGTCTGCACACAGTAGCACTTGTGTACGCTGGCCTGTCTGTATACACGTAAATGGGCTGTTTTTGCTTGCACATGTCTAAGTCACGACCCCTATTTGGACCCCTGACTACCTTTTGTCTTGCCTTTCCTCACATCCACACAACACTCATATACATGCACACAGCTTCGGTCTGAGTCATAAAACCAAACGCTGATTGTGTGATCATGGGTAATTGTGTGAAGAGAAGCCATAAAGTCGAAAAAGAGGGTGTATTAGTGTTTTGTGGCTGTGTTTTATGGGAAGGTGTGCTTTTTTCTGGGGACGGCTGTGCTGAAAGGTGAGAAGGGGAGGTATCAAAGAGCTGACTTTGTTGTTTAAAGGCAGTCCCCCTGAGGTAGACTGCCGCTGAAAGACAATTTTTACTGCCTGCTGATTGACACTGTAAAGGCACCCAGATGGCACTGAAGAACTAATTGGATATGGCAGAAAGGAGTTACTCGTCTTGGTGTCTCTTAACTTCATTATTAAATTTGGCATAAGATCATTTAAATTTCACAACTCTGATTTGGAGAAGGGAATTATTTCAGAAAACACTGTGTAAAACCTGAATTTCTGCCTTAATTCTGCAAGTTGAAACCTCCAATGGTGTATTTTTTTTTAAAGGACTTTTATTTTTATGAGATACATGACCTTTACATCAGGGATCAATACATTCTCCATCTTCTTATCTCAAGAAGTGCTACTGGAAATACAGACCCTGTGAGAGAAATCCTGTGTGTGTTATAACACAAAATGATTACTCCGACTTCTAATTATTACTCCTAATAATTATGTTTTTGTTCCTCTGACCTCATAATTTCTTTTTACAAGCCTCTAAATGGGTTCGTTTATGTCTGGGGCTCGCTGCTTATGCGTGCAGCCTATTTGCATTCAGTCAAGAATAGTTGATGATTATTGTTCTGTGGCAAACATGTAGCATGTACAAGTGATTTATACATGCAGGCCAAGGTTGTTGATTGTATACTTTGTCTATAAACTCTTATTGTACATATATAAATGAACCATCATGGGATAAAGGCTGATTAACTTTATAATTGTGTGAGATGTGGCCTTTCTGTTATAGGAAGACTGAAGTTTGAAGACTGTGTGGTGTCAAAGTATTCACATTGGTAGGCATGCATGCACAGATAAAGAGTTTAATATTCCTGTAAAACGTTTGGTTTTATTCGCATTTTTTAGTGGAATTTTAAAGACGATACAGATGCAGTTTTTCTCGTGAATACTACAGCTTGACTGTGGACATCCAGATTTCAATTTGGATATCCAGTTTTGTTTTTTTTTCTTCAAATATGCAGCATTTCACATTTAACACTGAACGTCACCTGCACAAATACTTCTGTTTATTTCAGCAGTTGAAAAGACAGCATGCGAGAGACCTGAGCTGTGCCGTACACTTTAAATTGACTGATGAAAAGTTGGCAACTTATAAGCATTCCCCCCACAACATTTTTTTTTTTTCACTGCCATACAAATTATGGTCCATCTGTTGTGCTACTGGTGTGCATTTCTTGGTTGGTCTCAAGCTAATTGTTGTGACGCTTGTCTCAGTCTTGAGCATGTGCACTATACTCATTTACTGTTGTGCACATGCACCTTTCTAACTCAGTTGCTCAGTCACCTGTCACTTTATTCTTTCAGTGCCACGTGTGTGAACCACACTCACTTGGTCTCATAAATGTTAACCATAGACTGTATAAAGAACTGGACAAAATTAGTATGACCCATATGAGGTCACCCATTGGTTTTTCTGAAGAGCCTTTTGAAGTCCTTTTCTGCTTATACATTACAATGCCATGTTGCAAATGGGTGGAACACCTTATCTCAGTCACAGTTAGCTACTGCTTTTTCTTGGCTGGCTTTGCTCATGCTAACGTGCTAATAAAAATGACAAAACATTCATTCAAGATTCAGACTTGTCCAAACAAACTCGTTTCAAGTGTCGTTGCTGAAAGGACATCTAAAACGAGTGCAGCCAGAGCTGAACAAGGACTTGCAGAGCTCCGCTGGCATCCCTCTCACCTGGTTAGACCCATTGCAGTCGGGCTGCCAGCAAATGTTTGCAGCAAAAGCTCCCATTTCAAATGCTGTTTCAGTGGCGACGTAAGGAATGGCCGCTGAGCTTAGCTGCCTCACTGTTGGCGCAAGCTGTCTGCTGCTGAGCCGGTTCCAGGATGGGAAATCTTAAAATCTAGCGGCGGAAACCAAAAACTGTAAATTTCTACTGCAGCGCTGGGCATTTTGACATGGGGGTCAATGAACTTGCTTTTGGCAGAAAAGTCAGTTAATCTCAATGGAGACTGATTCATTCTTGAGTGGACGCCCTCCCACTACCACCACCCCACAAAAACAAAGGTTCAAATATTCATTGTAATCCACTACCAAAGCACCGGAGCCCATAAAATGCTTTTGGGGGCAGCCCTAGTAAATACACAGAGGCACCAGTCTATATGCCTTTTTTCATGCAACATCAATTCTGGATTTTTCTGTTATTATACGGAATAAGGTCCAAAATAAACCTTGAAAACCTTGACTCCAGCTCTGCATCAAAGCACTGACATATCTAGAGGCAAACAAACCTCTTTTTAATTTCACTGTGCACTGCTCTGCCTGTAGCGCAGAACCGTAGTTCACTTTCATATTAGTTCTCTTTATGGTGCTGCATTCATGCGATGTTCTGCAACGTCCACTTTCCTCCTCTTTGTAAGATCATTTCCAGGCCCTGAATCCAATATTTGCTTGAGTATACATCCACGCTGGCATAGTACGGTGAGTTAGTCAGTCAATCTTTCATTAGACCTGGGGTCAAAAGGGTCACATGCCTCTCCTTCCCAGCTCAACTCAAGCAGCCCATCTGCTATTGGATTGATGCTCAGAATTATAATGCCACATTCTCCTCTCAGCCTTTCTTTCCTTCCTTCTTCTCTCTCCCTCTCTCTTCTGTTTTCTATCTGTCTGTCCCTTTTCTGTCTATCTCCCCATCTCATCAGGAAGCTACTGCAGAACAGACCGGCGTGATTGTGTTGGAGGTGATTATGTGAGATCTGCAGACTCAGACTTGACCTTTTCCATGTTATCCCTCAGACTGAAACCAACACTAGTGGGCTCATGTCCTCTCATGTTTCCACTCTGTTACCTTTTTCTTTCTTTCTTTTTTTTTTGGGGCTGTTTTTTCATATAGAGTTCACAGAGGAGGGACATCTGAGTATATCCATGGAGAATTGCCCTGCTCTCATGGTGGATTTATGGTTTTTCTGTGTGTGCAGGCATGCATGTGCGCAGTTTTATTAATTTAGGATTCTGATTACAGGTGTGGCCATTGTGAATGGACAATAAAATGATGACGTGATTTTAAATTGGAGACCTGTGAAATGTGAAGCCAAATCATAGGGAAAGGAAAAGTGCAGCTTTATGAAAGTAAATTATTGGCTTAATGTAATCAATTAAACCTTTACTATTACAATTCTGTAATTCACTAAGTGTTTTTTAGTGGTTTATGTTGATGGTGAAATCGGAAAATAAGCATTTCCAAGATAACGAGAATAAGTAATTAAAAATTGGAAATGTTAGCACAATCAGATAGTTTGTTCAATTTCCCCTGCGTTTTAACTGCATTGTTCTTTGTTTAGCACCAACATCCAAAGCAAATGAGAGCAGGTCGTAAGCAATTTACTCTGTTGTCATGTAGAGATGGCAAACATACCTCTCTCTCTTTCTGCAAGCTTTGCTGTCGCAGCAGTTGCTGTCAGTTTGAGCGGTGCCTGCCCCCAAATATAATAGGGTTTTCTTGACTGCCTCCCCGGGGATTGACTGGCAGTGAAGAATTCACCATGGCTCATTTGGAGCGGTGCAGGGACGGGCCTCATAAAACTAGCTGCTCCATGTCTCCAGGCAGGTCTGTGGCATTCCAAAGAAGGTGTTAGTTTCAATGATAATACTTTCATGGGAAGACAGCACATAGGTTTACCGTGTTATCCGTTGTGTCTGGCTCTGTCTGCAGCGCATGTCGCAAGGCTCACTAAGGAGACTGTGGCCTGTTAATTTTGGCCCTTTTGCATGACTGTACTTCAAGGTGGTGTCTAGTATAATCATTGCACTTCTCAAGCATTCATGGATAACTGTCATTACAACACTGATGATTCATTTAAGTGATAGTTTTACTTTTCTTTCTTTACATGTCACATTCAAAATATTCAGAACTGAAATCACAAAAACCTGCATTTCTTTGTTGTTGTGTATCACCCACCTAGCCCTCAGTCTGAGCCTCTCTGTGTATTCTCATACAGTATTCCTCATCTAAATGGTTGATACAGGTAAAGCTATTATAGGACATCACTTTAAGCATACTCGAGTCAGACGGTTGAGCTGAGTTCTCGCTGCAAGTTCTAAAGTAACATCAGATGACCTTGTCCAACCTTTTTTGGCTCGTCTATAGCACTTCTACATTAGCTTTACCACAAATCATTCCTCCAAACAGTTTGTAATACTAAAAAAACATATCACATGTAATACTATGTCCTTGAAAAATGAATGTTGATCTCTTAAGTGTTTTCTGATTGAATTGCTGTGGTCATGTTTTCAATGATAAAACTCCAGAGTGATCTGCATGACTGATTTGGCACGAGTTTTACGCCGGATTCCCTTCCTGACACAACCAGGATTCAAAACGTGGGCCTCCCGCATGGTACGCAACAGCACAACCATTTAGTCCGGAAATCCATGCTTGAGCCAGAATCGTATCCAGACTATGAATGCTGCCCACCGGAGGAAAGCAACAACAAAGATTACATAGCAACGTCTCAGCAGCTGTAGAAGCAACCGAGCTAAAGCTGTAAAATGTTTGTCGTGTCCTCGCAACCACGTTTTTTCCAAGACATTTTGGAAACAAAAACAAAAAAGTTTGTAAGAGGCAGAAGCTGATCACTCCTTCCTTGGTGCACTGTCTAAAACTTTCACTTTAAAAATAAAGGTGGTTTCTATATATAATCTGACACTAAAACAACTTTATCGCCATTTTCCATTAGCCTGGTTAGTGACAGGGCACATATGATGGTGCATAGCTGGAGGCTATGGTAGAACCTGACCAATCAATGCAATCCAAAGTTCATGATGAAGTCTGTTGAAGTCCCAAATTAAAGCCTTGCCTTGTAGTTTTCAAGACTTGGATACTCTGCATTTTTTTTGCATAGAAATACAACACCTTGTACACCTCTCATTTTGAGCTCAAGATGACTCAGAAAAGCATTTCATGTCCACTTTGAGGTTGACGCTCAGAGACCTAACAGGCATTCCAACAGCTAAATGCTAGCCTAATTCTTTCCTCCTCATTACACAGAATTAGGCTTGTTCCTCTGGATTCAATTTTTATTCAGGGTGGACAGTGCCGATGCACGCAGAATAAACTGCCTCTGGACACCACTCAGTAGGCATTCAACCATTCAAAGAAACAGAGCCTTGTGACACAGCCGTGTTCTCTGTAATGTCTTTTTGTCACCATTCAGTATTGGTTCAATGTAACTCACTCTATAATGCATTACCTGCAATAAAAAAAGTGTCATGCTGTTTAAGAGATATACTCCCTTTCTGCTGTTGAGCCACCAAAACATTGGCTTCCTCTGAACTACCTGCCAGCCACACTGAGATTGCCTTAGATGCTTGGCCTTTAAATAACACGTCCATATTGGATCTTTATGTAAAAGTTATGTACAGAATGCTTTTAAAGTTGCTGTAATTAAAACAAACAATGATTTGCACTGACATGACCTGTATGAAGAGCTTCACTCTGGATTTAAGGCAACATCAGAGCAGAAAAACTTGAGAAAGTTGCCAGTGATCTCTTTTTAAGCCAAGACAGTGGACTTCTGTCTGTACTTGTCCTGTTAGAGCTCAGGGCTGCATTTGATATGATCAAACATAACATTCTATAACAGAGGACTGAAGATGTCATTGAGATTAAATGAACTGAATTTGGCTGGTTTAAGCCATATTTGACTGATATATCCCAGTTTCTTTATGTACTTGTACCCTTTGAGTCTTTCTCACTAATCAGATATCAGTCAATGAAACATTCATATAATTCTCTGATTGGACAAGTATTTATTTATTTTTTTACAACTTCAATGTTTCCAGTAGGTTTTATTATGAAGCAGTATGTTTCCATTACTGTGTAGATGGTACTCAACTATATACATCCAGGTTAAACCAGTCAGTTAAATTACACACTTTTTTTTAAAGACATAAAGGCCTTTATGGTTTTTGATTTTATTACTTGAAAATTCAGAAAAAAAAAACAATGCTGTTGTTGTTTTTGGATTAGATTAGAGCACTTTTTCTTGATGAACTCTGGATGGAATTACTGTAATAGTATTGTGAAGTTATCTCTGAGTTATTTTCTCCAGGATTTGTCTACCTCAGACATAAAACAAGCCTCCCATGACTGCTTTCTTTCAGCAACACAATATTATCAAATTGGGAACATCCTGTCTCAGAGTGATATGTCCAAAAATGCCTCAGCAAAGATTCTGATGAAAATTTGCCAGGCATAATTTAAAATCTTTCTCCTTATACGTAAAGCTCTTAATGGCCATGCTCCACTGTATCTTCAAGACCTCATAGTTCCATATTATCCCAACAGACCACTTTGCTCCCAGACTGAAGGCTTACTTGTGGTTTCCAGAGTTTCCAAAAGGGAATGGAAGCCATAATTCATGATTCACTGGCTACCTCCCCCTCATTCTTTTGTACATTATTGGTGTTATTGCTATGATTAACTGTAATAACTCATTAATAAAAGACAAGGATGTTTAAAACATGCAGGAACGTAGGCTGAAAGAGTTACCGGTGGCAGTAATTATTCTTCCTTTCTTTAGTGGCCATAAACATCCACAGGTAATGAAGTAGGGTAGTTTACCAAATTAGCAAATAATGATGTTTACAGTGAAACACTCCCATAGATGATGAAATTTGGTTGTGAAATAGTTCCACCTGGCTAATCAGACTAGCACGTGACATACGCACTGCCGCAGTTTTTCTCAAGCTACACTGAACCTTTATTATGCTTCCACATATGCTGTTGGGTAAACAGATGCATAGTCAAACTGAATATTTTCATCATAAAGCTGGCTGAGCTCACCATTAAAGGTAGGTTAAGCAATTCTATGAGGTTTGAAACACAGGGCACTTTTTTTGTCATATGGCTTGTTGTGCTGTTAACTGTACTAAGGGACCGTTGTAGCCATTTTTTTTTTTTTTTTTGGGTTGGCCTTGAATGGTTTGGGGTCAAAGCTAAACAAAGCAAGCAGACTGAGTCAGCTGTCTTCACCCCTGGTTGACGGCTGCCAGCCTCCAGAGGACACCAGCTGGACTGTTTCGAGCTCATCGGCTTCGACCTCTTACAGCAGCTGGGTTCAGATCTAAATGTAGAAAAACTGAGAGCGTATTGAGATCAATTAAGAAAATATATTACAAGAACTTTATACGTTTTTTTTTTTTTTTTAACTTATTCCTCAACCTTCCAGATATCTGTTTTCTCACCTGGTGTGATATTCATCTGTGGCTCACTTTCACAAATTTAAACCCACATGTTCAGACACACAGTAGGAATCACACACGCTTTCATATTCACGCTCTTTAACCACAGGGCAGTATCTGTGGTATGAGGGGTTTCTTGTTGCTAGACAGCTGCATGCCTCGGCCTCATCACAGCAGTCGACTGAGCTCCGAGGAGCTTGACAAAGAGGCTTAAAGTCCTCCCTAAGTCTCTCGCCCCTAGGTCGTCTGCATAGTCTGGGCCCAGCTCTGGAGAAGTCCTGAATGCAAGTTTAGCAGCTATGGTTACAACCCCGCAGGCCCCTGCTGCCGGTCTCGCTCGCATTGCCATTTTTTTCCCGGGGCTGCTTCAGTCTTATAACCCGGCAACAGGTTCTCCTGGTGCTCTCGTCCTGTTTCATAACGTGATGAAAGAACTGGCAGATATACAGCTGCGAGTAAGATGAGCGCGTACAGTACGTCTGCGTTTGCTTCATGTTCTCCTGCAGGCTGCATCCAGACAGTCGCACAGTCGTGTACGGTGACAGATTTGAATCTACATTCTGTGTTGTCGTGGTTTACTCTGGTTATTGTGCTGTCTGACTTGGAGTCTTCTTTAGCTTGTTGTGAGGAGCTTTTCCCGGTCAGTTACCTGCTGTACTCCAGATGCTTGCTTGTCACACAGCCTCTGTGAAAAGAGTCTATTTTAGATCTGGATGATAAATCCTTACCCATAATGACTGAAAGTGTTCAAACAAATGTTGCAGCTGGGAAATGCAGACCCGGTGACTAACTAATATACCCGTTTCAATAAATGAGTGAGGTATGTGTAAATGTGGATAGAGGGCAGTCTTTGTGCATGTGTTCTAGAACAGACCAGTTTATACCTGTGTTTATGCCATTTTTTGAGTGTGTATGTGTGGGAGTTGGTATTCAGCGCCGGCAGCTGGAAGTACTCAAGTTGCTGCTGCTGCAGAGAGAGGGAAGGAGTGAATGAAAGAGTGGAGACGTCTGCACAAGAGTGAGAGGCTAAGAGAGGTACCAGCACAGGCTCTCTCCTTACAGGGGCTGAGCTCTTGCAGAGTGAAAGCCCCTATAGAAAGAAAGCAGGGTCATCTCAACAGCGCAGCCCTGCGCAGACAAACACACACACGCTGGAGCAGAACAACACCAGGGCCAGCGTGAGTGCAGCGAGTGCACAGCGGTTCTCCTCAGGAAGCGGGCCTTGTTTAGACTTACAGCTATGTGCAAAGAATAATAAGGACCAGGACAATGTTGGTACAGACATGCAACACTCCCCATCAGCCTTTTATGTCTGCATGAATCTTCCTGCTCACTCGGACAGATACTCCCATTGTGTGATATTGTAGATGAAAGAGGATTAGGCATACCTATGCTATGGTCAGTGCTGGAGCTCCCACCTGGCAATGCCAAAACAGTCTGATGAAAGATCCTTGTGGTTTTTGAAACTCACTGCAGGTATTTTGCCATGCTTCTTTAGTTATTTAACTTCACGTTCTTTCTTCTCCCCTCCTTTCAAGCTTTGCTGTCTTTCCCTCTTTTTGTTTCTCGCTTTTTTCCTTGAGGAAGGTAATGAAGGGGAACTGAGTTACTCGGCTTTCGAGTGCCAAGGCTGTGATTTCCACTGTGAAGCGGTAAAAGTTACAGTGCACAGCTGAACTTGTATATTCCAGTCTTTTGGCAGGGTTACAACGTGTTTGCTTGTTAAACCCCACGTTTCAAAGTTTCAAAATTAACAAGAAAATGAACAGGTGTTTCAAGTTGGTTTCTCTTTCTATTGGAAATATGTGTTTTGTGTACGTCCTTATATCTTCCTCTGTCACATTGAGACAGGTCACCGAGGACCAGGGGCCCCCTTTTTTCTTCCCTTTTACAGAGATATTCGCTGTAATGGACACCTCTAGTTTTGCTGGAGCGGGTGGGGGTGTGATACAGTCCTGTACTTTGTGCTTTTCCCTGACAGAAACATCAGTGAATCAACCCAGCAATTTCGGTGGGTCATTCCGGAAGATTCTGTTACCTTTCAACAAGCAGAGCAGGCCCCCAGGCTAAGGCCAAGCTGAGGCCGGGGAAGAGTACCCAGAGAGGTCTGAAGAAGATGCAAAAACCAAAGGAGGACAGCTTGATTTGAAAGATTTCTTTTCTTTTTTTAAAAGGCAGAAACGTAAAGAACCCAGGCAGCTCAAAGCTCAAAGAATAAAAAAAAAGTCAGGTTGTAATGGGCTGAGAGGAAAAATCTCAAGTGTGAGCCTGTGAGAGTACTCAGCTCAGGGGAAATCCTTGAGTTCATACCGTGCTCCAATCAAAGACCATTGACCTGGCAGTTCTGTGACAAATTATCCCAGTGGCTCTACATATGACTCAATCAGCATATTGGATAGCTTTCTGATGAGCCATAGGTCTCTTCGTATGTCAGCCAAATCACCTCCTGATGACTGCATCTAGACGCAGACTGCACTTCTCTGAGTGGAGGGTGAGGGGAGGTCTTGAAATCAGTCCCTACAATAGGTGTGTTTCCACAAGCAGGGATTCTGGGGTGAAAACAGGAGGATGGATTTTAACAGGCCCGACCTCCACCTCAGTCCTTTCGGTGGCACCTAACGGTACCTGTTGTCGAAAGAGCACCTTGAAAGCCAGTGCTGTGCTTCATTATTTTTGCAGCTCCTCTTGTCAAAGCTAACAGATGCAGTTTTCGGTTGAACATTTTGGTAAAGTCAAATATCCACATTCAGCCAGTCTCAGGGAACTCCTTGTAGTGTTGCACCCGAACAAGGTAAACAGGTATTTCAGAAGTGTGAAACAAATTTTGTGAAGTTCTCTAAATGTGCTGCTTGTAGTGTCCAAGGTTTAGTTTGAACCTCTGCTAGCTGCATGTTGCTTCAGTGTAGGTGCACACCAGTCACATATAAGAGATACGATAGTGGACACCTGATATGCTGCTGAAGGCAAGTGGATGGTTTTACTCTTTAGAAGACAAAAGACCCAACAGGGCTCTGAGCCACGAGTAGTGAACATCTAAAAGGCCACCTCTCTTCTTGTAATTGAATGTGCACTCACTAGTAAAGGAGCAAGAATGTGTGCGTGTATATGTTGCTTGAGAGAGTCTCCCAGGAGGAACTCTACAGGGCTCTTCATTTTAAGTCACTGTGTGTCACATGGGCAAACGAATCAGAAAGACAGATGAAAGGTGGGGGCCACAGAAGGGGTCATCTACTCAGTGATGGCTTCTTGTGAAGGCTGCGTGACCCCCTCACCCCTGCTAGAGGATCCTGGGTAAGGGATAAGCCATCTGTGATGTTGAAACTGAGAACACTTGGTCCTGAGGCTGTGATGACTTCACCCAACCTGCAAATATCTTGGCATGTTTCAAACCGCATTGTAAGTAATAAGCTTGTTCGCTCTAATTTTTAATACATTTAACATGTAGCACAGGTGTATGAAGACGTTTTAGGGCCAGCTCGAGGGCGCAAAAAAAAAAAAAATCAAAGACTTTGAAGAGGAAGTGGTATTGTTACAAGAATAAAGTTGTAATTTTATGTTGAAAAGTCACACAACGTTAAAAATGAATGACCTGAAGCAACGGTTAAAGCAGCACAAACCATTTTTTTCCTCGTGTTGAAATATCAACGTCAGTTTCATTTGAAGGGAAATTTGATAGCTCTTGCGCTCTCTCGTCCCTGCAATAAACAAAAACTAGCCAAGCTGGCCTAGCGGTCTCAAGCAAGATACAAAACAAAAGTAAATCTCAGACAGTGTCATGAAAGTGCCCTAACCTCCACGCCTACAGGGGGAGTCAGGGAGCTAGAAATTGCAAAAGTTCCTTTGTGCTGCTTTAAGATGATTTTATGAGATTCACTGTTGTTTGGTCTCTTGCTCAGACTTTGTCTTGTTTTCTCTTTTGTCAATACTTTCTTTAGACTTTTCGTCACCCCTGCCACGATGTCCACTGTTGCGCAGTGAGTTTCCTTCATCATTCTCAATAAGAAGCGCAGTTCCTTAAACTGAGAGATGGCCGGGACACTAGTTACTTTAGTTTGATTTTGCTGATAGTAGGGATGGGAGGCAGCGAACTACATACCACTTCCTGAAAGTAAGCGAAGATCCCTTTCAATGAAGCTAAAACTGATATTTTAACAAGAAAAAAAAAACTATGTTTTGTGGTGTTGGTGAAGTTCTTCTTCACTATAGGATTACTACTCTCCAAAGACACTGTAGCTCTGTGAGCTAGCTGTTGATCATTGTTGATGAGTAAAATAGTGCCATAAAGTGATACGCAGTTCCCAAAAGAGTCTAAAGTTACTTTGGCTGGTTGTTACTAATAGAAGGCATTGGAGGCCACAAGAGCTAGATTGTACTTCTTAACAGTAATCAAATCTTCTTTCAAATGAAATTGAGACAGATATTTTAACATGAGAAAAACTCCTTTGTGCTGATTTGAGATTTATGTTTCCCTTAAGGTGGCCCTGATACTCCATCACACAGGTGAAGAGGAAGCCAGAAAAAACAGAGACTAGACTTTTACATGATTCCCATTTCAGCTTGTTTGGGATAATGAAATTTCCATCTGCCTTCAAAGCTGAGATCCAGTCATCCATTTATACATTTCTAATTGGACATGTTGCATAAACCAGATTCCTGTGCTCAATGGAGCCTTTCATGGCACACTAATCATATCAGACACCACCAGACAACATCTATATTTACTTGTTTCATGTCAGAGCAAGCCCTGCTTGAAAACAAACTACTCTTACATTTTGGATTAAATGTCTTCACAGCAGCAAACAAAAAGAGCAACAACTGCGTCAGAGTAGTTGAGCTCCGGTGATCAGTTTACTGTCACTGCACCGTCTTTGCACTCGTGGTCAACTGAACCATCTTATTCATACAGCAACAGGTCTGCAGGAGAGGAGCAGTAAAACGTTTAAAAGAACCCCCCCCACCCCCGCTGAACCAAAAGCGGATTTTTCACTGCCTTTCTTCTCTGCGTGGAAGCAGCATGAACTTAATGCTCAGCAGAAAGGACATTGGGATGTTTACGGATAATTGTTTCTGAGGGAGTGTCAGCCCAAGCGTGACCTGCTGTTAACTACCATATAAAACATCCACATGCTCACAACATCTGGGAGCTTCTAAGTAAACAACACAGTGACATATACTTCCAACATTTGACTTATTTTTTTGGCTTGTGCAGAAGTCACGTCTGCCTCGGCAGCTGCTTGGCCTTTTTAACTCCCTGAGTCATGTCAGCACATGTCCACTGTTGGGGAGCAGTGCCAAAAGTGGCCACTGTATTCAATTATATTGCAGTAATTGTGCATGATACACATTAATCAAATATGATAATCAGTTTTAAACAGCATATGGTTAGCAGGACTGCACAGTAAAGTGGACAATCTTTCCAAAATACCCAGTTAACAAGCAAGTATTCTGAAACTAAGAACACATTAAATTGTCATAATAGGTTTTATAATTACCATGAATATGATTCCAGTGCCAGCTGGGTCTTACAGATGCAAACAAGAGAAGCAAACAGTTGGATGAGGTCTTTCTTCTTGTAAGTGCGTGTGCAGCATTAAAAACAGAGGTGGAATTAAAATCTGATGTCATTAAAGTCTGGCAGAGTTTCATATTAATTACATGATGTAACCTTCTTCTGCCAGGAATCATCACTCAGGTCTCCATCTGCTGCGACTTCCACACAGAACATCACCTTGTGTGTTTCTGTGTGTGTGCAGAGAGCGAGGTAATGCAGCCGGCCTCCAATATGTGACCTAAGCGATGGCCTAAAGCTGTCAGCTCTTTCCTGTGGAAGGAAAAAGGACAGCTAAACAACTGATTATGTGTTCCAGTCACTCACAAATACAACTGATAATACCTCACTGATAAGAAAAGATGGCTGAAGTGTTGTGGAAGTAAAGCGCATGAATACGTGCGCATGAATGTCTTATTCATAGCCTGTAAAAAAGAACTGGACAAACCCTCTTGACAGCACCCTTAAGCTTTCTGAGTCGACAGCTGGGCACCGCCATGACTCTGGCCAATCCAAAAAATCTTTTAATGTGCGGAACAAACAAGTCTGTGGTGGCATGGAGCACGCTCGCAATAGTTCATTTGCCACAAGTTAGCTATTTTAGCTGGGCTTTGCCCCTGTAGAGCTAATAGCCTAACTAACTTTACCTCACATTCATGAAGACCGGTGGAGCAACTGGGCACCGGTGGGACTCTCAACAAGCCGAGACTAAATGACCGCAGCCTTGCAGTCCCCATAGCTTTATCACAGCTGGCTCCTAGTGGAGGCAAAGTCAGAACAACCAAAAGGGTACAGGCCAACCTGGGGGGTGGCTCGATGCAAGGAGCCGGGACCCAGCTGCAACAAAACCCCGGGGCGCCACAATGCTGTGTTAGCCCTGGCTGCTTGTTACTTCAGTTAAGCTGGACTTCGATATGATGACGGACATCCACATCGTGACTTTGGCTGGTTATAAAGCGCACCAATGGTGTCATGAAGCTGTGGTGGATTCCAAGTACAGGTTTCTCAGATAATAGAAACAAAGTCAAATGAATGAAAGAGGGTGGTCTGGATTTCTCTAACCACAGGTCTCACCATGAATGTTTCAAAAGTGGAGCATTTGCCAGTGCTGCCTCCTCAGCTGGATTCGTGAGATCACTTGTTTACCCAAAGGTTTTTGAGATCATGTGAATCACTCGGGAGTCTGCACCTTTAAGGGCTGTGTATACTCTCGCGGCAATGTGTCGCCGTCAGCTTGTCGCAGAGATGCCGCAGACACTTTTGATTTATACTCGCGCGTTCTCCGCTATGTTATTCCACACCACAGCGCAAGAGGGACAATCACGAACTAGCTAAACTTACTAAACTTATCTCTTGCGTTTTTCCACTTCCTCACAGTCTCGGCCGTATCCAGACCCACATTCATCGCAATCTCCCTCCATGAATTACTAGAATATGTGCTGTCTTTGTAGTGTGGAGAACCAGAATCGTACAGATGTGGGTACTTCCTCATTTCTTCAATGATGCGCTCTTTTCTATGCGGATGTAGAATTGACCAATCAGAGGCCTCTTTTCTCTCCTCTCTGCGACACTGTCTGCGTCGACCTACAATTTTGGGTAGGTGTACTGGAGTGTCTGCGTATGGTGGGGGGGGGCATCTCTACGTTGTCTGCGTAGGTGACGCAGACGACCTGACGTTCAAGTATAAATCAGGCTTTACACCTCCTTATATTGTGTTTCCTGGGTGGAGATCATGCTAATCAACAATCTTCTAAACTAATCTAATCTAATCTTCATGAGCATGCTCCCAACTTCTGATCATCTGGAAATCACTAACTTACACACGTTCTTCAGAAAACAAATCCAAGTTTTATGCTGCATTCATAAATCCGGACAAGATTCTTAGTAAGGAGGTGATTTACATGCAAATCTGCTCTAAGTTCATGTCCCACTATCTTTAAAACAAAAATGACTATAAACTGTTTATTCACAGATCAGAAGTTGAGACAGTGTTAAACAGTGAGTAGCTAAAGTGATAACAGCTAGCTGTTAACCCTAGGGAGTTGTACCTTAAAAGACCGCACCCCTAATTATGCATAAATGAGCACTTTATTTTATTTTACCTGATGGGGCTACATAAATATTCACTTCTCATGGATGTGAAAATTAACTGTGGAGACAAAAACCTTTTTTTTTTTTTTTTAACCAGGTGAAAATATGTTGATTTGTTGTCCAAAATTAGACAGTTTAAAGCAGAGCAAAGGACTTTTGTTCACATTAAAATATCAGTTTCATTTGCTTATTTTTACGTCTTGCTGCAGCAATATTACATTACTGCCATTGGCAAAAACCATCCAAAGTGCATATCATTTTATAACACATTGTCACTCACCAGGAATGATGAAGCAAGTTCAGTGGACAGAAGAAAACACGAGTGTCTGAGCAAAAGACCAAACAAAATAAATAAATCTGAGACAGTGTTGTAAAGTTATGAACTCTACCTATAGGGGGACCCAATGTGCAAAAGATCCTTTGTGTTGCTTTTACATGGGGGTCAATGAAGATTGATTCCCTTTTGGAGCCAGCCCCTATTGGTCAGTCAAAGAACTGCAACTTTCTCCACTTTATGCATTAAATCAGACTAGCAACCTGGATGTAGCCCATTGGTCTGATTCTCTTCATCACACAACCTTACTATTTATCTCTACGGTAGACTAATCTAGAATTTCAAAGAATGTAGACCTTTTTTCGAGGTTTCAGTCCAGCAGCATTATTGAAGTGATTGAGACTTCATCTGTCAGAGTTCATTTCTTTTTCTCTGTATGACACTTCTCCTCTCCTTTTTTACACCCACTTATTGAAATGGCTCCACGACTGGGGCTTCATTGAGAACACCTGTTAAGTTAAAATAAGCAGGCCTGTGTAATACGTCAACCCTCTCATGTCTGTATTTGAGCTTCTTCTGTTCCAATATAATCAAACAGGAAGACACACATTTCCTGCCTTTGGCCCATATGGACTGAGAGGTATAACGTTCACGCACACCGCTGAAGCTGTTATTTTTTTCCTTCCTCCTCTCACACTCACTCATTTAGTCTGTCTCACATTCTCGTACGCCTCTGTGAAGAGCGTGTGCTTGCTTTCACAAAGGCAGGTACCAAAGTTTGCTGGAGCTTTTTGAGTTTTCCCTTGATCAGAATTCAAAGCTCCGAGGTTCATGTTGGTTCACGTCCGGCTTCCTGCGCAGCTTAAAGCGCTAGTTGTGTTTAGCAAAATCACAGTGTGACATGATGACTGACTAATGCATTAGCCACCGTCGCGTTTGATCAAGGCAGAAATGCGCACGCTGTAGTCACTGGCGTCACGCGTAACACACCTCACCCCTTGTGATGTAGCTATGGGAGCCTTGTTGTGGATGCTCACTTGTTTTGATGGCGGTCTGTGTCACGCCTGGTTCGCCTGATGTTTTGATCCCTGCTGTCAGGGCCCAGTGAGCTCACTCTGACACAGCTGGCTCGGGTGGAGCTGCCAGGGGTACATAGGGAGTTGAAGGACATGGATCTGTGCCAAAGCATTTCAGACATAGCGCATATCTTACAAGTGCAGCTGAGAATTAGAGATAGCGGACCCTCGCCACTTGCTGCCCACCCCACCATCTGCCCGCCTGGGGCTGGGGGCTCTGTGGCTTAGCTTCCATATTAGCAGGCATGACAGCCCTGCCCTCAATCAACCTCACACATGGACTAACCACACTCATACAAACACACACACCTTCTCTTCTCTTCTCTTCTCTTCACTTAATGACAGAAATATGTCACTGTGAAACAATTCTCTCCTTAATGTTAGCAGATATGAAAGATTACTGGCCTCTAACAGCAGCAAAGAAGGAGGATAATATTTCCCTCTCTTTAATTTGCTTCTTTTCCAGAGGTTGCTGCGAGGCCAGCAGAGGTTAGGTTGTACCATGGGTGTGTGCATGTGTATATACACATGTTGGTGTCAGTGGGTGGCTGAGCGTCTCCGCAGAGGTTGCAGGCCTCCGACTTGATATAATTAGAAACTTCCGTGCAGCTTCAGGAAAAATAGTCAGTTTCCCCTCGCTTGTTTTTTTTGCACGATTTATCTCTCTTCTCTTGCGACACCATCAGGGAGTTAACTGCCAAGTCCATCTTTGTGTCTCAACTTGCTCCCGTTTGTCTCTGCTGGTGTAAATCTCACATCCTGTTCCCCACCAGCCAAACAAAACAGCAGAACTCAGTAAAACACTCTGAGGGGAATCCCACGAATCAGCATGCATGAGAATTCCCAGAGCCTCTATCCTCTCTGGAACAAAGGCTGGTTAGAAGATTGAAATGTTTAAATGACTTATACCAGAAACATGAAACACCGTATTTCCTCAATAAAGGCAAAGGTCTAAGCTCTGGTGTTTATTTCTGATTCTCGTTGTAATTATTATGACTTGTTCATCTTGTTCTGTAATGCTCTTCAATACTTTGGGGGCTCAAAACAAAACTTGGAATAGTACACATGAATGCAATGTAAGTATGCATGCAAATCAAAAAGTGTGCCTTTAATTACAGTGATCATCCCATGAAGCAAAACTGAATCTTTCATTCTTTTCTTCCTCTCCAGAATTTAGCTTGAAGTGCGTTGAAAGAGATGAACTTTTGCAGTGGATTTTCAGAGTAGCCCAGCTCTGTGTGACAGGAAGCTGGTTCTCCGCATGCCTTGTAATTTCTGTTTGTGTGTTCAGTGGTGTGGCAGCCGCTCTGGTTTCATACGTTCGTCAGTGCATCTGAGCTGTGTCATGTTGTACAGTTTAAATCAATAAAACAAGTCTTTGGCCAAAAAGCCTTTCATTAAGCTTTGGATCAGAGTGCACATTGCTTTCCATTCCACAACATGGAAAACTCTAGTTTCTTGAAGGACTCCAAGTCAGATTGGACTTTCTCTATAAGTATATTACAGTACTTAACATTAAACTCCTTTTGCAGATATGTTTAGCCTAAGCCTCTTTCAGTTGGTGCTTAATGTAAGGTTTAGTATGATGCCCAAGGACATTTTGACACGTCAAGCAGGGAGGCTGATAATCAAATCAGCGACATGTCAACTGAAACATGACCCTTCTCCCACCTGAGCTAGATTCTGATCAGGAATTTATTCTTGTTGACGATTTCTTGAAATTTCTCCCCAGTCAACAGCTGAACATTCCAGTTTCCTGTTTATTTCTGAATGTGTCTGTAGTGCTGCACCATAAGCTGCCAATTACAAACACAAACTTTTAAGCGACGGTGGACCATTGCCCTTATAAGCACTGGTTCTTAACGTCAGCCCCGACAGTGAAGCTCATATACAGTACAAATTACAGCAGGATCTTGACTATTCTAACTGCTGCCAGCTGGCATTTATGTTACTTGAGTGATCTATTTAACAACCTGGGCCAGTTCAGTGTGTGACTCATCATGAGATTTTGTCTAAAAGAGGAATCAGTTCCAACTGTCCATAACTCAAGTGCAGACAAGGGAGAGAATATAAAATTACCAGTCAAGTATTTTTCTTGCTGTATGTGCAAGAGTGAGCTCTCAGGCTAAGTACGGTACGTTCACTTACGTGATATAACTTGCGGCGAGGGTTATTGAGTGTAAATTGTGCCTAAATTTACATCTGCATGGCATTGCAAAGCTGTCCACTAACCTCAAAAGAGGTACAGCCTGTTGAAGGGGGGGTTGGAGCGGGCTACTAAATTCCACTTCCCCCCTGAAAAAACCAGCTGCAATTAACGGAATTGTAAGACATGGTGAAAAGGAAAGCAGTCACAGACCAGATGTTTACATACACTTTATAAAAAGAAACTTAACCTTTTCTTTTCTCAGTACTTGACATTAAGTCAGACGGAACTTTTTTGTTTTAGGTCAGCAAGGATTACTGAACTTATTTCTAATAATTTCCAGGATAATGAGACGTATTGTTTTTTTTGTTTTGTTTTGTTTTTTTAATTTCTTCAAAACCAGAGGTTCACAGACATTTCCTTAGTATTTGGTAGCATTACCTTTGAACTGTATGATTTGGATCAAACGTTTTGGGTTTTCCACAACTAGCTTTTCACAGTAGTTTTGGTCCATTCCTCCTGACAGAACTGGTGGAACTGAATCAGGTTTGTAGGCCGCCTTGCTCACACACAGCTTTCTATAGTTCTGTGGATATTCTCATTTATCCAGGTAAATTTCATTCTCGCAACAACTGAATCATAGGCAACTGGACTTAGATTTTTCTAGAAGACGTTTCACCTCTTATCCAAGCGGCTTCATCAGTTTTCAACGCATCGGTCTGACTAGTCCGCACTAGTCCGACAAACAGCGGAGTATGACTCAGGTTTTTTAACCTTTGTGGAGGTGTGCCACTACTCCCCACCACTTTCCAAAGACAATACTTCGTTAGTGGAATTTCGCTGGACCGTTTGTTCGGGTCAGGAGAGCCACACCAGTGAAAGGACAGTCGTTAGGAGTGAGTGGGGCCACTGGTGGACAACAGTCGTTAGGCATGAGGTGTGGTTACCAGTGAACGACTGTCGTTATGTTTCTTTGAGCAACTTGAGTTTAGAGCAGTCCTTGTTCTTCAGTCTCTTTGGAACAGCTTTCTATAGGATTGAGATCAGGAGCTTTGTGACGATCACTCCAAAACACTGACTTTGTTGACCTTAAGCCTCTTTGTAACTAATTCGGTGGTATGCTCGGGTTCATTTTCCATGTGGAAGACCCATTTGCACCCAAGCTTTAACGTCCTGGCTGGTGTCTTGAGATGTTGCTTCAATATTTCTTCATAGTGCTCTTTCTTTGTGATGTCATGCATTTTGTGAAGTGCATCAGTCTCTCCTGCAACAAAACATCCCACAACATGATGCTGCCACCTCCGTACTTCACAGTTGGGATGGTGTTCTCAGGCTTGCAATCTTCCTCCTTTTTCCTCCAAATGTAATGGTGGCCATACAGGGGAAACAGTTCAATTTTATTTTCATAATACCATAGGACATGTCTCTAGAAACGAATGTCTTTGTCCCTGTATGCATTTGCACATTGTGATATTTTTTTTATTTTTTTTTTTCTATTTTGCTTTTTGAGTAATGGCTTCTTCCTCACTGAATGGCCTTTCAGCCCATATAATACAGGACTCATTTCACTGTGGATAATGACATGATTACCAGCTTCAGCCAGCATCTTCACAACGCTGTTTTGCTCTTGTTCTGGGATTAGTATGCACATTTTGCACCAAAGCACATTCATCTCTGGGATACAGAACCCATCTCCTCCCTGAGAGGTATGATGGCTGGACATCGGCCTTTACACTTCTGGATAATTGTTTGAGCAGATGCACCTTAAGGCATCTGGAAATCGTACCAAAAGATGAACCAAACTTGTGGGGTCCACTATTCTCTTCCTGATATCTTAGCCGTTTATTTTATTTTTTTCTTTCCATTATGTCACATAAGGAAACAGTGTGTTTGAGGTGTGGCTTAAAATACACCCACAGGTGTACCTCCAATGAAATCAAATGGTGTTAATTAATTGATCAGAAGCTTTCAAAGTCATGACATCATCATCTGGGCTTCACCTTAAATCGTTTATAGGCATGGTAATCTCAGTGTATGTGAACGTCTGACTTTGAAGAAAGTAATAAAAAAAAATCTCTCATTATTTTGGTATTTAGCAAATAGAAAATAATTTTGGTAACCCTAACCAACCTAAAACAGGAAAAGTTGAGACTAATTTAATGCCAGACAGTGAGTGTATGTAAACTTTTGGTTTCAACTGTATACTGTAGCTCTGTGATATTTTCATTAATGTTTGTTTCAGATATTTCACCAAAGGAGACATGATGCTCTATTTAATAAAAAGTTGGCATAATTTAATGAAATGTTTGTGGCAGGCTGTGAGGGACCAAGCGGACAGACTAGAGAGACACAGTCTTAAGTAGCAAAAATATCAAATTTATTTACAAAAATAGGTAAAAACCTTCAAAATACTTTTCCAAAATCATAAACTGGGCCCATCAAACTGAAAAGAACCAAACAAACCAACAACCAACCCTAAATGACAAACAGGGGAAACATTTATAGTGGGTGATCAGTCCACCAACACAGACACATGGGGGAAGACAAATCTACAAACTAAACTACAAAAGTTACAAGACAGAAATCAATTAATTACTCAAATAAATGTAATCTTAATTAGGCAAATCAGAAATACCACCAAAGTAATGAAAACCTTCAAACTATACAATTTAACTAAAACTTCCACTCTTCAACTCTAGAAGGAGATGGTGCAGTCCATGGCCTCCAATTCATTATGCAGTGCAGGTGTGGTTCTGATGGCTCTCCAGACTGCAACTCCCTCACGCACCTGATGAGTTCATGTGTATGTGTGGCTGTCCATCACACAGGCTTTGGCCAAGGCCCCCTATTTAATCTATGTCTGCTTCTTTTGAAATCAGAGCAAATGCACCATAATGTGAACAAAGGTGGAGATGACTATAGATAGATAGATAGATGTACTTTATTGATCCCAAACTGGGAAATTGTAGTGTAGCAGCAGCAAGACATGAAAAAACACACTATTAAATAGCAATATAAAAAAACAGAAAGTATTCTATTTACAATATAATTATAAGACACATTTAAAAAACACACAAGAGCAATATAACAAGTATCCTGCAAATTGAAATGGCTCTTTGAGTGGCAAAATTTTCAGACTCAGGCAAACCCACCTACTTCAGACACTCAAATATATGTTCTCAGGCACAAAGAAATTTTTTTTATCATTATGTCCTTTTTAAGATCATCTGTCGAGAAGTTGTATAGAGGATGTGTCTAGTTTAAATAAATGCAAAAGGAAATGTTTTAACCTGAAATCAAATGGAAGGTGAGATGTGACAGAAAGAAAAACTTTGACAGCAGTGAGTGAGAGCAGAGGCTGCTGCTCCAGTAACAGTAAGACTGTTACACAGTTGAATGTTTCTGGTGCACCAAAGGACCAGAAACCAGAAGCATGTTCTTTGTTTTTTTTTTTTTTTCATCCGTGATCTGAAAAAAATCTTCTTACATGCAATTATGCCTCATTTTTTGCTTGTATTTTGTAGACAAAATGTGGCTTTGGACACCAGTCGCTGTCAGGCCCTGTAGTGTGTGAGCCTTCTGAGCAGACCAACAATGAATCGACTCTGATAATGGCGTAGTCTGAAACTAGCTGAAGTCACGACAAAGAGACAGTGTCTTCTCTTTTCACTTTTACAAACTGGAAAATACCAGAAAAAAAAAAAAAAAGGATCAAAACCTTTGCCAAGCATACCCTAATCTTTTCTTGACTGTTGGCAACAACAGGAGCATCAGTGAACTTCTGTCATCTTTGTTTATTCATTATGTTCTCCACTATTGACATTATTGTCAAACCTGTTTATATTTTTTTGGGTCGATTCAACATGTTGAAGCAGCATTAAGCTGGTTAGCAGCAGGCTGGCTTGTTAGAGCAGTGATTGAGTGCACAGGAAGTGAGATACGGATCATTTTATGAATTGAACCCCGGAAGCACCGTTGCCTCGCAGCTGAAAGGTTCCTGGTTTGAATCTTGCTTGGTATTCTGGTTTCATCCCACTGTGCTAAAACATGCATGTCAGGCTAATTGATGATGCTAAACTGCCCATAGGAGTGAGCTTGTGTGGTTGTTCATCTATATGTGATCCTGCGATGAACTGTTGACCTGTCCTGGGTGTGCCCCTGCCTTTAGCCCAAAGAGAGCTGGGATAGGCTCGACGAGACCCCCGTGACCCTAAATAGGAAGAAGCAGTCATAGATAATGGATGACCCTGGTAGTGCATTTCAGCTCTTCCTTTCTTCTTCTGAAACCAACAGGCCATGACATGCCAGTGCCACTGCAGCCATCACGTTCTCGCTACCCATGTTCTTGAACTGTATGCTAAACTCTGTGGTGAGTGAACAACAACGTGATAATGACCAGTTCCAGTTTCCCTTACTGAATATCTTACATAAACCACCTTCCCCTTCTCTGCTGTGGAATTATGCTCTCACACACAGATGCAGATCATACATCAAAGATGACAGTTGGATGTGTTCTTTGATATGAGTTCAAGTGCTATTTTATTTTACCCAGACTCAGAGTGAAGAGACACAGTATAGGGACTTTTTATGGCTGCTGGTTCTTCTTTACTCAGAGCTTTGCATACAGTCATGTTTGCGGTGAACATTCAGAGCAGTTGTAACTCCTGCCAACTAAACTACGCACATTTTCCTAAAGGAAAAAGCTGTTCCAAGAGGGAGAAGATCTGCTATGGACGAAGCGGAGATCGTTTTATTATCTTAAGTTCACTCTCCATTGACTGACCCCATTTCATTTCTCTCTTTCTCTCTGTAATTTTGAGGAGCTGGTTTCTGCGCAGTACACCTTTAAGAGAGACGGCCTTTGAATTCAAATGCCCCATCCAGATAGATGAAAATCAGCTAAATATTCATCCCCATCCTGTGGAAAATAACGAATGCTTGCAGTTTATGTCCAGGAGGCTACATTTTCTACAATAAATGGTTGCGTTTGCTTTAGATTCAGCCAAATTTCTCCTTTTGTAATAAAACACGCATCTCCATAATACTGTCATACATTTGTCACAACATGAGCTTGTCTTGCTTCTTTTTGTCATTGATTTGCAGCTATTGACTAGTAACTGGTCATGATCCATTTATATGTCAGTCTGTGAAGATTTTTCAGCCAATCAGTAAATTAGGCTCAAATACAGGGGAAGCTGAGAACCAGGATGAAAAATCCTGCACTTTTCCTTGAAGTTTTGCGTTTGAAGGTGAGCAGTAGGTAGTAGCAGTCTATTTTATATATCACCCAAGATGTGGAGATACTTTACATCAAGTCACTACCTCAAACATGAAAGCCCCTACACATTTAGAAATGACAGTTATTAGTAGAAACCTGTTGGCTGATCACAAAGAGAAATGTCTAGGGTGCCTTTTATCTTCCTACGGGCTGCTATAAATAATGGCAGGTCACTAAGGATAGGCGGAGTGACTCATACACCTTCTCCTGGCCTGCTTCCTCTCCTGTGGCTGTCAGGGAGGGCTTAGAACGCACACTCATTCCCACGCTGTAAAACTCCAAGTACAGTGTAAATTTGTAATAGTTAGCACTGGAAGAGCATCTGCTGGGGAATGTTGCAGATACAAAGCAGTAGTCTGATGATATCAGCTGATATTAAAGATGCCCACTCATCCATCTGTTTATCACATCACCTTTTCCAACAGTGAATTAAGTACTCAACTCAAAAAGTCTGTCACTTTGGTTAAGGCCTCCAAAGGTTGAAAATATGTAATTCAGTGAGACATCGAGGTTTGAAGGGTAGTTTTTGCATCATGTTGGATTTGTATTTCTTGTATTTGTCTCTGAAGTGGCTAAAACAAAGGTGTAACTCCAGTTTTTTTAAATGAGGCACATCAAACGCTAGGAGGCAGTGGACTGGAGTGACTGACCCCACCCCCTTAAAGGAACATTTAAGAGTTAAAACAATGACTAGATTATTATTAAAACTATTACTAGATGAGAAGGAATGTCAAAGTCAAAGTGAGCTTTATTGTCAATCAGACCATGTAACAGTAATTACACAGAAGATTGAAATTGCGTTTCTCCAAACTCCAAATGTGCAAAGTAAAATATAGCAAACAACATAAACATAGTAAACACAACATAAACATAGTAACACAACATAAACATAGTAACACAACATAAACATAGTATTCACAGTATTCCAGAGGTGCAGTCAGTTTTTTTGACGTCAGTTTGAGGTATGTTGCTGATGTGCAATAATGCAAGGTGTGATAATACAAGGTGCATATGGTAAAGTGCAAAGTGCTGGATAGCAATAGCAGCATGGAGATAGAGGAGTATTGTAATAAATATATTATTTTGCATACAAAGAGTATTTGGCAGACATTTTTTTAAGAGTATTGTGCAGATATACAGTTATTTAAGTTATTTTAGTTATTTTAACAGTTGGCTGGTCTTGTGGGTTCAGTTTTCTAGAGTGAGTTGAGTGTAAACTTGAATTAGGGATCAAAATGAGGTGAATCTAAGCAGTTTTGAATTAAAACAGAATATGTGTTTGCAGCAAAATGGCAAGTGATATTACAGGATTATGCTACATTAAAAAAATCTGGTAACGATTACCGACAACCGTCCATGGATGTAAAGGGAGGAGAGTTTATGACCTCATCTTGGATATATTTATGACAAAATAGATATGTGTTGGAAGCAGAGCTCTCCTTCTTTGGTGTCTATTGACAGCAGTTTGTGAAACATTCAGTCGTCGACTTAAAGGAATTTTTAGAGGGAAAAGATGGCTTTCACTGGACAGTTACCTGTATAAAGTTAAAATGACTTCAGTTTGTCTGTAGAGACCCCATTTACACTATCGCTTGATAGTAATGACATTTTTGAGTCTTGTCAGAGGCTTAAAATAGTGATTTATATTGACATAGCTTAGTTTCTCTTCAAGTGCTACCATTAATTGCCATTTAGCTGCAAACACATATTCCATTCTCTTTCAAAACTGCTTTGATTCATATAATTTTGCTCCCTAACAAAAGTTTGCAATCCTTGGTATCTAATAATAAACCTGGGCTTGGTTTAACTTTGGAATCTTCCTTTAAACCAGCTTGCTGAAGACCAGAGAAAAGGGGTGTTTTTGTACTGTATTCCTGCTGTATCTTGACCAAAACGTCTTGAAAATATTTAATTTACACGTTGGGAAATTGCATCAACTGTAAAAAGGAGGCACAATATGTCTCTTTTAACTATAATAGTGTGATTATTCATGCTCCCCCCTGAACTGTCACTCAACCACCCAATGAGCCCATCAAATCTTCTTCCTGTCACTGTCACATAAGAAGACGTGGGAAAACAACAAGTTGAACCCAGCCCAGACTTAGAAATTAATCACTTGTCGAGTTCTATTGACACGTCCACTCTTTGATTAAATAATTACCTAAGTGCCATAAGCCTCAGTGATTGAGTCATAATCCTAAATAAGCTGTGACCAGTTATGGACACCTCCTTTTCTCCAATTAGCTCATCATTTGCTTGGCGGTAAGAACAGCATCCCACCCCCCCATCTGCTCTGGTACTGGCACAATAGTTTTGGACTTTGTTTTTTATAGAACCTGGAAACTGGTTCTCATTTGGCTTCCTGTGCTCTTAGACTGAGCCTGTGCATGTACAGACACATACGTATACCACATACATATACCAGTGCATGCAAATATATTCGCATGCGCCATGCAAATATATTCACATGTATGTCTGCTTATTCTGACAAGTGCAGTCTCTCATAGCATAGAGCTAGTCAAACGCACACACACACACACACACACGCACATGCATGTCCACCCAGTTGCCCACACAGTACTCACACACCTCACGCAGAAACAGCCTGGCATCTGTCACAGCAGGAGGTGGGTCAGGCTCACACACACACACATGCGTGCACACACACTCCGGCACAAGACACTCAGTAACACAGACACAGTGCTGTTGTCTGCCATGAGCGTACCCTTTTGACCCTTTGACAGGTACACGGAGGATCTCAAAGAGAGAGGAGAAGGCTCAGAGCAGGTCCGCAGGTCAGAGACGTGCCCTCTCCACAGGTAGCTGTCGAACTCCTCAAAGCTCCAGGGGACGGTGGTGCCTCTCCCAGGAAGCCATAACTCTCCACTCAGGAAGTGAGGTGTGTCTAGTGTGTTATCTACATCTGTCTGGGTGAGAAGCAGGAGGACAAGAGGTCAGACAAGAATGGGACTACTTATATCATGTTTTATGTATGACATGTGGCATGTGTTTGAATATTTACATGTGTCTGAAGGTGATGCAAATAGATAGGGAAAAAAAAACAGGGGGAAGAAGTTCAGAGAATGATGCTTCCTTTGTCAACGAAGATGCTCTGTAAACAGCTGAGCATGATGCAATTTCAGAACTGAACCAGTAACGCAAGCAGCTTTTCAATCTATTGATCAGAGCTAAAGCTGTATATATTAACATTTTGAAAGTTAGTGATCAAGTCCTGCTGAACTACTCTATTAATCACGTTCAAAAAACTTTCATCTTATTTAGGTGCAATGGGCCATGAAAGCACTTCTCCCCAACTGATCACATCCTTATAACAACATGAATGACCTTCAAATGTGAACATTGATTTTACCACTTCCCTTCTCTCCTGGTACTGGTGGGTTCGTCAAATTCCCTCTGGTACCGAGGTATGTTGAAGGACCCCCTCCCCGAAATAACATGTTGGAAGAATATAAATGATTGGCCCCCACATAGTGGAGTTAAAAGCTTTCGAGGTTATCCTTGTGAACTCTTAAAACACTCCCAGGCATATAATTAAAAGGTAGCGTCTAATTTCTATGAGAAGTAAATTAGTACCTCAGCTTCATTGTTAAGTCGTGGCTGGTGGCACGTAGCCTGGGGAGATAGATTGAATGGATCAGAGAGAGTTGGACAGTCACTGGATAATTTTGACAATGGAGTTCAGGGGGTATCATCCATCACTCAAGAGCTTACATGAAAGTTTTGACAGGCAGAGGTCATGGCAATGTGGCAGGAGCCAACAGAGATGGATGCCTTTAATTTGGGTAATGAAGAGTTAACCATCTTGGGAGAGCAAGAGAAGCGTTAAATGGGAGAGCCATTCGCCATTAAAAGAAAGTCTTATTTAATTCCTCCAGCCCTAATGAATGACATCGAAACACAATCCTTGATTGACAATGAGGCCTCAGCCGTAATTCCCTGCAGACAGTTCGCTTAAGTTCGCTCCCTTGTTAATCTCAAATATAATGAATTGCAAAACTAAGGTTAAACGTGGCAGCGTGAATTCATTATCACTAATACGCTAACCCATAAGATGATTTACAGTGCGGTCTCTCTCTTATTTTCATTAACAGTGAATGGCTTTGATTTAGTTTGGCCCATTCATCTTCACCATCAATCTCTTTCTCGTGGTCATTGTCCTCTTTTATATCTGACCTCTTCACTCAAAAATGGAGCAAAGAATGAAAATATGTAGGAAGAGGACAACCTGGTGAAAAGAAAAAGAAAAAATTCTACTTTTTAGTGTGAGTACAAGACCCCTCTTTATCTCTTCCTTGGAAAAGGTATTCATCCTGAGCTGTCATTCAACTTCATCCTTGACCCTAGTCTCATTGTTGCCAGGCTTAATGGAGGTGCTCTTGCTAAGATAACAGTTAATGCTCCTCTGTCTTGCAGTAAAGGCCTACAAAGACTATCTCGAAGCAAAGCACCGGGAACCCAAAATGCATTCTGAATTCGATATCTATATGGGCATTCAAAACACATGTACATCTTGCTCATTCATTAAGCAAAATAAAACAGAAATGCATGTTTCTTTCAGTTGTATAATTCCACTGCACAAACGGCAAAACACGCTGAACGTGAAAAAGCATGTTGATATTCTTTGGCTAAGGAAAGTCTCTTTGTTAATATATCATCCATATATCTGCCTGCTACTGCTTGCAACACAGTAGCAAGAGAAAATATGACCATTCAGACAGAACACTAATAAGCAAGCAACTTTTTTAAGCAAATCATTGTGTCCAGCATATTGGTAGTTCAGGTTTTACTTTGGATGTTCTTCCTTATACGACCTTTCCCCATTTATCTGAAGCTTGGGACTGGCACAAGTTGGGACTACCTGGGGTTTGGTTTCCCACTCATTGATGCTTTGGCACATGAAGCCCCTTCAAAAAGCATAACAAACCGGATGATAAATATCTTAGAGATGGTTAAGAACATAAAGCCTCTTCTTTATTCTGAAGCTGACTAACTGTTCCTTTCACCTGTCTCCATCCATCCATTATTATTCCATTTCATGGTTCATGGGGGTCTGCTGGAGCCTATCTCAGCTGTTTTATGGCAAAAAGCATTGAGTACACCCTGGAAGAGGTCCTGTCACCTGTCTCTTCATTCCTGAGTCTATATTCAAACAGTTGGAACTAAACGAGAGCTGCAGAACTGCAGGCAGCTTGGATCAGGAGCCAGTCAGAAAGTCCTGGTTGACATGGAACCATTCATCCATCCATCCATCCATCCATTAACCTCTGCTGATCTGAGTTTGTGTAGCGGGGGCAGCACTTTGAGCAAAGAGGCCAAAACCTCCTTCTCTCCAGCCACCTCCTATGATTCTTCCGGGGGAACATCAAGGCGTTTCCATGCCAGCTGAAAGATATAATTTCTCCAGTGGGTCCTGGGTCTACCCTGGGGGCTCTGCCCAGATGGACATGCCCGCAACACTTCCCAGGGTGGCATCCATTACTGCAGACGATGCAAAGATCCGCCTATCAATCTCCCACTCCATTCTTCCCTGTCTCATGTACAAGACCATGAGCTCATTTCAGTACATTTCTCTTCCTCTTCCTGAAATGTACATTCAGTACATTTCAGTACATTTCAATCCGCCTATCAATCTCCCACTCCATTCTTCCCTGTCTCATGTACAAGACCATGAGCTACTTAAAGTCATCGACTTGGGGCAACACCTCATCCCAAAGAGGGCATTCTACCCGTTTCCGACTGAGAACCATGGTCTCAGATTTGGAGTTGCTGATTCATCCCCGCAGCTTCACACTTGGCTGCAGACCATAAGGGCTGAAGATCATGACTCAATGAAGCTAACAGGACCCCTTCATCTGAAAAAAGCAGAGAGGCAATCTTGACTGCATCCACTACTTGGCTGTGCCTTGAATTTCTGTCCATAAAAGTTATCAAGAGAGTCAGTGACAATGGGGGGGGGGGCATGGTGGAGTCCTCATTGGAAACTAATCCGACTTACTACCAGCAATGCAAACCAAACTCTCGCTTTGTTTGTATTTGTATAGGGGCTGGAGAACCTGTAACAACAGACCCAGTAATTGACTCATATCAAGTGACTGATTTGGAATTACACATTAACCCTTTAATGCACAATATGGGTCAAAAGTGACCTTGCTGAGTTTTATGCTTTATAACTTTATTATAAATTAGTTTTGTCATTCGGTACTCAAGGTATTCCTCAATTAACTTGTTTTCGATCATCATACATCTTTATTTTATTTTTTCTTTTCTTACTTTTTTAATTAAAAACCCTTTTTGTATCACTACCCTTCTAACGCACAACATGGGTTATTTCATGTATGGCTGAGTGTTCATGTAATATATCTTTGGAATGAATATATTTTATCATTTACTATTCCAAGTATTCAGTAAATATATTGTTTTTGTTCATCACAAACCATCATTTTTATATATCCTTTCTTACTTTATGGACAAGCACATCTTTTATATTTCTACATCAAGTTTACAGTACGCGCATGTAGGTCAGAAACAACCTTACAGTAGCATTTTGCAGGAAACTGTAAAATTTTAAGAATATGTTTACCTTGAACAACTTTTCACCTGCCGGGCATATTTGTACATATTTGATTAGGTTTAGTGTGTGTACATTACTTGTCAAAAAAGGTACAAGGCTTGCTAGCTGTTGGCATACCCTATCTTCTTTAGGTAATTCTTTTGTAGTTGCCTAATAACAATACCTACAGTACCTAGCTATTTTTCCCAATCTTTCATAATGTGTATTTTATTTTTTCTTACATGATTTCTCTGTAAGTATCATAGTTGAATAGAATAAAGTGCAATGCAATGTAACATATTATGGCATTATAATTCAGAGAATTCTATGATGACCACACACACACCCCACCCACCCCCACCCATAAGCTGCAAGATCACAATGGACAGCTTCCTTACTAGTGTCATGACTCCTGTTGAGACTCCATCTACATCACAGGAGGATTCAAAGCTCAGAGTTTGAATTCAGTGGAAACATGACCATGGTGGGCAATGTGCAGAAGAAGAGAAAGGCTGCTGTCCTCCTGAGCACTATGCATGATGACAAAGCAGTGGATAACAGCACTCAGAAGAAAAAAACAAACAAACAAGTGATCCAGTACTGCAACAAAACAAACAAAAGTGAACACAATAGATCAGATTGTTGCCACTTCCTTGTATAAGTGGAGAACATTAAGGCGGCCCATAATGCTCTGGTACAATATGCTGAATGTTTCCACACTCGATGCCTACGCCAACTTCTCTGCACAACACCCTGATTACATGGGTGGTGTGAACAATGTATGCCGGCTATTCATCAAGGAGCTGGGCACAGAGCTTGTCATGCCACATATGAAGAGGTGCATGGAGGGCACACCCAAACTCCAAAAGCCTATTATTGAGGCAAAAGGGAAGACATGCATTAAAAAAAAAAACAACAACACACAGTTGTATTTCATTTTGTTTGGTCACATTTCACCAGTTTCTGGTACCTACTCTACAGTACATTTCAATAGGTGTGTTATCTGTTATCAAAGGTAAGAGTATGTGTGAGACAAAATGACAAATAAACATGCTGTAAATGCTAGATGTGTGGATGTTTGGCCTAACTCACTGCTGAAGTAATTATTTGAAACAAATTATTATTATAGTATTTAGTCATCTAGTTTATAAATCACACTTGGGATAATTGGGTCATTTAAGACCCATGTGTGTAAACTTCATGAGGGTCATACAAAAATGTTTTGGTTCAGAAAGTATGAAAGTAAAAAGGAAAATAATGACCTGTGGTCATCAAAAACAAGATATTAAAAGAATACTTATAATATTCAATCATGAAATAAATTGATTTTAAAAGACAGAACCAAGAAACACTCGTAAAATAACATGGAAAATGAATGTGGGTCATTTTTTGACCCATGTTGTGCGTTTGAGGGGGTGTGATTATTATGAGCATCAGAGGGTTAAAAATATTTCCAGCTCTTTCACCCACTGCTAACCCACCCTGAGTCAAGAGAGGCTGAGACAGAATCCCTTTCCTCAGGTGATAGCCAGTGGAACCGTCTGTAAGCGGTTAAAGACTGACCCACTCCCACGGTACATTACCAGTGGATTGGCAGCTCTTCCTGTAGCAGCTGCGAAACTTCCCAACGGCGACTGTCTCATATGAAACTCTCGAGCACTGCTACTTAAGCAATGATGATCATTGATGTCATTATTTCAATAAGCTAATCAGCTGTAATTTTCTCCTGTAGACATCTTTTACTGAGAGTTTCAACGATTTTTAAGTAGATGACTTCATCTGCGTCACAATGTCTTCCTTGGCACGAGGAGACAGCAGTTCCTTGGTCGTGTTGTCGTTCCAGTTTCCTGTCATCTCTTTTTCCAAACTTGTCACGTTCCTTAAATGAATGCTCTGATGAATTGTGGTGATTATTTGTCAGTGATACGTTGCTCAGTTGGTGGCTGGCGGCGCTGGCGCTCAGGACGTAGCGCAGTCATCTGCCAACCTGAAAGTCAGTGGCTTATTTCTTGGCTAAAGTGTCCTTGGGAGTCATCCCAAGACTAACAAAGTGTTGTATAAATACAGACTATTTACTATTTAGATTACAGCTAATCATACTAGGTGTGCTGCCAGGTCATAAGCTGTGCCTACTTTAGCATTTTGGGCCCATTTAGATTGTAGCTTGGTTAGGCATCCAAATTCTTCAATGCAAAAAAAAGAGTTTGGTTCCTCTGGATTCAACATTCAGACATTTTATGCAACTAAAGGCCTCGTTATACATCTCCATACCCGTAGTACGTAACTCATATAGTCATGCTGACCAAGGCGTGGACCTTTCTAAGTTGCTTGGTGAGCGCTGAAAAGCAATTTGCCACCAGAACAAATGGGGGCATGATGTTTTTCTGAAGACCAGCCTACTATCCCATGATTTAAGGTCATGGATTGCTTGTTTGCATCCCAGCTGCCTCACTAAGACACACGCAGTGAAAGATGGCAACTGGCAGAGTGAAAAACTTCTGATGGACCAGGAAATAACCAGCATTGAGCAGCAATTACTTTTGTTTCAAAGAATGAGACGAGACCAAAAGAGAAGACAAGTGTGGAGGCGGCATGTAGCCCACTGAACGAGTCTAGGAAGAGCATATTCAGCTCTCCTTCAACCTTTGAGGGAAATGGACGAAGAGATACACTTCAGGTATTGAATATTAAATATTCAAAATGGTGTTGTTACACTAGAAAACCAGAATAGTGATTCTGGAAATGATGTAGCTGGCGGACCAATCGGAGGCTTGCGCCATCCGTAGGGTCTCCATGATCGGATAGTTAAGATTATTGGCCTCATCCATTGGAGGGCTGGTCAGACAGGGACCGTGACGTTGGAGAGGGCTCTGCAAGTCCTGTGTATCAGCGGATACGGAAAAGTATAAATCAGCCTTAACAGTCTGTGTTCCCACCATGTGCTCGCATACACATGACTGCTGTGTAAATTCTAACAGTGCACTAAGTAGAGGTAGCAGCTAGGTTGAGTGACAGGAAGGTTATGTGCTCCTAATGATAGGTTTTAAAAGCTATAGCGGCCGCTAATTGGGGTTATGTGTCCGGTCCAGTGTCCCCCTAAGACATGTCTAGCTACCAGGGATTAGCCATGATTAAGGTAGTGCTCTTCCTAGTGCTTGAAGACCTCGCAGTATTTATCTGCAGTGGTCAGATTACTCCAGTGATGGACAGATAGAGATTGCAGGGGTCGAGATATATCAAGACAGTTAGTTTGAAGCCTATTACAGACACTGTCAAGAGTGTGGCTTTGAAAGTTACATATATCACCAGACGTGATTTAAGCACTACACGCTCCAGACAGAGAGCTAATGTAATATTTAGGCAGTCAGCTTATTATATAAAAATAGTTCAAACATAATGCCTGGGGTTATTTTTTGCATTTCTTGTTTGAAAGAAAAGAGAGGCCCTGTTCTCAAACAAAAGCACAATTACAGGGTATAAAATCATTATTTTCTGTTGGCAAACAGTTTAGTCTAGCATCACAGTAAGTACACTTTAAAGGTTCCCCACAATTAACAAGACACTAATTATCCGTTGCTTCCTCTGCAGGTTTATCAGGAACACGCTGTTTGTGAACTGCTCTTTTACTATTCCAGTAATGCCACACTAACGCTGCAAATATTACTCCATGATGACATGAAAGCACCATCATTTTTTAATGCGAACAGTTACACTGATAATAAGGTGGATAAAACCCTCCTAAAGTGATAAATGAAAGAGAATTTTCTCCCTGAAAACTTACCCCATGTGAAGAGTAAATACGAGGTATGATGATGTATTTATTTATTGAGTGTAGATCTTTATTTCTACTTTTCCCCGTGGAAGGAGTGGGGCTCTTTGGCCGTTAGGCTATTAAACTCCGCAAGACTAACAGTGAACTCGTTTCAAAGCATTCACGTTTAAACTATTTCTGTTAGTCTGGGTATGAGATGATCAAAAGTGCTGAACCTTATTCTCTTTTCCTTGTTAGCTGGCGCCCGTTCCAGACGAACCTCTCATGTGTTTTCATTTGTGAAGAAGCCTGTGAATTTAAGGAGAGCAGGAAATTCTACCTTGTTAGAACGAACTGTCATGTATGCTTGACAGACGCTTGTAATGAGATTAGTGTAGGGACGTTTTTAAAAAGAAATGTTGGAAATATGAGAAGTACTAATCCGCTCACACTTTTATGACTCAAGTCATCCTCTCTGTGGGCTTTCAAAAACTTTGGTTTCCTGTTGATTAACTAAATTGTTTTACAGCTTTCATCGTGGGATCCAGAGCTCTTCTACTGACACTGGAACTCCAGCTTAAGAAGATCCCAAGAGAATGGAATAATAATAATAAATGAATAATATTACACACTGGGATAATTCCACACATTCACTTAATGGGTCTTAAGAAAAAGAACAAAACAAAACATAAAGCCTGGTTCCATTAGCTTGTCTGGAGCAGTTTTTCGGGGCCTAAATTATTGACGTCTGTCTCCATTACCAGGAAAGGACACCATTACGGGGCCGAAACACATCCCTATCGTGAGCAGAGCAGACCCAGGAAACTGCAGGATTGGGTGGGTTGACTCGGCACCCACTGGGCATGCTCTGTGGTCAGGAGATGACGTCTTTCAGCCATCTCACGCTGGATTCACAGAGCTGCGGTGGAGCAACGCACATCACACCAAAAACAACCAGTCAAATTTCTTCCTCCGCACTACACAAATAAGCAGCGAGCTTCGAATTAGTCCTGCCTTCGTGTATGATTTCATTGGCTAGCTCTAGCTGTGTAGCCACAATTTGATTGGCTGATGCAAGCGTTGAAGTGAGAGGAGTTGAAAATTCCCCAACTTTTCCGTCAAATTAAATTCGGCTGACGTCACCCCATTCAAAGTCTATGGAGATGGACGCAGACGACGCATGCAACGCGTACATTTGAATCCACCATTAGTGTCCTCTTCGAGTCTCCTCATTCATCATCATCATTGCAGTGTTTGCGAAGTCAGTAGCTCTTACCAGACACGACAACTGAAAGGACCAAGGGGGCCTCCTAGTTTTTAGGTCAGATTTGTTATTCTACGTAGCAGCTATGTACGTTCGCGTGCATTTAGGATCTTTGTTGTTCTATGTTTGTCTGTTGTCATTTGTGTTGACATTTACACCACCAAACGCTTAGGTGGTAGTACCAGTTCTTTCCTGCAACGTTGTAACATGCAGTGGTGAGCTTTTTTTGGTTTCCTTCCTACATCTAGCTCAGACAATAGCAAGAGAGCAATAAAGAACATCTTATGAGTTGGAGCTGATCAGTTTTGGGCAACAGGAATTTTTAATGATATTAGAGGAATCCATCTTTCTACCCAGCTTGAAAATTATGACGAATGAGTAAGGGAGTGAATAAAAACAAGAAGAAGTGCTATGCCACCAAGCAGTCCAATAACATTTGCATCAGTCGGCATCAACCTGATGTGTAGTAACATTTGGGAAGAGGTACATGTTGTGTGTGTGTGTGTGTAATGGTGGGGGGGGCACAGCATATTTTACGGTATTACATACACTGTCAGTTTGACATTGAAGCATCAACCAAGCTATACACCTGTTAACTTTGTGAGCATCTAATCATGTTGCTGTTGGGTAAGAAATTGTGATAACTGACACATCAGCACTGAGTGCCCCACATGCTTCTGTCTCCACCGAAGTTCCAAAAATCACATCATTAACCATTTTCACCTCATAAAGACGCCAGTGGTATCAAAGTATCGAGCTTTGCTGCAAATGAGTGGGTTTGTGACTGTGATTTCACACATTCTCTAGCAACTCTTCTCCTATTGATTCCTAGCTGGATAGATAAATAGATTTGTGGGAGAAAAGTATCCGTGCAAACAGCTTAGCCTTTTCCATATCCCTAAGTCTCCTCCAGTGACCTTTACTGTTAAGATAAAGAAAGCTCTCAGCCCACATAGAAGGATGCGGAAGATTTGCAAAAGAGGACATTTATGAAAATCTTTCCTGAAACCTTTCTTAGAAATCCTTAAGTGACATGAAGGAAAGGGCAGTAAGTTAGCATATGGAGGGGACACACTGAGACTCTGATATGGCTGGCATGGTAGGGAAAATACCAGTCTATATGTGCATATGTAATGCAAAGTAAAAGGGAAGTCACAGGACTCTATTGAAGTTCTTCTCTCTGGCTCTATTGCTCTCTCCAGACATACACTCAAGCGTAAATATATTTGAGGGAAACCGTAATTTGTGATTCAGTCAGCTTATAAAAGCTGATATTGAAATGACCTCTATGCAATTTTGTTTGCATTTAAACGAGTACTTCAAATCTACATACAAGCCAATGCATTTTCTAGAGCTTAGTAGTTTTAACTTTTATGTCAAAATGAATACATTACTGTGATGAATTAGTCAGGAAAATAAGCCAAAGGCTCTCCTGTCTGCTTGTGTGCGAGACCACCAGGGTTAGACTCGCAACTTGAAAAAAATTATGATTTAATTTCAGCTCTCAGTTTTTTTTTCTCTCTCTCTTTTTTTTTTTTTAGTTTTACTTTTGTTTTTTTTTGAAATTGTCATTCAGGAACGACAAGCCTTTAGATCTTTTTCTTTTTTTTTCAAACTTCCTGGTTTCTGGCAGAGCAAAAGCTGTTGGGGGTACAACTAATTTCGCTTCAGTTTTAGGTGGTTATTTGTCACCATATGTGGTTTGAAGGATTGATTTTCTCCCTCCCACTACATTGATGAAACCCCTCCTGGGGTATGCTCTGGGGATTCATCTCATGCTGATAACTTTGAGCTATCTTATCTGGTCGCTGTTCAAACAAGAGTGAATGCTCAGCTTTGCTTCAGGTGTTTGTCTCTCCATGGGTCCATTTCTTCTTGTTTTTGTTTTCAAGGTTGAAGCCTGATTGATGTGGCTGTTTTGTTTTTTGTTCTTTTTTTTTCTTTTCTAGGACTGCTTTTATATCGCCATATTGAAGTTTGTAACTAATATTTTTCATTCATGTACTAAAAAAGTTATCTGCATGAGAGGACAAGAAATATTAAGTATTCTTGCAATAAAAAAATGTACATATAAACTTAGAAGAACTTCTAATGTGGAGGGCAATGAAAAAAGTAAAGCTCCATAAAGCAACTTTTGGGCCAACATAGAACCAGTTTGATTCTCGCTTGTGAACTTATTTCCAGGTGTTTCGAACCAAAACAGTTTGGTTTGGGACCTGAAATGTTGGTTCTTGTCAACAGACAGAAAGTGGTCAAAAACTAGACAGGAGTAAGGTCGCTATCACCTGCACAAGTGGGCGTGCACCAAACCTGTAACAACAAAGACCCTGACATGAATGTGCAACTGATGCTGCATTCAGAACGTGTTGGTTTGCGAGCTTATTTGTCAGTGAAAAGTACGCCAAGTGTGGTCTTGATGTTCAACATCGGAGAACGTACTTAAAATGATGGGAAGTACACATGGTTTTTCTGCTATACAGTACTTGTTGATGTCACAGCTCAACTAGCAGACTCACACATATTTTTTTTTTTATATATAATGAGGAAGATTTTCAAATATGCCTCATCTTGGAAAAACGACCACCAGTATGAAGGTAGAAGAGGTACATTCTTGCGTGATACCATTTAAAAATTACATTCTGGTAAAGTTACAGCAGACCCCCATGACCTTTTATAGGAAGAAGTAGGTGTAGATAAAGGATGGATGGAACTTAAGCTTTGTTTATGCTTCGACGTCCAAGTGACGATGTGTGTTTGCTGTAGCAGGGAACCTTACTGCCATGGTGAGATGTATAGTCAACAAAAGAAACAAACACTGCAAGCTACAGCACTTCAGAAAAGAAAACGTAATGCCATACTGTCACCTGGCATTTGGTGGTGTAATTACAGAGCAACTCAAACAAGGACAAGTATAAATACCAGACATGACTTAGGTTTCTCCTCCGCAATAGATAGTATTCACATGACGTCACAACAAGCCTTCCGCCATTTTGTCGGTCGAGATTCATTCATAAACACAGTACGCACACAGTATGTAGTGAGAGTGTTACTTACATTCTGCACAAAACCGAGCTTTCTGAAGCTGAACTCACTCTTAAAGTCGTTTAAAATGTCACATACATGCAATGTTCATAGCAGCAAGAACATATCAGATCCATGCAGATTCTCTAAAACTGGAGTACATAAAGGATCAAAGACCGAAGAACTCAGCAGATGGATTGTGCAAATAAACTGCAAAAACTCCGTTCCCATAGATTATTTTAAGCATGTTCTGAACGAAAGTAAGATTAATAATCTCTGTGCCTATAATTTTGGTTCTCTGTTTAGCATTTCTAAAATCAAACTGGGAAAGATTACCATAGATGGACATCACTACCTAGCCTAGCCTAGCCTTAATACCTTATTTATTTCATCCAGTGAACATTCAGAACTGATCAGTTTTTTTTTTGTTTTGTTTTGTTTTTTTTTTTAATTAAATGAGGTGACCAACATTTGAAAGTATAAGGATCTTACGCTGAAACCTAAAGATAGAGACTGGTAAGATTACCATGACTACCCTAGATGGACATCACTCATTTTTTCTGACGTTATGGATGATAGTGACCCAAGACTCAATGAAATGTGTAGGCCTAGGCTAAATCAATAGATGAAACAAGATTTACAAACAATCAGCAGGCTCAAATCGTGAAATGAATTTCAAAAAAACCTTTCCTGGACTGTAGCCCACATCCTTCACCCCACTACACACAAACTGATTGTAGGCCTCAGGACACCTGTAGGTGTCAAAATACAACTGCAGATGTCGCGGTACGACACAACGGGCAAGTCCTTCAGATAGTGTGTATAATCCTATTTAGCCGTCTGTATGAATCGATACCACCAGTTGCAGCTGTTTTCTCTCATACTGTGAATAATACTGGACATTGAGCGTTTCCACGTACTTCAGCTATTTTCCTTTTGCCTGTGGTTTGGGTGTCATTCTGATCATTTTCGTCTTTTTCTGGTGACTATTGTCCATTACTTGTAAACACACCACTGCTCTAGAATGAATGAATACTGCACTGTGAAGCTTGACCCACAAAATGGCCACCTTTGGTCAAAGTACCCAGATGTGTGACGTCAGTAAATACTGTCTATTTTCACAGCAAAAAGCATTCTGGGATACTTTGCTGTCTCAAATCCACACAAGTCTCTACTCAATACATTCTCAATAAAACTGGGGGAGCAAGAGCGTGTAAAGGGATCTCATTGATACTTGCCCAAATGTGGACTTTGGATTGGAATTGTCATCCAGCTGCGACTAATGACATTTCACAAGTCACCAATACATTCAAGAATACATACTGAGAAATGGTCAACTGATAGATCTGCTAAGTACAGCAAGCTACAGTGCTGCAGCACTGAGAACCTTCTCTGTTGGTCAAAAATCCTAATGTTGGATATAAACACTACATTACAAATTTGAACATGCAAATTCTGTGGTTAACTCAGTCTGGGAAGCCTCGTCAATTAAGCTTTTTAATTGATCAGTTGTCAAGGAACCTTGGAGAGAATTTTTCAAAATAAAAGTTGCATGAAAGAGAAAAGATGTTATTATCAGGATTGGAGTTAAGAAATAAGCTGTGTATTGCCATTAGCAGGTGGGAGCAATGACTTTAGTATGACTTTAGTAAACTCTGCGGTAAGCAGAGTAAAAAGGTCACTATTCTGAAACTCAACACCCCAAGAGACACAATCTATTCGTCTTGACCACATGCAAGAGAAAAATTAAGACTTTTTTTTTTTGAGTATTCTACAGAAGCAAGTACAGATCATGTTTATTCTTTAGAAGTGGAAACAGCTAATTGTTTATATGTGATGTAAATAAAAAATTCTGCCCCCGATACTTGAATGGTTTCCATTAGCCTTTTTCTTATAATCAAAATTCAAAATTTCACATTTAAAAAAATCTTTATAGATATATATTAAATTCGACTTTCCTAACCCGAGAGAGTCATTGTTCTAGATTAACTATCCCTAAACAAGTGACTGACAATTTTAGTTTTTGAAACCTAACCAAAAAGAGACTCAAAAAAGTCATTTGTTCAAAATAAACTGAGTACAAGGAGAGATAGAGACTCAAGTCACACTTAATGCCGACCACATACTTGACCACACTTTGCAAAAACCTTCAGAAATATTTTTAAAAACCTAACTTCTGACTACCTCCCATATCTAAAGACTATGAACCCAGAGTTTAAAGTCACAGACTTCACTATTTCTGTAACTACAACCAGATTCATTTGTGAATCAAATGACAACACTCATAATTCCTTGCTGACACGAGTTCTGTCATAGAACGACAGTTTAGATCAAACACGACCAAGGACTTGTGATAGTTTGAGACATGTTTGACTTTGTCGTAGCACACAAAAGAGGCTAAATACTGCCTCCAATCTGGTCTGACTGCTGTTTACGCCTACCCAGCCAACACGTCTGTGTGGGTCTCGTCTAGATTAAACATGGGTTACTTGGGTACAAAGTGGGCTTAAGCTTGAAGTGGCCAAATGGCATGGGTCCCATATGGTTCCAGCATTATGGGCCTTAAACGGGAAGCCTACATCAGCCAAATATATGGGGCCCATGGGGGATATGAGTGGGCTAAATGGGCATTGCCTAAGAAGAGGGTAATTGTGTGGGTTCCCATGTTTTGGTCAACAGTTAACAATTAACCAGTTGGGCCCCACCAAAAACCCAGGTAGATTCCACTCTATATGGGCAAAGACAGACAGGGCCACCATGGAACCACGTGAGAACCCATTCTGCAGCCAACTTTTAACTCACATGGGGGTCATATGTAAATGCTTTCTCCCAACTTAAGCAAGACTCTTCAAAACTCTTCTTCCAACAGTGGAAATGTGTATGCTACCTTAAAATTACTCATCCAATGTAGTCTTGCGTAGGTGTGGAGCACCTTGACCACAGACAACAATATCAACAATGGCTATCTCACATGCAGCTGTGGTTACCTACAGCAACTACATAGTCAGGGCAAATAAAAGAGCTGGCAACTACAACGCCTGCAACTGCATCAATCATCTACGTTGGATCAAACCTGTCAGTCACTTAATTGTTCAAAAGATTACCATTACCACCAAGGACTGTTAGCAATCTTTAAAAGGATAGCTACATTTGTAGCAAAGGGGGGTTAGTTTTATCACAGTTTTAACAGATATGAAACTTGATTTAGATTTCCAAAAGTATCGTGTAAGTGAGACAAATGACTCTTTCAACTTCCTCACCCAAAGTTTGTGGTTCCTCCTCAAAGTAGAGGTTATTTCTATGCAGTTAAGAACAATAAATTAACCTTAAATATATTTTAGGAAATTATGAGAAGAAGACATCAAGAGAAATATAACACTAATAACCCCTTACTTTAACTCTGGGTTATCCTACCCACTAATTAAGGACCTAACACAATCCTGCCTAAGAGTTGGCCATGGGGCATGGATTCTCAATTTGTCATGCTGCTTTGAACTGTCACTATTCAACTGGCAGTGCAAAGATCATAAACCAGTAAAACTTCAGAGCACAGGATGCAAGTGAGTCTGACTAAGCACAGCGGAGGCCCCTCACGAGTCTACACTATCTTATCTCATGAGGAGGCAAGTCTGGGCTGGCTGGTAGGGACACGGAGCCACAAAAGCTCTGCACTTCTTGGAAATCAACTCCTTGAGTGAAACTTAATCAACAGATCTATTTCTCAAAAGGTGTGCGTTAGACCACACATCAGCTAAAATGAATTATTTCAGCCTTCTAGCGCTAGAAATCCAGCAACTGTAAACAAGGTCCCTATTTGTTATTTCTAAAGTAATGCTGTGCGGTTTTCCTCTAGCTTGTTTTAACAAGGTAATAATAATTGTATCATGGTTTGTCATCCATTGCGTTTCACAAGCGTACAATTTTTTTTTTCCTCACTTCCTTCTGCTGTCTCCACTGCTGCGAGAGAGCAAGACCTGACCTGCAGCCACACAATCCATCAGCATTAGTCCTGCACAGTCCCCAGACTAAACACACTCATTACAGTGGCTGTGAGTGCCTGGAGGGCTCTTCTTCTGCGCAAGTTTATTAACACGAGACACAATACACAATAAAAAAAAAAAAAAAATAGGTACACTGGACTCTCGCAGTAAACACCACTTCAATGCTGCTGGTATATAATTAAAGGATTTAAATGGCCAGAGCTTATTGGGAATGACATGGCAATATGATTACTGTGGAACATACTGTATGCTGTAAGCCAGAGTTGCTCCGGGATGATGTCATCTCCTTCGGGCCGTTGTGGATCCACGTTGCTCTGAAGGACACGTCTGTACAGCGGGGGGTGGGGGTGGGGGGGCAGGAAGTGAGAGACAAGATGCCGTCAATGCTGCCTTATAGAGTTTAACCAGTTCTCACCTGTGTACAGGCTGTTTATATGTGGCTATGATATAGATTTCCTTCACACATCCCACGTTCCTGAGTGCAAGAATGGCCTGAGCCACATATAGTATTTAGTTACAAATGATCACCGTGTCCTACACCCACACTGATGCTCGTGTCTCTCATTGGATTCGCTGAAAGTTTATAGTCTCCCTCTGGGTTTAATGCGTGCTTGAGTGGTTGCGTGTTTAATGGTGAGGCTGCTGAGTTTGCTTTAAACATATGTGGTGAAGTATGCAGGCCTTTTCTTTAAGTATAAGGAAAAAAACTGGTAATTATCATAGTTTGTTGTTGTTTTGTAAATAGCAGTAACGCAGTGGAATGAGTCAACAAGTAAACTCAGCTGAAATCATGTAGTTGGTCAATATTTGGCCAATCCATGCACTTAAAGGAGACATATCATGCCCATGTTTAACATTAGGACACATTTAGCTCAGGTACAACACTGATGCAGTTCAAACGCTCCCTTTTTCATCACATTTTGTATTTGTGTTTGTAGTTTTTACAGCTTCTAACACTTGTCTGTTTTATCATAAAAGAAAATCTAAGTTCTATGTATGTCAAAGGCCATGAACTCTCCTCTTAATGCATTTCTTGTAGCCCACTTTGTGTGGAAATCCACAGTTGACATGTACAGACTTATGACAGCATTACAGCAAACAGATGGAGATTCCTGTGCAGAAGGTTGTTTTTATGCACTTTTGGTACAAAATAAAGTTAAAATCACTTTGGTTTATCTGTACGGATCCTACCAACCATATCACCTAAATAAAATGATGTTTTTGAGGCTTGTCTGAGGCTTAAAGTAGCTATCTATTTTGTTTTAGTGCTGCCACCCACTGTAATAGGATTCATTGCCATTTTGCTGCAAACACATTCTATTTTAATTCAAAACTGCTTTGATTTACATAGTTCTGGTCTCTAACGAAGGTTTACACATCTTACCATCTAATAATACATCTAGGTTTGTTTTAACTCCATAACGTCCCTTTCAAATACAGACTTTGGCCACATAAAAGCTAATACAAAAACAACAAAGCAGGCAGTGCTCATTGTTAAATTCCCATGTTATCGTTTACGCTGCTGTTGAGATGCTTGTACTGGGTATGGTGACAATTGTCAATCAGTTGAAACTGCCACCAGGTGGGCTGTTATCTTTGGATGGCGGTCACATCATAGAGAGCAAATCATGAAGGACACTGTTACAACTGTGTGATTGCAGTTGCACCAATTTATTCAATTTTCCTCCTTCCATACTAGACCACAACGACTGCATTTAGAAACTGAGCACGTCTCTCCAGGGCATCAAATTTGTTTTTTTTTTCCGTTTTTGACACCAGAAGTAGTGTGGATGCCATAACAAAGGTTTATGTTTTGATGTAAAAACATCTCAGCATGGATGTAGCCTTAGAGGGATGGAGTCAGCTACTCAACTCCGCTCCACGCTTCTTTTCAGAGGAATGTGCCTCTTTTCAGATGTGGCATACAGCTTTGTGCTACCATTTTCGAGGTGCAGCATACACAGTATGATGCTGGGTTGGGTAGGGATAACGAGTCCGTAGATTCTACTCCGATCTGGGTCTCAGGTGTCACTAAATCCTACATATATGAATATCTCACTGAATGACACATTTTCAGAGTAAAGAGGCCCCAAACAAAGTGTCAGAGGTGTATTATGTCAGAGTTTTTGATTTAGTTATCATTTAAGGCACCCAAATCTTTGTTGTTGTGTACAGAATGAGTCATTTTTATAATAATCAGTGCGTTTACATGGGAAGTTTAATTCCTCTTTAATTCCAGAATTAAAATTAAATCCGATTTAAAATGATTAAAAATGACCATGTAAACACCTAATTCCGAATGAAAATGTCCATTCCGAATTAAACTTAATTCCGAAGTAAGTGGCTGGTTTATTCTGATTTTAAAATCCTGAATAGAATAATTCCACAGTCATGTATACACTCGTTCCGCTTTAAATTAATTCAGGTCTTTCTGCGCATGCTCGTTCCCTTGCCCGTCTGTTGCGATTATATTCCGCGCTGGGCTTGTTTTCGAAACAAAGTTTCAAGATGGCAGCACGCAGTAAACGGTGGTCAAGAGCAGAGACGATTTATTTAATAAATAGCTTGGAGGAACTGGAAATAATTAAAAGAACAGATGGCAGAAAACATAAAAATTGTTAGCTTTTCAAAGTTGTAGCGGCTAGGTTAAATGAAGGAGGTTTAACAAATCCATAAAGGATGCTAATAATGTAGTCCTCCATGTTGTTGCTAATCGAGTAAGTTTGTTTTCTTCCGGTAGACGTAAATACGTAAAGACATCCGCCCCTCCTATCCAATCAGAACCCTTGCCAACTCCCAGACCTTAAGCGGAATTGGATAAAGCTGATCAAAGGTGTTTTCCATGTAAACCTCAATTCGGAATTACCATTTCCATGTAAACTTGAAGGAAAATAGTTTAATTCTGAATTATTTAATTCGGAAAAATTAATTCTGAATTTAAAAACATCATGTAACCGAGGCCAATGTGCCCTCCAACCTGTTGTGTGTTCATGTTTGTGTGCTGTATGTGTGTCTACGTATGTATATTCTGTGTGTCCACAATGTGTTCAATGTATTTAACGGTAAAGAAAAAGAAGCGACCAAGCAGAAATAATCAACAGTAAGAACCTCCCCCCACTCCTGTCCTTCACAGATCACTTGTTACTGCCTTTATCTTTTTTTTTCGGGTTTTATCTACAAGAAGGTAAAACTTAAGCATTTCCTACTAAAATCCAAGCAAATGATTGCTTAACTTTGATGAGACGATTTTCCTTTCTTTTTGTTTATTTGCAAGTCTAACCAGCAGATTTGCCCTCTGATAGCATTTATGCGTATTCCTGAGACAAACAGTACCAGCACAATGCTCACGGGTCAGCTGTTTATATTCACGACAAGATACTCCAGTCTCAAGTATCCGCTAGGCATCGGACCTTGAGAGACAGAGGCCACATCAAGGAGGTCAACAAAGAACCTGACACCCTGGAGATACATTTGCATTGAGTCGAGAATGTAAAGCAACAGCAGGGCATAAAATTGCCCCGGAGGCACCAAACACCTAAGTGGTGAAACAACAACCTCCAAACTGCTGTGAAATCCTCCCCACTGTGTCAGAGTGTTTCTGGCATTGGTGAGAGGGAGGACAACATGATCTCAGAGGAATGAGACCATCGCCACAAGCAGCCTGAGAGACAAATGCTGGGCCAGCTAATATAGGTTGTTTTACCAAAATGGGCTGCAGTAACCGACATAAACGTACAAACTATAAATCTTTACAGTCGCAGGCTTATATTAGATTTCACCTCCAGCCAAAGTCTGGACAGAGATGACTTCATGCGGATATCGAAAGAGACATGGGTGGATTTGTCTAAACCTACTTGCTTCTGGAACTTGTTACATAAATCCTGTGCATAAGACCAAATTACCATTAAGTGACTCCGCTATCTGGGCGAGAAAATTCCAATTTACAGATGACAATAAACACCGTAACCTGAGTATACAGGATACTTAAGGATGTGTCTGTCAAGCGAAAAGTTAATTTACGTTTTCATGTGCTACCAAAACAAACCCCATATCCTCACCACCTGCTTTTAGCCCCCCACCTCTTCTTCACCCATTGTGAAGCCATCAGATAGTGGCTTCCAGAAGTCCACACCTGTCTCAAGGCTATGCAGAGGAGATGGATGCATGCATTTTGAGCATCAGATAGCCTCTAGCAAGGGTTAGTATTGATCTAATGCTTCACTGGCCCTTTGTGAGAGCAGCAGCTGCATTGGGAGGCTTTTAGATAAGCAATGCAAAGGGAATTGTTTCTCCTGAAACCCTCTTTCAGTGTTCATACAGAAAAAAACTATCACTTCATTCAGCACTCCATTGCTTTGATATAGAATGTCCTTTTCTCTTGACGTTAAAATTGACAAATAGCCATTAAAATATCAACCTTTGGGGTGCAAGAGATCATACTGGGAATCTCAACAGTGATACGGAGCTCTCTCGACGAACATGCAGTCTGAAAAGTGGGTGGAAAGCTAATGAAAACAGTATACGTTGCAGTATGCCACAACTCTGAATGAGGCAGTTGGAAACGGATGAAACGACACCAGTGAGGGGTGGGGTGGGGGGGGGGGGGTGGTAGAGGGGTGGAGTTATATCACTGGTACGTCTGTGTGAGGCCGCCGCAGCCTGAGATGACTCATGGGCTGTGTGGGTGACACCAGCACCTCATTCACAGCCAATAATGAGCCATGCTAATGAGTAGGACAGCCACCCCGATGCTCATCATTAAACAGTCTCGTGATTCATGTTCACATGAAACCATCATATAAAGAGATGAGGTTGGCTGGAGCGGGTGGATATCCACGGATGGGGGGGGGGGGGTTAGACTAAAAAAAAAGGGCTTCAGGCACAGTTACACTATTTATCAGTATTCTGTAACGTTTTGGCTGATCAGAACAGTCTCATTTACTAGTCTCCCCTACAAAAGTGGGATATCAGACTTTGCTGTGCTGAAATTCTGGAAAAATATCACTTAACTGCAGGTGTACGGTCAATATGTGGTTGGAAATGATGCTTTCTTGAATCTTCTGCCATCTGAAGTGATCAAAAAAAAAAAGACAAAATGCAGACAAGAAGAAAAACACAAATTTGCATGTGGCGGCCTCCTGAGACTAGGCTCTGACACATATATCTGATAAGGCTTAATCAGCATGGGGTGGTCATGATAAAGCATTTCAGCTCTATCTCTGTCTGGAAGAGGCGGGGGGGGGGCTCTCTTCCAGGGATGGAACCCCCTCTATCCTCCCCAGCATTTGTCTCCCCTCAAACTGACTCACTCTCCTCAGCCTCGTCTCCTTTTCCACTTTTCTTTCCGCCTGCTTTTTAGCTGCCTCCCTCTGTATCAGTCGAGACACTTCTTAAGCCCTGGCTGGGAGAAAATACGGTGGCTTGGTGGGGGGAGGGTTTCAAAAGGGTAAGTGATTGCCCTCTAGGGGACGAAGCGGAGAGAGAGAGAGAGAGAGAAAAGCAGGACGCCTTATCGCCCCAGCCTCCGATAGCACTGCTGGCCACCTCCCAGAGCCATGAGGGAGGAGTGTGGAAGGGGGCGCAGGAGACGCCAGCTCCGTGCTGCACTGCCTCTTGACACAGCAAACTCAGCAGGGTGCCTTCCATCTCTCCCTGCTCGTATATGGGCGCAGTTAGGGGCGGCACAGGCAAATATTACCATCTGAATGAAGCGTTGCTGCTCCGCGCTCTACACGAGCGCTTATTCAAATGGTGGAAAAATTACAGCTTGTGTTTACTCTGTGATTCTGGGATTTATGTATTACCACAATTAGCCGACATAAATCACCCGTTTATAAGGGGGTCTGTGGGATGCTGCAGGTGTAAACAAGGAGAAGTGTGCTACTGACCTACTTCCTTCTTTCAAATGCAGACACGGCAACAAACTCGTCCAGACCCGATGCGACAGCGCGTGGCCACGCAGAAATCACGTGAAAATACATGCTATACTGTAGTTAATGATAACACAAATTCTTCCTAAAGCTGTTTCCATTCGGGGGGGGGGGGGGGGGTATCATTTAATATTAAGAGCAGCAGACGCGGCGACGCGTTCATGCGTCTGCAACAGTGTCCAAGCGCCACCTTCAGTACTCAACCTAAGGGAGGAAAAAAAGAAAACAACCCCACAACCTAAATAATTTTTTTTCCTCTCCAAATACATCTGCGGAATGGTGATCCATCTAAAGAATACGTATGGAGATAGTTCATAAGAGAAAAAAAATAAGGAAAAAAAGATTGAAAACTTCTATGCGCTTTGACGCGTTATGCGCCTCTCAGGAGCGCGCGGCGCTAACTGTGTGTTTAATATGCTTGTCTCGCCCGGCGTGTTGCTCCAGACACTCTGTAGCACAAATCCCCACCTCCACTCCAACGAGAGCTCGGGAGGGGAGGAATAAAAGGGTTAAACGGGAGTCTTGGATAGAGTCTACTGGGCGGAGTGGAGAGGACGCGATTGGCCGACTGTCTGTGACGCAGGGGACATGAAAAAGCTGATAACTAGTTAAGAAGGCAGTTTGTAACTCTGGAAAAAGAGTGCAGAGCTTGAGACACATAAAGTAGAGGACGAACCGGCGCAGAAACACAGAGCTGAGCCGTCTTGGCGGTGAGGAGCTTTTTTTTTTAAAAAAAAAAGACACCGAGGGGGACAATGGTGCAGCACACGGACAACAGCGAGACGGATGGAAGCATGTCCAGGGAGGCCACCGACTCGGAGGAGAGTGAATTTATGGCATGCAGCCCCGTGGCGATAAACCCGGACTGGTGCAAGACGGCCACCGGTCACATCAAGAGACCCATGAACGCGTTCATGGTCTGGTCCAAGATCGAGAGGAAAGATCATGGAGCAGTCGCCGGACATGCACAACGCGGAGATCTCCAAGCGCCTGGGGAAGAGGTGGAAGATGCTCAAGGACAGCGAAAAGATCCCGTTCATCAGAGAAGCCGAGAGGCTGCGACTAAAACACATGGCTGACTACCCAGACTACAAATACAGACCCAAGAAAAAACCAAAGCTCGACACTTCAAAGTCATCAGCGGCACCGTCTCCGGAGAAGTGCGGAAAAATGGCAAAGACTCCCAGCAAGAAGTGCTCCAAGATAAAGACCAAGAGCGGCTCCAAGTCCTCTCACGGCTACGCGGAGGACTGCGTTTTTCCCAGCTTAAAAGTTGCAAAGACTGTGAAAAGTGAGCTCACCGACGAGGACGACGACGACGAGTACGAGGAGGACTACCGGATGGGAATTAAAGCGGGGGAGGAGGAGCGCCTGAGGCCGTACAGCGTCGCCAAAGTTCCCGCGAGCCCAACTTTGAGCTCCTCGGCGGAGTCCGAGGGCGCGAGCATGTACGAAGAAGTGCGGAACAACAACAGACTCTTTTACAACATCAAAAACATTTCCAAGCAGGGCGCGTTGCACGCTGCTTCCGTCTCACCAGCATCCTCCAGGTCGGTCTCCACATCCTCCTCCTCCTCCTCCTCCTCCTCCTCTTCGTCCTCCTCGTCCAGCAGCGGCTCCTCCTCCGGAGAGGACGCGGACGATTTGCTGTTTGACTTTAGTTTGAATTTCGCTCCAAGCGCCCCGGGCTCGGAGCTGGGGAACCCCAATTCAGGAAACCTCTCCCTGTCTCTTGTGGATAAGGACCTGGACTCTTTCAGCGAGGGCAGCCTGGGCTCCCACTTTGAATTCCCAGACTACTGCACGCCAGAACTCAGTGAGATGATTGCCGGGGACTGGCTGGAGGCGAACTTTTCCGACCTGGTCTTCACATACTGAAAAAAAAAAAAAACTGTTCCTCTAGTAATAACAGAGAAGGGAGTTATGAAATTATACGTGTCTTGGTCAAATTGTCCCCAGCCCTGCCTCCTGTGGGTTTTTTTCCCCCCCTGTTAGGGTCCTGGAGAGGGAGGGAGGCGCAGGACCGTGAGCCGAGGTGAGGTTTGAGGAATGAGATGCTTATGAAGCTGGTAGCAAAAAAAAAAAAGAAAAGAAAAGAAAAAAAGTCTGCAGACTCTTTTTTTTTTTTTTTTTTTTTTTTTTTTTTTTTTTTTAAATCTGGCAGCATGACAGGGTTTTATGGATTTTTTTTCCCCCCGTAGGTCTGCATTTACTGTTCAGCTTAAAAGGACCACAAAGGGAAAAATACATGAACTTCTATAAAACAACAACAAAAAAAAAAACTGCAGGGAGCTGAACACGGACTGTGGACTGTCTCAAAGCAAATCTGTGAACTGACTATTGTTCAGGATGCTACTTTACAACGGTTTATGTAATTTCTAAATGCCGCAAAATATTTGTTTTTAGTTTTTTTTTTTTTCTTTTTTTTTTTACTGATTCCGTTTACCTCCTGGTTTGGAAGATTAAGCAGCCTAAACCTCTGCAGAATAGAGGTGTGGAGGAAACATTTTGATACATAACAGACCTCATCTTTTTAAAAGAAAAGTAAGATATTTTCAGGCATATTTTTGTACAGTTAAAAGGGAATGTTCTTACTGTGCTTTCAGTGAGTTTCAGGCACTTCTTCCCTTTATCATTTGTTTTTAGCATGCAAGGGAGTCCTGGTTTTAAGGATTAAGTTAAATTAAGACTTGCATCAAAAATGCCTTGTGATTTTAAACTAGGTTTTGTACAGTTGTAGAGCAGATTTGTTGAGTATTTGTAGACGATACAATGGCATCATGGGGAACACATACCTCAGAGCTGGAACTAGTTTCAAGATTGTATATGTACTGTAATATAGTAAAGTTAGGAGTTTATGTATATCATACTCGTGATATGTGGATGGGTCCCAATCGCAGGTGTGAAACTGGATTTTGGTATTTTTTAATGGCACATACTGTTTTTTCCCCCCTTTCTCATTTTTTGTGCAATATATACTCTTGAGATACAGACCATCGACAATTGTAGCAAAGTGATGGAAAAACAGACTCGTGCACTGTCAACATCATTTCATGTTGTGATGCTGAAGCCTGTCCGGGCAGGAAAATAAACAAATCAGCTGGAACTGATACAAAACAATTTAATATGGCCTCGTGGTGTGATGCATGCTATTGAAACGGATTGACATCACAATTTGGATGATATATTGACACACAAAATCAGATAATGGGCACATCTGACATTGAAAATCCCAAAGTTGACTGGAAATTAGAGAAAAAAATAAAGGTTCCACAAAAGGGCAAAGTCTGATACAGTGGTGGTCTGGCATTGGTTTAACAAGCAAGCAAAAAAGAACATTCCATAGTCCTGTTTCATGAAATGAAACTTTATTTTGAAACTGAAGACTGCCTTCTTTTTTTAAGACATTAACCACAAACCTGTATTTTTTATTTCTTGCACTTAAAAAAAAGCAGATATTGTTTATTTTTATGTGGGTCTTACATATGAAGTCTGTTTGATAAAAGGTTTTGGAATATGACCTAATTATATGCCAAGACATTTTGTTGGAAGTTCTAGGCAGTAGTTACTTCACATTCCAAGTGTGAATCTGTCTTTGACTCATCTTTTAATAAATAAGTACCTACCACCATCGACTGTCCTTTCAGTTTGTGAATATATGTACACAAATGTGTTATTTCTTGCGTTTGATAAGGATGTGATGACAGAATGATGCCTATTTTGTATGTAGGCGGAATCTCTTAATGGATGGGCTCAAACTACCATGTGAATTCACATTTAATAAAAAGGAAAAAAGGAAAAACTTTTGAACTGAAGTGTTGAGGTGCTTCACTGATCTGTTTCTTTTTTTCTTCTTTCACAACACCACCCTCAAAAAACGAACACTGGCTCTTTAAGAAATTGAATCGCCCGCTTGCCAGCGCTCAGCGCTGTGATTGGTCCGCTTGGTGGTCCCCATGGAAACAGAGCTGGAAACAGGAGCCGCTCCTCTCAGCGTGTCGGACCTCTCAGTCTGTCTGGCTTTCATTGAGAAAACTAGCACTCTGCCCAGCATTGAACAGCTTGAAGACAGTTAGAACAACGGGCTAAAAAAAAAAAAAAAAAAAAAAAAAAATGTCTTGATGTGACATGCAATTCAGACATAAACAAAGGGACTTACTGCAAAAATAAATACATTGATAGTTTATTTAAAACAAAAAAACAAAAAACAAGGGGTGTATTTTGTAGAGATATGGAAAAGAAAGCTGCTCAGAGTGACTTATGTCAATTAATTCTTCATTTACTCCCAGTTAATTCTATAGGACATGATGTAAAAGATTTTATTTCATATTTAGATGTGTAAATGGGCCATACCACTGATACCAGGTCTCTGTAAATAAAGACTGAAAATTACTATTCCAAGGGTACAAAAGCTGCAGGCGACAAAGACGCAGAACCTCTGAAACAAGACAAATCAAACAAAAGAGAGTAAAAATAAGAATGGAAAGTGTAATGATATTAGTCCCTGAAAATGACCAAAGACACTGGCGTGTATTTGCAGAGGTGATTATGTTAGGGCTCAGAGATGCTGTACCGTATCTTAGACAGCGGTATGCCTGTTCTTTGTCAGAGCAGCATCAGTAAAACACATCTGAGCCATGTATGATGTCATACTAAATACAATTAGTAGAATGCAACAGTGGAGCACATTTTTACATCTGTGGGTCTGTGTGGCTCATAAGGACAACAGAAAGGCTCTTACTGCCTCTGAAAGTTGTTTATTAAGACCCATCTTTAAAAAAAAAACACATTAAAAAAAAGGTCTTGGCTGCTGAGATATTTGTTCTCACTACAGCAGTAGAATCTAATGATGAATATTTGCCATGCGCAGCTGACCAGGTAGTAGCCCCCCCACACCATTAAGTCACTTTGCAAATCTGTAATAAAACATTTATCTAGCTATTACTTTACCTGACCTATTGGTCAAAGTTGCTAATGGGTTCCAGGACTATTCCCAGTATAATCTCAACATTGATTTTGTGCTCCTCTGAAATATTGGCTCAGGGCTAATGCCACCGGTACATGCTGAAATGAAATTAGCGACCCGTTGAAATTTCCTCCTTCTTCCACCTGAAATAAATAAATGCAAATATAGAAGACTCAGAAGTCTCCAATTGAGATACTGTCTTTCAAGGACACCAGGTGTGGGTATCGCTGCGGCGAAAAGTAATTTTCAGTCCCTTGAATATTTAAATCATTCATGTAAGCATGGATGTTACAGTCAAATGCTGTATGTGACATTATACAATGACCCCTGCTGCATGGCAGAGCTGTGGCTCTTCTCCAGCTCAGGCTACTGATGTTAAATCCAGCAATAATAAAGCTTGTTATGATTCCCTCATATTTTTCTTTTTTTTTTCTCTCTCTCTCTCTCTGCGCCGACACTCACCCAGTGAGCTCGGATGCATTACATCACCTCCCAGTTTATGCCGCTGCGCAGTAAGATCCCATGTTGTGTCATCGCTGATCCACATGTGCTTCTCTTCTCCCGGTGGGAGGCTTGCCTAATATTGCTGTGGGAATACTGAAATATACTCTCCACGCTGCTGGTTTCATAACAACAATAGCGGAGCTGCTTGCCTAAATTTAAGCCTGTTTGCTGTTTGTTAAGTGATGAGTGGGCAAGATTCGTGCAATCAGCTCCAGATACTCTACCAGACAGATTTGGGGCGTGCGAGCCCTTCCCCTGCTCTGCTGCACGAGCGCGTCACGCTGTCACGCACCGCCACTGCTCTACGGGTCCTGCAAGGTGCGTGACAGATTATTGAAACGACACAGCTTCCTGGAACATGATCCGAGCAGGTTGAAAAAAAATAAATAAAGAAATAAAAAAGGTACCTGGACTATAAATATAATTTATTATCTCATGAATTCAAATGGGAAAACCACATGTTTATCACCAGCATGCCTGTATACCGTGAAATCTTAGATACGATGACCTTATAAGCACTCCTTCCTAATGGTTTGCGGTTCCCTTGCTGATAGGGGGAATTTGTCTGTAAAATTGCCTGCCTGAGCAGCAGTCCAGTCCCCGCGTCCTCTGCTCCTGTCTTGGCCTGGGGCGACTCCTGCTGCTGTTGATGGCTATCCATTTGCTCTGCCCTCTCTGTGTACTGGAGAGAGTCGGAGAGGGAGCATCAGCCCCATCTGCTGCGCTGATATTTACTATCCCTTCACATTTGTGAGGAGTGGGGGTGGCAAAGGCCCCAATTCCCTCATGGTGTTTTAGCACTCTTGCAGACGCGCACATGTGCACGCACATAATGAAGGGGAGAGGGCTGAGGAAGGGAGAAAGATAAAAAAAAAAAAAAGAAGAAAAAAAGGAAATGAACATAATGGAAAAAAGCGTAAAACAGAGTTAAACTCCGATTAAACCTGCTGCAGCTTGGGTACAAAAGTCGAGGTAATGGATGATAAGTGTGTAGCTGGAGAATCGTAACCCTCGGGGTCTGCTTCTGCCTAATTTTCCATTCACAACTTCATTGCAGGTTTTCATTATTTAGCAACGGCAATGGGATGCTGGAAACGAGTTTAGGGCAGCCGACGCTCTGAAAGGAGACACAGCGGGTCGTCGTGAGCACTTTAAGCTGGCAGTGCTATTGTCCGGGCGACACAAAAACAAACAGTTCAATCACTCCTCGCAGAATCCGTTGTGACGCGTGGTGAGATCTCATCAGGAGAGGGTCACTTTTTTTGTGGGGAGCTGCTGGAGGTCGCGCATCACTCATGCGCATTTTCTGGCGTGAGGGCAGCAGCTCAGTTGCACACCTGCTTCTCTTTTCAAACCCAACTCTGTGGTTTTGCTTTAAATGAAATGGGTTTTTCTCGGTGACGTTCTGCGGACGAGGGTGTGCTCCTGAACGTTCCGCCGGCTCCAGTCGGTGTGCGCAGGGAAAAGAAATGGGGCCTTTTTTTCCCCTTTTAAAAAAAGGCCACATCACTGGGTTCGGTGTAATTTAGACCAACTTGTCATGGCGTGTAGCTCCGTTTAGAGAGCAGTCAAACAACGTGGTTTGCCTGATTGCGGTCGCTTCAGGATTTACGTGACTTTGTTTGGAATTAATTGTGACTCTGCGTTTGAAATTCAACTTGTAACATTTCTGCAGCTGCAGGAGCCCGCTATAGCCTAATTTCCACCCACCTCTTACAAATAAGATTGAAATCATATGTGAATTCATACTAGGATGTATTAGCCTCGAACACATTTGACGTACGTTTCACTGCCGTTGATAATTCAGTAGTCCATGTGTACTAACTGTAAATCGTACATGAGGAAGTGTTGTTTGTCTCTAATTAAATAATGTGGATATTTGTGTATTATCAGAGCTCAGCACTCCATTATCGCACGTGTGCGTCTGCTGAGGAAAGTCTGCTTGGCTTTCTGCCCAAATGCACTGATTTAAGGCCACAGCGTTGCCCTTCCCCCCCCTTTTTTTTTTTTTGCGAGGGGAGATTGTGTGTGTCTGGCTGTTAGCCTGTAATCTTACAGTTTATATAGATTTTAGGCAGTAGCTTGGCCAGCAGTGTAAGCAAACTTGATAGGAACCAACTTGTACTGAGCCCGATTCCAACTACAGAGAAGTCTTAAGTTATTTGTATGAGTGTAATGTTTCTAATCATGGCCCAAAGTGCTTTAGTTCTAATAAAACTTGAAAAAGAAATGTGCCCCAGTCTTCTGGAACTCTTCACTTTAATGAAACGGCATTAGGAACAACATACATTCATGACCCCCTACCACCCCGGCCCAGGATTAAGTGAGGCAGTCATCTATATTCTAAACTGCAGCTGAAGGGTAACCCATGCAATTTCCCCCTAAAGCTAGAGCAAAGCCAGCAGTTGGTCATTCATATGCAGCTGAAATCTAATACTCTGCTGCTCTGAACCCCAGCCGCCCCACCTTTCCTGACTCACCACTGAACCTCGACTCCTTCTCTCCACTACAGCCATGATACACCTCAAGTCCCCACCCTGTGTTTTTTTTTCTTTTTTCCTTCTTTTGCCCCTCTCTTTCTGCCTCCATTTGCATGTTACCCAGGTTACGCTGTCAGGGTACCCCCTCATGGATAGACTCAACACTGGGTTTCATTTGATAGTCTTTGCTGCTTCAGTGAATAATTAGAACACTGAATTCTCTGGGGATCTATACAGGAAGCATGGATTGCTTACCGGGGGGGCTAAGGTTCTAATGATTGCTATCAAGGTTTTTGATAACAGACATCCTGCTTCCTCTGTTTATCCTATGTTGAAAAAATACTTTATTAACATTTGCCTTTGTGGAATGGATGGAGAATTTGAATTTAGATAAAACTAAATAGAGTTTATTTATACTTTCACCAGAGTCTTTTAAGCCATAATCTGTTAAAAATGCTTTTCATGAATTCAGTTTGTAAGGAAACTAATGAGAGGAATATTATTTCAAAGTGGTGTTACTTCAAACAGGTGATGTCCATGGGAGATTATGATGATGAGATGATACAAAAGCAGAATCCGTGAAAGACTGAGACTTTGAAAATCAGCGTATAAAAACAATGATTTGCATATTTCCCTCTCAACATTTTATAAAGTAGTTTAATCGTACAAGGAATCTGGAAGAATTTCAGTTCATAAAAGGCAACATCACAAGCCTAAGATGGACACCTGGGGAATGGGCACCATATGCTCTAGACCAAAAATAAAAAGGGCAATCCAGACTGTTATCTGCAACAAGTCCAAAAGCCAGGCTCTGTGATGATACTGGGTTGCATCATTGTCCTTAGCAAAGGTCACTTACACTTCTCTCATGGCAGCATCCATGCACAAAAGTACAATTTAGTGCACCATATGCTACCTTCGCGATGACATGTTTTCCAGGGACGCCCATACATTTTTCAACAACACATAACCACATTCAGCACACATTTCAAAGGCATGGGTGAGTAAGAAGAGGGCACAGGTATTAGACTGACCTGTCTGTTGTCCCCAAAGTGAAATTGTAGGTTACAGGTATGTATTGATTTAGAATCCATGTAGAGGACAGAGTGCATTAAAGAGGAGCCAGGAGTTCACCTGTGTCTTTCTTCCTGAAGAGAGGCATCTGAGAGCAGCAGTGTGGAGCTTTTGTTCGGTGGTGTTTGAGATGAAGGCTGTTCTCCAGTTTGTCAGCATGTTTTTTTTTTTTCAACATACAGTATGTTGTGGAAAATTTGCAAGTTCTTGTATGTCCATTTTATTTATTTATTTATTTTTTTGCAACTTAACCAGAGGTCCTAATCATTAGTTTTTCTTCCACTTGCAGAATTCAGTGTCCTTTACAATATTACCTGAATGGACCATTTCTGTGTTCTTTGTAGTGCTTCAGTTGGGGTAGGGTTATACCTCATTTAGATCTTACATTAAAATGTGTCCTTGGAAATCCGATCCCAAGTGGCTAACGCTAATACACGGTGCAAACATAGTTCAAGACAAATTCTGATCCGGTCACTCAGGATGCATTTGAAGGTGGTCTGAGACACTTGTGTGTGCATTCTCTTTGTAGTTTGTGTCTTGGGGTGGATTTGGGGACCACTTAATAATCTAACGTCATCAGCTTAAGCAATGACTTGATTGGTTTTGCTTGCAAAAGACTGCAGTAAACATCTGTCATTTGACTTCTTCGTTCTTGTGCAGGTCTTTCCCTGTATTGTACCCACCCTGATATGTATTGTATATACCCATTCGCAAAAAAAAAAAAAAGTTTTCTTTCTTTGGGGAAACATTTTTGCACCAGCGCTTGCCACTAGTGATCATATTTCTCAGGACACATGAGAATGACCGAGGAGACGAGATTTTATTGGTACTTGTGAAAAGTTCGGAACTACTAACATGTTACCGAATGGCGAAATTCGCAACTTCCATTTACGCTCAAATACGATCTGTTGACGTTTTAATGACTGTGGCCTCTATTCTTGATGCTGTACCTGTGATTTAGCAGATGCAAGTTGTACAGTGTTATATGCAATAATCTTATGTGACTGTAAATATCCTGCAGTGTATAAGAGCCCTTACCCCTCGCTCACTACCAACCACAACCAACCAACCAATCAAATTTCTCCCCGTGAGAAGCATGCACAAATAAGCTGCATACTTTGAAACAGTCCAGCCCCGGTGTACAATTTCATTGGCTTTCTTCTTAGAAAGAAAAGGAGGCTGCCAAGCTGTGTGCTTAACCTCCAGAAACACAAATTTCCTTGCGTGTTCCTTGGCAGTCTTCAAGGTGTAGCTTCTGGTGCACTGTATCTTTCACTGAGACACGTTGTACCAAATTACATAGTACGCATCAAAATGCATGTTCAGTAGTGTTATAAAACATTTATCTCGACTATGGTTGGATTATCAGCTCCATTTTTGAATAAATTTGACTTTCTGGCAAACTTATGCATATTTTACTGAAACAGAAACACTGTGCAATTGTCAGGTGGACGCTTTACCCCGGCGATTAGCAAAGGAGACACTCAGACGCAGTAATGTCCTCTTAGGGTTGCCTTTGTAAAATGACAACTCCTGCCAAATAGTCCATTAGCTGCACGCAGGTTTTAATAGCTCTGTCCAATTATAGATGCAGAAACAACTTCAGATGTTATTGTAAGAGATGGAGTGACTAAATGAAAATGTGCCAGGACTTGAGTGGGCCTTTAACCCGCCTCCCTTCCTCCCAATTCTCCACTGCAGCTATTTAACCCCAGAAAGGGCACAACAAAGCACATTGTTGAATAATGAATATGGATGTGTATGAACATTTCATATACATCATGCTGGATCCAGACCCACTTTTGAGAAATGGCATCGGTGCGGTATTCATGGAAGACACCGTGCACCAGAAGCTACACCTTGAAGACTGTCAAGGAACAAGCAAGGAAATGTGTGTTTCTGGAGGTGAAGCACACAGTTGGCAGCTTCCTTTGCTTTCTAACAAGATTCGTAGCTTGATACTATTGGCTCCGCACTGCTCCCGTCACAGCGCAGAATTTTTGGCTCTGACTGGAGGAACAGGAAAACAAGTAAGACGGTGTAGAGGCACAGTTTGTGCGCTTGTGGCATAAATGCAGCGGACACGGCTTCTGTGGAACATTCTGTGTGATTGTTGCTGTAGCCGGTGGCGACTGGAATTGTAGCGTCTGAGGAGATGTGACATGTAGCCCCATGCCTCACCGCTGATACGCACAAACACTGCTGGCACAGACATACGCACACACATCTTCTCTTTCTGGCCAGAGTTATTCATTTTGTTGAGCACCTCAGCCCCCAGCAGAGAAAAGCCGTCACTGGGTCATTACAAATACCCACAAGCGGTTCAGACTGTCCGAACAGATACAGGAGAGGGACATGGGCCTTTGTACTGTTGCCTTCGTGCTGCTGTTCAATGGTATGATGACCTACATTTTTCTCCACCTAATAGCTCTTATTGTATTTTAATGTTTCTTATTATATTATTATTAAAACTACAAAAGAGTCATTTGACTTAATTTGTAGTGCACATGCACAAAATACCTCTTTCTGAATGTTCAGACCACAGTTCTCCAAGTGGACACTACAGTCCCTATTAGGGCTCCTATACACGAGTTCTGCAATTATATAACATCTCACACCTGTGCAGTTTGCATTTGCTAAATCTTGAATATGACGTCAAAAACGGTATGCTCAAATTGCATGATGACAAGCACTTTTTTGAATCTTAGGCTACGACTGATGCGGAGATGCAGACAGCTGTACAATAACAACATCTTTAAACACTGACAAGTAAACAAACAACATAAAAATGAACCGCTCTGTTGTTTTGTAGTGTTTATGTGCATTGAAAATGTTTGGAAAAAGAAGCGGTGACAGAGAAGCCTGTGGTCCGGGTTGTGGTTAGGGAGACAAGGCCAACTACAGATTCTCTTTTTTCCTTGGAGTGGTGCTGGGTCACATGAATTGATACGTCATTTCAAGACGCATTTTAACTGGCAAGTGAGGAGACTGAGTCGGAGGATTTCTGACTCTGCCAGAAATTATATCAGGCAGTCCTTGGTCACAAGACTAGTGTGACGGCCGTCATCAAACTGCTAACAGTGAGCGTTTGTCTGACAGCCTAAAATCAGACAAGAGAATCTTAGCTTTACACAAACATTTTGTGACTTAGCTTATTATAAGAGGTTATAAACAGATCTCTCCTCTATGAACCCAATAACCCAGACTGGCAAAGCCCCTGTTAGCCTCGCTTAGCATCATCACTAAAAGTGAACTGCTACACCTAGCCTAAGTAACAAAATGAAACTTTCTTGTACTTGTACATTTACCTTGTGTAGAAGTTAATATAAAAAATGAGTGGCAGTGGTCTTATAAACAGAGGCATGCAAGCAACTACGGTATATTTTAGCGAAGTACTGTTGCACTGTTGCCAGGTAAAAGTGCAAGCATTCACTGTTTGAGAAGTTTGAGAAGTGAGTGAAGTCTATCAGTTAGCCAAGTTTTTTATCTGCTTCCGAAACCTGTGGCTCTTTCTTGATGTGTTTTTGGATTGAAACGATATAGCTCTGGCCCAAAGTAATCAACATTATCTAATGACTGCAAACTTGCAAAGTCAGCCATAGTTAACGATCTTGTCTGCCCATCGGCTAGTTACACTGATGACGGAAGTTGCATCTGGGTTTTGTTCGTGCCTTGGGTGACCGCCGTGCCTCTGCGGGGATGTCCACTGTTACTCTGTGAGCTAGTTTCAACGCTGTTGATGAGTGACATGATATTGTACACGATTCACAGCTGGAAATTACATATTAGATGAACACTTCATAAAAACGATCAAATATTCCTTAAAAATAAATCGAAACTGATTTTTAATGTGAACAACAGTCCTTTGTTTTTCTTTAAAGTGTCATTCAAGTTATTCAGACTCTGATCTCTTCTACCGTTAATGTTCTTCATGGCTTGATGCAGTCATTCAAGAGAAAATTAGATCTTCCACGGAGTGCACAGTTTTGCCATTTGTGTAAGAGTGGGCAGTAGATGAAATACAGTATAACATCAAAGTCTGTATGTAGTCACAGTTTTTCTCAATATATATATATATATATCATATTACCATAACAGTTTAGATTAATGTTTCAAGGGTTCTGTGTAATAACCCATGTGGACTTGGCTCAGCTGAAAATATCACTTTTCTTCATGTTTTGGCTTCTTTAATAGGTGATATGATAAAAGACTATTAGCCTCTTATTTACATATTTCTTTTTTTAGCGCGGTTTACTGCAGCATGAGCAGTTGTTTTCAATCTCAGAAAACCTCTTTCCTTTAGCACTTCACAGCTGAAACAGAAGCCTTTCCAGTGTCTACCATATAGACAGAAATCTCCTTTTGCTACCTACAAAGGGTCAGAACAAAAAAATTCCAAAACAAACAAACATATAATTTTGATGAAAATATCTATAATTTCAAGGCTGCGAGATCGCTACAGGCCTATGCTTGCCTTTAAAAATATTGACATGCCCAAAGCTCCTTTCAGACATGCACTGCTGTCCATAAATCTATTGGCAACTGAACCGTGTCAGCGTCAGCTCTGAAAGACTCCACTGTTGCTTTTCTGTTACATTTGGTGACAGAAAATTAAACTTTCAGTGAGATGCAAGTGTGCACTGCAGCAGTCACATTAACTGACAGACGTGCACTGCATCAGTGACTTAATTTGGCATCTGATCAGCTGTTCAGAGGAAGGAAGGCATGATCCCTACCTGTCAATGTTCAACTGTAATGTGTTCTGTGATTAGCCCAAAGTTCCTAACCTAAAAAACTAAACTGTACAGGACATACAGAATGTCCACATCACTATTCACCATTGTTCCATTTGGGTTTGGTTAGCCAAACCAAATATTTATCTGTTGTTTTGGTGCATGGCATAATAGCTTAATTGGAAAAGCCAAATGGCATGAAGCTGAAAGCAGGTATGTTGGCCTAGTCGAACCATGACCACTGCTATAACCAGAGCTTGACTAATCTGATGGAGTTGATAACAGCTATGCTGTAACTGCGCTACGATAAATCCTCACAAATAAAATGCCAGTCAGTCTGTAATGACATGTAGTGCTCAGTGAGCTTCAACCTGTAGAAACTTGATCATTACACCTGCTTCTCTCATCACTGTAATGTTTTACACAATCGCTGAATAATTGTATATGTCAATGCAACATGACAGAAAAGTCAACAAGGACTTCAGTATTACACCTTACTTGATTAACTGTTCAATCTTGCATTAATGGTAAATATTGCATAAACACCGTGGCTGTTTCTGTCTGTTTCACATGTAAGTCTGACTGAAAAGCAGAGAACATTTACAGAAAAGTAACCAATGTCATGTTTGCTTCTTTGTATCTGCTAGAAAAAAAAAACTCATAATGATGTAGCTGCAAGGCTGGTTGTGTTAATCTTTGATGTGACCCAACATTTTATTAAGGTCTTGTACCCTTTTACTTTGTTCTCACTCTTCAGTTGTTAGGTTTAAGTGTAAAAACAATGAGATCCACTCGATATTCTGATCAAACTTCAAGCAAACGACATATAAGTTGCTGATGTTACCAGTTTACATTCAAGACTGCTGGTCAAAAAATATTTTCTGTTCACACAAGATTCAGCTCAGTAACTCAACTTCTGTGTCAGTATGCGGCTCACCTCTGTGGCAGCAAAGTCATACTCTGTTTTTCACAGCATGGTAAGATGAGGGACACAGCTGTGATCAAAAGAGTACCGCTCATTGATTTTCAAAACCACACATTATGCTGAAAATATATATCAAAGCGAAGAACCTGCATGGCTTGTGTGATATGCTCAGCAAGATTTAAACATGCTAAGACCATGTTTAAGCCTCAAGCCAACACATTTTAACTCTGAATAATGAGGTGATACCACTGCCATGTCTGCACATGGGAGTCATTGATGTGAAGTCTGAAATAAGTCAAAATCAAAACTGGTGCAAAGGGGGGAAAAGGGAGAGTAGAAGAAATAATATGATATGATGAATTATTTAACTCCCTGTCGCAGATTTGTTAATTATAAAGGGTAATCCAGTAATTAACCCAAGGACCAGTTGGCTGGTACAGTACATCACTGAAACACGCTGTATAATTCCACTACCAGTATGAATGTGAGCTGTAAGTTCCCCTCACATAACAAGTCACTAATAATTCCATTAGGCCTTACTATAGAAATACTCTGCTCATCTTTTAAGCGCCAACCTCAACCGTGTAATTGCTCTGCATTTAAAGCAATTTGGTCAGTGGCGACAGAAACCTGCTTACTGCTGAAAAGTTAATGACACTGAAAGCCAATACTACACTCTGACCACTTAGGCCTACCATTTGACACAATTTGTCATTACACAGTTCCTTGCTCAAAAACTGACGGATTTCACATGTTTGGTCTTAACTCAGAGGGAAATACAAAAAAAGGGAGGAAAAATGTGAGCCAGTTATTTATTTTGCTCAGTATTTAGGGATTATTATTCTGCAATCCTTAAACATGGATTACACAGGCTTGTTGTGTATGGAGTTAATGCCACTGAGGACCTGACAATGAATGGCAACAAAGAATTGTGTTTAGAGTGTGATACAAAGCATCAAGCGATAAAATGGTTACAATAACTGATTTTTTTTTTTTTGTGCAAAGCCAATCAGGAAACCAGTTTGTTCCTGTCGTGACAGGGTCCCCTAGCACATTGGAATTGCGTGACTGATATCTCATACGCTGGATTTCTCACTTCACTGCACCCCAGAATCCAACTTGCCCACCCCTAACCCACCCGCACACTCTCTCTCCCTCTCTCCCTTCCCCGCCCCCGCCCCCTTCTCCTTTTCCTTTCCTTGAAACTTGCATCCTCAACCCCCCATGTCTAAACGAAACCACCTTTATGGCCATATTTCTGTAAAGTCCACTGCCTTGATTTGCTTTGGCATTCCTGTCCTTATTCATCCACTGGGGCTGTGAGCTGGAATAATTAGGAGAACGCCATAAGGCCCCTGCCTCCTGACAAGTGATCAACAAACAATGATTTATGAGGCCATCTTGTATCAGGGGGATGACCATTGATTTAAGCATAGAAGGAAAACACAAACACACATGCACCAACACACTCAACTTCTCATACAAATGACCATATGCATAAATCAGACTCCTTCTCCCTACATTTTTAGGATGTTCTGTTTTATGCTGACTTGTCTTATTTAGCCATAATTCACCCTGATAAACACCAAAACTTACAAGCCCACAGGTTGATATGGATTGGATGAATGATCAGACTGGCAACATTGCACACAGTTTAAATCCCCTTGAAGGCTTGAACGAAGCTCCTGCAAATCAATTTTGTGGCTTTTTTACTTCATAGGTGCTGATTCCACATATTTCCCTGCTGTTGTTTTAAGTATTGATTGTCACACAGGCCTGGAAGACAATGTCTATATCTTATAGTTTGGAATTAGGCCACTATGTCACTTTGGCCCGTTGGTTGTGCTGGCATGCCGAGGTAAGGTTTCTTGACAGACAACATGCGTCCTGAGTTTTATTACCCTGCCAGCTGCAGCCACATTAGACATTGCTTAAGATCATATTTCTTTGTGTACTGGAACACACTGAGTTCAGATACTGATTAATGACTAATAAAAGGGCTTTTAGTTATTACAGGATGAAAATATTAATATCAGAGATGCTGAGTGAGAAGAAGGGCACCTTTATTATGTTACCAGTCTGTTCCATCATCTCGTAGATCTGTCAAATGTTCACAGCTTCGGTGAGATTAAGAAGCCATATTACTCATGAAATGTTAAGTGATCCCAGTTCTATTAGAACGGGTGCAGACTGTCATCATCACAGACGACTCCTTTTAGTACTCAATAAATTTAACTCTACATTCATTTTGTGTTTATGATATACTGACACAGGAGAATATTTCAAAATAGTTAAGTAATAGTCAGAAACAAGTAAATTAAATTTCAGCAGTGGGAAATGATTATTGTTTTCTACAAGTACAAGACACATGCACCTTAGAGACGTTAGATATTGTGAAAATGAAGTCTGCATTATTGTCTTTCCTCAGCACAGATTGATCAGCACTGCAGTCAGGTCGATACGTGTCCAGACGTGACGTTAATAAGGTGACTAGGCTGACCGTCTAAACCACAATACCTTAGACCAGAAGCATAGTCTACCTGTGTGAGTAGATAGATAGATAGATAGATAGATAGATAGATAGATAGATAGATAGATAGATAGATAGATAGATGGCCAACTCTCCTTATTTCTGATACTGAGACTGCAAGAACAGGAGGAGGTCGAGCGCTACAGAGACCCTTGGCTAACTGAACGTCGCTTCTGGGCTCTCGTGTTAAGGCCAACCAGTGCTAATTGCTACATTGCAAAACATGACAGCTAGCCATTAACCATAACCAGCCATCAATCAAAAGCGCATAGTCCTACTAATTATGCAAAAATGTGTTGCTTTATACAATTTTAATTGACGTGGTATATAATATTCACGTCCTATACAGTTGTCATGGATGTGAATTCTACCTATGGGGACTAAAGCATTTTTTTTTTAATAACAGGTTGTAAACATGTTTATTTCTGCTGCAAAGTTACCTTACCCGTTACCACTAGCCTCTACCCTCAAATTGCGTGTATAGGAACCTTCGCTAACTGCTAATGCCATCTTCCGCCCACTATAGCCGCTACACATTTTGTCAACTCTTTTACTCACTTTGTAGGTGTGGCAATGAGCGTGTCTTTTGCCCTTTCCTCAAACTTGGTAGCGTACCATCGTACCAACTATCTGGGACTTTCAGGTAGCCTAATAAAAAAAAAAGAAAAAAAAATATTTTCTTTATAATAGTATATATGTGTGTGTAGGCTAGGACCTCCCCCTCCAAGACGCAAGTCCATGCCGGCAAGCATTTCACATGTCCAAGGAGGCTGGTTCAAGCCGTCTTACACACTTCACATAGCCTGTCTGAAAAGAAGGCCTAAATGTGTCGAACAGAAGGGACGATGTTTGAAGCGTTCACGAACAGGAAGATTAAATCAATTAAACCTGAATTCAAGTTGCGACAGAAACTTATATCGGGAGAGGTGAGAACTGGCTAGCTTCAAACACAGCTAAACGCTGGTTTGAATGCATTGTTTTGATGTTCCTGTCCATGAATGCTTCAAACATCTGCAGCCTTCACCTCATGCACGAGCTGCTTTATCTCATCTTCAGAGAAGTGCTGTGCCCCTCCTCCTCCCTCCATGACCAGTTTGAGAAAGTGGATTGTGGATAGCACAACCTGCTCTCAAAGGCAACGGCTGCTGACGCACTGATTGGTTTAACAAGTGACACACCCTAACCACTCCTATGCATAATGTAGCAGGTACCGCAGGTGGGAAAGAGGATATAGCAAGTGTGGAAGATTGCATTTTTCTCGGAGGCACACCTCTCCCACCACACGTTATCCCTAAATAGTGGCTATAGCAGATCTGGCCGAAGATCAGGCCAAATGTTCCTTGTGTGGAATGGTCAAAATGGGCACCATTATACCATTGCATTTATACCATTGTTAGTGATTGTTGTGGGTCAGAGGCAGCAGATTCAAAAAAGGAGAGGACCTCAATTGATTAATAGCCATTGTGAGGCAATGACCCAGCCAAGATCTCACACAGGCAGAACACATCCTGACTACATAGTGATTGACTCTCCCTCTGCTTTAACTTGCACTGTTGCAGTGGAATCATTGAACATGTAGTGTTAATCCAGTATAAGAGATTCATGTGTCTCATCCCACCTCTCAGTTCTATGCTCCCTTCAGCTGGCAAATGATTGAAAGGCCTTTGGTGTCTCCCTGATCTACGTGGATAAGCAGTTGTCATAGGAAACATCAATACTTGAATGGATAGACAGTTTTATCCATTGATTAAACACTGAGTGAATGCAAAAGTACTCACCCTTGCAAAGGCTGACGTTCATGCCAGCAACTACCACTCCTCCATTTTTGTGATTTAGGGTACATTTGTGCAATGATTTCTAAGTGGAATGTCATTCCCTTACCTCACCATATTTGCAAGAGCATAATCGATAACCTCATCGGAGTCTTACTACATGTAGATGGAGAATCATGGGAATGGGAAAACCAATGTTTCATATTGTTGCATAAGGTCTGACCCACGTTTCTTCCTCGCTGGGAGTGGGTTCGGAAATAGCCCCATCAACATTGATGAAGCAATGACGAATGGGAATTATGGTTTGACAGGTCAAAAACTGCCACTTGGAAAATTTCAATCAATCACAATTTCCCTCATTTTCCATCTAGGTGTCAGCTTTTATTTTTTGCTTAATATATTCATTTGTAATCTGGTGTTACTTCGGAGCTCCAGTTCAGCAAGACAAAGGTAATTTTAATTCAATTATGAGATAGAAGTCCAGTTTTTTTTCTGAATTTGCATCTAGGATTTTAATAATACAGATACAGTTTGACTGACACTTGCAGACTTGCTGCACCTGGTCAAATAGGACTTCTGTTTGGATAAGGATCCCATTCAGATGGTCATTAGACAATCAAATGAGAATTATCTGCCAGGATCTCAATTATGCTCAAGCCAATTCTCCTGATACGCCACTGGCCTTTTAGAAAGGCACAGTCTTGCGAGGTGTTTTGCTCTTAAACTGATTGCTCGTTTGTGCCCGAGAGATCTCACTGTGTGTGAATGCCCTTTATGAGAGCAAAGAAAATGGCAATGGGGAAGGAACTGTGTGTCAATATGGAGCAGAAAGAGTCAAACAAATTCAATTCTCTTATGGATTTTATTAATGGCTTTCATCACTAACATTTTCACACTTTTTCGTACCACAAAATACCGTCAATATCAGAATTTACAGTTGGAATATGCTTTTTTGAATGAGTTGTGTTTTTATACATGATTATTTTTACCACCTGCTTTTCAGACTTTTTTTTATTGATATGCTACATGTATAGACAAACTCCCGTAAGCCTAAAATGATTCAAAAGGCATGCATGACCTCTAAGAAGCATTTTACTCTCAACGGTGTCCTCGTGCCCCTTACCAAAGGCCAAAACAGCAGTAGCCATTGCCCTCTGCACTAACCCCTGCTGAGTCCTAGAGGTTAAAACTCCCCTCTTGATTTACAACAGCCAGTGGACAGAGCAGCCATTAAAAAGATGTAAATTTGACTATTTGTAGAGAGAGAAAGGTGCATAAACTGAGCTACAGACCACCCACTCTCTCTTCCTCAAACAACACTCGACGGCTATGGCTTGCAAATCAGGGGGGTGCTTTCATTTTGCAAAGGTCAAGGACCTTTTTATCACCTCCTTGAGACACCCTTTTGAGCCCTATCTCATATTGCACAACTAGATGGTGCATATCCTTTTATAGCCGCCGAGTGGACTTTTGTGTTTGCTGCAGAAATGTGGCAAAGAATCATATATAATCTGACAATCAAAAATTTGCCAAAGTGCCATGTGCTAAAAAAGCTAAACATTAGCAAGTGTCCGGCATGGACATTAAATTCTTCCATGTCACTTATCCAAGTTTTTACTACTCTCAAACAGCATGAACACACGGTTGAGCCTCCTTGACATATTCCTTTCAGTTCAGATATGAAGGAGAGATTAAATGTCACCAACGCCCCGTCTGTGTTTCAGTCGCTTTATTTGTGGACATTATTGTGTAAGCGCTTGGGTTGGTTGTGTCTATGAGATGTTGGAGTTGTGTCTGTCAGTCTTGCTGGTGTCTCTGCCTCTCTTGTCCTGACGTGCACAACTGCATCCTGCGGCATCTGGCACCTTCTCAAATCACCTCCTCCTCTGCAACCCACAGACACACAAACACGAACACAAGCACAATTAGCTGAGATAAGATGGGGTTCTGTGACTTCCTGCAGATTGCTCTTCAGATAAAGAAGGACAATTTAAAAGCCTTCCACAGGAGTGTAAAGGAGTCTCTCTAGAAAGCAAGGGGGAAAAAAAGTTGAAAGTACCCAAATCCCGCCTATTGACACAATGATTGTCCAAAGCATCATCTTGTCAAACTATACTACTTTTGGTTTTTGCATATCTATGCAGCCCTGATTGCTGACACTCATTTCACACACAGCAGGAGATAGGCACCATTATTTCCATGAGGGACATCTCTCAAAGTGCCTCTCTGAGCCTCTGCAATAGAAAAAAAAAAAAAAAAAAACCCTTTCCACCTAATTTCAAGTTGCCATATGGGCTTACATGAATTATGAGCACAACTTCCCGTCATAGAATCAAAACCAAAGCCAAAATGTTTTCCAGGCTAATAGTAGAAGCTAATAATAATAAAATCGTAAATACCTGTGCTTTAATATATACAAAAAAAAAAAAAAAAAAAATATATATATATATATATATATATATATATATATATATATATATATATATATATATATATAAAACACTGTTTGCAATTAGCCGAGACAAGAGCTAGCTAACTGTAACTTCCACTTTCACACCATGAGTTGCAAAATAACAGTTGAAAGGTTTCACATTATGTTCTCCTTTGAAAACACAGTGTATAAGTATGATTTGAAAATTGTTCCCATTGTTTGACCCAACTAAAAAGTTTCCACTGCTGTTATATATATGATATGATGGTGGCTAGCTGTTATCACTTTAGCTACTTAGCATTGTTTTGACTTCATTTGTGATCTATGACTAAACATCTACCTGTGTATATTTCAATTCTATTCAATCCAATTTTATTTGTATAGCATCTGTTACAATGCCAATTGTCTCTAGGCGCTTTACAGAGACTCAGAGCAAATATATCTCCATCCATCCATCCATTATCTATACCCGTTTCATCCTCTGAAGGGTCACGGGGATCTGCTGAGCCTGCTGAGCACAACAAACTATGGAGCACAGTTACAGTTACGAGGTGCTCCTAATTAACTGTGGATTGAGAGAAGAGAGGTGGAGACACCGCTCAGCAGATCATGTTGGTGTCCCCCTGCAGCGAAAGCCTGTAGCATAGCTGTGACAAGGCTGTGATTAAGACGAGTCTACTCCAGTCTTGGGTCCTATAACTATAGCTATAGCTATTAGCCCTTACACACTATTGTTTAGACTAACTGTAGACCAACAGAAATGTTTTCAATTTATTTTTAAAGATGGAGGTGGGGTCAGCCTCCTTAACCCAAATTGGTAGCTGGTTCCATAATAGCAGCATAGCCCTTAGCAGCATAGCCAAAGGCTGCTACCTGAGCTAGTAAGTGGATGGCTACTAGCTCACTGGCCACTTGCCCATGCAGCAGCTGGAACAGCTGGCTCCTCCAGCTGAGCCTCCCTTCATGTTGGCCTGCACCCTTTTGGATTGACAAACTTTGCCTAAGCCTTCTTATGGACCCCAGGACCACAGTCAGGTGGCCACTCAAGGGTATCACTGGTGCTTGATCAGAGATCATGCTGGCCTCTCAGGAGTTTGTCTTTCTTTTTATAGTATCTGTGATTTTGATTGCTTTATAATGGTAGTAGCTGTTGTACTTGCACAGTCATCTAAAATAATGATGACTTTAGAATGAGGATTACAGGCTACATTTGTTTTAACTTTTCCTTCTTTCAAATTTTGGAGACTTCAGCAGATTTGCATGTGTGTCCATGTGTGCAAAAAAACTGAGCCATCCTCATAAGTGATAATGGCTCAATGAGATAAACCAATCAACTGTTCTTGAAAAAAAAAGAATTCAGTTAAGTACCCCTTTCTGAGTAGAACTTAAAGTAGCTCTGATTCCACTGAAGAGGAGTCTGTCCCTCTAGTGTGCATATTACTGCGTCTCATCTTGCCTATTGCTGCCTAGAGTGCTATGACAACAGAAGTGAGACTAGATTTAATCTCTCCAGCCCTGCTAATAATACTATGCTCTTGTCTGAGCACTGAAAACTGCACAAAGGGCTAATAGTCTGTTGCAGTAAGCGTTTTCTTACAGATACAGTGTACACATTCTCCTCGCAGTTCTTGGAATTGTCAGGAGTAAGGAGATAAAGGATGGGGAGAAAAGGGGCAAAAAAGTGTGAGAAGAGTCTGCCACTGCAGCATCATTAACACCCAGCGGTGCCTGAGAAAGGGAGGCAGAGCAGACGGAGCCTCCAAGCACAAGGAGCGAAATTGCAAACCCAAGGTTCCTGATACAACCTGTTATTATTTTTGACACAAGCCATTTACAATAGCTATGAAGGTGGCAATGGAAAATATAATATTGATTGTATGCCCTGAAGGCTTTGCTCCCCTGACTTCTAAACGTCACACGTCTCACATGTGTTGGGAGTGATGATATGCTTCTCTTTCTTTATTTTTATTTTGCTTTGTCCGCCTTACTTTCACAAATCCCGTTTTAGGATACCCCCCTCCCGCTTTTTATTTTTTTGATTTTTTTCATGTGATGAAGTAATTATAGATTGAGAGGACAAAGTGACGTTTTAAAGTTGAGAAAATAATAGAAAGCCACATAACTAAAGCACTGAAACATGATACTGGTCTGATGTGACAGGTGCTAATATACCCCGTGGCAATGTGTATTTCATCTCTCTTTCATGAAGGTGCTTACTGAATTACGTCCAAAGGATGTTTATGGGGTAGGAGTGGCTCATTCCAGTGTTATTAAGCTCCACTTCAATAACAGAGACACATGGGGAGAAAAAAAAAATCTTGTTTTTCTCTGACAAAGAAATGTGATATCACTGGATGTGTGTTTTTTACTTACACACTGGCCTTGAAATGTAGCCAATGAAATACAGAGGAAGCTATTAAAGTCTTAAAACACAGTAACTAGCTACACAAAGCCTGGAACGAGTGGGTGGATAGCTGGCCTTTGGGGTTCCTGGGCACTCTCTGTCTCTGACAGAAACCTGTCAAAACCAAAAACAAACACGTTTAACAAGGCCCTCAAAGGACTGGAGACAGTCACGTGAGCCTGTGCAAGGTACACCGGAAGTCTCAGTATCTGCACAGATTGCAGGGGTTATCTGCCAGTGCAGCAATTACGCTGGGGCTTCTCTCTATGGTACGTGTGACAACTTTCCGCTTGTTTCTAAAATGAATGCATGACCCGCACAGCACCCCATCCATGTACCAAACCACTGATTGCTGTGTTAAAAGCTATCTTTGTGAAAAGTGCTGTCCAAGAGCTCTTTTTCAATGGCTGTTGGTGCTTTGGAACACATCGTTATTCACTTGCATGATGATTTAGATGACCCCATAAAATTTCCCTTCAAAGAAAATATGGCAAGGGCAAACCCTTCTATGTTGAGAAGTGTTCAACTGATTGAAATTCAAGTTTTTAAAATGATTTGAAAGTCTCTGTTAAACATTTGATTGCATCATTTCTCAGGCATATTATCCATATTACTGCATTACAGAGTCTAATCAAACTGTTGCTATCAACCTTGTCAAGAGAACACACATTTTGAACCAGTTTATGTTTTTGCTGTCAGCATCAGTTTGGCTCATAGTTCCTCTCATTCTTCCCATGTACAGTCAGACCAGCATGGTTTTATCTCTGTCATCACATTAGGTTGAGTGGAGGAAAATCACTTCTAATGACACAGAGATTATTGGCTTTGGGTTTAGGTATACCAGTAAATGCTGGCTGTGCCAATGGGATTTCCCCGCATAAGCCTCCTGCTATCAGTTTACAATAACTTTTGCATTCTGCTGTTATCCACGGGGATATTAAGACACAATACAAGTCTGTGTTGCTTCACTCATTGACATTGTCAATCAAAAGTTCAGAAAAAGGCAGAGTTGAAGTTAAGTGGGCAGTGTACATGTGTGTAGACAACCACTGAACTAATCCGTTAACTTTCAAAGTTTAAAACTTTTTGTAATCCTCTCTGGAGGACAGTCTCCTCATTATGACCATATCTGGTGTCATTTGGGATCTCAACCAGGCATGTACATTCCAGTTCAACTTGCCAGGCTAGCCATTTTTAGCAGCACCTGCTAATAACATGTTTTCGGACATATAAACACCTGAGCATGCACAGACACAGGTTAGAGGGTGTGTTATTAATATAATGAGAGCGAAATGGAGGTGTTAATAAACAACATATAACAGCAACTTAAACCACTACTTATGCACATAGAACCCATCTTGGATTTTAAAGTTAGCATTAGCAATCTATGTGACTCTCCAAATTTGAAGTTCACCTTGTTATTTCGACTAGGGGCATTCCAAAATAACCTCAGCTAATGACTGGAAGCTAGGAAATTGCAACTTTCTAGTTTAAATGGAGTCATTATCTAATCAGTGGAGATTAACCCTTCTGTCCCTGGAGGTCCTAAAAATGGGGCTGAGTCCTTTATGGTGTAAAAACGCAAATACCACCAACGTTGGTCTGTTGCCAATGTGCCTGTGTGACACATTTGCTGAGAAGTTACATTATATAGTACTAAAATGGATGTAGCATTTTTTTGTTTTTAATATCTGTTGCATCAAATTAGGTAGAAGGACAAGTTTGATTAGTGGATGTTTTTCAAATCTGATCCTGAAGTAGTGATAAGGATAAGCAAACTGTGGTGTTGCCTAATTTTGATATTTATTTAGCCAACAAAAAAAATAACTTCCATGTCTAAAATATAAATACTGGATTTATACCACAGATTGATTTTTCAGAACTGGCAAAACCCTAGTGACATCACTTAGTGGTTTTCTGACGAGTTTCTTTATAGGACTGTCTTACTGCATGGTGCCAAGCTGGCAGGAAATACACCACCTAAAGGAATCCATACACTGCATGATTTTGGGTTGTCGCAGACAAAAGATCACCACCGTGAAAGAATCATGGGGATATTGTTTGTCTTTTGTCAAAATCAGCTGTCTTATGTGCTACAATGTGACCAGTTTGATGACAGTTATCAAAGTTACCAAAGACTACCTGATATAAACTTCTGACAGTGTCAGAAATCCTACGACGCCCTCTACTTAATGGCCAATTAAAATGCAACTTGAAATTACATATTGAAATGAGTTTTGTTTGGTAACCTAGCACCAAACAATAGAAAAATTAAAATCCCAAGTTGACTTCTTCTCCCAAACCATGACCAGGACTGCATTCTCTGTTTTTGCGGCTTCTTTTTTCAAAACATTTTTGGCACACATAAATGCTACAACAGAGCGGTTTATTTTCACATATTTTTTTGTTTACTGTCAGCTCATACTGGTGAAATACTGCATCTCCGCACCAGTCGTAGCCTACGATTCAATAGGGCTCATTATTGTATAGTCTACATATGCCATTCTTGACATCCTACCCATGATTAAGCAAATGCAAATCATGCTGTATGAGATGTTAAAAACTTATAAGACTACAGAAATCATGTAAAGGAGCCTTAACCCTGGTTAATTAAAAAAAAAAAAGGCAAATGGATGGAACAGGCCACATTACAAGTTAGCTCTGTTTAGCTTAGCTTTCTTAGCTCATGCTAACCAAAAATGCTAGCTAATCAAATCTGTCCAAATCTGTCCAAACATCCTCATTTCAGATTTTGATACCGAAACAACATCCAAAGCGAGTTCTTCCAGAGTTGAATGAGGAGTAGCAGAACTCCACTGGGACGTGATGTCACTTGGTTACTAGCAAAACGGGCTAGGCCTGAAGGCAGTGGGCCGGGCACAGTCACCTGCAGATGACCAAACCTAGTGACCTAGTAAAGTTGGACATTTTAATAGAGATTGACTCACCTTTGGAGCCAGCAACTGGTGGTCAGTTTAGGAACTGCACATTTATTTTACTTCTGGGTTTGATTGAGACTAGCAAAACGGATGTCGCTCCCCGATATATATCTAGTCACATGCTGAGCTGCTCCATTTATGGCAGCGTACAAAAATGTGTAGTAATGTGTAGCAGTGACTCAAGTTTCTACAATTGAAGTAGCATCCAGTTAGCATTAAATTGCCCAGGCACTCCTTTAGGCTACTCATACACATATATGCAAGTGAATCAAGTATCCAATTAGACATCCTGCACTAAGTAAATAGGTTATCACAAATCACCCAGTAAAACCAACCAAACTATGGTTTTCTTTAAATAGTCAGCATGAGTTTATTACAAATACAACTTCAATCAGCATTTAATTGGTGGGAATTCCTACACAATGTTTGAAGTGGCTAATATAGAAAACAAACAGGATATTCTGCATGCCACAAGTGGTCCTGCTACAAGACTAAATACAGCCTTTTAAATCGAAACAACTGATGTATTATGTAAGGAAAACTTTTAGTCAAAGAAACAGCCGTGATTACCCTAACGATGCCTAAGAAGCTATCATGAGAAAAACTGTGAAAAACACTCAGTAGTAACGTAAAATATGTAGGCTTCTAAAGAGTGTTTGACATTCAACATTAATATTTAAAGCACATATAATCAGATTCGTTCAAAGTTACAGATAAAACTTACAAAAAGTTTTGCAGCCAAAAGGCTGCAGTTTAACTTCAATTTTGCTCAGATTTTTTGTGATGACAAGAGGTCACTGTAAACAGAGATCTGTAGTTCTTTGAATGTTAAAAGAGATCAGTTAAAGTCATAGATAATTTAATTTCCCTCTAAAATGAGTGAAGTCCTGCAAGGGCATACTTTGATTTATCCGACTCACTCGAAGGACTATGAAGGTCTGTTGGGAAGAATGGCTTTTAATATTGCACTAACTGTTTGAAGAAAAAGGATTGCTGAATATTTAGAGTGCTGCAGCTTTCATGTGGGGTGGTTGATGTGAATTTCAGCCCTTACTCTCTGCTAACCCCCGTACTCCTCAGCGTCTCCACCGTCACATGTGATGTCTGTTTCATGGACACGGAATCACATTTGCACCAAGGCTTCCCGTGGTGAGTGGACCAAGAAGTTTTGATGAAAACTTGAGAAAGACTGAGAAAGAAGAGAAGATCAAATCAGCGGCTCTATCGGCCCTCATAAGTGCTGATCCCCCTGAGAGAGTTTGCGGGATCACAATACTTCCCATAAAACAGCAGGAGCTCAGCCGGCCGTCTGAAAAGGACCTGCCTCTCACTGGAGTGAGGGAGCGCTGGACTGGAGCGGGAGTAGTGGAGGGAAAAGAAAGCTTTCTCGTATAGGCAGGTTGATTGAGGGTCTTAGTGGTCAAACCAACAGAAGTGAAGCAGGAATGGTGGAATGGGAGGTGGCATGTGGGAAGAGGAGGAAGGGGGGGCTTTTTGGTCATTATATGAAGCCTAAAGTAGAACACCAGCCACTCCTTCTCCCACTCATGAAGGTTTACATCCCCGCTGTGTTTACCACAGGCCCCCTATGGATTCTATTAAAGCAGACAGGAATAAGAAGCAGAGCAGTCTATACCAACTGTGTCACGCTTACCTGAAGCTTAACCTTTTGACCTCCACTCTGCATGTCTCTCAAAGGAACAAATTATATTCCTGATAAAGTCTTTATGCAAAAATGTAGATGGCCAATTCAAAAAATGAAATAAAACAAAAAAGTTCCACTTTCAGTGCATTGCAAGGTTTAATAAATTGTGTCTCCAGAGGTGGAATATTTACCGTGTCCTGTTTCACAGGACATTTTATAGCTTCTTTTTCACTGGTGTGTATTTTTTTTAATCTATTTTTTAAAGAATGCAGCTATGGGCAAGAGGTAATCCCAGTTTATTCCCTGCCGTGAGACTTAAAAAAAAATATATATATATATAACAAAGACATCACGTTAAAACACTGCCACACAATGTAGCACTCTAAGACTTGCACTAAAAACCCAGAGCTAAGTGGGGTAAATAAGCGAACAAATCATTCATTTCAACTTGTATGGCCTTTACCTGTTGAGCGACCATATGTGTATGAATGCATGGAATAAGTATATTTTTACTTTATGGAGTGTGAAATGGACCCAAGCAAAGGCTCTGCCTGTGTTCTTTTTCTCAATGTACAGGTGACTTCACATTTCTAGGCATTTACAACCTTAAATCGCTACGGTTTGGAAAACCAAATTTATAGCTCCGCTGGCACTTCAGTTTTTACTGTTGAAATATTTCAGTAGGGGGTTCAGTAAGTTTATATTTATCTACCTTTATGAAGCTACAGCAAGACGAATGTGTTATTTCCATTCAGATGATGGAATGGGATAATGATGAACACATTAGTGAAGTGGCTGAGCTTTTTTTATTTTTTCAGCGCTCATGCTTGTGTGTCCAGGGGTTGCAATTAAACTGGTTTGCAAAGACAACCTCCAATCCTAATGACCTAGCAATCCAAGTCCCTTACCAAAAATTGCTCATTATCTGTTTAGTTGGCTGCTTGTGTTTCTCATCACTTGAGTGACTCGCTTTGAGTAATGCCTCCCATGGAAGAATACAGAAAACACCAATTAATGCAAAACAGAAAATGTTCCATTTTAGATGTCGTAATACCAATTAATGACTGTGAGTTACGCATTTGCTGTTTCCTGCACAAAAATGTCACAAAAGGGTTTCAAGTAGTCAATTTTTTTCCCCTTTTTTTAACCTAAAAAAATTTGAATCACCTTCTATTTGCTCAAGAAACCTGTCCATATCTTAAAAAAGTCATTTTTTTTGATAACCATTTTTAAGTGAGGTTGTTTGAAGAATTCTGATGAGAAGCTAAGTTAACAGGTTATGTACGCATTAGTTCTTCAAAGTGCGCTTTTTTTTTTTTTTTAACTAAATTGAGCTGTGTGTTGTTAAGTGGGAATTTTCTTAACTTTTCAGGTCCAGTATTAGTGCAGCTAGTGGTTCTCATTTTTGTACAGTTACACATTAGTTACATATTGGTATTGGTATTGTTATCAATAGTATTATTAATATTCTAGTATTGGAAGCTTAAATGACATTATCTCTTAGTTTATATCACACTATTTTATTGTTGCTTATTGCTTTTATCATACTATTTTGTTTAATGAACCATATGTCCATATTACAGTGTCTTGGCTCATTCTTAGTGTATGTTTGTCTTTACTTTATATCAGAAATGTAGCAAACTAGCCCAGCTGTAGCCGGTTAGAAACACCAGTTTGGACACAAAGACCTGGCCAGGTAGATAGGATAGCGTTGTGAGATATGTAGCCATTCTTCTTTTCAGGAAACGCCGGCAGTGGATTAGATCAGAAGAGGACAACATGAAGACAATGGATTGGACGAATAAACAGACGACCCGACCGGCCAATGGGAGAGCCAAGTCTAAACTGCGGCTCCTCCCCATCTAGTGACGCACATTTCTGTATAAATTGTAGTTGTTTTGTTTTGTTCGACCTCTCCTCGTGTTAGAGACTGCCTCTGCCAGGGAGCGGTGACCCTCATGTCAACGGAGGGGAAAAAAATTTTAAAAGAAGTTGAAACCAGAGATAACAAAACAAAGAAAATTTGTCACTATTTTTTTTCCCAAACTTTATTCACCTAGTGATTTGTACAATATCCATCAGTATGTGCATGATACAGGAAAATATCCAGCACAAACACAAAGAAGTTTAAGAGGTGCTGTCTTCATCCATACCAGGACATTTTCTTGATCAGACTATGAAGAGAATGTGAACGAGTCTCCCAGACTACCTTCAAACGCATCCTGAGTGATCAGATCTGAACCTGTCCTGGAACGTGCTCAGATCTTAACCACTTGTGACTGGATATTTTGGGGAGTTTTACACCCGGGTCTGAACGGGGTTTATTGACTGGTGCAAATGTAATGCTGTAAATACCACCAAGATTTATATGTGGTTTGAGTTGAAGTACATCAAACAACACTACTTCAAAACAAAAATCAGACTTTCCTTTAAATGCAATGGACTGTCTTTTTACTGTATTGATTTTTTTTTCTATCTAATGCGAATCGAGTATGCTGAATCTGCTTTGAATTGAGTTTATCTTTAAGTTATGTTGTCTGGCTTCACTCCTGAAAAGCAAATTTGCAGTTCTGTCATTGTTTTATGCATTTCTGATGTGTTTTGTTTTTGTTTTTTTTTCCCTAAACATTTGTCCAGGCGCTCCACCACGTGAAAAGCATGCTTGTCAAAGGGCAGGACCTTGTGTCCATTGATTCTGTGAGATCAAGTCACATCATGGGTGACCTTTGACCCCAGAGTCAGCTCTGGCTCTTGGCCTTAGTTTGCAGCTGTGGTGAGAGTTGGCATTCCTTCCGCGTAGGTCAGGGCACCCTTTAGACTTCACTGTAAAGAATGTAAAACTATGTGTCATGACTGGACAACTGACAATAACGATCTACACAAGAAACAAGCCACCGATGACCATCTCTATCTCATCTCATCTTATTAATCTTAAACGTTCTGCCCTGTGTTTTATACAGCAAACTCTAGAAATGATGTATTGTAGGTGGATTGAATGTCAAACAATGTGCATCTTTATGTACATGTAAACATATATAATTCATGGCAAAGTTACATGATGAATTATTGTAAAAGTTTCTGAAGAACTTATGATCCCTTTTGTTGCACTGTGTAATGGGATTTTAATGGCTGTGATAGCCAAAACACATGTCCCAGCTATGCTGCGGTATAAAGGTTAAAGCTTGGTAAGTGTGACCGACGCACACATGTTACCTGTTCTACACTTTTAAATCCTGTCTGGGACTTCCAAAAAGTTTTGTTTTTCCTTCTTTGTTTAAGTCCAGGTTCTTCTTTTTTTCTTCTTCTTTGTTTACTTCTAATTCCCCTCATTGTTTTCCTTGTGTTGGAAGAACTAAACTGATGTATTGCTTTTTTCACTGAGTTCTTATGAATGGTGGTGAAAAGACTAAAGACATCTCTAAGCCTTTAGGGACCTCACAGCCACAAGTGTCTGCAGGGCTGTCTGTGTTGGACTTTGTTTTCCTAAAGTCTGAGAGAAAGAAAGACTCCGTAGTTTTTTTTCCAAACCGTTTGAAATGCTGTTTTTGTGATCGATTCACAGACCAATTCAGTAAACCCAAAAGAGCGAACCCCTGCTCATATGCTCCAGGGAAGATGATGGTTTTTTGAAGCTGATGGTATTTGCGTTTTATGTAGGCAAACTGTGAAAACGTGTTGATTTGTCCAGGGCATCAATTGCTCCACGGGCTTTACGTCGAAGATGTTTACCCACTGTGAACTCCTTGCCAATTTTACTCACTGGGGGGACGTTCAGTTTTCTTTTTTGTCTATCCTCTCATCCTTTTTTACATATCTTTCTTCCCTCTTTCCTTACACACTTTCAAAAAAATTGTTTCTTGTCTGAGCAGAAGACAAATAGTTTTCACAAATTTATCAGCGTTGACATTAAGATGAAACTTTTTTTTCCTTACCAGTGAATGCCTGATGCTTGTTCCTGTCTTACTGGTGCAGATGGTTGTCAGATACTGCAATGCCAAACACTGTGTTCAGTGGGGATTTGTCTTTGATCTCTTTTGATAAATAGTAATGGCTTGTTTTTGTCTGGGGGGGGAGGGATCTTGGTTAGCTATGTCAAACAGGGATTTCATCAGGGCAGGCAATGTTTCTTTTTCTTTTCTTTTGTATTGTTTTACATGCACAGACTGAGTTAGATGGGTGCTGATAGGAAGAAAAAAAGAGCGGCAAGATGCATGACCACTTTTTTGTGAATTATCAGTAATCAGTGTTTGAGTTGTTAATCCCTTGTGCCCCAACAACACTCACATCTCACAAACATGTCAACAAACCCTGACAACGCTGTCACATCGCTCTAACACAACAGATGGAGATCACTTTATTAGACCAAAACACACACACACAGAAAAAAGTTGATGCTAATGCCAGATTCACTATTTTCTAACTTCATGAGACATTTTACTAAAAGAGTAATTCTGAATTGAAATCAACCATAAAATAATTACCAGCTGGTGAGGAGTGTCAACTTTTGTCACGGACGAAAACATAACCCGAAGCAGTTTTAAGTTTGAACCAGAGTTGCTCTGATTTCGATACCAACATTTCTCAAAAGAGAGAGAAAAAAAGGGTATTAGGATTTGCGAGTTTGTACTGAGGGTGTAAATCCCAAGTTTCAATAAAATATTCTCTCAATTAACCAGATAACAGTTTGATGTTTGCTGATATTACAAAGTCTTCCATGGAACGATTTTAATTTGATTCAATTCAGAAACTGATAAATCAACATTGGACAATATGTTTTTACTCTGTTTTTACTTTGTGCTGCATTTTAATTGAATTCAAAGTGCTATATAGATAAAGTTTGATCATATGTTGACGGAACAAGATCACTTCCATTTACATCAAAATTATACCAAGAATCTATAATATTTCACATTGTTATTTCTGGGTTCAACTAAACAGTGAAATGAAATAAAGACCCTTTTCCCAAATAAAAATGGACTACAAAAGGCCCCTAAATGTGTTTATGAGGACTGGGTGTCCTGATGTCTGATATTTTCATTTTGTATGATACTATTGGACCTTTGATCATTGAATTTATGTATCAATGTAGATTACACCCCTATTATTCAAGTCTATGCACCATCTGACATCATGTCATTTTTACCAACACAATCCTGATTATTGTTCAGTGGTATAAAAGCCAGCACAGGAAGACGTAATACAGCCTGGTAGCTTCCTGTTTAAAGTCTGAGGAACCAGCGGGACGTTGGTTGTTGGACTGAGCTGGGTATATTGCATTAGCATTATATTAGCAATATGGTGTGATTTTATGATGATATATTTCATGATGTAAAGCTGTGGCTTCCAGAGGTGGCACGAATGTTGCTAAATGTAAAACAAGAAATCTTAAACATTTAAAGAGCAATCAGGTGAAACAGCATGAGAAGTTTAAGTGAAATGTAAAGTAAAATTTCCCACCAAAGAAAGCCAGAGAGCCACATCAATAATTGGCAAAATTGTAGAATTCATTATCCTGAATGACCAGCCCCTGTTGGTCATTGAAAATGTTGGATTTTACTGCTTGACTTGGAGTCACAGCACAGTTGGCATGGTGAGAAATACTTCTCTGAAACTGCTCTCCCCAGACTGTAGTAGAAGGTGACTGAACATAAAAGTGAAAGAAGTGCAGGCTTTCCGCTTTGCGATAGAAATTTGGACCTCTGACGTGATGTCTGACTGGTATTGGATTGTTACTCAGAACCAGCAGATACTCAAAGTTCAGGTATCAGAATCGGAAATTAAAATATGGCATTGGATCATCTGTAGTTTGTACAGGATATAGGTCTATATTAGCCCAGAGGGCAACCAACCAATATCAGAATAAAATTCAAAAATATAATTTTACTTACAGTGAGCATGTCTAGATTTCCTACAGACAAACCAAGGTCATTTTAACTTTGGTTGTACAGAAAGTGGATGAAAAAAGGACTGTTCATAAAATCGCCTTCAGATCGCCACCATCTCAAGTCCATCCCAGTGGACTACCCAGTATATTCTCTTTCTAGAGTTTATACCAACTCCTTAAAGAGAACTGGATGAGTTCTTAGTCATTGATGACATTGCAGTGTAACGGAGACCCAGTGGTTCCATTACCTTTGTTCAGCAGTGCAATAATAAGTTTCATTGGTAAAGAACAATATCTTAATTTACACGCAGATGTATTTTGTAGCTTCAAAGTTACTACAAGTCTCATGCTTCTTTTTCTCAAATGTGAAGTTACTATCGGCCAAACTGACAAAACGTTTATTCCCTTTTCTCTTAAAACTACTTCAATTCACATCGTTTTCTTCCCTAACAAAAGTGTACAATCATTACTGTGTAAAAATAGACCTAGGGTTGTTTTACTTTTAACGGTATTTAAAGTGCTTGCTTTGCACAACGCGTTGACTTTGCCGCTGCTCATCCAAGCTGTAAAAGTGAAAGCACCTCTGGTAAATACTGCCGGCAATGATCAGTCATTGAATCAATTAATTAAATCTCCCTAAAACATTTATGCCAGTCATTCTTACACTGATCCCTGAGTGGGGGGGGTGGGGGGTGGATTTCAGGTGCTTCCTGTAGGCAGCGGGGGAAAAGAAAAGACTGATTTAATAGAAGTGTGAGGGGTTTGCTCCCAGCTCTCCACCCTCCATCCCTCCTTTTCCATCCTCCTCCTGGAGGTGCACTCACAAGTTTTTTTTCCTTCTTTATTCCAGTCTGAAGAGGTCACAGAGGGACATTCTCATGTACAGCCCCTCAGCAGCCAGCCAGAGTGAGACGATAGTGTTGAGTGTGGTGAAGAAAAAAAAAAAAAGAAAACTCATGCTTAGTTATTTTTCCATGAACGAAGAGAGGAGACAGCTGACAAGGACGTGTTTAGACAGTTGCACATGGGCAGGGCATTCCTCACTCTACCAGCGAACACACACACACACACACACACACACATTTTTAAACCCATTTGTCCATGTGCTGCACTTAATTTGGACACCATAACAAATCTAAGAAAACAAACAGACGCAAAATATCGGGCAGGGTTCTCGTCTCATCCGTTATCCCTCACAAACATGTGCCCACCCATCATGAGTGACATTCCATTTCCACTGCCAGCATGCCAAGGCTCTCAGACTCACATGTGCACTTGCATGCACGCACAAACATGCACACACACACACACAGACTCTCTTAAACAAGCATGCAAACACATGTGAGGTTGATTAGAAAGCTGTGGTTGCTTGACAAATGGCACGGTGTTCATATTTTGCCTGCGGCGTGGCGGTGGTAATGATTCCATAATTGTCCTGAGCGCTCAACACTCACTTCCAATCAGCATCCAGAACAGCGCTGCAGCTGGCTACACACTCCTCTGGAACCTGCAGACGCACACACACTTTTGCACAAACTGGCTTAAACAAAAATATTCAGCTGCAACTGTGGTTTGTCGGGAATCACGAGAAGAATGCTGCTCAAGTGTGTTCACTGTGCTCCTCTTATGCCTAGGCATTTGCTATGTGATCCTGGCTGTTAATACACCCAGAAAAATGTTGCTGGGTGAGCTGAGTGCGAAACATTGAACAAGGCAGCTGTGTGACATTACAGCCATGCCTGGAGACTACAGAAGATAAGGACAAGGGAAGATCTCCCTGCTGAGGTTATGCTGAAGTCAGTTTCAGCACAATAAAACACGCATATCCCTGTTTGAACAAATGTTGGGACACTTCAGCATGTCTTAAAGAATTTAACTGGATGATTAACAAATCACTTAAACCCTAGGCTTAATATGAGACAGTCCAAACACTGTTATATTGCGAAATATTCCTTGGAAAGTTAGCTTTAGCTTTGATTTGATGACCAAAATGTGTTTTTTGGAGTTTTCTTTTTAAGTTGGTACAATGGAGACCAAGTGCTGTATTTGTGAAGATTAAATATTTTCCCATCTTGGTATAGACAATTCCAGTGTGTCTTCTGCTCAGGTCCATTTAGGGACGCATTATTTTTTTTCATTAAAGCAACACGGGAGCTTTTGTTAAAACATCAGTTTAACTTCATTTGAAACTGGAAGATTTGATTACTATTAGGAAGTGTTGTCTAGTTCGCCAGATCTCCCATTAACCCATTAAACTCTTGTCTTAGTTGTGTCATGTGAGAGCTAGATATCCCTTAAAAAACTCTGCCACACCTTAACAACAGGGAAACTAGCTCACAGAGCTAAAATGATAATTGCAGAGCAACTATGACCGTTTTCACATCTGATGGTGTGCACCAAATTACATTGTGTCATTTTCAGTTAGTTTGGCTCATGTTCACGAGCAGTCTCGCCAGCGTGTCACGTTTCCATGACAACCGGCCTGAAGCGAAGAGCAAAAAAGCATGACAATCCAACAACTATGTGTTGTTGACCCAGACTATGCTTATTTCTTTTCTATATTGTTTGTTTTTACCACTCAAGGTGAGTTAAACCGCTTGTGAACCAAGTGGCTAGAAAGTCGTTAGCTTGACTATCTTTTGCGCTGTTTAAATGATTCACATGCTCCTTGCCCAATGGACTATGGGAGCCTCTGTAGCTCAAACCTGTGTTGTGCACCCTTTAATTGGGCCAATCCAAAGGCATGGAGCTTTCACAGTACGAACGAACTGCACCAGAGTTCACCGATAGCTGTAATGAGCTAACCCGAGAACCAGAGTGCAGTTGTTGTGTTCACATGGACTGAAGTGAACTACACTCATGATCAAAGCTCCATTGGGAAGACCTAAATAATGTGAATATGACCTAAGAGACTCAAAAAACGTAATGACAGTAGAAAAAATGAGAGAGTGGCCCAGGAAGAAACCATCACTTTAATGCTAGTTCAATCATCTGTAGATGATCACTGAAACATGAAAAATGGCTGCATCATTAACATGTCTCTTTGAATTATATGTGCTGATGATAAATATTGTGATGTTGGACAAAAATTAAAAGCATTTCCACTTTGCTGAATTCAACTGCATGCATTATTTGATCAGGTCATTGAATAGAGGCCTCAGATAATCACCATCTGTCTTTTGATCCAAAAGTGTCTTCTTGCAAGTTTGAGAGTTTATAAAGTCAAAGTTGTCAGTTTTTCCCTGCATTTTGTCTTTTCTGAAATCGTCCAAATATGCTGATGTAGTTCGAACTTATGATCCCTTATGCTCAAGGGATCAAACGATTTGCAAGGAATTGAAGTCAGTTTTTAATCTACATTTTACACAGAATCCTAACTTTTCTGGAACATTAATATTTACTCGCCGCCTACAAGTAACACTGCCACATCTGTGTCTGAGAGCACGAGTTGGAGCTGTATGACACTTTCCATCCCCGCTACATTTGCTGAACATCCATGATATATGTGCAATCATATATCTGGGTCACAGTGCGGTGAATTGCTCTTTCTCTCCTTCTGTCTCACTTAGGGGAAACAAAATATTCAACAAAGTACTCCATCTGCCTTGATGTCACCCAGAGCCTACATCTTGTCGAAATCAGAGGGCTGTTACTTTGGATTGTAGGGTTGAAGATTCAGTTAAAAAAAGGTTCATCCCTGTACCCCATGCAGACTTTAATTAGACATGAATTAAGCCTCTGGTCTCAGCTTGCTAGAACATGGTCCCTCTTGAAAGTTTGCTCTGCTCGAATATTTTGCCACTGACCTCTCTGAAAGGTTGCCAGGAATGTCAGATATCCTAGTTGCGTGGGAGTGCCTTGGCGAGTTGCTCCTGGGTCGGCTGGTTGCCTCCTCTGCACCGTTTCATCTCTTAGCAGTGCCCTCTGCAGGAGGCCTGGATTGCTTGTGATGATGTAAGCACATTTCTCCAGCTCAGTGCAACTGCCTGTGGCTATGAAGCAATGCAGGGCAGACATGCTTTTAACTCTCTCTCTCTCTTTTTTTTTCCTTTTCCTCTCACTGCAGATACAGATTGATTCAAACTTTATAAGGTTAAGAGATATAAAAGCTACATCAGATGTCACTGTAAAAGCAGACACATCCATAAAATGTTACTCACTAAGGGCGTGTGTGCACTGTTGGATGCACTGAAATGTGTATAATCACTTAGATGTCTTATGTTGTGGGATAAAAGATGTGTCACAGGTAGCCATATGTGATTATGGTTCTCAGCAGTAGAAAGCTGATCTAGAGGAAGCCAAAACCTGACAGCACATGTCACATTCATACTGAATGAACCGGTGTCATGCTTATGTGTGAATACAGGATGTGTCACTGACACTGAATGCTCTCCTTGTAAGGGAGACAGATGATGGTGTGGGTTGCTTAGGTGGCTTATCTACATTGCTCTCCTTCGTGAAGATTTCAAGTTATACCTGGTTTGGAGTAAGTCTTCATAAATCCCCTTTCAGCGGTCCAAAACCTGCTAATATCTGGTTTTTGAGTACAATGGGAAAGTGTAGAGCTGCAATTAATGACTATTTTGGTAGTTGATTATTTTTACAACTCATCTTAAACATGCGAGCTATGCTGCCTCCTGCCCTTCCTGTAGTGCACTGTAATAACAAATGAATATTTCCCTCTTATAGGTAAAGGCTGTCCTGGGTGTCCATGATTTAAATGTGGTTTTATATGACATGCTGACACTAGAATTTCCACATCACAGATTTTTTCATAATCAGTTAACATCAATTATTTTTACTAATCACTGCAGCCCTAGAAAATTGGTTAAAAAGTCTCCAGTGGTCAAGGACATGGTTAGGGGCTACCCAACTACCACAGAACCACTTGTAAGGGGGCAGAACTCACATTCTTCTGGGGTTTTGTAGACTTGTGCCTTTCTGTCCTATGTCTTCCTCCAAGTAATTTCAGGCAGACTTTACAGAATGACCACTCCTGTCGCTGTCAATGATGATATTTTTACTTGCCTAATTGATGGAAACATCACCTGTAATTTCTTGAAAGGGTTCACCACGCCGACACCCTTTCCCGTTTTGTCCTAACTAGGGCTTGGCAAGTTAACGCGTTATTATCGCGTTAACACATTCATTTATTAACGCCTGACATTTATTTTATTGCACGTTAACGCATGTTGGTCACGTGCTTTTGTTTTGAAAAGTATGTTACTGGCTGCTGCGGAACCGGAAAATAATTGACAGGCAAAACTAAAGCAGACATGGAGAGTGGTAAAAATCAGTGTACTTTACAGTTCGGGTAGTAACTCAGGTAGCAATATTAACAATTCTGTCTGAAAAAAAAAACAAAACTTTTAAACCCCTTTGTTCAAGACGATTGTGTCATTCCTCCATTTTACATCAGATCTGCTCCATGTGTTCACTGTCCTGCTGTTCTCTAGCTGGTTACTTCAGTGCGGCTCCATCTAGTGGCACAGATGTGTAATGACAACAGAAAGTCTGTTCCTTGATTATAAAACAAAGCCATTTCTGGGTCAGGTAAACCAGACAATAAAATATTAAAAACAAATTCAGTTCCCATGGCCTGTTTGCTAAAATTGAAAAAATAAAAAAACAGGCATTTTTTTTGTGTGTTAGATTAAAAAACGGGAAAAAAAGTCTATTTTTAAGTTTTTAAAATTTTTGATTGACAATTGAAAATAAAAAAATGATACAGAGATAATTACAGATTGATAAAATCACAGAACTTTAACATGGACATTTTCATTTTAAAGTTCTCCCAGGGGACAATTCAACAGAAACAAGGTTATTTGTAACCACTGGCAAGTTAAACTCCCCGTTAAAAGTTTCTGCTGTTACCTCTAAATGACCTGTTTTAATGTTATGATTGTAGCCTCTTGATTGTTAGGATTTTGTTCGTAGACTTTTTTTATTTTTCATAAAAAACAGGATGACATTAATGCCCTGGCAGTGGCAATAAGCTTTATTTTATTTGACATTTTTTAAGATGAGATTTACACATAGTATGTGTTACTGGCAAGTGCTGATGTTAAAAGAATTTGAACAACAAATGTTATGGCACTTTAGTTCATGTGGCAGCAGAACATTTAAAAAAAAGTGACCTTTACACTACCTTTGAATTCATTATTTGATTTTTCATATACAATGCGATTAATTGTGATTAATCAGGGAAATCATGCGATTAATTGTGATTAAAAATTTTAATCATGGCCCCGCCCTAGTTCTAACCCTTGCACTACATCAGTGCCTGCTGGATCGATAGGGAGTTTCGAATAATCACGTTCAAAACCGGAAGTTTTCAATTCTTCCAAAAGCCCCAAAAAGAGCAGTAACAACTGGTTTCAACTGGTGCTGCCACCTAGAGGATACGATTTTCAGGTAGCCCCAATTGGTTCCTGGTCTGAGCAGTATTCATGGACCAGGTGCAGTGGAAGGCATTCATTTTTGCTGAACCCTTTTGCTCATGGCTGAATGAGAGAGCCCTGCTCTCTTTTTCCTCTGCTGCTTTCACCCTACATAGTTCTAAGCTCGAATTGCCAGTCGGCTTTAAGTTTTTATGTGTGAACAGCTCAAAGATGCATCAAAGATGCTGTTGAAACCAAGCCATCGCCAAAAGGATATCTAACATTCTAACATGACTTTCCATCCATCTGCTACTTTTTATTCCAAAAGGTGTGTTTTTTTTTTTCCTTTGGTATTAAACTATTCCTTTATCCATCTTCACTGTCTTTTCTTTTGTTAATTCATGTTCAGAACAAATCATCACACAAACAGCTTGCTCCACTCGTTTTCACCCTCAGCCCATTTTCAGATAAACAACTCTTGTTTTATGTGTGGTTACACCTCATTTCCAATGTGTGTTTTGTGCATAAAATGTGTTGGAGACCACCTGGATTACCGATTCACTGTCAGATCAAATACTGTGTGATCAGCCCAGTCGTTGGTCATTCATATAGCATGAACACCATAACAATTTCAAGACTCTCAATTAGACTAGCGAGTTGTGTAGACTGAACAGCAAAGCCGTCTGCCACCGCCAAAAGTCACGTAGTGTGAAAGTGACCTCACCTACTGTAATGTTTAACATGGAAGCTTTGAAATGGACAGATGCACATTGATCAGTTTTACCATTCTTCAAGACAGCTTCATCTTGTGTTGTACAGGACTGATGTCCTGTGGTCCATCAAAGAGTAATACACTAAATTAAGTATTTCAGGGAAAAAAATGTAACTGTGAGACAACTGTTGTCCAGTCCAACCTTTGGAAAACACTGAAGTACAACCCCCTCATTTGTCAAAACTTGGAATATTTCCGTGAGAGACAGTTCTGTGAGGATGTCGAAGGCCTCATAAACTCACTGTAAATACAATGCAATTGACGATGGGAAAGGAGTTAATCGGCTTGGTTTAACGAGTGTTCCCGCATTTAAAGGATCCCGTTTAAACCCGCTACTTTTGGTATAAAACTGGTATAAGATTGCTGAGGAAAGCCCTTGGGGTCCTCTGTGGTAATTAACTAATTACTTTGGTAATTGGACAGTTTGATGAGCCCCATCCTCCACAGCCAACCTCCTCTTCACTATCTATTTATTCCAAAGTCTGATTCCTCTGAAGCCTTTGACATGAATGCACTGAAGTTCCCTCTAAACAAACTTCTTCTGTAGGAAAGGAACAAAAATTCAATTATTTTACATTTTCAAAACACTGGTTTCATCTTCAAAACTTTTGTCCACTCTGTATGTGATCATAGGCTGATTGAGTTCATACTTCCTGTGCGGATTTGATTTCAGCAGAAATATACATTACATATGTCCAAAATGTGGACTGTTACTGTAGATAATTGAGAGTGAATAGGAACAAAAAGACTTTGTTTCAAGGCAGTATTGAAAAGATGCAACAAATACTCCGGTATGTAAGGATTTGTTTTGTTTTTTAAATCTCTGATAATAATAATAAAAAATGTCATTCTGCCTAATGATTGCTTGTTTAGGGTCCTTATAGACAAACTGGGGTCATTTTAAGTTTTCAAGTGAACAAATAGTGGATGAAAATGATTGCTTATACAGCATTTCCATCCATTTACTGCCATCAATTCATTCTGTAGTCAGTTTGTATGGAGTTAAGATTGTGGTGACCAGACGGCTCACATTGGGTTTTCACTTTCTATACTATCACAAAGTTAAAATGACCTCAGTTTGTTTATGGGGACCGTTTCCACGCTCTCATCAGAGGCTTAAAATAACTCTTTATTTTGATGTAGGCTGGTTGCTCCAAGTGCAAAGATCAATTGTCATTTTGCTGCATATTCCATTCATATTTCATTCTAACCCAAAACTGTTTCAGTTCACATTGTTTTGGTCCCTAATGAAAGTTTACGCCCCTTACCATCTAATAACATATATCTAGGATTGATTTAACTTTGTTCCTTTAACCTTAGCAGATAGGTCATATGTTCTCATAAGAACCGTCCATTGTGGGAATATGGGCCTGGATTTAGCGCTTAACCAGTATTAACTGCATGGTCAGTATGTGTTGTATTTGTTTATACATAAATCTGTGGTTTAATGGGATTTTATATATGGAAATGACCAGATGATATTTTTGATTTTTTTTTTTTTTTTTTTTTTTTTTGTGGCAAGTATTTAGCTGCAAATGAAAACAAGAGTGGTTTTATAATAGAGGTGATAGTGGGTGTTTTCTTTCACCTGTTAATGAGTGAGAGTTACGGTGTGTATTTGAGTGTGGAATCACATTGAGAGTTAGAACGTCTCAGACATCTTTTTTTTTTCCCTTTAACCTGCTCTTTCCTCCCTTCTCACTTCTATTACTTTTCCTCCTCCTCATATCTTTCCAATTTATTTCCTCTGCTCTCTCCCCTTCCCTATTTCTACTGTTCTTCCCACTTCTTCTCTGCTCCTGCTTCTCTACTCCCTCTCTTCTTTTTTCTTCCCCACCCCCGCCAAACACACACACACACACACACTACACCCCCCCCCTCCCCCCACCGCTGCCCTCACCCCCCCCCCCCCCCTGCTCCTCTCACCCTCCTTTAGAACAGAGAGCTCTGGGTTGGGCGACAGCAGCAGCTGCAGAAGGAGCAGCTGCTCTATGTGTGCGTCTATATGTGCAGTGTGTGTGTATACATGCCACAGCTTGTCCCCTCCACCAGGCTGCTTGGGTTGGGTTGGTCCCAGTAGGGTACCACAGCCGTGCCAACAACTCACCAACCAACCAGGCGCTCGCGAAGTGATACTCGCAAACACCCAAATATACGCACGCTCACACCTCACAGACGTGGGACCCATATGCACAGCCGCTCACAACACAATTTCACACACATTCATATTCAAATACTCTCCTATTGAACGAGAAAATCTGTGAATCATTCAGTTATGAGCTTCGGTCAAATGTATGGAAATAAACGCTTCGCAACTTCCGTGACTCCACCATCCCCCTGATGAAGTTTGGGACAAACAAAATGGAATTCAGAAATATTCAGAGTACAATGTAACGGGATGAAGAATGAAGCAGGTGTTTTATATGTGGAAAAAAAAAAAAAAAAATGGGGTAGAGAAACGCTTGATTAAAAGCACACACTCTTTTCACACGGTGGGCTCCAAGGTTTAGTGCCCAGGGCAATGTTAAGCTGAACTCTCCCGGTGTCTGAGAGTGAAGGGGGATCATCACATTTCATAGTCAATGGCTGGTCCTCAGAGGCTTTCATCCTGTACAGAGGCGATTTCCATTCGGCCTCCCTGCGCAGAAACTCCCCTCCTTACTCCTACGTGCGCGCACACACATACACAACATCATCAAATTATAGGCATTTTTAAAGCGTTCTCAAGTTGCTGTTGCCTTTGTTTGGCTACTCTAATGAGAGATAGGCCCGGGGCAATGATTTATCACAGGTAAACAAACAAAGCTATATAGGCTAATGTTTGCTTTAGATAGCCTCAGTGGCGTCGGTGTATGAGGCCTGGTTGGATACGACTTCAACTGGGGGAGAAAGAAGGAATGAGAGCAACAGGAAAATAAACCATGAGGAGAAAGAGAGAGAGAGAGAGAAAATTAATGACAGCCAGACAGATGCAGACAGAAAGCGAGAAGGGTAGCGAGAAGCGAGAGATTGGTGCTATCATCCAGTTAGCGGCTGGTGCTGAGGGAATACTGTCTTGTCATCGGAGCCAGCCATGCAGAAGGGGAAGCAAGCTCTTCTATTGCACCTTGGCGTCTGTCTGTGTCTGTGTAGCACCATCTTATTGCCTTGTCGTAGCTTACTTTCTCTGACCACACTTTCAGACGCTCCCAGATGCCTGTTTTGACTTTTACCTCTCCTCTTTTGTTTACCTCTCATATACCTGTCCTCTTTATCCAATTTACCATTCTGCTATCCTATTTTTTTTCCACACCTCAAAATGTCTCCCCAACACACCCCTAGTTAATTTTCCCTGACTTTGCTTTCTTTCTCCCTGTTTCTTGTCATGCTCCAACGCTTGTGTGGGAACTCCAGTGCTATGCCTGTGGTGTAGCAGCCTTGGCCCGGGGGTGTCAATTCTTAGGCCCAGAGGGGTGCAGGTCTTCCTGCCTCTCCGAGCCAGAGGTACTGGACAATGCGCTGGACTAGAAGGATGAACAGCTGGAAGGTTGGAGGCCAGAGGCCACAGAGGTCACAGCCATTCAAAACCATGGGTCCCGGCTCAAAGGTATGGGGTGAAAGAGGATCATGCTTCTGGAGGAGAAAAGGAGCTCTTGTGTCTCCGTGGCTCACAAAGGATAACAGCGACGAAGCCAGCTGAGCGGGCTTTCCCAAACAGCACCCCACTCGTTCTCTTGTCATGCGATTGCACTTTCTGTGTTTCTATGCACGGCGACAGGAATTATTACATTTGTGCTGCGGCGTAGTGATAATATATGGTGTTTATTTTTAATAAACCAGCTGTGTCTGTACGTATATCTGGAGCTGTGCTAGTGATATATAATTCTTGGTTGTAGAGTGTTCATCTTTCACATTTATGATGCTCATATCGGTAGGGGAAGAAGTCAATAACTTTCAGGGCCTAGTGCAGAGCCACTAAGCCATTCCCTGGCCTCGCTGTATTGAAAAACAACTTTTTTTTTGATTAGTAAATAGTGGAGCATGCCCTTCAGGGTACTTCTCAGGACTAGGAGGGACGTAAAGGTTAATCTTCAGTTTATTGCCACCAGCAGTCAGACAGATAGTATCTTTTAAAATTCCTTGTCAGGGGCTATTGATCCACTGACGTCAGAAGCCCTTAGACATGGCATTTCTTTCTTCCCATGCTACCAAGACCATTACATGGCTATATATGTTCAAGATATTTAGGAAGAGCCCTGAAACAGTGCATGACATAGCTAATAAACCTAGCCTCTTTGGAGTTTGACAATGGTGGTCCCCATTTCAGTTCTCTGCTCGCACTCAATTTTGCTCTTGATTCTAATTTTCACTCATAACTGTGTGCGTGATTCACCTTCCTGGAAAGCAAACACAGTCAAATCAGTGACTGGAGTGATGAGGCAGCCTTCCCCCTGCCGCAATGAGCCATCACCCCGCGTTATTGGGACTATTAATCTGAGAATGTATTTTATTTGAGGAGGACAATGGGGTGAGCGATCAGACCGGCGAGCGCTCTGGTTCCCCTCTCGCCTTCCTCTCCTCTCTGTGTCTTCTTTAGATGCCGGCTTGTGATGGGAAATCCATACAGTGCGAGAGGCCAATTTAAGTTGCTCCAACAGTGTGGTTCTGAAGAGCGAGAAGCCTGGGTAAACACAGTGAATAACGCCTCCACTCTAAATGAATTTCAGCACGAGGAAATGTGAGGGGATGCTGTTTTTCATCAGCTATCTTCCAAGACCATGCCAGAAGTCGAGGAGAGAGGAACTCAAAGAAGTTATCTTCAAGTGTGTGCAGCTTGTTGTTTCCCCCAAGCCATTCGGTTATCCATGCACTTCCACCTATATGGCAGTAAATGTTAAAACCTGCATGTTTAACCTCATCATTACATTCACAAGGGTCTGTCCATTGAGCAAAAACATGTTTGTTCCTGTTTGCTACACACAATTTGAGTAAAGTTCCTGTATTAAGGGTATATATATATATATATATATATATATATATATATATATATATATATATATATATATATATATATATATATAGTCTAGTTTACAGCACTTATAAGCTTCATTCTTGTAGAGGATATGGTGTATTAGGCTTAGTGGGCTGCAATTAATTCACTGCCTTCAGGGCCTCTCTGGCTTTGTATGAGAGGTCAGACTGGGTCAGGCCAGATTTTTTTTCTAAGAGTAAGCAGCGCTAGGTTTGTGTTGGATCAGATGAGACTGGGCTAATTCTCTCCAGCAGCTGGTCCTTTTCACTCACTGTTTACCCTCTAATGCAAAATCTGCTGCTTTGCCCTGCCTTTCTATAAAGAAATCTCTTTACACTTCCACTGACCAAATTTAACAATCCTCTTAATTAAAAGCTGAACCAATTCTTTCTTCTTCTTCTTTTTTTTCTCTTTTCTTTTAAGATGTATTGATTTAGTTGTGGGCATTTGGTGCGCAGTAAGCAAAAGCTCCAGATTGGACTCTGCTGACTCTAAATTGAGTCGTGTCATGTATCTTCAAGCCCACCACTTCTTTGGTTTCTAAGCCACATCATTATCTCTGGTGTCCCTTGTTCTGCCTCCCCCCGCGTTGGCAGATTTAGCTGAAGCTGAACAGCTTCTCTGGTTATTTGGTTACTTGCTTGGTGGGTCACCCAGTTCTCTGCGGCCTCCACCTCTGCATTTGGGAGTTGTTTGCTAAATGCTGTGTCATCGGAGCTTTGCTGTCTTGCCCCAGAGCAGGCTAAGTCTAAACAGTGCACTTTGTGGCTGAAAGGCCATCTGTCATGGGAGGGAATCCGGCTTCTCCTCCAAAAAGCATAAACAGGGGCGGGCTGTTAAGCCGCGGTGCAGCTCACTGTCATGGAAATGCCCCATCTGAGTAAGGCTCAGGCCCTAATCCTGCACCCTCCCACTCCTGCAGCTGCTTTTTAGGGGTGTATGGTTGCCTGTGCATGCTCTCTGTCTGCTTAGCTGAGAGTGAGGGGCCTTATGAGTAACATTCAATCAGAGATGACTGGTCAGCTTGTTAGCCTGTGGTTTACAGCATCCGCATATAAGCCTAAGCCTGGCACTGCGCACACCCTGACCTGACTTAATGGATTTACCCACAAAAAGATAAGCAATGTATCTAAATGTATATTTGGAGATTTATTTGGTCACATTCTCAGACAGGATTACCTTTTAAATTGTAACATGCACAGATTAAATCTTTAAAGCACTGCTCCATGTTTGTGTGAACTCCACACCGCTGAGCTTGGTGTCAACATCTGTTTGTCCAATAAAGGGGTACTTTATTATGAGGCAGTAGATTTTTTTTTTCTCCCCCATAATTATTGTTGGTTACTTTAATTTTACTCTTTCAGTTCCCATTTCAAGACTGTCTACAGCAACAGAAAAGCAAGTCTGAAGTGTTCATGGTAAGTCACCATCTTTATCATCGGGCCCGGGCCCCAAAGTCACTAAAGCAGAGCAGCTGAGGGAAGCAGAATATCCTTATATTTCATACGTGATTGCAGAGATTTACGTGAGGTAATTATTGGGGCTCTGTCTGCCAACCCAGAGAGAATCAATTCTTTCAATCAATTCCACTTTTAAGAGGATAGGCCAGATTACCAGAGCCGAGGGCCAATGTGAACAAGGGGCCCATAATGCTCTTAATAGGTCGCTAAAATGTGTGTTAAAACCTCTGATTGTAGCCAATGGAGGATTCCTCTGAGATCAGACATTTTGCCCTCTATTTCTTGCCTCCAGTCATTTTGCTCTCTTGCGTCTTTCCCTTCTTGTCTCTGCTGCCACTTTGCCCCAAAATAAATGATTTGTTCAAGCTGACTCCCATTACTGAGAAATGCAGAGTTGTTTGTCTTTGGTGACTATATTGGCATATTTGCAAACTATCAATGACTTATTTACAATTCGTCTCGAATTAATAATAGCACAGTCCAAATGTTTCTGACCAAGGGAAGACAGTGAACTTAACAGTGTTACGAAACGAATGTAGAAGAACCCGCGTCAGTTATGTGGAATTTTGATTTGCTGAATAACAGATTCATGTCCCATGAATATATTCATAAACGTCATCTAAAAACCTGCCGGGCGATTTGTGCATTGCTATAAAATCGAAGGAACTTGTGTATGTTTATAAGGTGGGGATTTGTTACATTGTTCAGTGTCTGTGGCTTGCATCAGATAAGGTGGAGGATCAGTGACAGGATAGATGGGAGAGCTAACCTAGGCTTAGCCTCTGTTTATTTAGACATAGCAGCGGGCTGGAAAGTCAACAGTCAGAAGGGCAACGAATGCAAACCTTCACCAGAGAAACCTGAGACCAGAGACATATAGTGGTGCTCAACGTCCCAGAGAGGAATTTTGCCAGAGATCAGTTTTTCATGTCACCGCTTTTGGAGTTAAAATGCATAGAAATGGAAGTGATTGCTGATCTCCGATCCACAGCGCCACTCTTGAGAGACAAGGTTAACGCAGACTCTGACGTGGTAGCCTGGTCAGTGTTGCTAGCACTCAGCGGGAGGAAGGTCACCACAGCTCTGTCAACGATGGAAGCAACCATTCTCCTCAGACTTTGAGCGATTTTGCAAGGAAGTAAAGAAAGCACAACCCCCAGCAAATATGGCATATTGATTCTATAATCATTGCATTGATGATTTAGAAAATGTGATTAATTTCTTTAAGTGCAGTCATTTGCCATTTGGTATTTGGTGCCATTTGGTACTGAGCCATATAAGAAAAAAATCACTTCCATTATTACCATTTGATGTATTATCCGAGTCTAAATGATGTTTTATTTTGAAAAATGACCAGATTCTCTCCATGACATCCGTCTTTGACCTACTCTTGGTGCGTGACAAGACTTCAAGACCTGTGTCTCGGTCTCGTGGCAAAACTAGTAAAAAACAAGCGTCTTCAGAAGGTGTCTATCCAGAGAATGCTACCGATGTTCTGTTGTTGGTGCGATGTTACGAAGACGCTACTAATAAAGTTGCACGTGAATGCACATGATATATAGAAAATACCTGTTTTTATGCTGGTCCTATCATTTTATTTTGTTGTATTTATCTCTGGCACATTTTACAGACTGGTCCGTGAAAATACTGCCATACTTTAAACCGGTCTGTGGTGCAAAAAAGGTTGGGGACCGCTGTTTAAGTATTTAACTGAGTTATGACTGAAGCTGTATTTGTGAAGGCTAACCGCCATTTCCTGTATTGACTGTCGAAACCAGTGTTTGCGTCTAAACTCATTAACAACAGAGCTTTGGATGCAGAAATTCATGAAAGATAATTATGTGTGGAGGAACTGTGCGTAAAACGCAAAATGAGCATTTCATTCATCTCACAACAGCATTTAGTGCCTGTAGGCCTCTCCTGTACCACCATACAATTAAGTGGTTCAAGATTTAGTGCTTGGCTTGAATGCTGGCGAGAGCACTTCCTTTAGCAGTGATTTTACTTTCAGACATGTTAATCACAGATCTTGATGACTCCGCCATAGGTTCCGTTCAGCGGCACTGCTCTGCACGGCTAAAAATAACTTCTGAAAGTAATTTTGTGGAAAGTTTCTGTGATACGTTTTGACCAAAGAACTTGAAACCACCTCTAAGAAGGCCTCTTTTCTCTTCGCAGCATGATTGATTTTTTTATATATATATGTATAAATCAGCTGTTCGTTAAGTTGCACCTCTGGTCTCTCCGCTGACTGGCAAATACCTCTGAGACGTCTGCAGAAAGGTTGGCATTAGCAAGTGAAAGGGTTCATACAGACAAGGCTGCGCATTATGTATTCACAGCATTTGTATGAAATGCAGCTGCTGTCATTCTTGCGAGCTTGTAATCTACTGGCAATATTTCAGACAGAACAGCGAGTACAGTCAAGAAGACACATGGGCTTCTGTTAGATCTGCTATACCATACCCAGCATACTAAAAAACTCACCATGTCCTCCACCCAAAGAAACATCAAATGCAAGGAAGTGTCACATCTGTCAGAGCTGGATGAGCCAACTGTCTGGTAGAAAGACACACTAACAAGTGAGCTGTGCTAATAAGTAGGGTTTTTTTTTTCCTTCTTACCCAGAGGCAACACAGACAAGCAGTAAACAGAGCATTTGATCACTCAGAGTTGTTATGTAGTTGCCACTTTATCAGTTACTTTTTTCAGCTTCATCCCTGCAAGTGTGCACACATCTTAACTATCCTAACCAGAAGTGATAATTAAATGAGAAAAAAAAAAAATCTTTTAGGCAGTTGTATTATTAAAGCAGGGGCTGAACATTTAATTTTTACACTCATCATGCGTTATGTTGTGCAGATGTCTCTTGAAAAAGCTACAACTGTATGGGCGTGAACACAGGAGCTTTGGTCCTGTGGTGTTTAGGCATTGATCCTTTAGGGTCCTGTGGGTTTCAGTGTGCAGCTTCCACTGGTCAGATTTGTTCAGATGCAGGTACTCACGCTAAAAACTGGAGTGAGGAGAGTCTGAATGCTGGGTCCTTGCAGAGCTTTTGTAAGATGGCACAGCATGAGACCTGGGGAGTATGACTTCCAAGGGGTGGTTTTAGGTGATTGGAACGTTTACCCGCAGAATATTGCATTGTAACAAGGTGATGAATGTCGTTGTTGAAGCTTAATGCTGCATTTCTTTTAGCCATTATGTCAGCGATCGAAAACACAGCGAGGTTTCTGCACTTTAAGAGACGTCTCCACATATGTTCCCACCAAACACCAGCAGAAAGGTTTTTCAAGTTATGGTGCATAAAAAATCTAATTCTAGTGAGATATTCAGAGTTCTTGGATCACATAGACATTGGCACCATACTGTTTAATGATGCGACTCTTAAAAGAAAAAAAAAAAAAAACATCAAAAGGCTACATGCTCTCACTGGGCATTTTTGTTCAGTTTCAACTAGATTACTGGATCTTTACATCAAAAATAGCTTTTAGAAGTCCACACACTTGCTACAACCATCTATGGTGTGGGCAACAGACTGAGAAAGAGACCTTCCAGACCTTCCTTTCTTTCTCCTTTCTCTGGGTACAACATGGCAGCCTAGAGATTTAAGCCTAGATATTTTTGCCACCATGACACCTCTGCTACCATCTCCCAAGGAGGAACAGAGGCACAACAGTGTTGCGCTGTTCTGTCTCTGTGGGGTTTACACGGAACAACTTGGCGGAATAAAGATGCCGCAGCGGTAGAAAGAAAGGGGCTCAAGTGTGGACAAAAAAATTACAATCTGAACCCCTCCCAGATGACCTCCTCACTGTACCCCTGAGGGTCATCTTAGCTACACTTCAAAGAAATATCATTTCAGATTGCCCACTTCAGACTGGGAATGACTTGGTGTGGGAAATGGAAGAACTGAGGTATCTCGGGGTCTTGTTTATGAGGGTGGAAGGAAGTGGGACTTTGAGAGTTACCTGCCAATCTGTGTTCCAACCATCACCTGTGGTTGAGTCAGTTGTAGGTCGTGAGTCTCAGTGCACTGTGGGCAAATAACAAACTGAGAACTGGGGTTACGTCGAATTACATTACCACCTTCCAATGCATAAGATGATAAGCCACAAAACATAGAGGGATCACAATACTGCACTACGCAGTCCGTGCTGCTGCACTGCTTGTGATAAGAAAGATTTTGAGGTAATTAAGCCAGTTTATTCTAGCTGACTGGACTGTGGATGCCAGCCTCATACAATGGAACTAACAGTGAACTGCCTTTAGTCTTGTAGACAGGTAAAATCAAGCAGAATACACAACCGTCAATGAAAATGAGTGAATTGCAAGTATTTTTTGTGTTCCCATTAAGGCCAGTTGAGGTAAGATCAGATAAACATCCACAACCACGTTGACATAGGAACGCCAATCATGCTCCCACCGGACTTAAAGATCAAATGACAGTGTAAAAGGGGTAATAGATAAAATATTGACGATACTATACAAAATATCCTTTGTGGTCAAAGCCATTTGTAAGTGCTCCGGCTGCCTATTATCAATCCAAGATGTATAGCCATAAACTTAGCCTTCAGGATCAGCCATGGGCTGCTACAGCTGTGGCTGCTTGACCCAAGCAACGGCCGTATTTACTCAGACACAGAGCAAAGCAGGCCCGGCCTTCGCAAAACACACAAGCCCACAACTGCTGCTTCATTTTCCTCTTTACCCAATTCTGTGACGCGCGCCCAATTTATGTGTCGCGTCAGCTTTAAATAGATCTGTCAGCTCTTGCTTCACTTCTTTCATTGTGCCTCTTGCATTGTGTCCTTTCAGTGTCTCTCTCAGCACTCTCTGGCGCTGGTGTGCAAGACTCGAAGCGTTTACCTCTAAGATGCAGTGATGAACGGTTTTGTGCCCCTGGATTTTTGTGTCACTGCTAAATGTGTGTTTGCATGGCCATTAGTGAGGCCCACTGAGGGATGAGTTGCACACGTTCCTGACCCCTTACACACTCAGTAAGAGCATTCTCTGCTACACACACACACACACACAGGAACACATCCTCTGTTATGTGGTTTGAACTGATCCAGCCCAGGCATCATGTCATGGACGGCACTCCGCTTCTGCATGCAATTTGCACTGATGCAGGACTACAAGCACAATGGAATGCCTCATCAAGTCAAACTATAATTAAAAGCTGAGAGTTGATTGTGATTTAAAAAGCAAGAAAAGTGCTAAACCTCACTTTTATTGTGGATGCTTAGAGGACCCGAAGATGCACGGAAGACACATGTCTCCCAGGTCTAATGTCTCCCAGGACACCCTTCCCCACCCTCATTACGAGAGAGCTGCTTAATGACTACGTCGATATTGATCACCGCTAAGTGTAGCTCTGGAGTACTGCGTGGTTACCGGACCTAGCACAGGGGAAGGCAGCCAATGATTTTCTTTTATTTAAACTTTCCTCATCCCTCAATTATTCCATTTCGCATCCTGGAGCAAAGCCCCGACTCAGCAATATTCAGATCCAACCTTCCTGGACTTTCATCTTCTTTACAACTCTTTCATTTTCCCTCCCTATGCTTCCCTGTTGTCTTCTTGTGCACCAGTTTTGCTTTATTTATTGCCTGAGATGCTTTAGTGTGGATGTGAACGTAGCATGTTGTTTTTTTTTTTTTTCTTTATCCAGTCTGGTCTCTATGCCGTCTTTAGTCGGCAGATAATTGCACAGTAACGTAGAGTAAACACGGGTTAGAGAAGTGGAGAGAGAAGAGTTCAATACATAATCTGTTACGAAGGAAATGTCCCATATATACACAAGTAAAATTGATTACATCCACTTGCATGTAGCTCTGCAGCCAACATGCTTTCCATCTCCAGCTAAGTTCACAAATGTACTGCCTCTCAGACCAAGATACTGCACCTGTGTGTTGATCAACAATTATTGATTATCCCTTTTGCTAATTGGACCCAAGTTAATTACAAGCAATTAAAATCATGAATGATGTATTAGCGAGGGTGCAATACACATTGCCGCGTCGCATCCACACACCCTCGTGTAAACATGCATGCATTCCAATAAGAGCTTCCCCACACAACTCATTAAAAACAGTCTCACACATGCAGACTTAATTAAATTTTAAGTCCCTGACATTGCAACACTGAACCGTGTAAACTGCCACTACCAGTCTGATAATTTGATTTACATCACTTTCAGCACGATCTGCTTCAGCTGAGGTTAAGAGACAATGACAGAGTGTAAAGGAAAAGCATGACTTTACTTCGTTCTTGAGGGGTAACCTGTTTTTACCTGAACCTATCAGGTTCCTCTACTCCAAAGTCTCCCTGCAGTCCCGATAAGCTGTGCTGCTTCCCCGAACCCAGGTCGCATTCCTTTTGATCAGGCCTGAAGTTCAGCCGAGCGTGGCTTTCACCTTTTAGCCTCTCTGTTCTTAAGCTGGTTTGTGGATGCCTCTACTCCCCTACTGCAACAACAGGAGGAAATGAAGGAAGTTTTGTCGACTGGCACCTTATCTGGTCAGGGTCAGTGCAGTGATCCCTGCAAATTAGCCTCGAACCTGACTGTGTGTGTGTGTAGGTGTGTGGTGTGGTGTGTATATGTGTGTCTGCTTCCATCCTGCCTCACAGCATCTAAAAGTTGATAAAATGCTCAAGATCGTGGTTATTTGTCAAATAAATTTGATTGGGTCTGAATGTATTTAGTGTCTCTGCAGAATAAGCTTGCCATTATTATTATTATTTTTTGTACAAAAAGACAAGACATCGCATTTGTCACTTCAAAGATATGCAAATTGAAGTTTGATGGTCTTTGTCTGAGATTCATAAGATTTGTATCACGTGGAGATGTTACCTTGCACTTCCCCGCTATGTTGAACATCCACATTCAGACAGGGTTCAGTTGCCACTTTTACACAAACTTTGTAATGATGATAAATGAATTCAATGTACCATTGAATTCATCTGACCCAGCGAGGACCACAGTCAGGACACCCAGCATGTGCTTTCATGAGACACTTGTTGTGCAGTCATGTTAAAGTGAGCACTCTTTCTGATATTTTTTGTGTCAAAAAACAAAGTTGAAACCTTTTGACTGTAATGAGTCTCATATTAGGTAAATAGAACCTCAGATGAACAACAACATATAACCAGTATTGGGCAAGTTCACTTTCTACACGAACTAGTTCAGTTCATAGTTCACAGAAATTAAAATGAACTAGTTCAGTTCACCATTTCAAAAAATGAACTAATTAGTTCATTTTTTGTTATTTGTTTTCTTATTCTTTTTTAATGTTACTGCGAGCAGTTATTTGTCAAAATGATTGCCACTGTCCATATACTACATCACCACAAACAGCAATTATTTTATCCATTTTATCTGTCGAAAACTATGTGTCCAAGTGGGAATCTTTATCCAATCAGGGTTCACGTTAGCACTGAAAGGACAGCCCATATAAAACTGTAATTTCCGTTTTAGTTTCTCTCTACAGCAGCCATTCCCAAACTTCAGAATACCAAGGCCCAATTTGAAATGTGAAAAATATACGCAGTCCACCCAAACCCTTCATCACACTATGATCACCAGACAGGACTAGAAACTATGTTCTGATATTAATGTGAGGGGTCAACAAACTGGTGACACTTGTCATATTAAGTTAAAATGACAGTAAAATAACTTAACTGGTTTGTTTTATTACTTCTTAATAATTGTTTTAATAATGTCATGAATATTTTATAGTAATTTAGAACATATTAAAAAAAAACTAAAATATTAAAACATATTTGTTTAATTTTAATGACCTCTCACGGCCAACCTGTAGTACCTCGACAGCCCAGCAGGGGGCCACTGCCGACACTGAGAATCACTGCTCTACAGTATGTTAAAAATATGAGGAAAAACTTGCTGCCAAATGGTCTTTATTATAAGACAAAAACAGGTCCTTAAGGTGCAAATGTTTTTTCCCCCACATTTCAATATTTCAATCCCCCCTGGTAGTCGGGCCGCTCCTCCGGCTCTGGGTAAATGTAGCTCTCATCTTCCTTCATGCTTGTTTTAAATGTTTGACGATGCAATTATTAGCGTGACAGAAGTGACAGCCGGTGTTGCCATGTTTGAGGTGTATTTTAAATGGGGTTCACTGGAAACCTGGCACGGTTTTGACCGTGCGTGAACTTTGAAAGAACGTCGTTCACAACTGCCCAAATGAACTCATTCACGCTCCACACTCGTCAAGGGGAAAGAGAGCTCGCTCAATTCACGTTCACACAAAATATGAACTATTTCGTGAACTTTCGTTCAATGAACGCGTTCAGGTACAACACTGCATATAACTTTTTCTCCCCTCCAAAAAATTATATTGGCAATACTTAGTCCCTCCTTAATACATCCATACGACTCAGGTGCTGCTAATCATCAGCCCTCCACAAATGCACCTTAGACGTTTACGGGCCATTGCACCACATACATTGGTAATTGCCTCCTTTCTCCTCCAAATTCCAACCTTCATGTGCTCCTGTTAAAAGCACAGCTAAAGTCCTATTTGCGTGGGGGTTTAGTAACTCAAGTAAATTATAATACGAATTATGAGAACAGCTCTTTATAGCTATAGCTATAATTACAAGAGGAGTTCCTTACCGCAGGTAATACTGATCCCACGTGAATAGAGCTTTGGACCTAAAATGACAAAAATATCTTTTTTTTTTCCAATTGCCATGAATCTGGGAAAGAAAGAACCCTTATGCAGAGTACATATGTGGTGAAGTGGAAGAACTGAAGTGTGACTTCCTCATCCTCATGTTCAGTCGCTGCAGGGTCTTCCTCAGCATGGTCAGAATCAACAGGCTGGTACAGTTTAAACACCTTTCCAAAGTTTGATCCACTGCGAGTAACAGCGCCGGTCAGTTTGTCCGAAACTCCAAAAGATGATTGCATGTGTTAAATCTTTGCATCAGCAGCATCATAAAAGTGTTCCCTCTGATGCGTTTGCGCTCCACAGCAGCTTCCTCACAGAGCAGACATTCGAAGAACCGTCATCCAGAGAAAACTTTTTTTCCAGCTTTTGGAAGCTGTAGAGACATAGTCCTGGAAAGAGTCTTGACACTTATACAGAATTAAACATTTGACAGTAACATTCCTGTCATCTTTCAGTGAGACTAAATGAAAGCCTTGGGCAGGCTACCTTGCCAGCAGCTCCTCTGTACACCTGCGCATTTTGCAGCAGATCACACGGGCGTTTTGCAAGGCTTCATACAAAAAGAAATCGATAAAATCCACCCCCTTGCCAGTTATATCATTTCATAGTAAAGTAATATTATTACTGAATGTCCAACAATGAACGCCTGACCGTAACCAGAAGATAAGACATAACAGACATAGAGTGGGCGGCTGTAGCTGAGTTGGAAGACTGGGTCATCCAGTCACTGTAAGGTTGCCAGTTCAATCCTGGCTCCACATGTCAAAGTGCCCTTGGGCAAGACACTAAAGCCTAACTCGCCCCCAGTGGGCCTGGCAGCACCTTGCATGGCAGCAGCCACCCACTGGTGTGCATATGAATGGGTGAAGGAGAGGCCAATGTAAAACGCTTTGGGGGCACCTTGATGCTGTCTAGAAAGCACTATATAACGCGCAGTCCATTTAAAAATGCTAATGTGGACACAGCTTCATTTTGAAAATGAGCTATTGTGGAGGTGGATTTTGAATTGTATTGTGCATATACGGAATACACATTCTTGTAGGTCCTAATTCTCTTCACATTTACTGACCACTTTGTTTTAAGTGAAGATTAAAAGTCAACTTGGTTCATGGTGGTCGCAGTGCATCTGAAACTCAGCCTAAGCAGGCTCTGACACGTGTGTTGATTCAGCTCTCCGTCTAGCTGTGCTGATGGCTCACAAGTGAAACAGCTTTGGTCTCCCGTTCAGTCTGCGCAACTCCCAAACAGAATGGGAAGGCACATAAAAGGCACAAGAGTTCTAAATTAAACGGGCTGCGTGAAGAGGGCAATTAACTTAGAATCAGTTAAAACCCAAGGAAGCTTGATACAGGCTATAAATTTTCAGTTTGAAAATATCCATTGTTTAAACAAATGTTTACTTTCACACTTTTACAAGTAAGGGCCATCTGCTTTTATTGCTTTGTTACCCCGCAATTCTTAAAAACTTGAACTTTCTTCAAACACCCACCGCAGCCTTAAAATTTCCCGTAAATGACCTGGAGGAACCATACGCAAGAGCCCAATTGTCCAAATCACTTGAGCCAGATATTGAGCAGATTTTAGTATAAACTCTATGTTGTCCATCCAAATAAGGCAGGATCACAGATTAAATAAGCATTTCAAGTTGTGAAAACATATAAGATAGAAACAAGCTCTGATTGTGTTCCAGTTTTAGACAATGTGTGTGAAGAAATGCATCTCATTATCTCTCATTAACAGATTTGAGGTATTTGAAGGTGGCAGAGAGCTGTTTTGATGTTGCTGTCGCTGATCAATGACTGTGCTGAGAGGATGTGGTGACAAAAAAAAAAGTGTTAAGAAAGGAACTCACCATTCCCCTCTTCTCGGGGCTTTTGTAATTAAAGATTCACGCAAAGCAATGTGGCAACTTTGACAGATCAGCTGCAAACCATCTACGGTGCGGTGTATGGGCTCTCAGAGCTCTCACTGCTGCACATTTTCAAACGTGGTCTTCAAAGAACGGTTAGCCCCCACAACCGACAAATACACCTAACTAAAGATTGATTGATGTGTCTCGAGGAAATCCATCTCATAATTTCACCTTTTCAACTTGGAGACGCTTCCTCCTAAAACCCATATTAAACCTTAATTCTGCCAACGAGAAGCAGGCGGCGTTTTAAAGGGAAGAACACATGTCTGTGAGGCCTGTTTCTCCTTATCTAGCAGCTTCAGCCTCAGCCAAAGATAGATGTCTGCCATGCCAGCATGTTTATTTTCCTAGCCGATTAGCTTCGATTAAAAGCAGACCATGTTGTCTCTCTTCTCCTATTTGTACATTTGTGTGTCTGCTTGTGTGTGTGTGTGTGTGTGTGTGAGGAGTCCTCCAAGCCTCCCTGTGTGGGTGTTCGTGTGAGAGTCTCCGTTATTTCATCTTCACTAGGCTGCACATGATAATTAAGCCATGGGGGGCTGGGAGAGGGATGGTGGGTTACAGCTTTGAGTAATTCTGCCCCTCTCCTCCTCCTCCCCACTCCCCCGACACCAGTGCCTGCCCCCACCCCTCCACCCCTTCTCCTGTCTCCACACATCCTACCTTAACCCTACACTTCTGTCCCTCCCTCTTCTCCTCTCCACCTCAGCTCAAATCCCACTTCAGGCTGTGGGAATTTTCTTTTTTTTTTTTTTTAAGTCACACTTGGCTTGCCAGGTAAACAAGCCTGAATAGGGAGACGCGAGCAGAGTCCGTGGGGGCAAATAAAACGGGGGAGGATGTAAATGGATTCATCACTGAGTCCCGTCACCTGCATGCGATACCCCTCCCCCAACACCCCCCCCCCCCATCCATCCCTGTCTTCTCTTGAGTGAGGTGGCCCTCTGCTAACTTGGCAGTGTCTTTAACAAGTCAGTCCAGAGCTCCACGGCTACAAATCAACAAAATTGGGACTTTTTTTTCCTCTAAAACTATTTATTTTATCATTCACTCTTGTCCACAGAGGATTTTTTTCCACTCCCTCATTGCCTCTCTCTCTGTCTCTCTCTCCATCTTTCTCAGTCTCTTAACTACAGAAACAGCAGTGGTAATTCCAAGAGGCAGCTGTGTCAACTTTGCCTTCAGTTGGACTGTGAATGATAACGGCGCACTACCTGCAAGCCCTTCAGCCCAAACAGACACGCATTCCCTGCACCTCTCCTCCCTAAATAGTCTGCCGCTAATCCAGATCAGAAAGTTAAAAGCAGGTCAAGCGTGAAAGCCTTATGCTGAGTAATGAGAAGGAGACCCATGTCAGAGCCGCAGTATTTGTACGTTTGAACTCGTGGTTGAGCATGTGTGTGTGTGTGTGTGTGAGTGCACACGGAGCCAAAGCTGTCCCAGGCCTTGTTCGCCTTGTTCCTTGTTTTCAGAAGAGTCTTTCAATGCGAGGGAAGGAAGAGTGGATTTAAATCAAGACCACCATAAACAGATGTAAGGCTGTTTTATAACAAACCACTCTGCCAAAAGCAGCTTCCGAGGTTTCCATCTTGTGTGTGTGTGGGAGATGGGGGGGGGGTACAGAGGAGTACTGTATATGGGTCTGGGAGCAAAAAGAAAAAAAGGGGAAGAGACTGAGCCAAATTTACGTCCTCTGTTGACAGCATTCAGGTGTGTGCAAAAGCAGAAAATCTATTCCAATCGATCTGGAGGAGCAGGGCTGAGGCAAAGAGATTGGGTTGTACAGCACTCCTGCTCCTCAAGGGAACCTTGATCACAGTTATAGCCCCCTGTGTTAATTAACATGCTTTGACATTTCAGCATTAGCCCAGTCTCTCATCTTGGCACTCTGGCAAATCTTTTTCAGGCTCCTGAAGAGATTGTGTTGGGAGGGATGAAAGGGCATTATGGTGCAGTTGTTAGAAAAGAGATAGGGTAGAAGTGCAGACCAAGATGGTTCACTTCCCCTTGGGAGTCTTCCATCCACCTGTCTGGCTGATCCTGGTTGAATATGTGTGCACCTCTGCAACGTACAGCAAGGGACATTGCTTCTAATCGATCAATCTTTGAGGCAGCATTATCCGTCCTAATCCCAGGTTGTCATTAACACCCACAGTGCCATTTGTTACGTATAGATCCATCGAGCAATTGAGAGGATAGTATACAAATGATAACAAACACATTTAAAAGCAAAGAATGAAAGTCAAGGAAAGCTATTAGAATTAATGAGGTTTGATGTTATCTTTTTTCAGAGATATTCAGTTGATGGCACTGTAACCTCAGAAAGGCAGGATTCCTGTGGTGGGGGTCAGGGAAATGACTCCATTGGCAGGAACAGCACCACAACAAGAATTTTCCGGGACTTCTATGGGGCTAAAACAAGTCCCTGCCATGGGTTAGGTCCTACACCTCAGCGCTCAAAAACTGAAGGGTGGGGTATACTGTTGACTCGATGGTGATTGGGTATGCTCTGGAAAGGGAAGAATATTTTCTCTTCTCATTCCATCAATACCATTGCAGTGTATGCACACAGCAAGAAGAACTACGACAAGCATCACAGGTCTTTAAATGATCTCTTCATTCCAGTTTGTTTTAATTTTTCTTCTTCATTGTCTTCCACTTTGATGACACTTGGCAAAGTGATGCACTACTGTCACCAAGTGTTATGGGGTGATAGTTGGCCAGGTTTGGAGATCTTTCCTAAGGAGCTACAGTACATCCATTTTTCGGAGTTGAACTCAATGTGGAAGTAAGAAAAAAATGCATTTCCTTGAATGACTGCTGGGTCTCAATTGATGACCATGTTCAAATGTTGCAGTCGAAATAAACACATTTACATTGTGGATAAAAAAAAAAAACAATTTTGGTCTCTATTGCTAGATTTCACATCCATGCCAGCTTTACAATGGGTCAATTTTTATATATCTTATCAGGTAAAATTATATAGAGCCACAAATGTATACATAATTAGGGGTGCAGTCTTTTGATTCATGACTGGCTTGGCCAATAGCTGCAATTGGTTTTGGGATGGCATGGAACAGTTTGGGAGCATTGCTTAGTAGAGCAGACTGATGCCGCCATCTTCATCTCCAGTTTAAGGCTGCTAGCCAGGACTAACCAGAGGACACCAGGTGGACTGTCTCTAGCTCATTGGCTTCCACCTTTTGTAGCAGCTGTGTCAGAGCAATTTATCACCTCAATTTTCATTTTCAGGGCATTTCTAAGTTGACTAACCAAACAACAACAACTAAAACCAGTGCTATTGTTTCATTTGCTGGGACCCAACAAGTATCTTGGCCCACAACTAGCTGACCAATGCCAGCAGACTTGCTCAATATTTTCTGGACATTTGAGTGACAGGTCAAGTGAAGGCAGGTCAGAGCAGAGCTCTGCTTCATCCTTCATTTCAGCTCTGGCATCTCTCGTTATCAGATATCACTTCAGCAGTCACATATAAAATGAGGGTTTTTGGACAGATTTGATTAGAATAGGTATAAAGTAATATTAATTAGCATCTTAGGTTAACATAAGCTAAGCCAACTAAGCTAAAATAGCTAACTTGTGGTGAATGAAAGTAGGGTGGATGTATTCCAGCCAGCTTTCCGGCCTGCTCCTTCCACACATTTGCGACATTGGACCCAACAGTAAGAAGAAAAAGAGGCCTCAAAAGCATTATTTTGGAAAACCTATGGGTGGGTCACAGAGGATGGGGCCAGTTCTTCTTAGTCAGTCTATGATCCTACCAGGTCCATCACTGTAACAGGCACTACTGAAAACACCAGGAGAAGGTCGGCCCTGTTACAATTCCAGCCATAGTACTCTCTACTTCCAGTCTCCTTTCTCTGCATAACTTCATAATTTTATTCTTTGGTGGAAAGCCGGCATTTGTTATGCTAAAGCTGCAGCAACATGCTGATCAGAGTGCCAAATACATTAAGGCTCAGAATAACAAGAGTGTAAAATAGACACAGTTTCAGACATTGCCGGGAGCTTTGGATTTGCCAACAATGTCTGTTTCCTTTCTCTAAGCCTCCACTGACATAAAGGATAGAGTAAAATACACTTCCCTTTCTCAGCTTTCACAGTTACAAGGTTGTGCACTGGATATTAAAGGGTAAATGAAGCAATAAATTAAAGTTAGCAAATTTTTGCAGCCTTTACATACATCTATTTTGTCTCTTATGTTGCCACTCAAAGGACAGTAAACCTGAATGAAATTAGAAACATCAGCCTTGGCCCAGTAACTAAACAGTAAACCAAATTACATGTTCAATACAGCAGCTATTAATCCCTTAACAAAAGTATCTTTGTTTGCCAATGTTGATTTTTCAAGAAAAAAAAAGCCAGAGTCATAATCCTTATTAAGTCAATGGGTATCTATGAATATGCTAAAATGACTCCTCCCACATCCCGCCAACAGAAGATACCGGAAACCCCCTTCTGGTCCAACTACAGCACCCTGGTATGCTATGCTATGGCTAGCTCTAATCTTGGTATATTTTTGGCTTACATGTTTGGAATAAAATGTTATTCTTAAGGAGGAAGGAAAGAGAAGCAATATCATACCAGGTTGAGTGTAATAAGATGCATCAGAATGTTAATGTATTTGCTTTCTGTCATTTTGTTTAAACAATATTAAAAATGCACCAGACAGCTGACGGTTTCGCAACCCGGTCAGCGGCTTGCAGAGCTGCTTAGCCGGCTGGTGGTGAGCAAAATCATGAATGGTAATATACTCACTTTGAATCACTTTCAACTATATTAGAAACACACCACCCACAGCTGGCCGCTTGCCACCATCCATAGTCTGCTTTTACTGGCTTTTCCGCCTAGTTTGTGCTAGCCTCCCCTCGTAGCTTGCACTCTATTCACATTTCGATGGTTCTTCAGAACTCATGTAAATTTGGTTGCAAAGCCCTACTCAGCTAGTAGTCAGGAATTGTTCTTTCAAACTTCTAAGTGGAACTGTTAGTATTACTGGAGATAAAGGGCAAATCATTTCAAAAAGAAAAATAAAGAAGAAAATAAAGACCAAATTGGAACAAATTGGAGCCAAATTGGCTTCAGGTCTGTAATATGATAAAAGGTAAAAAAAAAAAAAAAAATTAAAGTCCATACCCCTACGCAACTTACATCTCTTTTGTTTTAAATTGTATGTATAGTTTCAGAAATCGGAAACTATAACAAAAATTAAAAAAAAAAAATCTACAAGAGTTAACATGATGCATTTTAAGTTACTTTTCTTTATGTGTAAAATAATACAGTAACACATGTTTGGATTTTAGTTTTACTGAGATCAAAGTTGGTAGGGAGCATTGTTGAGTTGTGGAAATCTGCTACATCAGTGGCTTCCATGGACCAGACATTCTTGTGGTGGATTGAGTCTTGCAAGAAATTAGCCATAATTCACTTAAGTTAATGGTATATAAATAAAGGTATTTGGTGACAACATTCAGGTTTGACCTGAAATTATCAACAGACTTTTTTACTGAAAAAATACGGGGCACCAAAAACTCACACAAAACTAAAGGACACCGAAAAGGGAGAGAAAAAGAAAGATAAAATTTAACCACCTTTGTAGAATATAGTCTAGAAACATAATCATATGCAATATTTATTACTTCATCTTTAAATTGTACAATTTTCTCAGTCCAAATTTCTTTTTCTAAATGCATTGAGCTTTATTGCCTTTCATGTATTTATTATTTTTATTAGACAAATGTAATGTCTCAGTTGAAAAACACCATATATCTTTTTTTTTTTATGTGTGTCATAATTTACTTAACAAAAACTGACATTCAAGACAATATCACATAGCTTTTTTCCACTCTGCCATTATGTACTTAGCAAAAAATAACCCAAAAAAAGACGCTTTTGTGTTTTTGGGATCCTCCTTGTTTTTTGTGTTCCTTGTCTCCTTTCCTTTGTTACATCCTGTTTTACTTTGAAAGAGTTTTTTCCCTCCTTGAGATCTGTTTTTATTCCTCTGATTGCCCCTGTCTTTATATTGTTTTATCTTTTCTCTCCTGGTTGCTGGTTCAACTGTTCTTCATCCTGTCAATCTTTCCGTTAATCTAGGCTTCTGGTTGTTCCCCATGTTGTTGCCCTGCTTCCCCCAGTGACTCCACATTTAAGTTTGTATTACTTCACTGGGTGTAATTTATATATATACATACATATATATATATATATATATATATATATATATATATATATATATATATATATATATACATATATACAACATATATATATATATATATATATATATATATATATATATATATATATATATATATAAAACTATTCTATTTTGGTTTATATAAAACTGCAGAAAATCTTGTTGAAACATGTTTCACTCTGTTCCTTTTCTCATTAGAGCATTTTGATTTTGATCATCTGACAATTAAACCCGGTCTGATTGCTGCTCCTTGCTGGATGTAAGGAGACACTCCACAGGAGGTCAGATTGCTGTGATGGAAGCCACCCTCCAGAGTAAAAGCCCTCCAGTGGGTTACTTCAATGCTTACAATCAAATTTAATGGAATCTCAAAACAAGCCCCTTTCACTGTTTTGCATTTCACAGTCTTGAAAGCTGAGATTCACTAGCCTTTCCATCAGACTAAAAAATCCCAGGTATCATGCTGTGCTGGTCTGAAGCTACTGCAGCTGCTTAAAAGAGAATTGGAGAGTAAGCGGGATGTAAAAATTTATTAGATCAGAAAAAACAGCCAAAGCCCTAATTGAGGTTCACAAAGAATCCTGATTTGGTTCATCAGCCACCTGCTCCACACTCTTATTCATGACTATTTTTTTCCAAACATAATGCAATCCTGACAATTTTCTAATGATTACCTAGAGGAACTGCATATTACAGTGCAAATTATCCAAATCAGTGGGACTGGAAATTGTGAAAACTCAACCCTGAAAGCTTCTTTATATAAAGTCAACATAATGCCAAATTGAGAATAGAGGAGCAATTGTCTCGAGAATTCACTGTTTGCAATGGTGAAACCTAACTACTTCTATCATGCAGGTGGCACAAAACCAAAATGTTCCAAAGAGGTAATACAAAGACCCCACAGAGCATACTGGATTATCAAGACAACAAGGTTCTGGAAACTTGTTTCTGTAAATAACTGAAGCTGAAATTTATACAAAAGCAATTAGTTGGAGAGTTAAAAATGTCTGACAAATGGGGTGAAAGTGAACCAGCGCTGATTTGACTTGTAGACTGTGAACTGGGATTTTTCAGGAGGAATTCTGGGGATGGAAAAGTACTTTAAAGTAGTACAGGACATGAATGAGGGCAGCATGGCAACAGTGAGGTGTGTAGTAGGAGTAACAGAGGCGTTTCATGTGGAAGTGAGACTGAATCAAGGATCATCCCCGAGCTCCTTCTTATTTGTCATGGTGATGCGTAGGTTGACTGATGAGGTCAGACAGGAGTCTCAATGGACAGTGACATTTGCGGATGACATTGTGAACTGCTGTGAGAGTAAGGAACTGGTGGAAGAACAACTGGAGGGGTGACGGTATGAGCTAGAGAGAAGAGGAATGAAGATCACAGCAAGACAGAATACATGTTGATGAATGAAAGAGGAGCAGTTAGAGCAGTGTGGATTCAAGTAGCAGAAGCGAGGAAGGTGCAGGACTTTAAACACTTGGGCTCAACTGTTCATAGTGATGAGGAGTATCTAAAAAAAAAACTGAAGAAGAGCGATGTAGGCGAGTAGAGTGTGTGGAGAAGAGTGTCTGTGATAGAAGACTAGCAGAGATGGAATAAAGGAAAAAGATTTACAAGACAGTAGTGAGACCAGCCCTTCTCTTTGGTTTGAAGACTCCATCACTGACCAAGAGACGGGAAGCAGAGTTGGAGGTATCAGAGATGGAGATGTTGAGATTTTCTTCTGGATTGACAAGAATGGATAGGATTTAAAACGAGCACGTCAGAAGACCAGCCAGGGTTATAAACCTCAGAGACGAATTAAGAGAGACTGGATTGAGATGGTTTGAACACATAAAGAGGAGGGAAAGTGAATATATTGGTAGAAGAATGATGGAGATGGAACTGCCAGGCAGGAGAAAAGGGAGAAGACCCGTATGCAATTGGGTAGTGTGACAGAGGAAGATACAGAAGACAGTATAAGATGGAAACAAATGATCCACTGTCGTGCCCCCTTAAAGGAAAAGCTCATTTTGAACTTGACAGCAACACATCTCAAAACAAGTTAGGACATGGGCAGTTAAAGGCTGGAAAAGTAAGTGTTACCAAAAAGAAACACCTGGAGGAACATATTCCAGTGAAAGTGTTTAATTAGCAACAGATCAGGCACATTACTGGGCATAAAAAAAAGATTTTTTTCAGAAGTAAAGATGGACTTCATCGGTCTCCAAAAAGCTCCATCAACAAATTGCAAAATAATTTCCAAATAATGTTGCTTGACATAAAATTGAGGGTCCACCATGACAGCATTTATTAACCTGCCATGCAATGAGAGCATACGTTTTTCCTCTTGTACTTACTCATGCAAGACAGAGGACTTCCAGTAGACCAGTAGAATGTGTCTGACATGGACTACTTCCTGTTGTGTGGTCCATCTGTCAAAGGGAAACTCCAGACATTCGGCGGGGACCATGTGTGAAAACGTCTGTATTCTCTTCGATGTAGTGTGCAGTCTACAGAGCCACACAGAAAGCATAATCAAGTATTGATTATGCTTTCTGTTGATTATGTATTGATTATGTATTGACCTCTGCTCAACCAGCCACTGCAATTGTCAAGAATTTCTTCTTTACCTTCCATTATATATATATATAAACATAACTTAAATTTGTCCCATGAGAGGCCTTGTGTAGTCTTGAAATCACACAGTCAGAAGATTAGTCCCTTCAGACAGACAGAGCAGCTGTAGCCTATCAACTGTAAAAAAAAAAAAAAAAAAAAAAAAAAAAAAAAAAAACAGGAAATGCAGCAAATTATTTACCCCTGAAAGTCATTGAGGAGGAGTGTATGGAACACTGAACAGTGTACAGCAGTTTCTGTGCACACTGTGTAGAGTGGTATGACAGAGTTCCTCTGTCTTTTCTGCCTACCTGTTTCCCTCCTTATTCTCCGTTGAATGGATTTCAACAACTGAAACCAGTTAGCCAGAGGCAAAGCAAGCACTGGGATAGTAAGAAAACATGTATATTCTGTGATTTTATAAATCTTTGTTCTTTACCCCAGTTTAGTGTCCTGGACGTTAGCCAATGTCCCCACATGCCCTGAGAGTCTTCCAATGAGAGGGAAAAAGCAGAAACGCCATTCCACAGCTCCGTTTTAACATGAGCTTTATGAGTTTACACAGGTGGAGGTCCTGGACTCCAGTCCAGTTTTTGTGCTCAGGCTATTAAATATTTACAGCAGTTTAGATATTCTGCACTTGGAAAATACAGCTCAGAAATGTATTTAGTGAAAGGAGATAAGCACAGTATTAACTGTTATTTGATTAGTGTCCAGTTTTGTGGTATTGAGTTCATTTAGAATTCTGAACAAAATATAAAGTGATCTGGCTATATTATCATTTTTTAAAAATCATTTATTACCATATGATCGTGTACATAGACTCAGATCCCCAGGCAGTAGACGTTTACTTGTTCCAGAAAGACGGCTGACGACCAGAGGTGATGGAGCATTTGCGGTCAAAGCCCTGAAACTGTGAAACAAGCTGCCTGAGGAAATCAAGTCAGCAGAGTCAGTGACCTCTTTTAAATCACTTCTTGAAACATAAGAGAGCTGTTCCTGATTTTATTTGACTTCTGAATTTGAATTTAATGCTTGGCTGGAAGACTGCCATGCTGCTTTATGATATCTTACAGTCATCTAAAAAAGCACAGCCTCCTTCAATTTTAAGATTTTTCGTATAGTACATAAGAAACTTGGTACTTATTAGGTCTTAAAATTGGGTAAATAAAACATTAGATTAACAACAACAAATACTTGGCAAAAACCAAGCCAAAATACAGAAGTGACATTTGAAAAGCTAAATACACTCTCGCTGCTGCCAAGGGAATTTAAGGGGTAAGTAGCAGCCAGGTGCTGTTAATCAAATGAACTTAATTAATTGATCATCAGCAAGTGTAACCACCTCTATAAAAGCAGCTGTCTTAAAAGTGTGCTGCTCTAGGGTGAGCAGGTGTGTGCTAACACAGTGCCAGTGAGGCAAGACATCAAGTAAATGTCACTGTCTATATACCAGGGAAAGGTTATAGGGCCAGTTTGGAATCAAGTGGAAAACATGCAAGAAGATTGTCAGTCGTCTCAAGAGTGGACATTCAAGCAAGTTCACTCCAAGGTTAGACCATGCAGTGCTCAAAAAAAAGGCAGAAATTCTCAGACTCTTACAGGCCTTTTTTGCCTGCTAAATGTTAGACTTAATGACAGTACAATTAGAAAAAAGATTGCACAAGTATAGCTTGTGTGGAAGGCCTCCCAGGCTTGCCAGCATATGAATAAACCACAGTAAACCACAGGGATGCAAGAATGAAGCCATATGAACACACAAGACAAATGCACAGAGACACATGTGGGGGAAAACCAAGCCCAGTATTAATACAGACACCTCATAACAAACATTAAGCTGGTATAATGGAGGTTTGGTGGTGGAGGGTTGATGATCTGGGAAGCTTGCTGTCATAGACTCGACCATGATTAGCTCTGCATGCCAGGTATTCCTTGGTCTGTGGTCAAATATGAGGCCATCTGTCCAACGACTAAATCTTGGCTGAAACTGGGTCATGAAAGAAGACAATAATCCAAAGCACACAAGCAAGTCAACCTCAGAATGGCAGAAAAATGAAAGAGAATCAAGGTTCTGCAATGGCCCAGTCAAAGTCCAGATCTCAACATGATTGAAATTCCATTATGGGATGTTAGGAGGGCAGTGGCTGTGCTGCCGGATGGCAGTGGGGCTTACCACGCCCCTGTTGACCACTGGTAGGGGGGGGGAGGGCAGGGCCCGGGTTGGGGTGGGGGGGGCGGGGTGGCATGTTTTCCCTGGGTAGAGCGGGGGCGGTCCCTACCTCTTGTGTGCTCCTTCCCTGTGGGGCGGCGGCGGTGGGGGGAAACGGGGGGGTGGCCCGTGCCTGGAGGTGGTGCGGGGGCAGCGATGGGGTATCTCCCCTCGCCGTGGGGCATCCGGTTTGTGGCGGCCGGCACATCTCTCTGCCTGGGGCCTCCTCCTGGGGTCGCGGTGGGTGTCTGGTTCCTTGGCTGGGGTGTGCTTGGGCCCCGGGTGGGCATTGGGGGGCTTTGGTAGTGGTGGGCCCTTTGGGAGCAGGGGTGCGCCCCATGGCGGGTTTCCCGTGGGTGGGGGAGGGACCCCTTTGCCCAACGCCTTGCATGCCCCCCCCCACAAATACATAACATACAAAAAAGTGAATTTGAAGCCGGGGTGCAGGGGGACCATCTACCCTTTGCACCCCAAGTCGATTTTAATGCACTTAGCTTACACACACAAAATAATAATAAAAAACAAATACAGAATAAAAAGCAAGCAAACAAACAAATCAAATATATATATATATATATATATATATATATATATTAGGGCTGGGTCAAAGGTAACGCGTTAACGCGTGATTAACGCAAAATAATTTTAATGCAACTAATTTTTTTTTACCAATCCGTGTATCATTCATTCTTTCCATTTTCAATTGTCATTCAAAAATAAAAAAGTGACATTTTATTACGTTTTTTAATCTAACACAAAAAAAAAACGAAGAAAAAAAATGCCTGTTTCGATTTTAGACAGATCAAAAATACGAAATTAAAAAACGGGCCACAGAACTGAATTTGTTTTTATAATCGAGGACTTTATAATCGAGAAAATACCACGACAGTGAACACATGGAGCAGATCTGATGTAACATGGAGGAATTACACGAAAGTTTTATTGCAGTTCCAGAATTTTTATTTTAGACAGAATTGTTAATATTTGCTACCCGAGTTGCTACCTGAACTGTAAAGTTCACAGATTTTTACCATTCTCCATGTCTGTTTTAGCTTTTCCTTATATTTACTGTCTTCCGGTTCTGCAGCAGCCAGTAACAGACTTTTCAAAACAAAAGCATGTGAGCAACATGTGTTAACGCGCTAATAAATTAATGCGTTAACGCGATTTTTTGTGGGGGGCCCTCCGCCAGTGGGGTGACCCCTGATGGTGGGCTGGGCTCCTGGTGGTGGTGGTGGTGGGGGTGGGGGGGGGGGGGGTCTTGGGTGTTGGTGGGGTGTGGCTCGCTGCGGGCTGGTGCGCGGTGTTGTGGGGGGGGTGCCGTCCAGCCTTCCTGGTGCAGGCTGCTTCCCCACATTTGTCGCCACTACTGTGCTGCAGGTGGGCGGCGGGCAGAGATGGTGGCTGTTTCAGCCTCGCCTGGGGGGGGGGGGGGGGGGGGGTCGTGTCCCCCTGGTTTCGGATCAGCTGTCCTTGGGCTGCATGGGGTGACGGCTACCAGGTCTGCATTTTCTGCGGTGCTGCTTCTGTGGGCTTGTGGTGGGTGTGGGGGCTGGGGGATGGACAGGCCTCGTCGTGGTTCTGGCCTTCTGGGGCCTTGCCTGGCCCTCCTGGGAGTGAACGTATGCCTCAGGGATGTTTGCCCCCTGACCTCTTGGGTCGGGGGGCACAGGGCCCTCTCGGGCCGGTCTGGCCCTGGGGTGATGAGAGTTAGCTGGCGTTCTCTCACCCACAGCAGGACTTGAGATGGACTAGGATAAGGAGAGTGGTGATGGTAATGGTGGTGACAGCTTCCTTGGTACTTTGGTAACTTACATTTGAGTGTATATGGGCATGGACACATTTATTCTTTACACCCCCCCCACTGTCAACACAATCAATCAATAATGCTTACATCAATTCTCCATATACAGGTCTATAGCTTGGTAGAAGGTGTTCATCCAGTTTTCTTGTTAGTAGTTTCTGCTTCTTACATATTATCTTTTGAGTTTGTTCGCTGTCACAACACAATCCACTACACAACACCCCTCCCACTACACAACACCCCTCACACCACACTCATACTGTCGTGTCTCTTTAATTGTCTTGTCTTTAAATGTTTCACTGCTGGTGTTTTTTAGTCCTCTCTGATGAAATCAGGATTTAAGATGTTAATAAAGATGTTAGAATTTACTGCCAGAGAGGACTGGTGAAGGACATATTTACCTTTCACATTCCCACAATAAAAAAAGTCTGCTATAAGATTAAATTGCATATACATACCAGATGGTTTTGCTAGACAATGGCACTAACCATGAATGTAAGTCCAGTCACAAAAAAAAAGAAGAAAAAAAGGGGGCTGTGGATAAACAAACGCCTGCAAGCCTCAATGAAGTAAAGCAACATTGTAAAGAAAATTTGACCAAAATACCTCTATAACAATGAGAGACATTCGTATTTTGATACAGAAAATGGTTACTTTGCTATTGTTGCTAACGGTAGCACACATAACAACAAATTACATATTATGCACTGGATAATATGTCATATGTTGCTCATCTGATGCTTCTCTGATACAAAAAAAAAAAAGCCTCCCAGAGCTGTAAGTACAGCAGCAGCATCCAGCAAGGTTTCACATAGAACCCCCAACATTTGGCATGGAAGAAAGGGAGCAACGGACCCCAAGATGAGGAATGGAATGCTGTTCTCCATTGATTTCTTGTAGCTATTGGTCTGGTAATTACAGACGTTATCAGTCATTAACACACTCAGGCAAGAAGCTGGGCTCTGTTCCTGGAGGAGACAGCTGACTGGGTTAAGGGGCTGTATGTCATTAGGAACACAAGAATATATACAATGGAAATCATAAGCAGAATGTCTGAAAATTACGTAATCAGCTTCCAGCATTGCATATTTGGGTTGGACCTTGGCTTACATTAATAGTGTGGCCACCTTGGAGAGGTTTTAGTCCGTTCCTCTGCAAACAATGGTTTTAACTATGAGCTGCTAGAGTTTCTGGATCTCCTCACATGAACTTATATATTACATTATTATATTACATATATGATCCGGAAATAGACATTAAACAACAATAACTTGAGTGTTCTTAAACCGTTGGTAGAAAATTAAAGAATTGCATGTTCTGATTTACTGTCGTCAGTTCAGTTCAGTTCAATTCAATTCAGTTTTATGTCTTTTCATTTCATTGTTCATTTCATTCAACTGTTAGAACTTCAGTTAAATTCAATAAACTTCAGTAAAAGAGAAATTACCCAGTTTCTTTGCAGATTCACTCCAAGATAGACATGATGACATTCTAATAGAGAAGTGATTTGTTTGTTTGTTATTGTAATCCATGTTACAGCGAAATGCACTCAAACCATGATACTACCAACACTACATCACACTGTCAGGCTGGAATGAGAACATGAATGAAACATGTTTGCATGTTGTTGTTGTTGTTGTTGTTGTTGTTGTTGTTGTTGTTGTTGTTGTTGTTGTTGGGCGGGGAGTTCCATATATTCTTTAACAAACTGCAGGGCCTAGTGATCATCATGGGTCATCATTATCCTGGTGAGTGTAATTTTGAATTCTCCTCCATATCTGACTGGCTGGGTGGAATCCACTCTTTTTAGGTGATTTATTTTTCTTACTTTTCCAGCCTAATGAGCATTAACAGCCCCTCGCAGCTCCTCAGAACATCTTCTGTGCTCCTGTTTGTGTTGTAAAGATCATATTGCTATCTCTCTGTTCTCTAAATAAAGCAACTCATACCTGACTGTAATCCAACTGATTGAAAACATTTGTCTGATTTGATCCTCAAGTGTTCTCCTAATCCAATAAGTTATCATAGTTTTATCAGTTATGCAGTATTTCATTATGTTTCTCAATAAATAAGTGACTGAGTTTAATAGTTGTGATTTTTAAGTGGTTGTCTCGTCTGTTGGAGCATGTGTGTAAATTTGATTATCTTTATTTCGAGGTATAAATAATTCTAAAGTGTTCCTCTGTAGAGAGAAGATTGGGACAGACATTCATACAACTGCAATAAGAGATACCATAGTTGAGAAAAATCCTCCCAATCTATTTTTATTTTGTTGTGGTCTTTGTCTTTTGTTTTGTTTTTTTTCCTTCCGAGCATTTTCTCAGTGATTTTCATCTTTATTTCGCCCTACCCTTTCTGTTTTTCTTCCCATAGCTCCCACCTTTATTTCTCCAGAGCTCATTTTCTTTGTCATATGGGTTCCCCCACGACAGTGTGTTCCCTTTGCCTCTCATTCTTCTTGTTTTCCTCAGCCTTTTCTCTCTGTTTTCTCTCTCTACATCAGACCATAGTCTTCTCTCTCTCTCTCTCTCCCCTCATTTCTCTCTGTCTCTCTCGGTAGTTCTTTGTGTATATCTTCTGGGCTTGCCGGAGATGCAAATGACACAAGAAAGTGATAAAAGTTGCATGTTGGCACCACCATAATTAAATATTAAAGACTCATTTTTTTTCTCCCTTTTTTTTTCCTCGAGAAGGGATGCCTATGGATATTGCTTTCACATTACAAAGGAAGGAGAGAGAAAGAGACTCGTTTTAGACTACCAAGCTTTTATAATGCAGTTTCACACAAAGATTATATCACAAGAGATGACGAAAAGGCTGTTTATGGAAAAGCTGTGTTAATTGTAAAGATGTGACAAAGTGCTGAAAGAGTGTACCATCATTCTTCTGTAGAAACTTCCTGGAACAGAGTCATTAACTATAAAACCCTCACTAGGTGAGTTTGTGATGCACTCTCTCAAATATGTTTTCTTTGAGCAATTCATCATATGAAATGACTTTTTTTTTCTTTTTTCCAATTTTTTTTTTTTTTGTTAGACCATTACATCATCATTACATGCGTTATTCTAATGCAAACTGTGACCCACTTTCTTCACTTGTATTGTTCCTGGGCTTAGTCCCACCAACTCTGCTTTCTATTCAAACTCACGACAAATAAAATAAAATAATTCCTTGCTCTTTTGTACACGTTTTGTGTATTCATGTGTCATTGTGTGCTTGCATCATCTGTGGGCCTGGTTTTAGCTTAGCAGTCCCCTGGTAAGTATGTGTCATGACTGCGTCGTGACATGGGGTATAGGGGTATAGGGCTTTCTGCTGTGCTCATCCAGGCACAGCTTTAAAAAAAAAAAAAAAGAAAAAGAAAGGATGAAGGAGGAGGAGGAGGAAGAGGACTGGGCTTGTTGCTTTTAATTGAATTGTAAATGCAAGCGGAGGGGGAATGGGCTGCTCCTAGCTGGGACAGACAACAGATGGAAGGCAGGGCCTGCCCTGCAGGGTGAGAGGGGTGAGAGGGGAGATGGGTGGGTGGAGGGTAGATAGATGGATGGATGGGGGAAGGGAGAGCAAAAAGGCCTGGTGCTTAAAAATGACCAGGGTTTGTGGCCTCTGTGATTTCTCTCTCCTCTCTCATAATCTCTGTTTATTCCACAGTTGCTTCTGCTTTTATCTTCCTGCTTCTTAGTCTGAATTGGAAAATGTAAGAAAGAAACTAATCAATAATAGAAGAAACACAGCAGTGAGTTTAATAAATGAACTCTGCTTGTTTGGCAAACCCAGAGATTATACTCTGAGACTAAATGTAAATGAATTAAACAGTACATAATTCTTCACACTTTCTGTGTGTTAATCTTCTTGCTTGTGCTGATGCTCATAGTGTGAGGAGCCATTTAGAAAAAGTGTGTCTCTGTTGTAGCGGAATAAGAAATCTCACTCGTCACACAAACACTTGCAAGGTAATATATATGGAGATTTACTCGGGGGGGGGAAAAAAATAAAAAATGAGGCCCACGGGAAGTCCACCCCACTTTTTCCTTGTCTCCCCCTATCTGTCCCTCTTCTCTCTCTTCAAAAGAAAGGAAAATTACCCCAGTCTGCCCTCCTCAGGTGAACAGGGCTAAGGGATTCTGTCAGTGCGCTGAGCAGACTAGGTCAGAAACTGAGACGAGCACACGCACACATATAACATCACTAGGTCAATACAGGCTTTACCCCTTGACTAGATTAAGGGCATTTGGGTTGTTTGCGCATTTGTGATCATAATAACTCCACATGGGGTGGCTCCTCATTTCATCAAACTGATCAACACCCTTCGCTGATTTTTTTTTTTCTTTCTGAATTCCAGGAAATAATCACAAGCTACACTGAGAACGTGGCTCCTAGATTCATTTCATGAAAAATCCTGTTGACATATGCATCATTTTGAGACATAATTCTGTTTTTTTATTTTTTTCCTCTTCTTGCTCATAGACGATGCCAGTGATGGATACTCCTCATAACTGTCTTTGCAGGCATGATGTCATCATGCTGCTTAAGTTAATCTCTCTCCTTCCAGACAGCATATTCACAGCCTTGGGGCTAGACCTGCTCCTACATCTATCTGAAGCCAGCGCATGCACTGTTGCTCTCCAATAACTCCACTCAATTGGCCATCATTCCTCCCCCACCTCTCGCAAGCGCTCTCTGCCCCTCAACACACACCTTTCAGAGCTCTGCCATCCACCGCTGCACTTTTATCCTCTTATTAATCTGCAGACGCGTCTGCCAAATAATTAACCGGGCTGAGTTATTTATTCCCAGGGTGATATTTCCATACCTGCGTTTGGGAGGCAGAGGGGAGGACAATGCCATTGGATTGTCCTCTTATAGTTGAAGGAGACTGAGGCGGGTGTATGTGCGTTACTATGGAGATAAGCAAGAAGGGTCCGGGACTAACAGGTAGCTCAGCCATTGGCTGTGCAGGATAGAGACCATTCATGAAGGGGTATTTCAAATGCACCTGTAATCTTTTCAGTCACTGAAAAAATGGAGCAGTAATAAAGAGGAAAAGCTGCAAGTTATACACACACAAGGGGTTACATGTGCTTAAATGTAACCTCCAGTGCATTTGTAATGATAATCTTATATATACGCGAATACACACCTTATGCACATTAACACATCCTCACTCATTAGTATCCTGTAAAGTCAAAAATTTACTTCCAGCTGGATTGCATCCAAGAGAAAAGGTAATGTGGTGCGCCTGATGTGGGAGGTGGTGGATGGAGGAGACATCAGTACTTTGGCCTTGATTTTCATCCAGGACTTCCTGCCCATTTCCCGATGCCTATTTCTAACTCTTAGGAGAAGGCGCAGCATGGGCTGCTGGAAATGTGGAGCCACCGCACACTGAGCTGAGTGTTTAGGGGACGATCTTCTTTCATAGAAACGATCTTCTCACTGAGACAGAAGCTGGTAGTGAATATCCAGGAAAGAAGCAGCTCTTCTTACAAGCAGAATATTTGCGTCAGAGCTTGGCCTGGTGACTGAGGTGTTGGAGTTTTTTTTTTCCAAAAGTTTTATGCAGCACTTTGTAAGCTTAGTTGACTTTAAACAGCCCTCCCCAAACACACACACACACACCCCACCTCCCCCCACCCCACTTCTGCCCCCACTGGAGTAGAGGTGCACTGCTGCTGTTTATAAACTGATGTACGTAGCTAGCGTAGCTAGCTTTTTTGACAAATCGATGTGTTGTCTTGGCAAAGAGAAACAGGCATGTATCCCAGCCGGCACGTCCATGTGGACCCCATCTGGATTTAAAGTGGGCTACTTAGGAACACAGTGGGCTTGGGCATAAAATAGCCAAATAGCATTTTGGCCATTTCATTTAGGGCCACTAATGGGAAGCATGTGTGAGTCAAATATATTGGACCCCTAAACCAATCCCTAAAATGATCAAGTTTGGTGACACCTAAAATCCAGGTAGATCCCAGGCTGCTAGGAAACAGCTGTGCTGCACCATCCTACTGTCCACTAAAAATACGCATTGAGCCTGTTTTAAACACCACGACTGGATTCCAACTTGTACATTGATATGAGATTAACTTTTGGAGGCTTTCAAAGAGTTTTGAACCACATAAGAGGAGAGGTTCACCTTAGAAGTCGACACCACTAATGCTCTTAATAGGCATGATCCCGGAAACAACAAGACGTGCTGAAGTATGTTTTTAAACGAGTTGACTACCATGCGATTCTCACATGATCTACCAGCCTTCCGGAAAGCTCTTAATCTCACAATTCCAGCTGAGGTGGGGCCACGTTGGAACATGCGCACAAACCCATGTGGGACCCATTTTGCAGGCCACCTTTAGCTCATAAATAAATGAACTATTGACAAGTGCAACAATATTTTTTAGACAAATATTTCTGCATATTTTTATTAAAAGTATCAGAGACAAAGAGGAGGTCAACAAAATTACCCAAGGGCCAGCTCCCTTTTCTTTTAAACAAATTAATATTGCGTACCCAGTGGTTTAATGTGGAACAGTAGCATTATAGAATGAAATGCTACAAAATATGTCGCCGTACACAGTAAACTGCTAAATTAAATGGACTGAGCTGGCTTGTGAGAAGAAACTATTTTCTACAAAGCTTTGCTGATGTAGTCCAGCATCACATCATAGCAACAACATCGCTTACAAGTCGAATTGGAAAGTCAAACAATTTACTTTAATCTTTCTTACTACTTGAACAGCAGGAAGGCAAGCTTGCTGCCACCTCATAAGGTTTTATTTTGTCCAGCTAACGGCAAAGAGTAAAACTCAAGTTCAGTCTTGTTTGACCTCTTGGTCAATAATTCTCACTGGCTGTATTTTTTTTTTGTTTGTTTTTTTTTTGCTTTTGTTTTTTTCTTTACTTTCTTCAGCACTTTTTTCAATCTTTTAACCTCTGATCTGCTGCAGCCAGCACTGCGTCTCAGTGGTTGGCGCTCTTTCCTCACACCTAGGAGGTTAATGGTTTGAATGTACCTGGGGCTTTTTTGTGCTGGCTTTATACATTTTCTCTGTGCTCGTATGGGTTTACTCCAGTGTCTACAGACCAAAAACATGTAAATTGGGCTGAGTGATGATTCTTAACTGATCTTGCGAGTGTGTGTGTGTTTTTTTGTCCATGTGTGGCCCCAGGTGTACCCCACTTGGACAGTGGGTTAGCCCCCAGCAGATACCCACCACCCTGAATAGGAAGAAGGGGCTAATAGACGAGTGGTAGACTTTATTCTTTGTGACATAGAGATTACCCAACTTTCCAAAAGTTATATGCCAGAACAGACACCCAGGGCTCTGATAAGTAGTGAGACAGTTCTTGTTCTCTCTGAAGAGGAAATGCAGATGACATCATCAGAGATGTCACGGTACGTTGCGCCCTCTGAGTCGTAAAAACGTGTCCAAAATGTGGAGGTGCTTCTGGGCAACTAACTCAAGGCCAGAGTCCTACATCTTCTTCTTCTTTTCATTTCTGCTTTTATATGCCTTTCGGAGAATCTTTAATTTTGTTGATGACCGTTATATAATCTGAGCAAGAAAAAAGTGTTGCTTTCATGCATTTGTGAAACTGAGTTGTGTATTCAGTTACAGCAACACAGTCATCTGATTATATAGACTGTTAAAACATAATTCCATCTGCAGACTTTGTCGTGGGGTTAAAGTACGCATGTGTAGTTAAAAGTACGTTTTCATCTGCCTTGCACGTGTACCCTCCCCTCATCTTGTCCCTGCCTTCTTCCTAACAATGAGTATGACCCTCACTCTTGAAGGAGTATGCCCTCGAGTTAAGTCATGATACTGAATGAGGCCTTCATGTGCTATCATATGACAGCATGAAAAACACTCTCTGCGATGTTTTTTTTTCTCCTCTCAGCCAAGTCCAGAGAAGAGAAGAGCAACAGCCAGCAAAGACTGGGCAGCTGTTGAAGCTTGCCGACCTTGGATGTCAGCCTAAGTGTAATTATTTTTCACGGATGCCATCTTGACCAGATATACATCGCTTGTGTTCTATTTATCAGGCGTCCCACGTGGAATGAAGGCAGGGTGAGCGTGCGCGTCCACACGCAGAGACGCAATCTTGCTTACATATATCAGCTGTGACCCGATTCCCTGGGGCGGCTGTGGATGTATGGAGAAAGAAAAATATTCACCCTCAGTGAGAATCTGCCGGGACATAAATTTCTGTCCAGATCTGATTTGGGTTCGAGCAAGACTGGCTATGATTAATTGGAATTTCCAACCCCCCCCCATCATTCCCATCAGCAGTTGATTTGCTGCGTGCCAATTTGATCATCTCCATTCTCCTCCGTTATTGGCTGGTCCAGACACTCTCTGCCTGTGTGGCGACATCGTCAGTCTGTCATCATCGCTGTCTGTCTGTGAGAGGATGTTTGAGCCTCAGCTGTCTCAGAGCCTGTCAGACGCTATGATACAGCGCGGTGGCTTATCAAACGTCAGTCAAAGAGATGGGAGTGATATTAAAAAGAGTGCAATTAAAATGGAAAGGAGTGGGTCACGCTGGGTGAGACCTGAAGATAAAGAAGGCCTCTGAGCAAGCAGTTTCCACCCCTCCTCCATCCTTGCCTTCCCCTTCTCTACCCTTCTCCTTCGTTCACTCTCCTGTCACCCTGAACAGAGGACTGACATTCAGACGAGGACACCCCTGGCTGGCGGTTAAAAGAAGTGGAATTAATGTGTGACTTGAAGAGAGAGAGCGGAGCAGGGGGCGCGGGGTAGGTGGAGAGGGGCCGGTCGGCGGGAGTGAGTGACTGACACAGTTTTTGATGGAGTGCAGACATGGCTGACTCACCCTCTCCGCTTCCTCCGCCTCCACCTCCTCTCACATTCTGTTCTTCTCTGTCTGTCTCTCTATCTCCATCTCCCGCCTGCTTACCAGGGTCGTCACCCCTCCCTTCCTCCCATCCTCCCTGGCCTTATTGTTTTACATCTCTTCATTCAGGCTTTTATGGCTGCTTCGTCCTCGTGCGGACCCATCTCACTGCCGGATGATGGGTTCCTCCCCCAGTTATCGCGGCTATTTATTATCAGCGTCGATCCACATCACATTTCTCTGACTTTGGGAAGATGGTTTTCACATTGGACCGCTTTAGTGACTTGCCATATAACATATCCACTGCGGGGCTCACACAAACCCATGCACACTCACACACCCCTTTCCGACTGTGCAAGTGTCACACTCCGAAAGGAAACCTTACATCACTATATTACACTGCAGATTTACTAGGTGCTAAAATGCTACATAGACTTTTAATGCCTCGTGGTGGAATACGCTGGCTGATTTTCCAAATTATTCTCGGCATTAAAAAAAAGCCTCAATCTCATTTTGGGAATTGGTTTTTGTATCTGGGTGACTTTTACTGGGACAGTTTTAGGCTACGATCAAATTACCAGCCACATCGTCCATTCCTGGTATAATTATGATATGGTAAAGATGTGATTAGACTGGTTCATTCATAACTTTATGTATCTTGCATTAGACTTTCATATAAAGCACGCAGGTACACCAGATGCTTGGTATGTGTCATTGTATCAACAATATCAGAAAAAGTCATATTTATGAGATCATAATGCAGTGGGAAAGCTGATTGGGGCAGGATAGAAACAGTTCATGATGACGCAATCACAGGTATGTTATTGGTGACATTTAGCTCCAAGGGATGGCAAAGACTTTCCGAGAAATGTATATGTGAAAGAAATCAAGGAGGAGTTGACTGATTGTTGCTATACCGCCGGTGTTGGGCCACTTGTCCAACTGTCTGAAATGTTCTACAAAGAAACACTCACTGATCATGAATATGGCAGCATGGTGGCTTGGTGATTAGCACTGTTATCTTACAGCAAGAAGCCACCTGGTTTGACCCCCAACAATGTTATTTTTTGTGCGGTGTTTGCACCTTCTCTTCCTGTCTGACTTCCTCTGACAGTCACAAAAAATGTGTATGTAAGGTTGAGTGGTGATTCTAAATTGCTTGTGTTGTCTGTTTGTGCAGTTTGTTTCTTTGTCCAGGGTCCCAACTCCAAATTCTCATTAATCGAGCTGTGCCGAATTTAGTGTTTTTTTGTTTGTTTGTCTGTTTTACATACGGAAATATGATCTTTAAGTTCATTCCTTATGTCTTTCCCTTTTGGCATTGTGTTAAAGCACACATGAATACTCCAGATCAGCAGACTGACAAAACATCTGCTTTTTCTTTTCTTTTTTACCTTCATGTTTGTCACATAAATAATGTCTTGTAGAAAAACTGTATATTTTGTTGTACATCTGAAGTTGTATTTGCCTGAAACATACTATGAATGACTTTATTACTTTCACTCAAAGAGCTTTTTTTTTTTGTAAAAACATAATGAAAAAGGCACAAGGATTAAAAGATGAGGTATTCACTTTCACATCAGCTCTAAACCTTAATAATTCAGAGACTTTAGATCCTATATCATCTTCATTCACACTAGAAACAATATGTTATTGTTCAGTCATAGCTGGGGAGGTATTGTGTCTGGTAGTTTTTATTTTAGATGTGTGCATCACAACAATGGGCTACGTATTTCTCACCAGGCGTGCAAATTTGACTTAACACCTGCGCAGGCAGGTGACAACAACCCTCAATGCAAGAATAAAAAAAAGAAAACACATGAAGTCTGTAGCCTTTCAGTATGGAAGTATGAACATTTATGAGACTTAAGCTGAGCCCCAAACTTGCTGAGACATGATTGTCTGCATGGATAAATCATATTTTAGGAAGGATGAGTCAGATGGTCTTGATAGCACCGCATGAACTCCTGGAGGCAGAGAGATTTCGAGGTGAACAGGCTGCTTGAAATCAGCAGGAAAGAAAAGTGCCCAAAGAGAAATTTTCCGTGAAGCAGCTTCTGTTGAAATCGGTTAAAACCTACTTCCATTACATGTTCTGTTCCTCATAACGACACGCCTTCCTTTTCATTTTGTTTTAAAAAGAAAATCAGGGAAATGTTTTCAGATCATCACTTCTGTCAGCTCTTCGTTTCTGTCGCCTCCTGACAAACTACCGAGCAGCTAGAAATCTATCAGTGCCTTACCTCTGCGAGTCATGTAGAAAGAGGAACATGTTTTAGCACTTAACCTCCAGAACAGGAGCAGCTGTGGGGCCCAGAGGGACTGTGTATTCAGGAGGGGAAGGCGGGCTGGATGCCTACTTAACTAGACTGGCTCGATGATACAATGGCATCTTTTGAAACGGCCAATACATTTCTGGAGCAGCGACTGGGGTTGCAGTGATGAGGAGGGAGGAGGACAGAGACGGAGGGGGGGCAGTAAACCGGTATTCATACTGCATGAAAACACAATCATTGTGTTGTAGCAGAAAAGAAAACCCCAAGTGATTTGATAAGAAGAGTCTCTGATATCTGTTTTAGTGGGCGCAGTTTTTACAGGTTTACTGAACTTTAAAAAACAACATGTGACTTTTTTCTCCCATGTTGTTATAAATGTAATTATTATTAAAAATAAATACAGAAAGAAAAAAAAAACTTGATCATCAGCAGGTGTGCAGACCTTTGTAAAAACATTGAGGTGTGATTTAAAACGATGCCAAGAGAGATGCAGCACATGCATCTTTAAAGGGTTATAAAATGATTTCTAAGCTATTTGGAGTTCAACATTCTATAGTGAGAAACAGTCAAAAGTAGAAAGCATTCAAGATGGTTGCTGTTCTTCCCAGGACTGGACTTCCCAGCAATACTCAGAGAAATTAAAAAAAAAAAAAAAAAAAACAAGCTACACATCTTAGATCCTACTGGACTTATCAAGTTTGTTAAATGGGATCAAAGTGGAGCTCTTAGGCCAGAATTCCCTGTTATGTGCCATAGTCCTATGTTTGATGAAAACAAATCACAGCATTTTGTCAGAAATACCTCATATATTCTCTTAAGTACAGAAGTGGAGGAGTGTTGATTTGGACCTGGGCACCTTGTAGTCAGTGAGTCAACCAGAGTATTCTAGTGCTAAATGAGGCTATCAGCCAAAGCTGGGCCAGAACTGGGTCACGCAGCAGAACGATGATCTGAAAAGCATCAGCAAGTGTACATAAGAATGGCTGAAAAATAACAGAATCAAAGTTATAGGACTTCTTAGTCAACATCTAGATCTAAACCCAAGTGAAATGTTGCTGTGTGACCTTACAAGACTGAAGGAATGTCACATAAATGAATAGGACAAAAATCTTCCACATCAGTTTGGGAGCCTGATAAAGTCATAAATTAAACAACTATATCATGTTATATGTTCTTCATATGGCGCCATATTTCCCTAATACTAAGACTAAATATGATCACATCATTTTTATTATGTTTTTACCGAGGGGAAAAAAAAAAGAAAAGAAGAGGTACTAAATTTTGCACATAATGTATCCGTCAAACAATAATGTGAACTTCCAGGATTAGCGGCTAATTTGATGGTGGAATCAAAATAACCCTCTCAATCAAAGGGAGAGAATCACATGTGAGTTGGCAGAGGTTTTATTTATAGAGCAGGGATCTTTAACAAACAAACAAACAAAAAACCTGATTACTTTAGAAAAAGAGTTCATGGTGAACATTAGTCTGGAAGAGTTTGACCTTTTTTTTTTTTTATCAACAGCTACAGATCATTTTCAAAAGGAGGAAACTCAAAAACATTGTTATCCTACCCTGCATTACAGAAAAGGTATTTCTAATCTTGTGTAAATTGCTGTGAAATCATCACCAATCATTTCTTTTCCCACCCGGTATAAAAGCTAGATATAAGTCATGCTCTGCAATCTCCCCTGATGCTAAGAGCTTCCTCACCTGACTTCTGCTCTTATTGAAATTAGTCATTTCTATTTAAAATAAAAGAATAAGAAGGAATTTTAATTTTCCACCTACATCACACACTTCCACACATTACAATAGTGCAGATACGGACACAGACTAACACCAAACTCCGTCAAACACCTGTAACTGAGACAGCCTGCTCCAGACGCCACGCACAGATCGATTTTAAAATCAAGTAAATCTTGTAATCTGATTAGAACAAGCAGGGTCCGATTAGGAGGTCTCCTTATAAAGCTGAACCCCCACAACGTCCAGCTGTAAAGACAAAACACAAGAAACAAAAAAAGGCAAAGCCTGGCTCTTGCAGACTGCACCAGAGTAGCAGGAGGGTTGCTGTTTGGTTGCGTCCGCAGCCTCTGGAGTTGTTGGATTTAGCTACTTCTGAAGCCTCCTCAGCAACTTTTGTTCAAAACAGTGAAGAGTGACGAATCCAGTGACTTCTTTTAAGACAGACAGGTCTCCTGCTGCAGGAAGTCTCTCTCCAGCGTTACTGTGCTCAGTCGGTGCCTGGGAGTTGTTTGTGCGTGTGCAGCATGGTGCCGCACTCCGTGGAACAAACCGTTCAAGACATCCTGTCGCTTCTAACCTTCTCCCTGAGTGATCACGCCGCACGTAAATAATATCAAGACCACTGCACAGATGTCTTAAATTTGGATGTTGATTTTATCGGATCACAGTGCGGTTATAAAATTAGGATTTTATGGGAGGTCAGCAGTGTAAAAATGTTTTTATCTTGATGGAAAGTTGACACATAGTCTTTACTGGATAATTTTCAGTCACAATCAGACTTGTGTCATTGGGACTTTGGCTGGATTAAAACACAATTTATGTGAGCACACAGAGGAACAGATGTAAAGGACTCGCAGAGCGACATCAGTATTGGTGGGCCAATGAAGGTCATGAAAAAGGTCCAACTGAAACGTCTCATCAACAGTTTGCTCAAGCAGAAGTCACTAGGATCTTTTTTTTTCTTTACAGATTAAAGCAAAACAGAACTTTTTGGCTTGAACAAGAAGCGTTCTGTTTGGAGAATTAAAAACATTCCATTCCACCATAAAATCATCTGTAAAGCACGGTGGTGGTAGTATCATGTTATAGGCCTGTTTTGTTGGATGTGTGCGGGATAACTTATAACTCATCCAGGAATACATTTTAAATTATACCAGTGAATTTTAAGATAGTGTTGAAACATCTCCTGATTAACTGGATCATTCATTTAATTAGGCTGTTTTTTTTTTTTTTTGGATGTTTGGAAAATCCATTGATGTTTAAATCACATGTATGTAAAAATATGAACATTTTTTTTTCAAATTCAGCTCAAATTTAGTTAAATAGCATTATATTAATGCCCAAAGAGAAATGACATAAAATATGCTAAAATGACATTTAGTTGAAAATAAATATATATCAACAACTGCAAGGTGTGTTTATATCAAAATAAAGGTACCGTTTGAAAAGACAGCAGGAGTGTAAAATTAATTATAACTAAGTCAGAGTAAATGAAGATGGAATACATCAGAAATAAAACATCTCTTACTTCTCTGACAAACTCTTTCACTGTTCAAGTACATATCCCTTTAGATTAATGTGATAAAAAAAAAAAAAACACCTAAATACCACAGAAATTTATCCTCGAACACCTCATTTATTGTACCAACACTGATTTCTGTCTCGTGTAAAGGAGGAGAGGTTTGTGGAGGAGACTGTTTAGACAGACTTTCCAAGTTGGCTCTTTTGAAATTTTTCAAGTTCCAAATAAACACATTTGTTTCATTTGATGTGTTGACACTAAATATGTTAATTCCTTTCAAATATAACTGCTGTAGATCAGTAGAGCACCCCCCCACACACACACATAAATACATAGAACAGTTGCTAAGCTTCTGATGTTTGCATAAAGCCGTATCTAAGGAATGACTGGATCTTCATAATGGAAATCTTCACAGCCACTACAGTCAATAGGTAGTTAACAAATCCATGCCACATCAGGCATTATCCAATCAGAATGAAGAAAACATTGCATGCGTCCCAAAGCAGTGACTTGATATGTCTTCATCTATCAGGTTTACACTGTTACAGAAGATTGAAGAGATCAAGAACTATTTTAATTTGTCACAGAGACACGGGACTATATGTATCAAGTGGATTTTTATTACTGGAATATGATTTATGTTGGTGAAACATCAAAGTTAAGACCAAATTCAGAGCTTAGCCACAGAAAGTTTTTTTTGTTTTGCTGCTGTCTCATTGGTTGTTCTGACCTTGTTACAATCTGTAGAGTCATAGTTTTAAACTGATATCAGGCTAGAGTTTGTAGCACGTAGCAGCTGCTTTCATCAGTTTTCCGTGCTGTATTCTCATCTTTTTACAATCAGGTAGAAATGGCCTTTATTGGATTACATTTTTTTTTCTTTTTTTGTGGTTTTTCTTTTGCGTTTGGTGTGCCGCATGTGTGCATTGTATCCCGCTCAGCGTGAATAAAAATGGCTTGAATGATTGCTGAGTCATCTACTCCCATATCTGAGGGTGCTCGCTACCTACAGATTAAAGAGCTGTTCTCACTGTTTCCTGAATCATTTAAGATGAATCAGTTTTCAGTGATTCATCAGCTGTTTTGCCTCTATGTTACAGTTCAGCAACTGCACTAAAAAGGCTTTGCAGACAAATAGCTGCATTTATACAAGTAAAAAAACACTAACAGGGACAAAGTCAACTTGAGCAACAATTCCCGAGGGAGTTTTTTTTTTTTCTTTTTGACAAAATTGACTTTTGTGACTTGATGCAATCAGGGAATGTAATGGAGCTGGTAGATTTGCTGATTTGAGGTTGCTGAGAAGAGACGTGCTTAGAGTGGAACTCCAGGTAGGACTCCACTCGTTATAGATCGATCCCTCTGTCTCCTGTGTCAAATCCTCTGCAGTACTGATTGAAGTGTTTTTATTCAGCCTTTGTGAAACTATATATTTATATATATTTAGAAAAAAAAAAAAGAAAAAAAAAAAAACTTTTCCCTGCTTCCTATTGATTTCAAAATGTCAAAACCTAAACCTTAAGGGGAGCTGAACACACTCCAAAAGGCTTCAAGACAGGCTTAATGGCTGCCAAAGAAAAGCTGTTGGGAAACTTTTTACCTAGTTTATTCTTTCTATAATAACTTTCCTTTGTTTCACTCATCAGAAAGGATTTTCCGAGGGAATAGCTAGGTGAAGCATATCACCCAGCCATAACGAGGCAAGAAACTGTCAGTTAGGCTGCCGTCCTTCCTGGTTCGCTGAGGATTAGGTTGGTCGGGGAATGTTGAGAATTAATCCTGAGCGTCAGACATCACACTGAAGCCTCACAAAGGATTAGTAATAGCTTTTGTTTGATTCATTGTGAATTAACCGACATAATCCACCTGGTGTCAGACACAATAAAAACACACCAACTGACACAGAAACAGGATTAGGTTTAGCGAGGAGAACAGCCAGCCTGACTGCCAGCAGTCAGTCAACCTGGAATGGAATTCAGTCAAATTATATAAATGTCTTTATCCTCATCAGAGATGACAGTTTGTCATCTAATGAAATTTGAAACGGATTTTCCCAGCTGCAAAGGGCTGCGTGATCACTGATTAGGCTGAAGTGTGTTGTGAGTATTTTTTTTTTTTAATTTCACTGTCAGTACTTTACAATATATTTACGTACATAAGTTTTTGCAGAGTACCAGGTGCATCAGTTTTATTTAATTTACAGAAGAGAAAAAGTTGAATCTTTCCTTTTCTGTCCTGCACTAATGGACTGGTTGCTGGTTGCATGGTGGTAATGGTGTCATCATTCCTTTGGCTGAGGATGAGATCCAGCAGTAGTGCAGGCAGACGTGCTGGGAGCACCTGCTGGGCTCCCTGTCTGCTCCTCGCCTTGCTCCAGTCTCTGGGCCCCTCCCTCTCCGCCTCTCGTCTGAAACTGTCACTGCCTTTTCTTTCATCTGCATCTATTTCCCCTCCTTTCCTCCCACCCCTTCCCTTCTGTTTGCCGCCGCACCTCCATTTCTCCGTCGCTGCTTCCTTCCATCTCTCCTCTGCCCAATCACAGGTGGGACAGGAGCGTAGCTTATCAAACACTGCCTCTGGTGCCGGTCTACCTGATGCACGGGAATGTGTCATCTCCGTGCAATGCAGGATGAGGCAAGAATGATACTGATGTGCTGCCATGTTTACACTCTTAGGGCTTTTTTCCTTTTTTAATTTCAGGAAAGAGACATCCACTATGTTTGAAAACAACTTCCCAGCATAACAGACAACCGAATTCAAAGAAACTAGTGTTGCAGAAATTAGACCTCTCTATTTTTGATGATTTAATGATTAGAAAAATGCATTATATTTTTTTATGAGGTGTAAATTGCATTGGACCAGCCAACAGTCAGCTAATGTTGCAAACATAAGGACCGGAAGAAGAGAGTAATTCAGGCATGTAGAAAAATCTGCTTACTAAAACCCAATTGCTCACTAATTACTTGTCTGTCTTCACTATGAGATTAAAGGAATATTCCGGTGTTAGATCAGCCCTAGGTCTATTACCAGATGGTAATGAGTGTAAATTTAGGTTTGGGAGTGAAACAACTTGAATCAAAAAGGTTTTCCGTTAGAACGGTAAATATGTTTGCAGCATAATGGCGCTTTCCCAGAGGGACAGAAACAACATCAAAATGAATTGCTTTTTTCAGCCACTGATGAAACTCAGCAATGTCATTCGACTTAAGTGATAACGTGGATCGGATCCGTATAGACAGACCAGGTGCATTTCAAAGTTCAGTATATACACAGCATGTACCCAGTATGGACAAAACCAGAAAATTAAAGGTTTGACACCGATCTGTTAAAGTGATATGTCAAATTACACTTTATTTAAAGAAGAACAAAATAGGGTTTTTAATGTTTCATTTCAAGAAATATTTGATTTCTTTGAGCAAGTATTGTATCAATAATAATGAGAATAGAGTTTTAACCTCCTTGTCTGTAATAGGACTTTGCAAAAACAAGATTTACCCAGTCTCAGGTAACTTCTTTATTATATGGCCATTATCATTTACAAAGGTATTTTTTATACAAACACACACACACGTCTGTCTACAGTTCTTCCAACAGCATCTCCACCTTTTTGCTAAAAAAAAATTTAAAAAACTTAAAAAAAAAACTAAGATCTATGAAAAAAATCAACGATTGTATTCATGCACTGTCTCTTTTCCCTTCTGTCACATCTAAGGGGCAACATCTGGCCTTCCAGGTTGAGTTAATGATGAAGTAAGAAATATTGCAGTTCACTGAATGACCACTAGGGGCTTGTTCCAAAAGCACATCATTCTCCATTGATCACCTTTGCAGCAGAAATAAACATATTTACAGTCTGGTTTAAAATAAATAAATAATAAATAATAATAAAAAGGCGTTTGGTCTCCAAAGCCAGATTTTACATTAATGACAAATGTACATATAGTGAATTTCTATGCACCTCATCAGGCAAAATGATATAAAGCCACATATTTATGTATGATTAGGGACAGAGTCTTTTGATTTATCATTGGCATAGCCGATGGTGAGCAAATAGCACTGATTTCTGAGCTATAGAATAAAGACGTATCAAAGAACAATCATTTTTATTTTAAATATCACATGGACTGTTTGGCTGTTAGCTGTATTAAGAGACTGCTGGCACTGGTTTTGAGTTGGCTTGCAAGGGTTAAAGGGCGAAGCAGCCCAGAGCAGCTATCTTTGCTACCGTTTAAAGGCTACTGGCCAGGGCTAACCAGGTGACGTGGGCTGGACCGCTCCAACTCATCAGCTTCTACCTTCTGCACCAGTTGGATCCTGCGGTCAAGCGACTTTCACCTAACTGACCACTAACCAGTGACATCCAAAATGACTGCTGTCGGAACCGAAACATGAACAAATGAGGTCCAGAAAAAGTAGCTTGAAGCAAATAGTGCCACGGTACGGTATAGAGAAACTGAAACACAACCCACTTCTCTCTTTCAACTAACATATGTTATTAAAATTACTATTTCGGGGTGGCTGATGCATGACTGTATCAAATCTGTGCAATAATATTTCTCCTGTGCTGAAATCCATCGCTGCTCAGAGGACATTCTTCGCTGCAGCCCTCAACGCTCGGGCCTAATGACACATATGGGTTTTGCTAAGAACAAAGAGGGAAACGGAGAGTGTGATTGCTTTGTTAAATGATTTTAGCAGTCAAAGAGAGCCCTGTTGAGAATGGGTGAGCGGGTTGGATTTTATTTGTGGGGTCAAAGTCTGGAACAGCACTCCCATTCCAGACTCCAAGTGCTCAGATTGAGCCCTCTCAAAGCCCGGTAATTCACGCTCGTAGCGTCAGCAGAATGACTGATACTTATTGCTGGTTCAACCGTCATCATGTTTAGACAACCTCAATATATTACGCTGGATCCAATGTTTTGTGTGTGGAATATAGTCATACATGTTGTAGACAGGCACTGCATGCATCAGTCACAAAGGGCATGAGGGATGGCCGGCTGTCTTCCAACATGTTCTGAATGGAGAAACTGTCATGGGTCTCTCAACTGATTGCATTTCCTCACATCTAGCATGCTCAAATAGCACAAAGCCGTGACTCTGACCTAATCATCCAATCACCTTCCATCTATTATAAAGCATATACTCAAAATTCAATACAGAATAGATGGTTTATCAAGTGTGGGATATAATCATGATGAAAAATGGACCATTTTATTATTATATTATTACCCAGACCACTTCACTGTGTTTTTGTTCTTCCTGAGTTCAATGAAAGAACAGGTCTTACAGTCCAGACATTTTAGATTTTCTACGTTTTACTGTCTAGACTTCATGAAGAGTTGCCTCTTTGCTCTTGTCTGTTCAGATTCATTATGTCAAATAAGAACATCGTCTATTCTCCAGACTACGCTGTCTGTCTGAGGCTTTTATACTGATAGAAGATGAAAAGAGAAAAAAAAATGTCTGCAAAATCCTGTTTCCAGTCATGTAGAGAGACGCTCATAAAGGAGTCGAGCAACAACAACAAAAAATGTATTTTTCCAAGTGGAACATTGCGCATATAAGTGGGTGCGCTTTTAAACGTAGAGTGGTCAGTCAGTCACTCCTCCTCACCTCTCAAAGCGTTCACCGGGGGCTAGATAATGTCAACCGCCGAGTTGTTCCCTGACCCCTCCTGCGTGTTCTCTGGAAGCGGAGTGAGGCAGGTTGCCAGAAGCTTTCAAGGCTGGTAGAACAAAATGTCTCAGCGGGTCTTGTTTTTTTTTTTTTTTTTTTCACCTCAAGTAGCATTCAACACCTCCCCATCACATTCGTGCAGACAACCTCCCATTACCATACGATTCAAATCTAACATCGTCTTTCATTCATTGTAAAAGGGCACCCAGAAACATGTAATTATTTTCTCTCTCCCCTCCCTGAGATCAAAGCCCAAACAGGAGTGATTACAGAGAGTCAGGTTGTCTTTGAAGACACTCTCCGACTCCTTTCTTTTCTCTGGTTACTGTATAAACAGGGCTCAGAGACGCCACAGCTCTTGCTTCTCCTAAGCAGGCAGGCACTTGCAGAGTGGCAGGTGTGCCTCTGTTTACAGGCGGCCGCCGTTAGCTTCAGCGTTTCAACCCTGAACATTCCCACATGGCTTCTCCCGTCTCTTCCCGTAGCTCACTTTCCCTGTTTGCTGTCATAAAATACTCTGCTGGCTCCATTGCGCAAACTTGTCTCCTTGAGTCCTGGCTGCAAAATAAGTTCTGAGCTATCTGTTTTTGGTTTGTGGAGTTAGACATGGCAAGACAGATGTGTTGATTGCGGTGTTTACAAAAGGAGGGTGAGGATTAAGAAGAGCCTGAAAGGGAAACCATGCACGGGGTGCATCATCGGAACCACGCTGTAGATTTCTTTTTAATTTGGCAGTCCAAACAACATCGTTTGTCCAGAGCTTTGCCTTATTCCAGCTGTATATTTACACTAAATGGCTGACTGAGTTACAGTGAGGAGCAGAGAATCAATTCCTGTCTCTCTCTCTCTCTCTCATACCCTCTGTTACTTTTAGGTGAAGTGTAAACTGTTTCTGCATCTGATAGCAAAGATCATCCAATAACAGAGCCAAGATTTTTTCAAGGCCTTCCAGCTGTGAGAGCTATAGTGTAACAAGAAGAATGCAGACTAACACTTTCTTAATGGCATTGGATTAGCACACATTTACAGCAGGAGCACACAGGCCAAGATCTGTTCCCTCATTAAAAATGGAAAAGATGCGTTCAACATTTTTTTCTTTCAAAGATGATCTCTTAGTGTATTATAATCTTCATTTAAACTTTTACCACAGTTACTATCAGTGCTGACTCTCACGTGACGGCTACATGTACCAGATTTGGACAGATATAAAGCAATAAACAAGTACCGAAGATTTAAGATATTCTGAAGTAGAAGCCTCTGCTTCTGTGTGTTGTAATCTTTGCATCTCTGTTATGGCGGCCAGGAAGACTCTGTTTATGTATGATAGTGCTTGTACGTGGCTCTCTAGATCCTATTTCATGAAGTAACAATAATATGTCATTTCCTAGATGTAGAGCTCTATGAGCTGCTGAAGGTCTCTAAGTTATGTGTGGTCCAATCTGTTTGTTTTGGTCTTAAGTCTTTTGGAGACTGGACCTTTAAAGCCACTCTATGTATCACTTATTAACACATGGGGGCATATAATTCTTCTTTGTTGACACAAGAGCTACTGATAATGCTGTTTAGTAAGAGGGGATGATCCGACACATCCTGACACCACTACTACTGGAGCTGAAATGATGATATTCAAGCACCACCAGGTCCCTTGTTTTTTTTTTTTTTTTTTTTTTTTAAGCAATTGTCTACATATATATGGTGGGTGTGAAATTGTCAAAAAACAAACAAACCAAAATAAAGAGCATCTAATAGATCGCAGCCTTTGGGCCCGAGGGCTTTTCAGATCTGGATTCTAGTGGAGGTCCGGGTAGGTGGGTCCAAAGAGGGTGACAACCAACCTTGAAGTGGCTCGACTGGAGGAGCCACAGGTGGTCCATAAAAATTCTTTCCCCACACAGTTTTCATTTGAACCATGGAAAACAAAACCTTTTTTTTTTTTTTAAACCAAACTGTAAGTATGTTTTTTTCTGTTACAAAGTTGGACACTGTAACGTGGGGGTGAATGGAGATTGACTTGCTTTTGGAGCCAGTCCCACACTGAACGCAACTCTGAAAACCTCCTGGTTAAAACTATCCCACAGAGCTACAGTGAACGTCATGGCTGGGGCAGTCAAAACGGCCAAAAAAAGTAATGAAGAAAGAGAAAATGACAGAGTGACTGAGAGACATCACGAACACTGTCGTAAGAGCAACTTAACCTTCACACCTATAGTGGGACCCCCTTGTTATAAAAATTGTTCTGTTACTTTGTTCCACATGAACTCAATGCTTACAGGCTGCCAAAAAAAAAGGAAAAAAAGTGTTCCTTGGCATGAGCGCTTCAAGTTTTTTTTTTCTTTTTTTCTCTTTTATTTTAATCTATAGAGAGCAAAAGCAAAGCTCTCTGAACTTTGTGGTGTTTTTCCCAAGGTGCTTACAGTCTCAGAGCTGAGGCATCACGACAATGTTGCTAGGTAGGTTGCAATTTCTTGCAGGATATTGCAGTTTCTAAAAAAAGATCACAATGAGTTGAACATGTGTTGTGTGATGTCATAAACAAGGATCAAAGCCTCAATGACTTCTATGTTTCAATCAGTTGAATGTCATCCTTTATAGTTTTTTTTTCCCCTTTCTCAATAAGCATTCAGTATAGAAAAAAAAAAACAAGCTAAAAGTTTGCAGATTGATCAAAGGTTAACTTTAACACTCTGGAAAGCTGGAAAAAAAAAGTGCTGGATTGATGGTCTCAAATACATAAGAAGTAATGGACCACACTGACAAGCCTTATATGTGTGTCAGTGGCTTAAAGCAGCAGCTGTACATGTTTTTGCACAGCCGATTAACCTACATTACCACTCTGGAGCTTCAGGCCACATCGGCGGTGCAGCGCTCCATTCCAGGTAGATCCCCTCATGTTAGTTAGTCACTCCAGGTCTTCTCAGACCACTTCACCTCAGCAGGAGTAATGAGTCACATCAGCTGAACACAGAAAGGCCTGTCACAGGAGGAGCAAGACGCTAACCATTAGCGAATTTACGTCAGCCCAAGCGCAGGGGTCAGAGCGGTCACGCAGACCACCCAACAGCTTGATCATCAAGGACAAAGCCAGGGAGAAAGAGGGAGAAAAAGGGACTGAGGGAAAAAAAAAAAAGGGAGGGAGGATTGGAGCTTGGCTATCTCCTTTCAGACAGCGCTGCTGAAATGTGCTGAGATGACACATGCTTTTACATATGGTGTGCGCACTCAGATGTGACGCCACATGTACTGTCAGCACTGTTAAGGTATTGTTCCTCATTACATGTGTGAGCGCCTGATTGTCCGCTTCTGACTCCATGAGGCGCACAAAAGGGAACATGCGCGCTCTTAAGTGTACGTCCACATCGAGCAAAAATACTTCTTCAAAAGAGTCGGCTGGTTGTTTTCCCAGCAGAGCGATGACAGCGTCCAGTCCGCTGCTCCAGCGCTCCACCAGCAGCGCGGCCACCGCAGGCATACTTTCAGCTTCATATTTTTCAGCAACCCCTGCCTGGGTTATTTAGGTCGTCATGACATGACAGAGTAATTGGTTTGCACGGATCACTCCCTATATTTGACAACCTGCCCCATTTACTGTCTGAGCACTCCAGTCAAGCTGCTTATAAATCTTTCACTGGCTTGATTAATTGTCTCAAAAGTGCTTCGCTGCCAGGTAAATAAATAATGAGCAAAGTGATGATTTCTGTTGTTGTCCAGTCAGCGGTTGACCTGCCGAGAGGTCAACTGTGAAAAACACTCCTGAAGAAGGAGGAAAGAAAATACAATATTTATAGAAGGACATATCATGAAAGTAAAATAAAAATCTTTTTTTTTTTTCTGTGTTTGAGTGTATATTTTTTGGCTGCCCGAGTGTGAATCAGTTCAAAAAGTGCAAAAGAGCACTGTCAAATGTCTCAGATGGAAAATATGTCAGCCAGTGAGCCGTCCAGATTTGCAGGGCACCGTTAGGTCACACAACCAGCTCAGAGTACTCCTCCAGTTTCTAATTATGCTGCCTTCAACATCTCCCATTTTGCTCTTGCTTTCTTACTTTGCTATTAGCAGCAAATTGTCATTAGACGTTTTATAGTTTCATCTGACTTTAGAAAGGAATTAGCTAACTAATGCTCTCTTTATTACCTAATTAATAAATGCTTTGTGTAAGGTTTTACATCCTTTATCAGCAACATCTCCACAAATGGAGTCTCTAAAAATAGCCTCCTCACCCTTTTGAGCCTCCCTACATCGACTTTTTTTTTTTTTCAAATCAGCAACAAGTGAAGAAAATCTTTTTATTTTTTAGGACAAACTTCCACAGTATTGTCACATAGCAACAGGGCCTCTTCTCCCCAGGGGGGAGCACGTCTCTCTCCCACAACTCTTCTCTGTAAAAGACAGTAGAGAAGGAAAACATTTCTAGATTTCTTGTGCGCTCTAACTTTTTTTTATATATCTATGTAAATATATCTGAAATCACTGCAGGGACATGTGGAGACTTATTTCTGAAGGTGGTCTTGTCAAACAGCTGAGCAATAACAACTGGAATTCCCAAAAAGTTGGGATGCTGTGAAAAACATAAATAAACATATGCGTTTCTGAGATAATCAGATCTCATAAACTCATTTAATTCCCAAAAGAACATAACAGATGCCGAAACTGAGACATCTTACTATTTTATGGAAAATATTATTTTATTCTGGCTTTGATGGCAGCAACACATCTCCAAAAAGTTGGAACAGGGGAAACAAAAGACTGGAAAAGTAATTGGCACAAACTGAAAACAAATGGAGGCGTTTTTAACATCTAATTAGGTTAACTGGTAACAGGTCAGTAACACGACTGGGTATAAAAGCAGTTCAGGAGGCGGAACCTCGCGAATGTACAGATGAGCAGGGGTTCACCAACTCGCAACAAACTGCATCTAAAATTGTGAAATAATTTCAAAAAAATGTTCCTCAATGTAAAGATGCAAGCTTATGCATCTGGATAGTTCAGAAAGACAATGCTAAAGCACTTCCTGCATCCATCACAACAGCACGGCTTTGCAGGAGAAGAGACTGGCTGCTGAACTGACCTGCCTGCAGTCCAGACCTCTCATAACAGAAAACTTTTAGCGCGTCATAAAAAGAAAAATCTGCCAACAAAGGCCCAGGACTGTTGAGCAGGTAAAATCCTGCATCGGACAAGAATGTGGAAACATTCCTCTTCTAAAACTCCAGCAACTGGTCTTCATACTTCCCAGACGTTTACAGACAGTTGTTGAAGAAGAGAGGATGGGACACTATGGTGAACATCACCCTGTTCCAACTTTACTGAGATGTGTTGCTGCCATCAAAGTCAGAATGAGCCAATATTTTCCAATGAAACGGTAAAATGTCTGTTTCAGCATCTGATATGTTCTTTATATTCTATTGGGAATAGAATATGGCTTTCATGAGATTTGCAAACCATTCTATTTATATGTCCATTTTAACTTTTTTTTGGAACTGAGGCTATATTTTTGTAGTATTTTTACCAAAGCAAATCACAATTATTTGAAACCGACATCAGGAATTTATCTACTTGTGAAACGAGAGCATGATATGTCTTCGTTAATGACCAACATGGATAATTCAGGCCTGCAGGCCTACACTTCTGCCTTTTAATAAGAAATATATTGTAAAGGCACTCTGCTGATGACTCATTGCAGCTGAGGCCTAAAGGTTCATGTTTCCCTTTCTCTTTCTTGTGATAAATCTTTAATTTCAGTGGCCCTGTCATTTTCAGTGCTGAGGATTTAGGAGAGCGCATCACTAACCTGAACCCCCACCTTTCCACAGGTCTGGCACGCCAGTAGGGGGCAGGTGTATGTGTGTGTGTGTGTGTGTGTTTTCCAGCGAGGTTATACTCCTTTTCCTTTCCCACTGTAATGACATCAGAGAAGAGACAGTAGCTGGCTGATGGAGAGCATAACAAACAGGAGAGCTCTCCCCCTCTCTCGTACAGGGCCTTCTTGGGTATTACAGCTCTATATGAGATGTTCTGTTTGGTCTGGCTGGGTTTTTAATAAAACCTGACAAGGATTTATCACCTGTTCATGCTTCTGTGTGCTGCCATTCTGTCACACGGAGGTTGTGCGGGCAGAGGGGGGGGGGAAGTTCTGGCATGCAGCGGTCCTATCCACCTCATATTAATGCCATCAGGAGCGCTGAACTCGCCTGAGGACCAAGAAATGAGGCCGATGAAGTGAACACGTTCAGGGGAAGGCCGTTGCTGCTGTTTTTGTGCGGAACATTTAATTTTCCTCTAATACTCCTCACCATGTGAGGTAATGGCAAAGGGAAACAAAACCAAAAAAAAATAAATAAAACAATTTCTAACCTTTTCAGTATGACTGGTTGCACAAGCACCTGTTGACATTTAGGACAGGTGTCGAAATAAACCGTAATCTACACGGACAATGGCCGGCTCAAGTCACAACGCCCTCTGAAGAGGTTTCATTGTCCTCCCTCCATCCGCCCGCCTCCATTTTTCATCATTCTGCTTGTCTCTTCCAGTTCTATCATCCCACTCTCCACTTCATCGTTGTTTCTGTGCGTGCTTCACACCAGGCATCCCCATTGAGGACTTCCTCGGCACGGTTGCTAGGTGATGGCCCCCCTGATTAACGGAGCAAGATGTGGAAGAAAGGCAGGGGAGCCTGCGTGTGTGTGCGCACACGTGCGCGTGTGTGTGTCTCGGCAGTTATCGCTAATTGACAGCTGCCGGCCCCCGGGGCTGTATTCTAACCCCGCGCCCCCAGTATAATCGGAGGGCAGGGCTCTGTCGCTCGCCTCCCCCTTAGGAGAGCAGGGAGGGAGGGAACTGGAGGGTGACGGGTGGGTGGGGTGGGGGGGCTGCCTTGGCTCTGGCCTCATGTTGGGCCAACACACTGCAAGACCTGTTTGGATAAGCAAAAAGACACGGGGAGGAGGGAGGCCACGCAAGGGAAAGGCGAGGGCAGGGCGAGGAGGGAAGGATGAGGTGAGAGGGTGAAAATGAGATGGCAAGTGAGAGATAGGAGGAGAAAATCAGGAGGGCTGCGAGGGGCAACAGCACTGAAATTGGGGAAGAAAACAGAAAATACGGCAGAGCAGAGAAGAGGACCTAGGAAATAGCGAGGGCATGTCTGAGAAAAGCGGTCCTCCATTTTTTTTTTTTTTCCCCCCAGTGCCAGTCTGCCTGCTCAACACCATCTGGAAGTATTCAACACCCCCCCACCCCCCACCCCTGCAATAGAACTCAAATTAAAATGAGATTATTGTTATCAAATTTCAGGCTCTGAGGCTGATAATGAGTTACGGGCACACGTGATCGTGGCTGTATATGAGGCCTGCGTGATATACACTGCAAATGTTTGCCAACTTTGGTCTCAAGTTTGCTTTAGTCTGCAAAGGCTCTTAAATATTTGCACAGGGTGCACTGAGTCAAAAAATGAAAAACTGTCAAAGCTACCAAGGAAAAGGATCATTTTTAGAAGGGAATACATCAACCTAGCCGAACTAATAAATCATCAGCGATTATTAAACAAAGGCTTTCATTAAAGAAGTATTTAACATTTATTCAGTAACATTACAATCATTCTGTTATCATGAGGTTTTTTTGGTTGCTGACTGAAATAAATAGTCGTTTTTTTATCATTACACTTGTCATTAGAAAGAAGCACCAAATCAAACAGATGTGTGTGGCACAATTTTAAATGGCTGCCTTCCTTTTCAGAGGAAAGCAATAAAAAATGGTCCACTGTCAGATATTAACTGCTTTTAAATGTGTAGTGTGACACAGAGACTGCAGTACATCACTGCAGATTCAAAGTAATATATGTCTTCAACTCTCATCAAAGCTTCCTTTCTGAAACGCAATAGATATGCAAAACAAAAAAAAACCAGCAGAGTCCTCAGACATATAATGTTAGTTTAGTATGGCGAATTATGAAGGGCATACATTTGAAATCCATGCATCTTACACCAGAGAAGAAAACACAATTACTGTGTCATCTCCACTGTGGGCAATCAAAATGACTGATTATTTTCACAAGAGGCATAACTGAATTATTTTATAGGACATGTTAGTCTCATGACAAAGCAGCATTGCTTCCACTGTAATTATCTTCATATTACTGTAATTATTTCAACGTGAGCAAAACGGATTATTCCCTCGTCCCGTCTTCTGGCTGCTGCGACTACTGCAATGATCGGCGTTCAGCTGCGGCCCGAGCCCCGTCGCACGCAGCCTACCGCCTCGTCGCCATGCAGACTTTGACATTGCCAAGCAATCGATAGATCCTCGGCACAGAAACGCATCTCGGCCTGATTATAATGAGGATAGCCGGTCATTTAAAATGCTAATGGACAATTTCACCTAATAAAAGACATTCTGCCGAGCACTTCATTAAAATTTAGAGGTGGAAAAGTCTATTCCAATTAAGCTTCACCCTCTTTCCCCCCCCAGTGACAAACCCATTAGGTTTTTAAGAAATGTCGAAATGTCCCATCTGACAATGTTAACATTCTGCAAAGGATAGATGCTTTAAACTTAGTGAGGGGTGGGCTGGGAAGGGTGGGGGATATTGAACAAAAGGGCCATTCAAGAACATTTGGACCATATGACCTGATCTGCCAATAGATTTACTATGTCATCAGGCATAACACATATATATCGTCCCACTGTTCTCCTCAGCTGTTGGTCCATTTTTTTTTTATTTCTTCCCTTTATAAAAAAAAGCCATTACACTTATTAAAATTTTATTATTATACTTATTATGCAAGGGGTACATAATCATTCATACACGATAACTACTAACGGTGCAAAATGTGGTTTTACACATACACACCCATTTACATTTCAGATAACTGACCCATTTAGAGAAAACATCTGGACTGCAGGTGGAGGAAAAAAAGTGATTTTACTTTTGGACAGAAACATGCAATTTAATATGCATGCTGTCATCGACTGATGATGCAGCAGTAACCATAAGTCTCTGTAAATCTTCATGGTCATGTGAAATCCTCTGTGCATGGAAATTAACACTTCATGTTAAGGTTGTTGTGATAAGCATATGTGTCAGAATCACCTTTTATTATAAGTCATCACAAGCTGGGTATTAATATACATTTAGTGTTAGAAATACCGTGTAAGCATTGATAATAGCCTCATAAGCTACTGTTAGATTATAAGACTATGACTCCCTTCAGACCTTACAATAAAATACATCCTGGGAGATGCAGTCACAAGTGGCCGATACTAATGCAAGATCTGTATGCATTCCAGGATGGATGGATGGATGCTCTTACAATACAGTAATGTCGATACCAAGTACACCAGGATTGGAGTTGCATCATCGTCAATTCATCATACTCTGCAAATCCAACTCAGAAGGAATGGAGGATGGGAGGATGCTGTTGGGTCTTTCTGCCACTGGATCAGTAAAATTCTGCACAAATTGACCGCTGAACTTCTACTAAATGAGGAGAGTTCATGGCCACTGCCTGCCTGGAACTGTCATACTAATCCAGTATTGGGGAAGAAGTGGCCATGAACTTTCCTCCTCATTTTACAACTATTAACAATAACATATCTGACATTTGGTTGTTGATTGGTATCAGCTCGATGTCAGTGATCTGAAATATATGCCCGCCAACACCAAAATAATCTTTTTTATACATTGTTTTTACCCTCATGTTACGTTAAAATGACCTAGGGCTTAAAACAGTAATTTATTCTGACGTTGCTTACTTCCCCTCTGGGCTAATGTTAAATCTATTATGCTGCAGATATATTCCGTTCTAACTCAAAACTACATAAATTCATATCATTTTCCTCCCTAACTACAATTTACACTCATTAGCATCCAGTAACAGACCTTATATAAATTTAACTCCAGAATTTCCCGATAATGGCATCACAGCTCACCACATACTCAAAAATGTCTCCGCTTTAAATGAGCAGGAAAAAATAAACCCTGATCAATAACATGATTCCAAACGCACCATGGACTCCTTGGTCCAAAATGTACAAATGTTACTTTGTATGAGATATGTGCTTTTTAAAGTGGTTTTGCACTTTTGTATTTTGGATATGTTATAAATAAAGTTCGGTGGATGTAAAGAAAAAAAGAGCTCTAAAACCATCAGAGGGAATTTTTTAACAGGTTCTACCTTGGTTACTTAACCACAAATGTGAAGTTAGAAGAACTCCATTCACAATATGGAACCATGTTCGAAAAAAAAAAAAAAAATTTCACAACAACAAAATTGTAGGTTCTCCTTTACTCTGTTTTTAAGCTTTCTTCTCCTTCTGCTTGTTGATGTGAAATGCACTCTGGAACACTTTGCCGTCTCATGTCTGGAAGCATCCTTTATGAAATGGACAGGTAAAGAACACTTGTAGCTGTTTCTACTTCACTTGATTATATGGATGCTTTGAATTACAAGTACAGACAAGCGTGCATACTGAGGAATGGTTAGTATGTACTGCATACTGATCCGGTGGTCATTGTTACTGTGAAGGGTTATGGTCTTTGGTTTTGTTTTTCCTTGTTTTCTCCCAGCGTGTCTGAGTGTGTGTGTGTGTGTGTGTGTGTGTGTGTGTGTGTGTGTGTGTGTGTGTGTGTGTGTGTGTGTGTGTGTTTGTGTGTGTCTGTGAGGCCACTGGATCCTGCTTCCTGGTGGGCGTGGCAGCTGCAGTCCCTAATCCTCGTCATCCTCACCTGTACTCATCTGGTGGCAACTTGCATTCAAGCTGCAGCCTCCTCCCTGCTCTTCGCCAGACTGTCTGTTCTACCATGTGGTGCAACTCTGGCTGAGACTCTGAGGAATAACACAGACTGGAGTCACAGTTCATGATTTCTTGTTGCCCACCAGGAACTCTGGTAGCGAATCAGCCTGCCCTGAGTCATCCAGCTCACGCTGGGACAGTCGCTCTGCCACCCACCTCTTGAATTAAAACCGCCTGTCAAGCTACAGGAAAGTCTGCTTAGCGCTCCACGTCACCCCACTCATCAGACCCCACATCAGCCACAATGAAACCCCACACTTTTGTTATTTGGGAATCCACTTCTCATTGTAAATAAGTCACTTTCCATTTGACTTACCTGCCTTCAGTCCTCTGTTGGGTGCTGCCTGAGAAAATTAAACAAAACCTCCAAGAGTTATATGGTTTGCCACCATATAAATAATTTATTATGCATATGTGAATAAAGAACTAAGTTTCTTTTAAACTCCCACATCTGCAATAAGTTCACATTCCAGTAACCGTCATAATAAATAAGTGAATAAACACTACCTGAAGCAGTAAGTAACTTTATCACAAAACTATCCAGGTTTATACTCGATACAGTTATTTAATGTTTGCCTTCCTGTGGTAGATATGCTGCACAGTCTTTTTTTTCCCTGCATGTGCATAAACAACAGTAAATGTGTTTTGATTTCCAAATAAACGGTTTCCATGTCAAATTTTACCCACGTATTTCCTGTAATTTGCATCTTTAATCCCGTAATTTTTTAGTTCCCTAATTTTAGACATGGATTCAAGATAATGGAATCTCAAAGTAATGCGTGAATAAATCTTGCAGCTATTTTCCGGCAGCGATCTTGCCAGCAACAACATGATCAACCTTTTCGGGATCACGGAGGGAAGGATGTTGAAGGTTGCAGCCACTCGCAAGAGAAATGGAAACCAATAAATCTATGAGCGGACAACCTTGAGTTTTATCCAAAATCACTTCGATGATACTGATCGCTCCACCATACTTTCTGGTGCATTTGAGAGCAGAGAAAAATGCTCTCTTAATTAAGGATAAAAGGTCGACCAACGTGTACAGCAAAATGGTTCCATCTGCAAATCAGTGGATGTGAGCTCTCTCAGTGGAGCTCAGATCAGATAGCAGGATAAAAAGTAAAACATACACACCAGATCTTAGTGTGTCAGATGCACAATTGAATTGTATTGATGGAAAAAGTGGATGCAAATGTCCTGCAGAGCTTTTCTTTTAAAAGAATACTGCATGCTGCATGCCTTGATGTTGATTTTACATGACCTGTCACTGTTCTGTTACTCATTCATAGAGATGAATTACTTTTGCAGACTCAAAGTTTTACTTAGAGCCATTTACCATGCCTTTTTGAAGTTTCGTGACTGAGTCTGCACGACAGAGAAGAAAAATAAAAAATTAAAATATGCTTTGTTGTGATGCACCATTCTGGTCTTATGGTAAATAGGCACGAAAGGAAGAGCTTTCTTGTCTGTGCAATGTTTCTGCCTTTTGCAGAGACGGCCTGAGTCATTTAGTGATCTACTGTAGAGAAAAGTAGATTTTTTTAGGAGTGATACATGTGTTTAGACGTATGCCCTGCCATTTTCCTGATGATCCAAACCATTTAGCTTTTTATGGATTAAACCTGTCCAGGTGCTTCAGGTAAATGGCATAAATGTTCCCAACAACTAGTGGAAAAGTTGTTCTTTCTTGAGCAGTTATAAACTTTCTCAAATGTTTAGCTTTGGCAGAACTGACATGAAATGGTTGGTGGACCCTGATCAGGCCAATCAGAGAACAGATTAGATTGTTTGGGAAGCTGGGCGGCCTCCCTAACTTCAGTTTTTACAGGAATGTTAAAAATTGCAGAAGCAACTCTGTTTACCATTTCTCGGAAACTTTGATTTTTTTTATTTTATTCATCTTCTTTCAACTTATTTGAGAATCTTGGCTGACAATCCAGTGTGCAACTCCTCCACAACAACCCTGCCAAGACTTCTCTTACTTAATCATCTTTTTGTTGCAGCTTCATAAATTTCCACAAGACTGTAGAACTATATCTATTTTTTTTCTCATGTCCATGTACATGAAAAAGAGTCATTCAAGAGATTTACAAGGGCACAGATAAGCAGCATATAACAGATGGCAGATGTGTTTCGTTTTCAAAAATGACTTTTCTGTGCTTGTCCAAACAATAACTCTCCTTTTACTGGACCCCGTTGCTTGTTCTGGGTTAATCTGAGTCTGAAAATATGGGATTCAGTGAGCTGTTAGGATTTGCATGGTTCTGTGACATCACAGACCCATCTCTGAATAGAATTATATCACCTCTGCATAGTTACAGCACAAAGCTGTAACGCAGATTGTAAAAACTACACAGCCAGAGAAGGGTTTGGAGTTGAATATATGACTCCAAGCCTCAAAAACCAATTGGACAAAGCCTTCTACGTTGTCACCAACAGGTTTCTGAAGAGTGGTTTTTAAGCCTGATTTTTGGAGCTCTACCTGTCGCCATATTGGTAATGCTGGTGCCATCATTGCGGTGGGGCAGATGAGCTTAGGCTGGAGGCATCCGTCTTCCTTTCAGCTCTGGCAGGCCTCGTTTGAGATGATATTTTAGTAGCAAGACCTGAAACAGACTCATTCACAATGAAAGTTAGGCAACATTGAGTTAGCAACATTGGTTAGCATGAACAAAGCAAAGCTAAAATAAAGGATTTGATCACCTTCAATCTGTGGTCTGGTAATTCACCACAACTAGCCATATCATTTGAAAAATAAGAACGCTTGTGTGTAATGTCACAATTTATAGTTTAGAGGGCAAGTTCAATGAAAGTGCTAAGTGGCTAAAGCGATAACATCTAGCCATCTGACACCACAGATGGCAATGCAAGTGTCACTAAAAAAAATTAAAAAGTAAAAACATTCCTCTAAATGCATAGATGTGTGGTTTAATATAATATAAATTCCTCAGGTTCCCATAAATTCACTCCACATTCATCGTGGATGGGAATTCTAGCTATGAAGACCAAAAACATTTTTTTGTACAGGAATTTAGTATGTCCTTTTTTCTATTATTTTTTCTTATATTCTTTTTGTTAAAATAAAGTCAGATATATATGCTGTTTGAGATTGCAGCAGATGTTTGTTTTCCTGTGTGTATGTGTCAGTGAGAGTGAATGTGTCTTTCACCAACCTTCTTTGACAGTCCAAGATGATATATTAACACCTTAAACGCTGATTCCTATCAGAGAGGACTAAAAATCACCAACAGCTGAGTACAAAAGGACAAGACAGACAAAGGCACAATTCAATTCAACAGGCAGTAATATGTGTTGTGTGCGTGTAGTATAGTGATGCATGTGGTGCTTGTGTGGTCTATGAATGAATGTGTGCCGGTTTGTGTTGTGATGTTTGATGTAACCCCCCCCCATCCACACCAGAGGATAAGCAGATCAACAGTCAGACAGCAGGGATGTTGACCTCCAACACTTGCTCAGCATCAACTAGTGACTAGAACCAGCACCACAGGCTGGAAGTATGTTTATTTCTGTAATAAAACTAGACATTTTAAAGTGGGGGGTCAACGGTCAATTTCTCACTTGTAGAGAAAGTGGTAATTCAAGGACAGGACATTTTGAAACTTTTCGTATCAATTAATTTTTCAAAACCAGATGTTGGCCCTTGCTATGAGCAGAGCTCTAAAGCTGTTTGTAAATGTAAAGCTTGCATATTGCCTGCCTGTGGTATTTCGATGAAACCATGTCACACTTTATCTTAAAGTCTTCTTTAAGATAAAACTACATTACTTAAATTTTTAGAAATGAAATGCAAATGAAAAATGAAACAAATCTTTTTAATACCAATATTAAAGGTATTTTCTATGCCATTTCTGTGTTAGTCATGCCACTGCCGAAAGCCTTCTCACATTACCTAATACAAGCACACTCATAATCCAATTTATCCTCTCTTATTTTGACACCTAGAGCAAGTTTATTGGGAGAGGCAGATATCATGCATCAGTTTGTGTGCGGCGTGTCAGTGCTCAGTGTATGATCTGAGTGGAGTCTTTATTAGCATGGTGAATCAAACAAAGCAAAGCCTCCACCAGTGATGTAAACAGAGCGTATTAAACCTCCAGCAGTTCAGTGCACGGTCATCTTCAGCTAATTTGGCTGTGTAAGATATCAAGTCTCTACTCAATTACAACATCTGCTTTCCATGGAGAATTATAAGAGTTGATATCATTAGCAACTGAAGATTTTTGGAGACTAAGCCCTGTAAACCATCTTCAAAGTGTATTTAAATGAGAGAAAACATGTCCTCTGGAAATATTACATTTTCTGTGAAACGTACTTTCTGCATAATACTGGTACAAATACAGCAGCTGATCTGTATTCAGTAGAGATGAATCATGTTTTTCTTCAAAAACTGTTTTTTTTTTCCTTCTTGTTGGTAAAGTGTTTCTTTCCTGACCTTTTAGGTCAGAACAAGATCTTTTTCATGCTCTCACAGCCAGAGAGCCATGGGCTGGCCTGTGGCTGGCAATTTTACCTCAAACTGCTCTCCTCATTCTCTTCCCCCTCTAAGCTCTCAGACATGCTGGGGATCTGCTGTACCACCCACTGCACTCACAGTCAGGTCTCAAAGCCATCAGACTAAATGAAAAAAAAAAAAAAGGACCTGCGCCCCATGGTTTGGTTATGGCTGCAGGAGATTCAATAACTGTTTACAGTCGACTACTTCCTGAGAGAGAGTTCCTACAGTTAACGTCTACTTAATGAAGCTTATGAGAATAAAAGATTGCTCTCTGGATGTTAGAAATCGATCTTGCCGCTGTGCCCATTTTTTTTAATCATCGTCCACAACTTGGCAGGTATCATGGTATTGAAACAAGAATATATAAGGCCTTCAAGTTACCTTGGATCTTTTTTTTTTTCCTCTGGTTGAACACCCTTTTTTTTTTCTTTTTGAACAACTGCTTTGAAGGTAAATAGAAAAAAAGAGTTGGTTTCAGAGTTTTCCAACATCTTCACAGGCTGAGACTTGGCTGATCGATCTGTGAACTTCCTCTTAACTCAGCAGCAAATGGGTCAGTTCTGTTGAACCTTCCTCCATTTAATGAGGCCGAGACTGTACACCACCTGATGAAACCGCTCTTTTTTCAGCAGTGAAGCAATGGTTGCTTCACTGCAGAAAATTTAATCAATCACAATTTATTCTGTGCCGCATTTAGTGAAATCGTCCTATTTGGCTAATCCCCTGGAACTGATTTTAATTAAAGCATAAACATTCAAAATGATTCAAGTGAGGCCATTAACAATATTTAATCTGTATTTTTCTTTGAGCAAATGCGTGTATTAAGAGAGTGGAAGAATTTTGATTGTGCGTTTAGTCTTTTCATACAAACTGAATGGCTCTGATAAAAATCTATCTATCTATCTATCTATCTATCTATCTATCTATCTATCTATCTATCTATCTATCTATCTATCTATCTATCTATCTATCTATCTATAAGAACAAGCCAGTAGCTGGGATCCAGCTGCATTTGGACCTTGTGACTTAAACTCTCTATGGACGCGTCCCTTGTCTCACTGCAGCTGAATGGCTCGCAGGGAGACAGTTAGTGACCCAGTGACCCCGTCTAGAGAGAAAAAAAAAGCTTGGTGGGATCGTTTCAACGTTAACTGGACCAGGGCCAATGCTTCGCCATAACATTCTAGTCAGAGATAACATACTTTTTTAATTACTTATGGACTCCAGCTATGTTAAATTTCTCCAGTGAACCTTCCCCTGGGAAGTTGCCACTAAACTTGACCTGGTACATCAAATACAGCTTAATGTGATTACAATGTCCAGGGGGCTGCGGTTGAATCAAGACTCAGATGTTGCTTTTGTTTCTGACAGGCTGTGCAAAGACACATGTACTTAGCTTAAAAAAAGAAGCAGAATTTATAAGGAGATTAAAGCTGGTAGAAAAGTCGGACAAAATTACCCACATTAAACTTTATTGCAGTGAAATAAAACGCGGAAGTCTTGTTAAATGATGCAGCAAAATATAAATAACGAACACTTCTGACCGTGTTTTCCATATAGGTTTTGCTTATGGCAGCAGAAGCCTGATTGAATTTGTTCATCTACTCTAGGCCACTTAAAGTACTCGGTTTTCAAATGTTCATTACTGTCATGATACACGGAAGTCCAGCATGTTTCTCTTCAAGTCTCAGCAACTACAGTAGCCACTTTCGGACCCTTCATTTGGTTTATTTTTCAGTCCAGCATTCATTTCATGGTATAAACATACACTCCCTGGAGCGGAAAGTTTACAAAATTTGACAAATGCATTAGCAAACAGTGGCATATTTATGGTTCTACCAGTCGCTCATATTTTTGACCACCCAGTGAATGAAGGTCCAGCAATCCCTCTGCTTTTGTATTTGTGCTGGGTACGACAAAAATGTCTTTAACTGTTAAAATGGTATGCACATTCGGTCTCAATTTACATATGTCTTGTTTGATGCTTGGCAAGCAGCATTGAGGGGTTGTGTCGCAGATAGACTAGATTGCCAAAAGTATTTGCTCACCTGCCTTGACTCACATATGAGCTTTGGTTCATCCCATTCCTAATCAATATGACGTGGGTCCACCGTTTACAGCTAGAACAGCTTCAACTCTTCTGGGAAGGCTGTCTACGAGGTTTAGGAGTGTGTTTATGGGGATTTTTGACCGTTCTTCCAGAAGAACATTTGTGAGGTCACACACTGATGTTGTCTGAGAAGGCCTGGTTCTCAGTCTCCACTCTAATTCATCCTAAAGGTGTTCTATGGGGTTGAGGTCAGGGCTCTGTGCAGGCCAGTCAAGTTCATCCACACCAGACTCTGCCATCCATGTCTTTGTGGACTTTGCTTTGTGTACTGGTGCACAGTCATGTATGAAGAGGAAGGGACCAGCTCCAAACTGTTCCCACAGAGTTGGGAACATGGAATTGTCCAAACTGTCTTGGTCTGCTGAAGCATTCAGAGTTCCTTTCACTGGAACTAAGGGGCCAAGCCCAGCTCCTGGAAAAACAACCCCACACCATAATCCCCCCTTCACCAAACTTTACACTTGGCACAATGCAGTCAGACAAGTACCGTTCTCCTGGCAACCACCAAACCCAGACTCTTTCACCAGATTACCAGATGGAGAAGTGTGATTCGTCACTCCAGAGAACGTTCCTCCACTGCTCTAGAGTCCAGTGGTGGCTGCTTTACACCACTGCATCCGATGCTTTGCATTGAACTTGGTGATGTGTGGTTTAGATGCAGCTGCTCCACCATGGAAACCCATTCCATGAAGCTCTCTGCGCACTGTTGTTGAGCTAATCTGAAGGCCACATGAAGTTTGGAGGTCTGTAGTGATTGACTCTGCAGAAAATTGGTGACCTCTTTGCAATATGTTCTTCAGCATCCACTGACCCCGCTCCATCAGTTTACGTGGCCTATCACTTAGTAGCTAAGTTGATGTTGTTCCCAAACACTTCCACTTCCTTATAATACAGCTGACAGTTGACTGTGGAATATTTAGGAGTGAGGACATTTCAAGACTGGAATTTGTTGCACAGGTATCATCCTATCACAGTTCCACACTGGAATTCACTGAGCTCCTGAGAGAGACCCATTCTTTCACAAATGTTTCTAGAAACAGTCTGCATGTCTAGGTGCTTAATTTTATACACCTGTGGCCATGGAAGGTGATTGGAACACCTGATTCTGATAATGTGGATGGGTGAGAAAATGCTTTTGGCAATAATAGTGTATATTAAAAACCAGCCTACTGTTGCTAGATAGATACAGCTGATGTGACTGAAGCCAAAATAGTGAAGTTGCTTCAAAATTATTACTGCTGAAAGGTTATAAAATGTTATGTACAATAACTAGTTAATTTTGTATTTTATCATAAAAAGTAATTATCTGACTAGATTGAAAGGGCAAATATTTAGCAAATATGATCTTAGCAGCAGCTACTCAACAAACATAGCTAAAACTACTAATAAAATATGAATAATATAACTAATAACAAAGCTAGTAGCTCAACAAGGACATTTAATTGAACTTCTTTCTTTTCCCCAATGCACATCCACATGAAGGGAATTGGTTTACTGACCAAGAATTGTAAGTCTCTGTCACGATGGGTGTTCACTTTCAGGATGAGAAATCTTAATAAATGAGAAATTCAGTTCAGTTTGATTTCAGTTGTACTAAGATGTTTGCATGCATTTTCAAATTATGACTTATTTCAAAACGTATTTGGTAAAGTCAGCTTTTAAAAGCGATTAACTTTGCTTTTTTGATAATTGGTTATTTGGCTAGATAATTTCTACTCCATATATTTAGTTAAAGAAAACAGTATGAATGATTATGAGTATTATTTATTTGATCAAAAATTAAATAGACTTCTCAGCCAACTAAAGAACAACAGCTCTTGCTGTAAACAGCGGTGGGGACACCAGTGCAGAACAATGTGATCTACTGTATCATGTTTCCCTCGACTATTATTCTTGATCGGGCGTGTGAATTAACATATGCCATTTTTGTGTGATTTGTTTTGGTAAACACCTGGCCCCGTGCACTCTGTCTTCCTATTATGACAGTACATGGAGAAGTCATCTCGTCCATCAGGTCCGTGCCATTTCAAGGTAACCTCACGAGCCTGTGTGAGGCGGCCAGAGCAGGCAGCAGCCCGCCACGCGGCGAGGCTCTCTGAGCTATATCTTTGAGGGCAAAGGTGTAACAGCGGGTCCATCACCGCAGAGAGACAAATGAAGGTCTTGTAAGCACCAGCTCAGCTCGCTGATGAAACTGTCGTGTTAAATTGCTTTGGGTGTTGTGGGGGGGGGGTTGCCTCATTTAAACGTTTCATGTCATTTGCTTTAGCTGTAAACAGTCTTCCCACAGCCTTCTGCATAATGGCATCTGATATCAAAAGTCTGATAATTAAAAGTTAAAAGTCATTGTTCCATTTGATTAAGCTCTGATTTTCAAAGGAGGAAAATTTGGTTTTTATGCCATACGATAAAGAAAAAAGACAAATCCATGAATGGGCTCAGACTGCTGAACCTGCCTAAATCAAGACAAATTAATCATTCAGCATTTGCATCTCTGTTTAGTTAATTTCAGACATTTTATTAGTAAAGATGAAGACTTGGCTCGCAGAAAAACAACTGAAATGCCTGAAATGTGCTTAACCCTTTTGACATGACATTATAGGGTGGCACCATTAAAATCAGCCAGCATCGTGAAAATGCTACGACTGTAAATTCATTTAGCAGCATTAATGTTCACACTTAAATTCTGAGGTATTTGGTGTACATACAGATTCCTACACTAAATTTGGGGTAACAAGAGGACCCAAAAATCAGCAGGAAAAACACTTGCAAAGTCGCAAACCTATTGACCAGCAGACTGTGGTTGGATTGGGAACAGTGGTTGGTCTATGGCTGCAGTCCCTTCTCCCTAAAGAGAGAAACAGAAATGACAGGGGATGTGCAATCGTGTTTTTTCTACACTCAAAAAAATGAAACCTTGACTTTAATTAATCTTATCTTGTCAACAGGTTCCACAAAACTTAATTATGAAAGTTGAAAATAATAATAATAATTAATTACGTGGGCCTTAATAGAAAAAAACATTTCAAGTCAACAATGATAATTACTAAAGGTAAACTGAATCTAAATATATTATGTAAACTGCACAACCTTCCTTGTTCATTTTCTTTTTTTTTTTGAGTGTATAGAAAAAACATGCACATATACAAAAGAAAAACAAACCGGAGACTGCTGTTACACACGTGTATGATGTTTGTTTTCTCTTATGGAATTCCAGGAAACAAAATGATTTCCTGTGTGCAAACAACTAACCTATGTGTTTTAGATCAAAACAGCATCCTCTCATCCTGGAAGACCAACAAGTGGGTCTTGAATAAAACATCTCGCAAAGACGCCGCTCAGGCTTAGATTAAAGTACAAAATTGGAAACATATCAAGTTGGAAGGTATGATCTCTCCAGAGCAAATTAAACAGGCACTTTTCATTTGTCTCTACGTGCCAATTTATTTCAGTTTGTGCACCATTTTACTCATAAACATGCTTTGATTGAAACATAAACTTGTTTTTTTTTCCCCTTTTTTTTGAAAATGATTTTTTTTAAAAAAAAGTACAAAATCCTTCTTGTACAATGACAAAAATCAAAAAAAGAATCTTGAACTGCCTCAATCCTGTGCAATTATTCACTGATCAGGAAATTGTTTTCGCCTTAATTATTATTAATTTGGAATCAAATTGAAATTATGTAAATCATTTCTATGATCCAATATGACAAAAGCCATAAAACTGGTGCATGCATTGGTAACATCTACCTGGACTACTGAAATGTAAATTTTCTTGGGGGTCCATGAAAATATTCAGCCAGAATGTTAATTGGTTCCATCAAAATTGATCACATCTCCTCTGTCACAGCCTCTCCACATTTGCTGGCTGTAAAATTTAGAATAGAATTGAAAATCCTTCCTGATCACATAAAAATCACTTAATAGCCAAGCTCTCTTATTTTCAAAAACTGCATTGTTTCAAATCATTCCAACAACAGCTCTTGGCTGTCAAAGTCCAGGCTCCTTGTTTTAAAAAAAGAGGGGATGGGCAGATAGTTACTGATATATCAAGGTTTATTATTAGATTTTCTATTTTTCTATTTTTCTACATAATGACAGTCCTTGATAATAATAAAGAAGATTTAAAATGTGATGACTCCAAAGCTGAAAGCTGTCAGCTATTTGTACTTCATCTGTTCAGAGCCACAACCTGCATACACTGCTCCCCTCCTTGAAAATGCATTAGTTATCCCCAAATTTCCATTTCAGGGCTCAGGTCCCCGCTATAATTCAGAGGATTTTTGATCACACGAATAAAGAGTGTCGGACAAGCAATTTGATTTGCATACATACTTGTCTAAAGTTTGCATTTATGCCATACCTGTGTGCAGCACACACTAATGAGGCAATTATTTAGACAGCAGGTCTGCGAATCTACCGAGGAGATGCCATAGAGTTTGCATCTGTGGGATTAACATGATTAGCTGGACTTCAGAGAGGCAGAGGCAGACAGAGAGGGATTTCACACTCTCTAATGAAGAAGACTTTTCACATTTCATGGCAAATAATGAATTCTAAAACAAATTTCCTGCAAAAAAAGGAATCGGCTTCACAAGAGTCATGGATTGCATTTTAACTACGGAGCTGTCAGTTCTAAAGGCGAACGCCCGTCACTTACGCTGCTAATTCAGAGGATGTGTTTTTTTTTTTTTTGGTGTTTATTTTTTTCTTATCAAGATTAGTCAAAACATAGATCTGCTGCACTTATATCTATCTCTTGTAATCATGCTGATCAATCAGGCAAAAGTCTCAAAAATGATACTCATGCATACTGGCAATCATTGATGTTTGAATACTTTGTGATAAAATATCCTTTTAATGATCACGCTGATCAATTGCAATGCTGTTGCTGCAAGTTGAGCATAGTGAGGGTGATTAGGGGCTTAAGTGTGTTATTCCAGCGTGCACACAGACACACACATGCACTCCTCTTCTCAGTACATCTGTACCTCCAAATTCAAATGGAGTTGAAAGCTGCTGTAAAGATAGTTCAATGAATTTACTTACATGGGAGAGTGAATACGATTCATACAAGTAATTTGTATGAACACATTTGTCTGAACAAAATCAAAATCCATTAACAGGATATCACAACGCATCACCTGAGCATCCCTTTCCTTGTTCAGAAGTATTTGGGCTGTGAATTAGCCTTTATACTGAAATTTATATCAGTATATTTTTATCAGCCTTTATACTGTCTGAAATAAAACAAGATTAAGATTGTCAGTCAACATTTCCAGCTTTAACTTTAAAAGGCACAACAAAAAATATGGCAGGTACCATCTAGGAAAGTAAACAAACCCCCTTAGTTTGCAGGAGGACACTGTGTAAAAATATAAATAAAAACAGAATGCAATGATTTGCAAATCATTGCATCAACATAAAGAAAATATCAGATACTGAAACTGACATTTTATCATGTCTTGTTAAATATTAGCTCATTTTGATTTTGATTGCAACGACGCATCAAAAAAAAACAAAAAGTTGGATGTCATGTACTCTTCAGCACTGATGGCGTCTTTCACGATGAGTCAGCTGTCCACACCACAGGCACTAACGGAGCCTCATAGTGTCAGAGATGCAGGCTTTTGAACTGTCTGCTGATAACAAGCTGGGTGGTTCCTCTCCTCTTTAATCTGCAGGGCATCGTGTCCATGGCTTCTTCTTTGCATGATACAGCCCTAACTTGCAATTGTGGATTGCACGGTGAGCTGTGTTCACAGACAGTGATTTCTGGAAGTGTTCCTGAGCCCATGCGGTGATGTCCACGAGAGAATCGTGCCCGTTTTTAATGTAGAACCACCTGAGGGCCCGGAGATCACACACATCCAGTTTTGACCTTCAGCCTTGTCCCTTGCTCACAGACGCTCCTCCTGATTCTCTCAATCTTTTGATGATATTATGCATTGTAAATGGTGGGATCTTCAAAGTTTTTGCAATTTTACATTGAGGAATGTTTTTCTGAAACTGTTCCACACTTTTTAGAAGCAGTTTAATCACAGATTGGTGAACCCCTGCCCATCTTCACTTCTGGATGGCTCTGCCTTGTTACTCACCTGTTGCCAGTTAACCTAATTAGTTGTCAAATGCTCCTCCATTTGTTTTTGATTTGTGCCAATTACTTTTCCAGCCTTTTGTTTCCCCAGTTGCAACTTTTCTGAGATGTGTTGCTGCCATCAAACTCGAAATGACCAAATATTTTCCATGAAATGATAAAATGTCTCAGCTTCAACATCTGATATGTTATTTATGCTTTTTGGGGAATAAAATATGAGTTTATGAGATTTCCAGATCATTGTATTCTGTTTTATTTATGTTTTACATAGCGTCCCAAGTTAGGGTTCTATATATTACATAGATAAGGCAGATATCCAAAACCTTCAGTGTGTCCAAAACAACAGTTTGGTACATTTAAAAAAAAAAAAAAGAGAGAGAGAAAGAAAACACTGGGGAGCTCAGCAGCATCAAAAGGCCTGGAAGACCATGGAAGAGAAGTAAAGTTGATGATCACAGAATCCTTTTCTGGGGGAAGAAAAACCCCTTCACAAGATCAACAGACGTCAAGAATACTCCAGAGAAGGTAGGTGCATCATTGTCATGAATATAAATCCAGGAGGTTTACAACAAGATGCAAAGCACTGGTAGCATTTAAGGACAGGAAAAGCCAGATTAGACCCACCAGAAAACAACTTTTTTTAAAAAAGCCTCCCATGTTCTTGAATCAAATCCTTTAGATAGATGAAACCAAGATAAACTTGTGTCACAACGATGAGAAAAGTATGGTGAAGGAAAGAAGCAGCTCACGATACAAAACATACCACATCATGACATCATGTGTCAGACACGGTGGAGGCAGTATTATGGCATGGGCACGTATGTCTGCTACATTCTGAGCTCCTGAAAACTGTGGTAATGGTGATGATGTATAAAGGCAAAATCCTTTTTTGAAAAGTGCATTGCCCAAATACTTCTGGGTCTAACTGCATGTCTTGGTATCATATTGTGGCCTCAGCACACCAGTGACTTTCAGGCGTATCTTTTAGAATCCACAGGAAGTGTGAAACTAGAGTATCAGCTGCAGGTTTTCTTGGCCTGGCTGAAGTAATTGTATTCTCGACATCTTTGAGAGATTCAGATCAATTTAGGGAACTTTAGCATGCGTTATTGTCAGGCGGTTGTTTAAACGGCTACATGTTGGAGAATAATGAGCAACAGCAAAACATTTGGCTGGATCAATCTGGGGAAAAAGAAAAGAAAAAGATTTTTTTTTTTTTTTTTTCCCAAAGCCCAACTAATTATACTCAGGCCTTCGATTACTGTCTGGAGCTACAAAACTACAACAAATCAATGAGCTGTTTTGCCCTCATTTATTCTGAGAAAAGTTAGGGTTATCGCAAAGTGCCCCATGTATACTTTGCATTGTGTCCAGTAAGCATATCTATCCCTTTCTTCAGTACACTCTGTCCTCTTGTTCATAGGAAAGGAGACCGTCTGCTCCTCATGCAGGTTCAGTTAAAGTTACACATTAATATCCACAGATGACCTTTTGGATGAGCTGCAGCATTAGTCTTGCGTGTTCTAACCTGTCCGGTGTGGACATAGAGTAATGTGCTTGTTGACCGCTGAACTGACCCTTCCAGGCATTAGAATGTAGGCTCGTAGACCTCATGTCTCGAATGTGCCTACCTCAACTGGAACATGTAATTAAGTCTAGAACAAACACGGAGCAAATGTCTTGCGTGAGGTCTTATCTACACTCTGCATCCTGTGCTGAAGGAATAGTCTGCATCTGCTTTGTTCTACAACCTCTAATCGCAAAAACAGCACCCGTTCTTGACTTTTATTTAACTGCATACAGCATACATATCAAGATATTTCAGATTTTGTCTCATCTAGTTCTATTTTTTTAAAGACAGATTCATTCCTGTACTTTAGAGCTGGAACTTCTAATGTCATTTCCTGCCACTGAGGATACAGCGTTTTTATGTGCTATTTATGCGAGCATGTCTTCAGGTATGCAACTGTACAGAACCATCATCACATTTTTGTTTTAAATTTCCACCAACTTCTTCCGCAGCCACATCTTTGGAATGAGAGCAGGAATGATGGTTCTGTATTGTCTTATTTAAAAATGCACTGGACATCCCTGGTCATAGGTCAGTTTTGTCTTCAGTCTGGGGCACAAGGTTTCCATTTCTTACAAACAAAGATCTGGAATACTAATTTACTGCATCATGGTCCGAATCTAGAGATGTTACCTTTGGCTCTGGACAAGGTTAACATAAAGCTTCTTTTTTTGCACCCTAAAGTTCAACATTTAAATGGAGTATGTTGAATGCATCTCTGCATTGTGATATATATTTACTACAGCTCCTGGTGCAGTGCCATCTGAGGCATTTTCATTTTCATTTTTGTTTCTCCATAATATGAAAATCCCCTCTAATCAGTAAAAAAATATATATATATATTTTAGAACAGTGATTTTAACGGTGACACTTGTCAGCCAGAGATCATCTGCCCTTCTTTAGTACTAAATGGTGATTACAATTTTCTTTTTCTTTTTTTAACATCTCCTGATTAAAATGACTTTTACCTCATTCCTGTGTATTCTACCTATGCTACTTGGGAAAGTACACAGCATGCACATATTTGATGTGATCACAAATGTGAACATACACACACGATCAAAACAGCACCTCAAGTCCTTCACCCTTCAAATCCCATTGATTTTCTTTTGTTCCATGTGCTCTTTATAACACTGACAAACATTTGATTGACAAGTTCAAATAACTGGAAACATTAGCATCTTCATTCCAGGGACTGTCACATTTGGTTAACATCTCCTCCTCAAGGATGCAACTAATAAAGGAAAAGTATTCATGTTACTGAACAAGCCCTCCTTTATAACCTAATTGCTTTTGGTTCAATAGCTTAAAAAGTCATTAATTACAGGACCAGCTTGTAATGAAGGTTAAGGTGGCTTTTTCACCAAGGTAATGAGCCGGTATGCACAGCAAGCAGACAGATTTTGATGCGATAATAAGAGGGGTGAATACAATTTTGCCGTCTTTGCTCAATGGTGGTGCTGAGTGAAGGAAACAAGAGACGTTTTCATAGCACCTGAATCATTTATTTCTATATGACTCTCTCTCTCTCTCTCTCTCTCTCTATATATATATATATATATATATATATATATATATATACATATATGAAAAAGCAACAGATAATTGAATTCCAAACAGTGCTGTTTGTGTAGCTGCCAGCATATTATAAGTGAGGTGCAAATGTCCTCAGCCAAATATGGATGACATCAAAATGATATGTATGCGGGGGTTGGGGGGGGGGGGGGTGACTGTAATGTGTTGGTATGTGCAAATGTGCATTCTCTGAGTTTCCATTATATTCTCTGTGGTGATGGCGAGGCCTGCTCTCTGTTTGTTTGCTGCTCATCTGTTGCTTTGTTTCCCTGCATCACATCACAAGGCTTGTTATTCAGGCCTTCATTCTTTGTACGGTATTGATCGCCTGCTGAGAATTTTAAACATTAAAATACATGCCCCAGTTGTTATTTTACCAATGTAAAAAGGAACCAATGTAAAATAACAACCCCTGCCTCGCTAATCTTCTGTAAAGTGAAGGCAACATGTGTCTATTAAATCGAAATAAGCTGTTTTGCACAGTGAAACAGCGGTTGTCTGTCGAGGATTAAGGACAAACCTTCAAGAAAGTGATCGGCTTGAACGCAAGCATTTTGCTTAATGCTTCCGTGAGTTACCTTCCATCGATTTGAGCACAACAGAACACCCGGCCTTTCCTTTCAGACTGCCACGGAGCACAATAAACAAAACATTTTTGTCCCATGACCTCTAACCCCCCCAGAGATCCAATGGCATTTCATTGATGCCCTCCACCTCATAAGGGAAGTGAGAATAGAGGGTCAGTGAGAAGGAGGGAGCGAGGAGGGTAGGAGGGGGTTGTAGCAGTGGTTGCTCAGTGACTTTGGAGGAGATTAGACGATTGAGTTCACCTTTAATGACGGTGGAGATAGTCTTTCAGTACGGGGGAAATGCCAGAGCTCAGCAGTTTGTTTTGTGTAGCTTTAAGAGCTTCCTGTGTCAGGTTCAGGTTGCCTGTCTCTCTCCCCAGCAGCGGCCCATTGTCTCTGAGCCACAAAAGGCAGCACAGTGTTGGGTGATCGACAGAACGGCTCAGCTGACTCCAATGCAACAGCAAACCTAACCACCACAGGGGATTCTTGTGTGTGACTTCAAGGAACCTCATGACAGTGCATTTGTCTTGATGCGCCTCATTGTGAAATTAATCACAATCACGCACACTATTAAACTTCCAGCAAGGATTTGCTGCTCAGCCTTAAGGCATGTCGCACATGTCTGTCTTGTTCAGCCACATTTAGTTTTGTTTATGGAAGCAATCTGAATTCAAACCGATCTGCAGACAACTTTTGAAGGGAAAAATATAAAAATAATAAGTAAAGGAAACCTGTTATTCTCTGCCGTTTCTGCTTCACAGCTCAGACAGAGAATGACTGAGCAATCTGAAAAGGTGTGTATGCAAGCTTCAACTGACATTCACTTTACAACATTCAACTTTTATCAACAAACACAGACCAGGTCAAAAGTTTTGACACACCTACTCAGATAAAAACAAGGCTGGTGGAACAGAAGGCAGCTCCGGATACCCAAATCTGTGTCCAGCCAATCAAGGGTTAATTAATAGACACCAAGTTCTGGAGAGCCTGGGCAAATGTTCATCCTGCTCTGCTCTCCCAGACAGCAGTCGATTCTGTACTTGATATATATCAAGTACAGAATCTACATCTATATATATACATATATATATATATATATATATATATATATATATATATATATATATATATATATATATATATATATATATATATATATATATATGTGTCATGGAAAAAATTATTAGACCACCCTTGTTTTTCTTCAGTTTCTTGTTCGTTTTAATGCCTGGTACAATTAAAGGTACATTTGTTTGGACAAACATAACGATAACCACAAAGTTTGATCAGTTTTATTTAAGAACTGATATCTCACCATTTTCCATGGTTTTCTTGATTATAACCTAAATCACTTAAGTTTTTACATCAATAGCTATGGCGTTGTACTGCCAAAAACACTGCTTTTATGCATTCAGTTTTCTTTTCTGTCTGTTTTAGTTCACATGATGACGTTTAGTGGTACCAGGTATTAAAATGAACAAGAAAGTGAAGAAAAAATGGTGGTCTATTATTTTTTTCCATGACTGTATGTATATATATATATATATATATATATATATATATATATATATATATATATATATATATATATATATATATATACACACTTTTTTTAAATCCATTTCTAATGTCTGATTTGGATGGGCAGATTACATTCCTCCTCCAGTCAACCACAGACTGTCTGTGTTCCACGATGCACCGTCACTGATTTACAAGTTACGCTCCTGTTAGCTCCCACATGTTGTCTGTGATTACTGTGCAGCAGCTAAGCAAGGCTCATAGTTGGATATTACATTTGCTATCAGTGCAGTTTAATGTGCTCCAGGATGTATCTCTGTGTGTGTATGTGTGTCTTCAGCATCACGTCAGAGTTCCCTTAACAACCCTGATTCAGTCGAACCCAAAAGAGCCATTCCAGTGCTTGTGAGGGATTGGATTACCCCATTGCCCACCTATTATTTGTACCAGCCCACCCTAATGTAGCTGGCTAATGTAGTCTTGGCTTAGAATGAAGGGGTAGGTGTAGGAATACGAGCACAGATATGCAGTAAACCCTGAGTGAGATATTGATATCGCTTCTATCTCCTCACTTGTCATTAAAAAACATCTTTGATTGTGCTTATTCATTTGCCATTCAGTTTTGGCACTTATCTATAAACTATTTTACTGTCTTGTGTAAACGTTGAGCAGCACTAGTGCACAAATAGTTTTAGAGAAGCCTAAATAATGACTGGGCATTCCCTTGAAGCAGCTCTCAAAGCAAGGTCTGAGCACGTTCTGCACGCTTCAAGACAGGACAGCTGATCCATTTGCTGACCAAACAACCTCAAACGTCTCTTGGATTGCAGCCAGATTAAATTAAAACAACTCCATTCGCAAGTGAAAAAAGGAGGTGCTTGACTGAGTAAGTTCCAAATAGGGCTGAAGTGCCGCTACTGACCAGCAAAAGAGGGTGAGACCCATAGCCCTTTATGTTTAATCTCAGAAACACCCACACACAGATCTACACCAACTTTTTACTTTTTTCTGCTTTACCCTCTTTTCTCGCTCCCTCTGGTTCTAAACCTGACATTCCGGCTGGCCCCAGCCCTTTGAAGTGGTCTGCTGCAGCGGGCTCCCATTACAGGGGCCGGGACTGGCGAAAGCCGATCTGTCTGGTTGAGGAGAATGGCCCTGGCCCAGGGGTTAATCAGCAGACCCAGTACACTGCCCACTCTGTCCCCGCAGTGCAGCTGTAACAAGACCAGCCAGATTTGGAGGTTAAGAAAGACAGCCACAGCCCAAATGCTTTGAAGTTGACTGGCAGCCACCAGGATTTGGACTCTTAAAGAGAGTTGGCTAATGTTCAGAATTATACAGGGTCATTTGGTGGAGAGTGGGTGATTGTTTGCCTTGGGACAAGAGACAGGAAACTGACTAATCTCTCTTTTTTTTTTTTTTTTTTACCCTCTGGTACATGTTGAGCCACACGTAAAGAAAAAAAAAAGCCATTTGAGTGTGAAAGTCCCTGGGTTAGGGTCGGTTTTATTTATGTACAAAGGAAGTCATTTGTGTAAAAGCCATACATGTGGGGCTTTTCACAGATTTACCATGTTTTAATGATTTTTCTGTGTATCTGACAACTTGCTAGCAAACTGAATTTTGCTGAGTCTTTATCATAAGAATACACCTTCTTTGGACGGCAGAGTTTGCGGAACATTAGGTCAATATTAATTCCAAGAAAATATTGAAATGAAGAAACGCTGGCTTCATTTTGTGAAAAACGAAGGAAATATAGCAGCGATGTGCATGTATGCGTATTACACATAAAAACTATATGCGTGGGGGTTTTATGAGTGAAAACCATATGTGTGTGAGTATTGCACATAGAAGGGATGTGTGCACGGGATTTACGGATAAAGGCCATACCTGGTGAGTTTTACGCACATGGCTGCTTTTATGCGTAAGATAAAAATCCAAAGAACCTTCATGTAGAAGAACATACTTGTAACAGAAACCGTGTATCAAATGGAGTGATCTGAATAAAGCTGCATTTTGACCAAACATTTTAAAAGGAGACACACACATAAAAGCAGCGCGCATGCCTTCATCTACACATTAAATAATAACCCTAAGAATCATCAATGTAAAAGAACATCAGAAATACAGTTGAAGCCAGAAGTTTACATACACTGTGTAAAAACATATAAAATTCTCTCAGAAATTCCCTCTCTCAATATTGTGGCATTTAACAAAATGAAATAATTTTGATAATCCTGACTAACCTGAAACAGGAGAGGTTTAGTCTGATTTGACTTCAGACGGTGAGACAAAAAAAAATGAAATGTGTGTTTTTGCACAGTGTATGTAAACTTCTGGCTGCAACTGTAGAAGCCATGCATCTCATATGAAGTAATCTGAATAAATCTGCATTTTAACCAAAAATCTGAAAAGGAGCCATGGGCCTATGGCTTTTACACGCATGGTGTCTTTTATGCGTTTAGAAAATAATAATAAAACCCATCAGTGTAAAAGAAAACCATGCATAAAAACAAAAGCCATACACCACAATCTGTAAAAATCTTTATTTAGATGATGAATTTGTATTTTATTATGAAACACTGAAAGCATGTTCAGCTTTTCATCTTGACTTGCTGAGTTATTCCACAAAATAAGTAGATTATATAGCCTGATAAAACCCAGCAGTGACAAGTGCATAAAATCCAAAAGGTGTGAATTGACTATTTTCTTTGCTTTTAAAATCCCCACTACAGAGCTAAATACATTTTGTAGGTCATACCATGAACCAAAACCATTATGCAAAGTGAACTTTAGAATTCCATCAGGTTCTTTTGGCTTCTGATTACATAAAAAATCGATAGACCTGTCGTCTTAATGATAATTAAAGAATAGTTCCAATTCCCATTTATATCGTCACGAGCCGAGGATTTAAACAGCTGGCTAAAGTTACTCTGTAAGCAATTGAAATGCCTTTCAAACCATTTGATACCGCCAGCAGTCTTCCCTTCTTTTTACAGAGAAACACGTCTTCAGGCTGAGCCAAGTTAATGTCAGTGTAAAATAATCCTTAAAAAAAGAAAACTATATATATAAAAAAAACAATTTAAATCGGTTCACTTCAAAAGGCTATTTGTGTTCTACTATCCACAGATTCAGGATGAACATATGGGCTCCTTGCCAAGCTTGGTCTTTACAATCCACTTATCTCAGTTGTAGCATCTGGGCATGGGTATGACGGAGTGGATGTTATCCAACACAGCACCATGACAAAGTCAATGGTATACTGCACTCCACACAATGACAATGGCTTGACTGTGTCTTTCCTTTCATTCTGTTCATTAACTTTGTATGTGGTGATGACCGTAAAGCCACAGTAAACAAAGACAGACAACGATGAGCTGTGAGTACACAACCAGATGATGCAATTAGACGAGGGAAAGAAAGGGAAATGTCTCGAGGGCCTTTGCTTGCTCAGCTTATTTGTTACAGATTTGGGTTTTTTTTTTTCATTTGTTTGTTGTTTTTTTTGTCCTGAAAACTTTAGAAAAAAAAAAAGAAGTTAATTTTTGCTTTTTATCTTTGGATATAAACGGCAGCATTAGCTCAGAGCATGTGGAAACTGCAGACAAATTTGATAAATGATTTGCAGGTGTCGATAGTTTTTCGTGTCTACCAGCGGTCATCTTGTCTCTAAGTGCAGCACCAGACTTGACCCGGGAGCGCGTTAAATGTTCCAGCATGTTCCCATGTTTGTTTGCTCAGGACACGGTTTGTCATGCCCAAAGATGAATTCTGCGCCTGGCTTCGGATGTTGTTCAGCGACTGCTAAGATCATCAGTGTTTTGTCCTGGTTCTCCGGGGACCGTCTTCATCTGTGTCCTTTGTTTATCAAGATGTTTGAATATTAACAGTCGCCATTTTTCTGGCAGTAATGAAGCAGTATCGCATGTCCACACATCTGCACATTTCCATACTGTTTTGTAATTCTGGCTCTCTGTCTTAATTTGCTGCTAGATGCATGCCATAAGAGTTAACATTTGCATATGCGTAAAAAGGTCTTCAGTCTAGGGAACCCCTCCCCTGGTCTCTTTCTATTTAAATATTTGTTTGTTTACTCCTCATTTGCATTGCGTGTAAAAGAAAAAAAAAAGAATCACATTGATGGTCTGTTGCTGTCACACTGGTTTAAATTTACATGTGTCAGATGACAAAGGCCTGAAAACAAAGATGCTAATCACTTCTGCTAACCAGCGTTCTTCCTCTCAGACCTTTACCGTCACCAGCAGTATCTTTACAGCCGTGCTATTACACACTGAGGCACTCATCTGCTTCATCAGCTATTCACTGAAGTCCCCGACAGGTGCTGGTGACTCTGGTGTTTATACCCCAGACCCCTCTAGCGCAAAACTTTAATATTCATGCTGGCCGATAAAGGGAATTACTTCTTGATTGCTTGGAGGAACATTGATACATCTGGCAGATAGAGAAAGGGAGCAGTTTGAGGAAACAGATCATGTATTTTATTTATTTTTTTGGCTGGGCTGAACTTTCTCTGGAAGCAAAGTCTATTAGCTTCTGTCATTCCTTATCTCACTTGGCACACATTTGTCCCTCTACAAGCTCCAGTGTGACTCGCAGTACACGATCCAACAAAAACAAGCGCATGTAGTCCATGGAGGTGGGGGGATTCGGCTGAGGTTGTTTTAAAGTAGTAGTCCCACATAACTTAAAAAAGCCTTCATTTTAAAGTTACAGGTTACATTATCATACCGGTGTGCTCAACAGTACAAAAATCTCAAAACATCTAATTTCTTAAGGTATTAGACTAAAACAAGTTAGATACCAACACACATCTAATGTTGTTTGGTCAGAGAGTCTGTTTATTGACTGTTATCTTAGGGCAGGTTCACACTGAGTTCTTTCAGTTTTACAAGATTAATGCATGTCTTGTTGCACAATGTGAAATAGAGAAATTGAGAAAGAAAGTTGTCTTTATTTTAGTTCCAATTTTTTTCTCTTTAATTGGTTGCAATGACTGCTCTGTCTTTCATCGTTGACCCGTTTTTGAGCTACGATGGACAATTTTTTTCATGATTGTGCATCTTTCATCCGAAATGACTGGAAAATGAACTGTGTGAACCAGGCCTTATAGGAGTATTCTAAAGTTAAAGCATCCCTATGTCTAATCTTAGATGGCAAGGTTCAGTAGGGACCAAAGCGAAATGAATCAAAGCAGTTTTGGCTAAGAACAGAAAATGTGTTTGCAATAAACAGGCTCCTGTTTATGGCCCCTGATTCTACACTTCCTCTATTTGTCATAAATCTGTAAATGCATATTCAATTCTATGGAGTCCATTGACTCTCCTACGTTTTCGTCTACTGGCAGTAGTTTGCACTACATCAGTAGTTGACTTGTACACTAGATGTCTGACTAGATTGCAACAATATAATGAAGAACAATCACTTCTTTTTAGACACACTTTAAACACATACAGAGTTAAAAGTCCTTCTAGCTGCGTATCAGAACCCTATCAACACGATTATTCAATCACATCAGAGACTTGAGTCTATTGCTTCTCAAATGCTAACATTAATCATCATTTGGCCGCAAACGCTTATTCCAATTTCATTTGAAACTCAATCTCATTCAGTTCACTTGGTTGTAGTGCCTAACAAATGTTTTCACTCCTCACCATCTAATAACAGACCGAGGGTTGTTTTTATCTCCGCAATGTTCCTTTAATTCTGCTTGTGGAAGTGCCTGACCTGGACCCATAAGGCCTTTTCTTCTGACACCGGCATCTCTGGGTAAAGAATGACCCTCATTTCCGTGGACACGGCACTGTGTCGGCTCCCCCGGATCTGGGCGCCCATTCCATTTCATGGTGCATCACCCCTGCACGTGATTATGCCGCGCTTTCAGGTGCAAAGGAGGAAATGTTTCGTGAAACTGATGTCCCTGTCAGCTATGTGCGGTTCTCCCTTCTTCTGCCGGGTATGTCACCTCACTGATTGGTGAATTACCATTCCAGTGTGTGAGAGGAGCCCCGCCCCTCCCAACAGCTCACTGGTTTTTGGGAGCATATAAGGACCTGAATGTGTTTCAGAGAGGATGCTCTTCTGGGCTCATTTGCATTGGCTGAATGGACATCAAACGGTTTAATGTTGAGCCGGAGCAGGTAACTTGTGACACATGTGAACAGAAGCATGCAAACTGCGCCTACATAAATGCCAGTTGCTGAAACCAAAGTGTGTAAAATGTTTGCAACCACATAAATATAAAAAATTATTATTATTATTTTTCCCTCACAATGCACTTTTAGATCTTCAGGCAGAAAAACTGAATGGCAGCCAAAGAGAATATGCATGGCTGCATGGCAAGGATACACAGATGATTAGATTTGGATATATGTTGTAATTAATTAGTCATTAGTTGATTCTTCAGGCAGCTGAGATGACAAAATAGAATCTTCTCAGCAGTTTTTGCAAAATTAACGCTCAAGCTCTTGCCCACTCACTCCCACAATCCCTCAGTTACAGGCTCTTCAGATTTATTTTTAAACCCCAAATCCCACAAGTATTACCCAAAATACAGCCAACAAAAAGCTGATCTTTCTTTCCACACTTCATTTACGTGTGATGTCATCACTGGTAAACATTTTTAATATGATACAATCCGTTTATGCCTCAGGAGACAGAAAGATTCACAGTTGTGAGATATTATAGTTATTGTATCTGAACTGATTTTCCTCATTGATTTAAAGCAAGCTAAACAGTATATGAGTGTGTGGTTGTGTGTGAGTCTTTGCTGGTTATCTGAATATGAGCACAGTTATGAGACGTATGGTGGGTAAATATGTGCATGTGCAATCACTGATTCATTTTTTCTGTTTGCTGTGGTGAATGTGTACGTCTGCATTGTGGGAATCTGTGTTGGCAGGACAGTATGGAGATCGGGCTTCTCATTTGGGTCTGTGTTGGTCTATTCTCGACCAGAGACGCTGGCTCAGTAGACTGGAATCCTTCAGGGCACCGGGGACATCTGACTCCCCCTCTGCCTAAGCAGTGAACTAAATGCTTCTGCATTATTCATGTGTATATCACTTTATTGCTGTGCAAGGTTTTCACTCAAAGTTTCTGCCACACCATTTACTGTACCTACACCCAAGACATGAACTGACAAATTTTCCCTGAACTGCCTTTTCCTTCTTTCTCCGTTTCTCTCCCCGTTTCTTTCAACAAATCCCTCCTTAATGATGATGACAAGGTATTCCCTGAAGAAACCTCTGATGGTTCACCGCTAAAAGGTCCACATATCCCTGCTACTAAGTCTACCACATTTACCACATGTTGGCTACATTTAAACATCGTGCATATTAATTTAATTGGACAGAATGACTACAGTAATTTAGATTTAAATTCAACATACATAATAAGCTACATAGTAACATGGCTTGACGCTAAGCTTCTATAACTATATATATATTTTACTTTAAAAGATTATTTGAGTTATACCCTCAGTGGGCAATATATTTTGAGGGATATGTAGCGTGAATTGGAAAGAAAAATCACAAAATACATTGTTTGGTCAAGATAGAAAACAGTATATGACAAAATGATATCTGTTTGGTACCAGCTACAAAACATAACATTGTTTATCGGGAACATAGCCTGGAATTTGCTTATGAGGTTCAACATGTCAACATTCCCCCTTGCAGGGGCGGACTGGTAATCTGTGCTTTCTGGAAAAGTCAAGAACGGCCGTCCGCTCTAGGGCTGTTCTGGACTTTTCAATAATCAAAATTTTCAGTTTATCAACCAACAGCAGGGGGCGCTAAGACGATCATTTATCAGATAAAGGCCTAAAACCAACAAAGCAGACTAAGGTTAGTGTCTGTCAACAGAAAGATTGCAGAAAGGTGGATGGGAAAAATGATATCATATCAATATCATATCATAATTATTTAAAATGAATGTTAGGTATTATAAACACGGCAATGTGGTAGATTTTCGCAATGGCAGTAAAAAAGAAAAAAAAGTGACATTGATCTGCTGGGCAAAAGAATGAAAATGTCTTCCCAACAGGAGATACGATTATTGCTATGGCTGTGAATATCAGATTTGTATCTACGAAATAGGGTATAGAAAGCGGGTTTTCAATTAGGGATGTCACTTACCAGAAAGTTGGCAACACTCATGGTGTTCTGGAAATCCCACGATCTAGTGTGTTAGGTGTTTTAGGTTGTTGTAAGGTGTGTTGTATTGTAAAGTTGAGGTTTATGGTTAAAACCTTTGATACTTTATTATTCTGTGTGTTCTTTGGACAAATAAACCTAAACCTAGTTGTAAATGTGATTTATGCTATATTTTTACTATTGATCTGTCTCTCTACCTGAGCAACTCATGCAGCCTGTGTCACTCAACCCCCCCAATATTCAAAGTTACACCCTTGCTGTTAAGTGACAACAACATAAAAGGTAGTCTAGTGGTTAAGTTGGTGATTTGTGGGTTCAAATTCCAAGTGTTGTAAGTATGTTGTTGTGTCCCTTTTTTGCCATTGCTTTCTCTATCCAATAATGGCCACTAGAAAATCATTTAAAAAGATGGTGATTTGACATATAAAACCATAACCTGCTAACTACTTCTCACCAAATGGTGAACAATCTCCTCTGTTGGGTTCATGAATTTGTAAATCTGATTCTGATGGAGTCAGTGCCTCACCAGCCATGAATCTCAGCACATGTCATGGGTTATGAGGCATTATTTATGTTTACCTATCATAAGATTTTGAATTTTAAACAGGAAAGGGGTGTTTTAAATGTATGGTTTATAAAGCTACTTTGTCATCTTTGACAATCTTTGAGTATTTTTGCAGTATCAATAAGAGGCCAGTAGGGTGTCCTCTTTTTAGGTTTTTGGGTCACCCTAGCATAATATTAAAACTATAAAATGTGTCAATTAGGCTAATTCTTACACAGAATAGACCTAAAAGGCTAAAAATGTAACGGGATTCAGGAAAACCAAATCTGTTTTAATCTTCTTGTCTGTAGCCTCGGTATCAAATAATATGTTTATCCAAAGTGTTAGAATTTTGGAAGTATAAGTGCAGGTTTAATGGCTGTCATTCCAAGTAATGCCAATAAATAAATGTTAATCTAGCATAATATTATGATTATATTATAAATTATGGTATGGACCATTTGACTTTCTCAGGAAAGCTGCAAAATCACTCTGCAATGTTTAATATCCATCATGTATGCAATCACACTCGGGGACATGACTTACTTTGAAAGACATGACAATAAAACAGAAAAAAATGAAACATTCATTTTAAAGCGAGGGAAGTAAAAGTTGTATGACTTTTTTTCTGTAGCTAATTTACTTGATTCATTTAAATATTATCAAGTAAATATTTTCAAAATCTCAAGTAAATATAGACATTTACATGAATTTAGATCTACATTCTTGCATTAGATAATACAGCAAATATGCTCTATGTGTATAAAAATATGCGGAAAGCCTGAGAATCGTGTTGCATTGCCCTGAGGAGTTGACTGTTAAATAGTATTTCATCAATTCTCTGTTCAGGATTTTTATGGTGGGTGTGATATTTAGGCTCACTGAGTCAGTGAATATATATTACAAGGAAAATGCAGCCCCACTTCTTACTCTGCAATGTTACGTATAAGTCTACTCTGTTGCATTTAGCCTCAAATTAGCTAACTATGACATTTTACTGTACATCTAAAAACTAGCAAGCAAACTGTTCTGTATTTATGATAGAAATGCACCTTTCTTTGGTCCCAGAATTAGCAGAACAAGCTGTCAACATTAACTGTAGGGAAATAATAGGATGAAGAAAGGATGGATTAATTTAATAAAAATGTAATTGAAATAGAGCATCACAGTTGTTAGAATGATTATACACCAGCTCAGAGAATTAGATTTACACTACACAGATTGAAGGGCCAAGTCACTGAATGTGTAGCATGGTGTTCATTGGACTGCTTGTCCACTAGACTAATTCACGCCATGTGTGAGTAAAGCTCCATGGTTTAATTTTGTGAAGCGCTACCGCCACACTGTGAATGTTAGAGAGCTGGACACTTATTTAGAGAACCTTAGTTACATTTGCTGGCAGCTTGGTGGTTTGATTTATTTCATCTTGTAGTTGTACCAACTTACTTTTGGAGACTGCCCCAAATGCTGAGCCAAAGGGAAAAAAAAAAAAAAAAAAAAAAAAAAAAAATATATATATATATATATATATATATACAGTATATATTAGGGATGCAACGGTACTCGGTAAAATACAGTACGGTTCAGTACGACCTGCATGGGACAATACGCTTTTATGTCCCGCTGTATTTATGTTCCAATAACTTTGCATTGGACTTGCACGTGAGCGTGCGTGCCTTTTAGGCAACATGCCCGCCACTGCATGTTAATGTCCACTCGCCTCCGCTCACTTACAGTGACCAACCTATCACACTTTGGCAAGTTGGCTGCAGGTCATAAACACAGAAAAAGAAAATAAAACAAGCAGGCATGGCCAGCGGTAGCGGAGAAATTGGGAAAAACTTTTTTTAATCACCGGTGTGGCGATTTAATCATTTCGGTTTCGCTGTTGAATACACCGGTAAAGGGAGTGAAAACAGTTAACAGAACGCAATCTTCCACCTCCCTAAACCCGGATCTTACCTGCGTAAGATCCAGTTGTTACCAGTTGTGCATCTTGGCGCAGCTGATGTGCTTTTTAAAATACTGCAGAACAAATCTGTGGATGTGCATTAAAAGATCATGAACAATTAATGTTCCTGTCCCTCCTCGACCACCAACAGTTTCAGACATAATAAATTCCCGCATCCAACCTTTTCCAGCTTGACACCAGAGACAAAGATCTCCTTGGTTTCCTCCACAGCAGACATCTGAATGAGATCATGCCACAGCTGTACAGACTGACGTGTCTGGCTGTGACTCAAGAGAATAAAAACGTATGCAAGTAATACGGTGATGCGTAATCGAGAGGTAGAGCCATTTGTGCACGTCCACACGTGACCAGGTGGATGCACATTTATTCCATTTGAACGCGCTCTTTTACGTGCCGACATGCGAGTTGCGCTTTCCGCAAACTCCGTATCTTGCGATCGCGGGTAGAGGGCAGGGCCGGAGTGGGCCCTTTTCTCAGTCCGGGAATTTAATTCAAATTCAGGCCACTCTGATACGGAGGACAAATTTGAGTACATAGAAAAAGATAAAACAAAAAACAATTCTCTCACAATGCCTTTTATTTTATTTAGATTATGGCATACAATTATTCACGCCCCTTTAACAATGTATAATTGAAATTCAAATAAAATAAAGATAATGATAAAGAAGTCTTTTCACAAATCAAAGTTCCTTTACATAACTTCTGTTGTTCTTCTGTATGCCATATTTTACATCATAAACGTCTATCTTGACTAACTCTCTTCCTCTACCTGGCCCTTCAGCAGTCCTGCCCTCGTCTGGATCATCAGTAGTGGAAATGGTCTGCTGCTTCGACACTAGAAAACATTCCATAACAATAAAAAAGATATTTAATATTGAGTTGATAACAGTGTGCGCATCTCCCTCTTAGGATCTGACTTCATAGGCCTATAATAACAATTAAAAAGTAATGTAGGTTACATAGACAATTATTGATTAAACAGTGGTTACCTATTTCATTTGGTCTTATTTTGATGCATTTTCAACAGTTAGTTCATTTAAATCCTGCTACCTGTTTCCTCTGTGGTCCTGGCCTCTCCATGACTGCATTCGCCTTCAGGCACCTGAGGGGTATACTACGAAGCAAGTTCAACACAGCCAGGCTTTCTTTGGGTGAGCTGGCTTAACAAACCTGAAACTCGCGATCAGAGATAACTGGTACCACGACGGTGGTTATCAACTATCTTTGTTAACCGCGGCTTTCTGCTTTCTGCTCTGTGCGCGTTCACACGAAAGGGGGCGTTTGACGCGTCATTTGACGCCTCTTCCGGATAAAATGGATAGATGGCGGTCCGTATATTTCAGTCAGGAGGAACAGGTTTTAATAATGCAGGGCTATGAGGATTTCAAAGAAATCTTTACGGCCAAAAGCAATACTGTTGGTGCAAATAAAGCCAGAGAGGAGTGCTGGGAAAAAATTGCAGATCGTGTAAATTCGTAATGTGACAGTGTGAGGTCCTGTCACTGACCTCCGATTGATCACGTGTCCTGGCTACATGGTTTGGGGGATATGCCTTTGGCTGACTGGCAATTGTGCGTGACTTTCACCTGGGAGCCTGGGGATCAAACCCTGCCCGGGCCCTCTGCAGTGTCTCTTGCCATAGTAAATTATATTTATTTCACCACTTAATACACCTTAATTAATCTCCCTCCCTCTTTTAGAGCGCTTAAACTTTAAACTTAATGAAGCAGATTTAAACATTATGTAGGTCTGACTGTCCCATTATGGATGATAAATAAAAATCACTTTAGTTTTTTGCTAAATCTATGTGAAATTAATTTAAGATTTAATATTATCTGTGATACCAATATACGTTCACCGGCCACTTTAATAGGTACCCTATCACCCTGGGGAATCTATGAATTATATTACAACATTTCACATGAAATTCCACGTCACACTGATTATCAATATAATGGACTATTAATTTATGTTACCTGCGATTTAGTAAAACGCTTCTTTTATTTGAAGCGTGGGCAGATGGCCAGGAAATACTACAAACATATTCAGCAGTTTAGTAAGAGCAAGTACAACCTTTATTCCAGTATTCTGGCTCAGATTTTCTGCATCACCAACTAAATGCATGTAGGTTCCCGTGGCAAAGAAACGCACACCGTTTGCGCTACTGTGAGCGCACGGCTGCGTTTGGTGGCGCTGCCAATATCTGGCTCTAGCAGATTACAAATGTAACGTATTCCCTCAGCTGGAAATCTCTAGCGTTCATAGAGAATATGGTCATGGGAAGCCAGCGGATCAGTCCGGTCTCTGAATACTCTCCCTCCATTGCACAATCCTGGCGCTAAAGTCAACAGGATTGGGTGAAAGTGAAAGGGCGGCGCTTTTTTAGAGCCGATTTGAGCCTAAACTCTGCACATAACCTGCTCCGGACCAGGTTAAGCTTGCAGAGTAAGTTACCATGGTGATCTAGCCAGGTTAAAAGAGAGCCACCTTCGTGGTACCGGAAATCCTGGTTTTAGACTCAACATACCTCGCTAACCCTCTAATCTCGCTTCGTAGTATACCCCTCAGATCTTCTGAGGCTACACAAACATTTCATTTAGGGGCTTCTTTATGTTGCTGAAAAACACACTTTATGTATTTATCTAGCCTATCCTTTCATTCACTTATTAATTTGTTTGCATATTTAATTATGATTTAGTTAAATTATCTGCACTATTTAATCCACACATATCATGGTTTTCTTCTGTAGACTATGCCATATTTTCCATCATAAACGTCTATTTTGACTAACTGTCTTCCTCTACCTGGCCCTTCAGCAGTCCTGCCCTCATCTGGATCATCAGTGGTTCTGGCATCCTGGCTGATGCTACAAAACATTCCAGAACCATGAAAAAGACAGTTAACATTGAGTTGTTCATGTTTCTGCGCCTGTGGAAATGCACGATATTACGGCGAGACGAAACAGGCTACAGTTGCAGAGAAGCTAAGGCATGTAGAACGTGCACACTCTGGAGTAGCCTGTTTTATTATTAGGCCTATTATTATTATTATTAAGAATATTTTTTTTAATTACAGCTGCCCCCACGCCCACGAACCAAGCGCAATATTGGTATACAGCACTTCTAAATAATGCAGCCTAAATAGCACGTTTGACATGCATTTAATACCCTAACAAATAGCCTGTTACACAACCTGTTTAATATGTCTAATTGCGTTAACCTGTGCGCGTTGGTGCTAATACAGGCAGGCTACAAATAAACAACTACAACAACTCTGTTCATCAAAATGGTTAACTGGCATTTAAAGCAACAAGTTTTTGGTTCTTCTATGGAAATATGAATGCACTTTAAGCATAGATAATCCTACATTGTGACATTTTTAAGTTGACAGTTGAGACAGTTGCAAACGCTCGCCACGTTATATGATAAAATTCACAACCAGGCCAATTATCCATCTCTCTTTCAGTAACCTACCAGCTTGTCTTGAGAAGATGTCAGTTAATTTGGCACATTTGGCCGCCGCCTCCTTTCTTTTTTTTTTATTTTAGCCCTCTCCGTTCCGCCCAGCCTCTTTCTGTTTCGCGCCAGTGTGATTTACAGTAAAGACGAGCCTTGGGCCAAACCACCTGAAACACGTAGGAGGGGTCGGGGGGAATTATGCTGCTTACATGGTAGTAGAACCACAGATTTTCTAGGAAGGGGCTGTGGACCTATTTAATCCACTATGATGCAACGGGCAGTTGCAACTTAATTGATATTAATGCTAGAATAAGACAAAAGAAGTGACCAAAAAAATAGTTAAAATTAGTTGTCCCCGTGGTCCACATCGATGGTTTGGGCCGGGAAAGCTCCCGATCACTTTAATGTGCAGCCCGGCTTTGGTAGAGGGTGGTCTGAAACTGTACCGAATCTGTACCGAAACCATGAAATGCTTAGCTTCCTTTTAGTTACTACCTTTATTTAGCTCAAAGCAACAGAGCAAATAAAGCATATCTTATGTGAAGTCTGAGCTGATAAATGTTGAGCCACTGTGATTTTTTTTTCTTTTTGACCTGCATTGGAGCGAGCTATCATTTACCCATCTTGAAGACAATGAAGAAGTAGTAGCAGGAAATACGTAGAAGGAAATACCAAGCAGACTAATCACATTTGCTGCAGTCCGTGACAACCCAACACATATTGACTTTAGAAGAATCGACAGAAAAAAACAGTATCACTTTGTCCTGAGGGTTCAGTGCAATCTGTTGGGTTCCTTGGGCTGTTTCTATGAACTGGCATTATATGAAATTTAAATCTGGACTCTATTGGAATAACCTGGATTATATTAACTGCAAAGCTGGACTGAACTGTCATATAATGGAACTGAAGTGAATCATCGTTTGATCAGACTGTATTGCATTGGTGAACTGAACTGAACTGAATAAAATTGAATAACCTTCCAGTCTAGTTTGAATTACTTAGAATGGAGCTAAACTTTTATTTTTTTTACTCTTGTTCTGGCACCCATCCACTCAGCTGGGAACCGCTTATTAGTGAACAGTATTTCTGAGCAGTGGAGTCTGTTTATTTAAGTTCTTTGACAGGCCTTACACAGTAAGATCATTGCACAGATCAGATGATCTACTACATCTGTTCTTCAGTTCCCCTGGTACAAAATATTGAGCGTAGAGAATTTCCATTCCCAGCAACAGATGACCATCCGAGGAAACTGAGGAAGAGCAGAGCTGACTCAATAGCTGGACTGTTGCTGTGTGGTTGTGTTGAAGATAATGTGGTACGACACGTTGTTTTGATGTGGACTGCTTTCACACAAGACGCTTTAAGCCATACACAGGGAAAATACACGTCTGTGCTAATTACCTGCGTGAGTCCGACAAAGAGGAAGAGAGAAATGCCGAGCTCCGTCAACAAACTTCCACACCTTCCGACCTGCATTGCCTCCAGCTGCAGGCTGTCTGTATGGTAAACACATTACAGCACTGGCCTGACCTCATTGTGTTGTTGCTCCAACACGACACTTTTGGTGGTAGATCAGCTTTGATATTCACGTGCCTGTACGCTACAGTGGCTGTCGTCAGAGCTCAGACCGTTTGATTTCATTTGGATCTGAGCAGGAACAGAAAAGAAGGGAAGTCCCACTGGGGATGTTTCTGAGTCGTCTAAGTTGTGTGAAGAATTACTGTACATGGCTGGAAAGCAAATTGGACCCTTGGCAAACCATGAAACCTTCACCAACATTGCATTTCAGATTAAGCGTTGATATAGTATGACAGCAAGCCTTATAAAATGTCAAAACAAAAGAACCAGCACTATGCCATGCCCACCTTCTAAGAAAAATAGTGTGTGAAATGCAAAAACGGCCTGATATGTATAACGTATAATGAATATGATACCCCACTTTCCGGAGCAGCATCTGAACCTGTTCACCGTCTCTGCTTGGTGTGAAGTCCACAGCTCAAATTGGCTCAGTAAAAGCATCTATGCTCTTTGTGTGCAACAATAGATGGTGACAAAATGGAAAGGACAGCGTTTCTGAAATGTCAGACGGTTGGGGTCCTGCTGAAATATCTCCCCTTTCCCTGCCTGTCTATCTTGATCGATAAAGCTACCTTTGACAATGCTGCATGTTGTCACCATGACATTTGGTCCCCCTTCTTTTTTCCCTCTCACCTGGCTCACTGCTGAATAGGAATATAACAATGAGATTTAATACAGGATCGATAGCTACACTTCAATGATACATTCAGTCACATAATGAATGCTGATGGATGAAAACAAATACCTGTATGGGGAATTTGTATTCTAGACAGCGTGTCTGTAATAGCCGTGCCTATGATGTTTCATTATGGCTTTTCCGCTTGTGTTTTTTTTTTCTCCCTCCATCCGTAAAATCAAGAGAAGGATATAGGCATGATTTAATCAAGTCTATGGCGGTAATGACAACCTACCCTCTCGGGTATTTATAAAGAGTGTTTTGTATGTGTGCTTGCGTCCATGTGATCTCATGTCCATGAATATCATATCGTTGTTTGCATTTCATTCAACAGATAAAGGATATATGTATAATAAATAGTGAAAATGGATTGATCTTTACCACATGTCCGTGTCTGTATACATCCAGTTACAGTTGTGGGAAGTGCGTTCATCGTGTTTGTACAGCATGCGTAGGTTTGTGAATATACCCATGTGGTTTGTTTGTATGTCTGTAGATTCCAAATGCCTGCTTTGTTTACTGTAGATGCTGAGAGGACTATAACAGCATGTTTATACTAGGCACGTATGTGCGAGTGTGCCAGGGTAAATGGATATATTTGCCTGTGCAAATGCTCATGCAGAACTGAATTCACTTCTGATAAATTGAAAGAGACTTATCACAGAACTTCCTGTCTGTCTTTCAGCGTTGATCAAAAACATGCCGGTTGTCCTTCAGCTTCGTGTTGCTTGGTAGTCGCCTACTGTAAGTACATTGTGGTGTTGAGTGTTTCGAGCCCTTGTTTAGGCCCCTACATGACGGACGCCTTGAAGGCCCTACTGTTTAAGCTTCTCTTCATGTGTTTCCCGTTTGATCAGCGTCTGCCATTCTTACTGATTTTCCAAATCACTGATGCTTGTCAAAGAATTAATTACCTGGATCGCTGCTTGGCTGACTCCGGCACCAGCTGCGGGGTTCACCAGCGAGACCTCGGTATTCTCCCAGCATTCCCAGCTAATCATCCGCAATCCATTTCAAAGTCAACCTGACTGGCCCACCACCCTGAGAATAATGTGGAATTAGACTGCATCCTGACATTAACAGTGTCGTATTTGCATACAGTATACGGTAGATTAGCCTCCAGGATCCTGCCGGTGGGGGGTGAATATCAGCTACGGTGCTAATGAAAGTTGCTTTGCATAGTTTATTCAATCTAATGGTGTAAATGCATTGTGCCAAACGCATATCCTTACTGTGTTATCTGCTGATGTGTAACATAATATTCTCATTTACCTTGGAGATGAGTATTTAAGAACAGAGCGGCGTGGAAGACACCAGTTTACCTGAAGTGAAAACAGAACGTCAACGTAAGTAAAAGGAACACTTGTTCCAGACTTCTGGGTTCCACGTAATAAACACATTTTCAGCTTGGCTTTTGCCTTCAGGATGTATCCAGGCATGCGGCTTGCTGTGAGGCTCGCATGTGCGGAAAGGCTATAAATACACCATGTCTGCTCGCTGGTTTGTCCGGCGGCCCGTCCGTCTGCCTGCCTGCTGGCGTGTCTGTGGGGTTGCAGCAGCATGACGTCAGCCGGGCTCAAAGCACTCGCTGACCTTTGTCACAGGCAGAGGAGACGGACCTTTAACGCTGAAGATGATGCAAGCGGAGCACAGATAGAAGGATCTGAGAGCGGAGGAAGTTTTGTTACAACACGATACAGTGCAGTACCGCCACAGGTGGACTGTCAGGCAGAAGTGTAAATGAGAGCAAATGAAATAAGCTACAAAATACAGCAGTCTTTACATGTATCAAAATAAAACACGGTATTTTTGTATTTTAAAAATACTCAGAATACTTTCCTGAGGGAGTTTCTGCACTTAGTTCATTAAGTGGACACTGCTCCAGGGCTACATAGCACGGTGAGGCAATGAGGGTTGCCTCATTGTTGACTCGGCTTTAAATAGCCCAATCACAACTTGGGCCTTTCTGTGTGGAGTTGGCATGTTCTCCCCATGTTGATTAGTGATTCTAAATTGACCCGAGGAGCAGGGATGGAAGTACGAGTACTAGGGCTGTGGCGACACACTAATCTCGCGATACGATAAGATACGATATATTTGGCTCACGATACGATATATATATCGATATTTCATCTTACAATAGTTTTACATCATTTTCTGAAAGATTTTAATGGGACAAAGTGATTTTGGTGACATCTTTTGAGTGTTCCAATTACTTTGTTTGAATTAATTGAACTGAAAGCATCAATTACACATTATATGGCTGACAGGCAGCTTTCAAATGCTGGACAAAAATGAATAAAAGACAAAAGGATAGCGGGGCTCCATCGCGTTCAACTATGCGCCTAAAGCCGCTGTTTTCCACCACTGAATACGGTCTCAAATCCTGGACAAATAAAGTAGGCAATGGACTCCGTAATTTTTTGCGACCTAGGTGAAGTAGATAAAAACTGGTGGCAACAACCGCCGTCACCGTCCAGCGTGGTTTGTTTCGGATTGCGACGCAATTTCTTGGGCTAGCTCTCAGTTAGCATTACCTTGTCCGGGTGGTGACGTTTCAGGTGGGCTCGCAGGTTGGTGGTATTTCCAGAGTACTTCACGTTTGTGTGACACAGCTTGCAAACCTGCCATACTTTTGTCTAAATCTTCGCTTTCCTTTTCTTTTTAAAACCAAACTGCTCCCAGACATCTCAGAGTATTTTAGTATTTTTAAACTAAAAAATGTGAAACACCAACAGATTTCAATACAAATATTATACATGTTTCTGTGCTCAAACACAACTGACAAAATATATTAGAAATGCTGCCCGCACCTTCAAGTTCTGTCATGTCCATGCTGTAAGGAACACCACTAGACAAAAGAGCCATAAATACAAGTGTGCCTTTGTCAAACACACACACATAAACAGACCTTAAATGCCCTCTTATCTGCTTAGTATAGACCTCCCATATGAAGTGAGGCCAACAAACAGCACGTCAAAGGAGCTGTAATTGTGACAGTGTTCGGAAAGTGTATGTGTTCTGCTTACGCGTGTATCTGTCTGCGTATCATCATTACCTCGTCTCCATTAGCAGCCTCAAGCAAAACAAAAAAGGAAAATGAGAAGTTAATCAAGTTTTGTTTGGTTTCTTTTTAATTATCTTTCTGCTGTCCTCAAAGACTGTCCAACTTTGCTTTCATAACATCTGTAATTTTTGACACATTTGTGCCTGTTCCGTTGTAAACTAGTTTAAATTCTGAAAAAAAAAAAGATGGTCATATTTTCAGTATCTTTAGTTTAAAACATGATGAAGAAGAGATTTTAACTTCAGGCAATGAACGACCTTAAAAGCAACTAGACAATGACAGCCTTTCAAACCATCTTCTTTTTAACCTTTCGTAATTTTAGCTTGCAGTTTTAATTCAATATCTAATTCCATTATTAAATGTCTCATTCTATTACGGGCTCAAAAATTCAGGGTCCTCAGGCTTAATTGCCATTCCAATTCTATTTCACAGAGACAGTAAATTAAAAGAAACCATATTCTTTGGCTCATAAATGTCCTTTCTTTGTTTATAGTATACCAAATGAGGAACGCATTTTACAATATTTACCCGTGTTTTCCCGAGCACCCTTAAATTTACTAATCTGTAAATCTGAGCAAGAGAGAAAACATTAAACAGCAAAATAAATTCCCAGATTAGGGCTGAGGAAAAACTATCCTGGCCGTCTGGTTTGTCTGAACTGGGCTTTGACTTCCAGGGAAGCAGTAAGCACAGATGCAGAAACAACTGCTTCTGGACAACACAGGATGCAACCAGCCAGAGAAACGGAGCACGTGATGTAGTCAGAGTGACAATAATTAGTATCAACAGCAAAAGATCCGAAATGTCATGAGGTGGAGTAGAAACTCTGATGTTTTAATAGCAGTTCCACAGCCATCTTGGTTATTTTGAACAGTATGAGAGAAGATTATGAGTCATCACATAAAGCCTGCCCCATTATAGTTGGTTCGGTACGTTCCGTACCGGAGCAAATGGCTGTGAAAGGGAGGAGCACTTTTACAGGAGAGACAATTTTCGTGACATGAGTGGGTTTATATGAAAAACTAAGGTCCACAATTGGATGCAAGAGTTTAATGTAAAGTTTGAGGGGCTTTTCACTATATCTTATTTGGTTGTAGAGACTTTAGCTGTATCAAATATGTACTTCACAAGTCCTAGAATTGTCTTTTTGTAAACTTGTTTATTTATATTTGTTGCACATTAGTCTATATCTTACTCTTTTTCTATATTCTACCTCTGTGTTCAAGGTTTTATCATTTTCTAAGGTATTTTCTTTGTGGATTTTTTTTCTCTCCTTCAAATACCAATCCTCTGACTCTTGAGTAGTTTGGTAAAATGATATTTTTTTTCTATTATCCATCACTTTTATGCTTTGATTTTGGAAACCAAATTTTTTCGAAAATAAATTTAGCCAACATCGCTTTGTTTTATTATTTCAAAGCATTGTCTGCCATGGTCTGAAAGCAATCAGGTGAAAACACATTGCTTGTGCCCAGGGCATTGCCGTTCATAAACCTCATCTTAAGTCAGAGATATGGTAAAACACCTCTGGATCCGTGAAAAAGCACCTTGCACTGAAGTGAGAAATTGGCTACGAGTCATTATGCACAAACACCTAATGCCTTGGCATTTTCTGTCCATGCCAAACAATCATTTTCCTCTCCTCTGTCTATTTGCAATTAATGATTGAATTTCAGCCCCCCAAAAAATCCCATTTATGCTTTGTGTGTGTATCCCCAATACACACAGCTGCTACCAGTACACATGGCAGCATTCACAGCAAAGCTTATCTCCAGCCTTTAGATTGGGGGCCCATGGAAACAGTCTTGATTATTTCCCTCCTTCTCCAAAGCACTGCTGTGTGCTTTGGGATTAGAGGCTTTCTGTGGCGGCTGCACATGCACACTGACTGGCTGCAGGCGAGAGAGAGAGAGAGAGAGAAAGTGAGTTCTTCTGCTCAATAAACCCCCCTCACCGTCCCTTTGCTCGGTACTCAGCCCACCCAACCCTCCTCCCTGCCTCCCTACCCAGGCCTGACACACTAGCCAGTCCTAGGAGTATTACATCACCCTGATGTAATGTCTAACCAATCACAACACGGCGGCGTTAAAGCTTCCAGGATTATGGAAGTTGGTAGCTCAGACTGGGTAATGAGAGAGAGAGAGAGAGAGAGAGAGGGAGAGACTAGCGCCACCAGTCAGACATATTTTCAAGAATAGGCTGAGGATCAATTTTGCTCCCTTTCCCTCTTATTCCTAAAGAATAGAAATAAAATACACACTTTCAAGGTGCCTTTTCCCTTCCGTTTTATCATTCAAAATTTGAGAAACTGTTGTTATATTTTTGAAAATTCTGTGAGAAATAAAGAACAGGACGGTGCAATCTTTGGTGATTTCCCACTATGATCCTTTAGCCCTGCTGGAACACGTAGGCCTGCAGCAGCAAAATATAAAATGAATGAACTGAGTATTTGAGTCAAGCTGTGCTTGAACACCAGTTTATAGCTATTTTTGTGCACTTGTCCAGATTCCAAAGGCTGCACTCTCAGGAGGAGCAGCAGCATGAGTCATTTCAGCAGGTATCCCCATAACAATATATTTTTATGTAGAAGTGACAAAGCCCTCTCTTTGCTTCAGGAGGGATGGGTTTATCAGTTAGGACCAAAGGAGGATGTACTCTGATGTGGTTAGCGAGCCATCCAATCTCTGGAGGGAGGAGTCTGGAGGTTGGATGGGTCAAGAGAAACATCAGATGCTGACACAGGATGCTGCTGTTCCCATTTCTTCCAGTCAATGTTGGTTTCATTTAATCATGATGACAAAGGGCCCCTTACTTTAACAAAGTAGATAATTTAATTGCCAAAATGGTCTTTACCTAATTTATCCAAGTCATTTTGTTCTTAAATCTAACCACATCTTAATCACAGTGTTACACCAGAATTAGCTACTAGTTGGAGTGGATAGATAATTTCCACCATATGTATCTATATATTATATCTATAGTAAGCGGAAAAAAACAACATATACTGCATGTGGTGTTACGTATGAAAGTATGAGGCAGCATATTTCCTTGTTAAAATTTAAGGCCCTGCCATAAGTTTCCTCAGAGTACTCACCTATTCATTCCCTTCATCCATTTCAGGGACACTTCCCAGATTTTTTAACCTCTTACATTATCCTACAGAGTAAGCCAGGCTAACACATGGCGAATGCTAATGGTTCAAATGCTCTCCTCTTTTGTTTGGTTTGTGTCCAAAGTCTACGGTGATGAGCAAAGCAAAATAAAAGGAGTGGAAATTGAATGGTTAAAATGTTCTCAATGTTGCACCTAACATGTGATCAACCCTACAGCCTTTTCATCCTGTCAGTTGTGAACAATCTCCAAAGATCCCTAAATTTCTCTTCTTGAGTTGGACTCACCTCAAAAAAAAAAAAAAAAAAAAAAAAAACGATCTTAAATGAACAGATGCTGATCCTGCATTGTAACCACATTACATCATAAATAGTCAAAGTGGTGTCCCTCCATCATCGGTGAAAGAAGCAAAAAGCAAATATTTGACTTCTCAATCCGCATGCTTGGATGCCACAGCCATACCTAGAGATCTGTCTATAACAATCATGAGCAGGAGTGGAGACAAACCTGCATCTCTGTCAAAGTCCATCACCCCCACAGGGCAGGTCCAGCTTGATGCTGCGCATACTAACTCAGCTCTTGCTCTGAGTCCATGAGGTCCAAATGACCGGACGGTTCTGACTCCTGCACATCAACAACACTTGGAATCATGTACTTTTTGCAGTACTATGTGGTAATTTTATCATTTCTGGTCGCATTTGGTCACATATGTTAAGGTCACGTTTATTCATAGAAAATATTTAAAATCAAAAAAGTTTACCAAAGTACTTCAAAATCAGTAAAAATCTGCATGCATGATTCAATATCGGAATATAAAGTTATGTTAGTCCACATTCCTAAGTTTAATGGTTTAAAAGGAAGGGTATGGATATGTATTTGTTTTTTAGCTGTTATTTTCTATTAACATGTGTCCATGCCACATGATTTTTCAAGTCTTTTTCTGATAACTGACTTTAAATATCTCTAAGTCCACATTCAAGGTCAGACAGTCCTGAGGCAAAGCAAGGGATGTCTATTTGTATAGCATATTTCATAAACCACGGCAGGCTCAAAGTGCTTTAAAAAGGCATTAAGAGGAAAAGATCAGAAAAATGAAATCAATTAGATGAATAAAAACAGCATGAGAATGCTGATTAATATATAATTTAAAAAAAACATACTGCACATACTCATAAAAAGTGAACGCTCTAAGGTTTATTAGACTGTTCGATTTCCAACTCTGATTTTCAGGGCGCAGTACCAACGGACGCAGAAGAAAAAACAGCCTCTGGTTGCCACTGGATTGGTATACAGCCATTTCAGAGAAATGAAGCAGGTGACATCAGCAGAGCGACGTCCAGGCAGGTATCAACTAAAGACATCCAAAATGGCATACCATGAGAGAAGGAACGCTGGTGAATGACTGCTGTCGGCTTTGCGGTAAAAAACTTGTTGATCCAAAGTGTTATTGGCAATTCTGCAGCCGTCATGGTTGGCTTGAATCGTGGCTTTTGGGCGCGACTGTATCAGTCATTGTATAATCCCCATCCTGGTGTGATTGGTTTGATATGTTCTGTCCCGTTGGAAATGGCTATGAATGTTAAGGGGTTCGAGACCCATTTCAAAAGAAAAATTGGTGAAGAGAAGGGGACACTTGGCCAGGCTCTGATTATTCAGCTCATGCGATATGTTCAACAGTGCGCTTTTGTTTCTTGTTTGTATCATATTTCGTGAATAATTTCTGAATGGTTGGGAGGAGGCCACGCAGGACCCAGGACACGAACCAGGACACGCTGGAGAGACGACATCCCTCTCGGCAGGCCTGGGATGGCCTTGGTGTCCTGAGGTAGCTGGGGAGAGGAAGGTCTGGGCGTCTCTGCTCAAGCTGCTGTCCTCACCTTGACTCCAGATGATCAGAAGTTAATGGATGGATGGATTTTTGAATGTGTCTGTGTCACTCACCTGGTTATGTTTATGGATAGAAAGTCTGTTCGGGGGGGTAGTAATATGAGTTTTAAAATAAACGTTGCCTTGTCCTGATATTTTGTCTACGTCTCGATGTCAGGGTTATAAGACAGTCTTTACAGTCCTCTGAGCCTTGACTGACCATTAACCTGACTCTTTGTTGTCTTCTGTCTCTAAGAAAGATGAAGAGGGTGTATCATGGTGATTGACACTGCATTGTAACCTTATTTTTTATTTTTAACACAAGACACCTACACTCTCTTCCCCTCCGGCCTTCACTTCCTCTGCACCACCCGCACACACATACACACTCAGGCCTGCGTACTCCCTGTAGGCACAGACAGCATCAGACAGTGTTGCAGAAACAGCATCAACTTTCAGCGTGCAGGATGCCTTTTTCTGAAACTGCCACACCAGTTCACTGACTGTGCCACACTCCTGCTATGGACGCCAAAGGGGAAACTCACACATTTGTGTGGCAAGTATATGTGCATGCAATGAAAACACTATAGGGAAATGACTGCCTTGGGTAGGACAGTATGGGAATGTTCAGTTCTGCTAGGAGAGTTTTCAGGAATGATGGAGCACTGAATGGATAGCAGAAGGCAGTATGGTGCAGAGAAAGGCTCACTTTGAGAATCAATGGCCCATACCATCCATACTTATCTGTACTTAGGTAGTTTCACAGTGCACTGATAAAATTGCAGCTGTGTCAGTGTTTCCACGCTTCCTTGTAGACTGCACATAAGTGGAAGGTTCATAGCAAAGTCATCAAGGGAAAGCGGTTTTGATCGGTATCACGGGGCCTCATACTTTCCAATTTCTAAACCCATTCAAGTCAAAAGCACACATTCGAGTACTGCAGGGCTTTACATCAGGTTTCATATTTGGCCTTGTGTGAGAATGTAAGAGCAACTGAGGTCATTCTGACAACCTTTAGCTTCTTGCGCTTGTGTGTTTGAGGGAGAAGGGTGGTAGCGTCAGCGGTGTCAGGTTCACTGTGGGGGTGGGCACTGAGGAAAAAAATGAAAAAAAAAAAACCCTCTGGTTGTTTTACCTGACAAACTTATTCCTTATTCCTCCCTACCCCCTGGGAGCATCCACACCCTAGCTTTCTTTTTCTTTCTTTCTTTCTCTCCCATTTGAAGCTTCGCCAAATGGGAGAGAGCCAGAAGAAAGCACCACTGTTTCCTGAATGTCTGCTACTGCTGCTACGACAGGACTTAGTACTACTCACCAAATCTTTTTTTTTCCTTCTTTTCTCACTTAATGCTCATTCTCTCTGTCCTTTCATATCCCCTCTTCCACTCCTTTGTCCCATTCATCCCAGTTCTAGATGCACAACCATATTTGCTGTGGAATATATGCAACTTTGGATGCAAAACAGGTAGAAAAATGAGACATCCAGTAGTGAGGCCAAGTCATTAGAAATATATATTCAAGTCTTTCTGAGCACAGCTTTCAAATTTCACATACCGAGATGTGCTGGGGAGAGTAGGAGAGAGGAAAGATTAATGTAAATCTCAAAATAAGGAAGGCATTAATATTTCATTAGTGCCTCTTTTTCTCTCTGAGTGACAGAGGAGAGGAGATAGTGGCTGATTTAATGATTTTAGAGTCTCTTTCTTTCATCTCTCTCTCCCCCCTCTCTCTCTTTCCCTGCAATGTCACTGCCTCCCCTAGTTTCCCAGTCAGCAGATGGGCTTAGCCTCATTTTTTTCATGAATTCCTCACAGACCCAGCTGCACATAATTACAGTCAATTCTTCCTTATCTTTCAAATTAAAAAGATTAGATTATTTGTGAAAGAAATGTATGCAGCTCCCCTCAACTGATAGAGGGAACCAGACTACATAGCTAGATGTACAGTACGCATTATACCCCCACCAAAGCCCTTCACACACAGTTATAGGCATGTCTTTTTTACCAGCTGTGTGCAGATATCAACTAACTTCATTTCAGCACTGATACTATGTCAATGTACAGTATTATCTTGAACAAACTCTTTTTTTTTTTTTTTTTGTGAAATATGCCCATCATGCTTCTTACGCATTCAGAAATCCGCTCTTGATACACAGCCGGCTGTCTGTTACAAAGAATACAGACAATGCTATGAATCAGCAACCAGCTTTGAACCTTTATACTGACTCCATATCAGTGTTTCAGATTGTCTTTTGCTTTGCTCAGATATGACACAGCATGGTGTTGCTGATACACTATTCTGTGCAGTAGTTGGGTTTTTATAATGCATAGCTTCATGGGTGTTAACACTGTTATTGTTATTTATAGTAATAAAAATGCACAGGACAGATGGCCTCACAAAAGCACTCACTGAATTTAGAAATTTAGCTATAACCAAACAGAATCCACCACAATGCATTTAAAAGTATGAATGAGTTCTTTTAATTTTAGAAAATCTTATATATGCTACCTCGCATTAAAAAAAAACCAAACAAATAATTTGTATCTGATTATGGCATGCATTTGTAATGGCATAGTCATTTCTTTTGAGGAGCCAACAACCCTCAGTTTTTCTCAAGAGATCTTGTATTGATGGTGGGAGAATCAGACCTCTGCGCGAAGTCTTCTCCAGTTCATCCTGAAGACTCTCAAAGGGGTAAAGGTCGAGACCTTTTGACAGCCAAGCCATGTGTGAAAATGAGTCCTCGTGGTCCCTGAACGACTCCTTCACAGTTTGAAACTGATGAATCCTGGCATTGACATCTTGGAATACGCCTGAAGCATCAGGGAAGATATTGAAGGAAAAACTGGTTATTCAGTGTAACCAGGTAGTCAGCTGGCCCATTTTTTGGCCACATAATGTTGTTGATCTTAGACCTGATCATATACTAATTTTTTTTTTTTTAATTGCTGGAGAGTCCAAACCTTACTCTCCCCAACAAATTTGAGGCCTGTTTTTTTTTTTTTTGTAAATTTTGATTAGCCTAACTGCTAAGGGCTCTTTCAGATTGGACGATTTTAAGCTGGTCACAAAGCTCACGGAAGTATCAGTGGCAAATCAGCAGGTTTGGATGTTCGGATGTTTGCGTTTGATTGCATTGCCGAGCCATTGCCAGTGGATATTGAACAAACCATACATCTGGGGCCTTCACGAGGGCTGGTTTGTTTTCCCCCATCTGACCATTTTCAAATAATCAAGTGTCTTTTTCCCATGTGTGTTTTGTTGATAAAATAGTTCTACTGACCATTTGAGTGACCAAGAAACTGTCGGATCACGTTGTGCATGGCCCTTTATTGGCAATCAGTTACATAATATGAACAGGGACTGACTTTTATGACTTTAAAATGCCTGATTACAAGACAGAGTCATGTAATCTGAACAGACCAGTGATCAGCTGACTGTGTAGCCTGAATCCTGCCTAAGTGGTTTCCTGATGACAACAAAGTTTAATCCCAGAACCTTGAGTACTCTTCACATTGTGCACAAAGAAATGCTCTAACTTACACAATGAAACATTGCTTTCATGTGGTTGATACTGGACAATAATTTGAGCCTTCCAACATTGTTTGGGAATAAGAAGCTATTTACTGCATCATGACTTGTTGCAGGCTGAAACATTAATCACTGCAGTACTTTTCCAATGTTCGGCTCTTACCTTTTGCTTGGTTTTATCCAAAAGGTGACTTTTTGGGGCCAGGCAATGTACATATAAATTTAGAAATAAATAGGCGAGGATGTAGAACCATCCATCAATTGGACTGGTCATTGATCTCCAACAGTTATGTTGTTTGATTAGTAACCATGGGCTTCTTGCAGAAGCAGCGGTTGCTGAGTGGGAATGTAATATAATCCAGATTTCCCTCAGCCACCCAAGGGATTAGTTTACTCTCCATCACCCCCAGCATTACCAATTGATTGGCTCATTGAGAGCACATTCATTCCAGGTCATGTACCGTTTCCAGCCCACAAGCAGTGGAAACATTACTCAAATCTGTGTAGGCTCAATTGTTTTTGTTGTTGCTTTAACATATTTTCATTGATTATGCTTCATTGAAACACATTTGATTCATTGCTTCTAGTTCCAGAGGTACACACCCCAAAAGGAAATCTCTTTTAAATGCTAAAAAAAAGCTCCTGATAACAATTCTGAATGTATCTGTTGTGTGATAATGTATTCTGTAAGGGTGTGGGAGTAGATGACACATCATTATGATGATGTAAACAGTTTAAGCAAACTCTATTTCATACAAATGTCACTAATGACATAGAAATGGCGACATATCTATGCAGAAGAGATACTTGGACAAACAGAACCCAAAAATGTTGGATGGAAGAACAAAACATTTGTCCTCTTTAAATTTTTTGCTGTTACCCAGTCCAATATCACCTGAAATGCCCAGCCTATTAAATCGCAAATATACAAAATTACTTGGATACTTTTTTTTTAATTGAAATAATTAATTCCCTGAATGTGTCAAAAAAACAACTACACAAAACAAGAAACATTTACAGTACTTTAAAACCACTCTATGTAGCACTACCACTTCTGACACACATGGGGTCATATAGATTTTTTCTGTTGACAAAGGAGCTACTGGCAATGCTGCGCTAATGATTGGAGATTATCTGGTACATGTTTTACCAAATTGTTTTCACTAGAAGTGTACTTCATCATGTCTTATACCAGGGGCATGAACAAGGGGCTCCATCCAGCTTGTGAATGTGAATCAAACTTAGATGTAAAAAGAATTGCAGTTCCTTGACTGATCACTAGTGGCTGGCTCTAAAAGTGAATCAATCTCCATTGATCCCCATGTTAAAATGTCCGACTTTGCTGCAGAAATAAACATATGTGGCAGAAATAAATATAAGTCTGATGTGACCAGTTTTGGGAGCTTAGCAAAACAGCCTGAAGCAAGTGTCTTTGCCTCTGTTTGTAGGCTGCTAGCCAGAGCTAACCAGAGGACGACACCTGGACAACCGCTACCTCATCGGCTTCTACCTCTTGTAGCAACTGGGTCCTCCAGTCAAAGACCCTCATCTTGGATCATTTCATGACCCTTCCAGCCAGACCACTTAACCAACAGGTAGCCAATTGCACGCCAGAGTGCTCAGTTGTCATTTCAGCTCACTCTGCCAGCAACATCCAAAATGGGGATGGTTGGACAGATTTAATTACAATGCAATGTGAAGTAACATTAGGTAGCATCATGGGTTAGCATAAGCTAAACCAGTCAAGCTAAAATGACTAACTTTTTAGGTGGGTGTGTGTTCTGGCCTGCTTCCAGGCCACTCTGACCTGCCCACTGGGCCATTTTTAAAATAACCGCAGTAGGTCAGTAGCAATTCTGTTCCTACAAACATTGCACTGTGCTAGAAACATATCATTTTATCATTACTTTGCATTTTGATTATATCCTTGAATTGATATATTCTTGACCCCAAGAGATCCCCACTAGTTTTGTAAACTGGAAACTGACTAGATCAGTGATTCCCAAAGTGTGGGGCGCGGCCCTCTGGTGGGCCGTCGTGGTACTGCAGGTGGGCCGTGAGAGGTAATTAAAATTAAACCAATGTTTTAAATCATCGATCTTTTTTAAGTGTTTTAAATTACTGTAAAATAGTCATGACAAGATTTAAAAAAAAAAAAAACATTAAGTAATAAAACAAACCAGTTAAGTGTTATTGCACTGTCATCTTAACCTAATATGACAAGTGTCACCTTATTTGTTGACCCCTTACATTAATATGGGAACATAGCTTCCAGTCCTGTATGTTGAATACAGTTGTGATTAAAGGTTTGGGTGGGTTGCGGAGATTTTTCACATTTAAAATTGGGCCTTGGTATTCTGAAGTTTGGGAATGGCTGGACTAGATGATCTCATCTGAGTGTAATAGCTGTCATAACAGCAGCTTTTGTTAGATGGAAACCTTAAACTTCTTCTAAATTGAATAGTCCATGAGTGGAGGTTACACTCTGAAGACAGAGTTACCAAAATGCAGGGTCAGCATAGTGCCCTGTAGCACTGCAATGATTTTGAGTATCAGAGGCAGAACTTCTTTTTTAAAAGAAAATACTCTAGTTACAGGGGTGATTTCTGACCTCCTTGAAATTCCCATTAGAAGAAGGACAAAATTGCCTCCACATAATCTGTGACCGAACAGCAACTTAATGACAGAGCTTATAGTTGGGGTTGCTTCAGGCAGCGCTTCTCCTATACAACCCTTTATTACCATCTGTGGTTGGAGAAAGTAAGGCTGAGTAAAAGCCACAGGTTCAGTGGTTAGCACAGACAGAGGTTTCTGAGTTCAAATATGATGGTCAGCCCAGGTCTTTCTGCCTGTGTTAGGTTAATTGGTTATACTGAAGTGGCCATAAGTGTAAATGTGTCCCAATTCTGTAATGGACTAGTGACCAAGGTGTACCCCACCTCATGCTCACCATCAGCCCATAAACTGTGTATAATTACTGGATGAATGGATGTGAGGAAAATGCATTTGTCCTTCAAACACTTAATTGCTCCTACAGACACATGATCAAATTATTTTATGTTTGCCTGGATCACTAATGAAGACTACATTATACTATACTTTGAGATTCCTTTGTTCCTTTATTTTCCTTTTTAGATATAATTTGCATTCATACTATTTTAATAGTGTTTTGCTGTAACAGAGAAATTGTTGTACTATTGTTCATTAGTCTGTTTCACAAGGAAAAACACCATCAATGGAGGTGACTTTGGCACTAAAACTGTCACTGGGGAAGGATAATGAAATAAGCTTTTATGGTTGAGACATTGCTAAGGTCTTTGTGATCACAGGCACTTGAATGTGTGGGATATAGTTTGTTTGGTGCCATATTTCATAATGACACCTTTCATTTAATTCTAAAAGCCTTCATTTTATAGCTATCAAGCACACTTAATAATGATGATTATCATGTAATTAAAAATGATCTGTATATAGATACCATGTTGTACAAGATGAATGTTAGCTGAGGCTTCTCTGTGCAAGCATTCGTTTTTCACTGGCTGATATCTCTGAAAATAGTCATGCTGTGCTCTGTTTGGTCTAAGCAGATATTCACGCAGAGTAAGGGAGGATTTTCCTCATCAGAGAGGGAAGATTGAGTCTGTGAATGTATGTGCATTAATGAAGAAGTTTTGATTCAAACGACATATTGTTATCTGAGTAAACTGACGTCCTATACAAGACTCCTTTGGTCTCCATGTTGAATTAGAACAGCACTTTTTTCATGGACATCCATTTTTCATCTAGTTGCATTTCAAGGGTTACAGTCAGTGGGTGTAAACTGGCATGAATCTTCATTGCTATGCAGATGATACTCAGCTGTATCCATCCATGAAGCTAGATGACACCAATAACTTAGCTGCACTATTAACATGTCTTAACTGACCTAAAGACCTTGATGACTTGATTTCCTGTTGCTAAACAGAGAAATGCTTCCTTTGCTCTTCTTCCACTGGAACATGCATTTGTTACTTCAAGAAGCTACTGAAGTCTCTTGTTATTAGAATGTCCAAAAATAACTCTAAACAGCTGGTCCTCTAGTTGCGTATTTCTGATATTGGCCATACGCTGCATGAAAAGTTGAGTTGTTCATACTCTAATTCGTATGTCTTGTTCAGCCATATAGAAAGTTCAATCATGTTATTTCACAACTCGCTCACTCAAACGGAAATATATTGATTGCAAAAACAAGAAAGAAACACTTCCAAATAAAACCCAAATAGGTCGGTGAGAGCATTTATGAGAATCACTCACCATTGCATCAAACAGGAGGATGGGGTAATATTTGAGCCATTAGGTTACTGCCATGATGATTCTGTCTGTTAAACGCTCATCACAATAAAACCTTCCTATGTCCACAGATGATAATAATTATATTAATAATAGTAATAATAATTTTATCAAGGTTTTAAAGGGGTCTGGTTTGGTTGCCTTAGGATTTCATCTCAGCTTTTTGCAGATGATGTGCCCCCTTTGGCATTGATAAGCTGTGATCTCTGGAACAGCAGAGCTGGAACAGTTTTCAGTGAAGCAGCAGAGATTCCCCAAGTGGAAGAGTTAAAGTATCAAGGTCTTGTTTACTTGTGGAAGATCGACAGGCTGATTCGTGCATTATCTGCATTTACGTGGATTCTGTTCTGGTCTATTATAGTGAAAAAAAGAGCTAAGACAGAAGGCAAGGCTCTCTGTTTACCAGTTGATCCATGGTCCTGCCTTCACTCGTGGTCACAAAGAATTTGATAAAATTGGCTTCGTTTGCAGGGTCAGAGAAAGGGTAGGATGTTCTCTCATGGAGAGAATCAGTTGAGATGACATCCAGAAGACATCGGCTAGTATGCCTTTCGGGGAAGGTGTTTCAAGCATGTCCAACCAGGAGCAAGTCCTGAGGCAAACCCAGGACAAAGCGAAGACATTCTATCTCTCGGCTGCCCTGGGAATGCCTCAGTATTCCACGGAAGAGCTGGAGAAGATGCCAGGGAGAGGAAGGTCTAAACCTCTATATAAACTACTGCCCTGCAAGCTTCCGCTCAAATAAGCAGAAGTTGATGAATGAATGGATGCATGGATGGATAGATGGATGGATGGATTGATGGTCTAATGCAAATACAAAGTGGCAACAACCACAATAACCATAGTTCCTAATGGGCCTAAAAATGTACAGTCATTTACATACACTGCGCATGCTCCTGGTTGAGATAAACACGTGACTCTTTGGTTTTTGTTGGAACATACCGTTTGTGTGCCATGAAACAAGTCTTTGCTTTGTATTGCTTTGGATTCAGGAACAAGGCATTTCGGCTCCACTAATCACAGCTGTTGCTTTCTACAATGAGCTGCGACATTGTTTAGATGGCATTAATAACTTCCTGTGAATTATGAGAAGTGAAGTAAATAGAAAAATTTTCTGATCAAATGCTTCTTTTCTGTTAATGAAATGTCTCTCGGCTTATCTGACTTCTTTATGATCCATATGTTAATGTCTAATGCTGAAGTGTTTTTCAATGCAATTTGCCCACTCTCTCTTTCGGCCCATCTCCCTTATCTAAAATTGTGCTTTGAATTTGGCATAGTGAATGATTATTCTTATCGACCTGCCCATAGACTGCATATTAAAATTTTGTGGCATGATTAGCCTATTTATCTATATAATTGGATTGGAGTTTGTGTCTAAGTGTGTATGTGCAAAAGCCGGTCAAAGTCGGTTTAAAGGAGAGAAAATATAATATGAAGAAAGATGGCCAGCACAATTGTTTCTTAGATTAATTTCATTTGCGTACAATCGATAGTTTCACCCTTGATTTTTTTTCTTTTTTTTTGGAGTGTAATCAAGTTATACGAGCCTATGAGATTATTGAAAAGAAAACAACCTCGGGCATGGTGTAAAGTGAGACAACACAAAATTTACTCAGATAGGGATTAGTGTCATGAGACCAGCAAGATTTGCACAGGCAAAATGTGAACAATGCAATACAATAGTTTCCGGCATAGTGTAATTCATGCAAACATCCCGAGGCTATTTCTACCGCTCCAGCAGAATCTAATTGTGTCCAATATATAATCCATCAAAGAGTTACAGTGACAGGAGTTCAAATCTTGTCTATCATGAATATTGAGGAGGTGTGGGGTTTGGACAAGGGAGGCACTTTGTGCCACAGGATGAAGACGCAGAGTTAGAAACAGAAGAACAAGCATTAGAATGTTGGGTAAAATTGTGATTTGGAAAATAGCAAAATATGTTAAACTGCTTCAATACGTAAATTCCCTCTAAATGCATTATCAAATGTTTTTTTCTCCCTCTTTTTCTTTTTTCTTCAGTGTACCTGTGTATGAATGTCTAGTTGTCTGATTGGAGACCTCTGCGTCCTCTTACTGTATAGTCTGAGAGACAAAGATTAACGTTAATTTATGCTTTTAGCTTTTAAGTTAAGTATGAAAAACACACTTTCATCTGTGCACACACTGTCACTCATACTATTTTGAAAAACAAAGTAGAGGAATTTCATTACTCTGCCAAAATTGATCGGGATTTTTTTTTTTTTTTTTTCTGAATCAATAGTACCTCACCCGGTTCACTAATTGGATTACTTGTTGTGTTTTTTTTTTCCTCGAGGATGTCCAAATACCAAGGTAATGTGATTTGTTTATGAAATTATTGCCTTGAAAGTGGATGTTAATGCTAACGGCTAATGCGCCGATATTTATTAATCTCTCACAAAGATGCTTTCATAAAACACTGGCAATAACAACAATATAGGTGGAGGTACAGTACTACCAGCTGTGAATGCCAGTAACTGGGATATTAATGGCCTTAAAACTAATCATTAATGAAGCTGTCCTTATTGAGGCTGCTGTGAAGACACGCTTGCCGAGTGTTTATTAATCAGGGAATAATAGGTAATCCGTGAACATTAATGGAAATGGATGAGACTAATGGATGACGCCCGCTCTCTCCGACACTTAAGCCTCAGACTTCATTACTGACAGGCAGATTAGTGCAAAGGAGAAAGAGCATAACAAGCTCCACCTGTGAACGCGTGTGCCCACACAAACACACTCTTTCTCTCCCTCCTGTGACAACATGATGGAACACTGTCAAGCTCATTTGCTCTTCAATAGACTATATGTAATTAACAGTATCCTCTCAGAGAAGCTGCTGAGAGTAAAACGAATAGACATCAAATAAATCATCTGGCAAGGTTGGCTTCTCCAGTGCTTCCAATCTTATTATGACATTTTTCACCAATGCCGTCACTGCCTCAGAAGCTAATCTGGATGGATATGAGGAGGGGTTTTTTTTGCGTGTGTGCGTGTCCTCTGTGTAGCTGGTGCAAAGGTTTTTTTTTTTTTTTTTCCTCTTTCACTAACCATGACGGCTGTAGTCACTCACTTCACACAAGAGTTGCAGCACAAAGTTAATTTCACCCAGGCCCTAAAATGTCCTTTAACCACACTTCATGAGCACATACCCCAGCTTCATCATACATCATCTGGATCTAATGTAGACGGGGGAATTCTGTGATATATTCCGAATTGTTCAGATTGCGTATCGTTATCACATCAACCAAAGAGTTAAGCACTTAGGAGAGACATGACAATACAAAGTTCTCCCTGCTGCACTATAACATGCTCTGTAAAAGTGATAAGGGTGTCTGATCCTGCATCCCAGCATTTTATATCAGTCTCCCTATAATGGATCCCCCCAGTGACTCTTTGCGACTGCATTATTTAGATGGAATAAAACACTGGAAGGAAGTATGGAAGGAAGCTGGGATTCAGTTTTTCATAAACAAGGGAGTATGACTGTCTAAAAGCTGACTGGAGCCTGTAACAACATTGGTAGCTGCATTTTTATATTACCCAGAGGGTCATTAGGTTGAGAGGCATCCGTACTATTTTGTTGCTGTTAGAGTGTGTGGTGTGAGCATGAGCAAAGAGCAGAAAATATGACAGACAACAGAAGACTGTATGGTTGTCTTTATAATTCTGATTGAAAAAAAGTTGATTTAAAAAAAAAAAAAGACTCAAACCTCATACTAAAAAAAGAAATAATAGTGGGAAGATGTTAAACATTGTAGGATGAATATGAAATACTGGTGCAGTTTTAATGAATAGCTTCTCATTTTGATCGTCTTACCCCCCCTTTCTGTTTTCTGTCTGTTCTCTTTTTTAAATCTCTACGGAAAACAGACACCTCCAAGCTGCAACATTTATTCTGAAAATGCGAATGCTTCTACAAAGATTTGGATGATGCAGTAACGCAGGCCAGTTTGGTTTCCGATTAACTGTCTTAAGATCTACCTCCAAGAATTGGTTCATATATTTTAGGTCTAACGGGAACGTTGTGGCATCCAACGAGGTGATGAGAGCGTAATCAGTCGCTCCCAATTGTTTGAATCAAAGTGAACGAGTGCACTACCAAAAAAAAAAAAAAAAAAAAAGTTGTTTGTTAACCAGCCTAAAAGGTAGAAGCATGTGCATTTGCTTCTTTCTGTGAAAATGCTGATTTTGAAACATTTTTCAATTCTGATTTTGATGCTGTGTTTACCAGGGATTTTTGCTAATTCTGGCACTTTTGATGAGTAGTCATGACAACAGGAAAGCTGTTTACATATGGGAGCATAGGTAGGGCCGGTGTAAAAAAACAAGCATAGAGCAGGAAGTTTAATCCATTTCTCTCCTCAATTGTCACGGAGATTGTGAGATCACTGGGACATAAAATGAAAGCTCTTGGGGCCTTGATGAAGACAAAGCTGGCCTGTCAGGAATTAAGTACTACTGTACGTGTTTCACCAAGTCGTGGATGCAGGAGTATGTTCTAAACTGTACCCAGTTTTAATATACAGAGTCAGAGACTGGAAGCAGAGCTATAAGACTAACTTCAAGCACACATATGTGGTGGAAGCACCCTCAGAGGTGCTGTCCGTTCACTTTGAATATGGTGGTGTTGAGCAAGCATAGCCGGACTGAAGTGTGGGTTCGGTGCACGGCGATGGGAACATTGCCTCAATCACAAGTTAAAAAATTTACAGTTTTTCACACATCAAAGTTACTGTCAGCCAATCAAACTGCAGCTATACTGCTAGAGCTAGCCAATGAAATCACTCGTGGGGGCAGGACTGTTTCGAAGCACACAGCTTAGTCATGTAGCTAACAGGAGGACCTTTGATTGATTGTTGCTCTGACAAAGGTTTGTTAGAAACATCTGCAGTCGAGCTTACACTGTCGGCTTAATCTTTTTCACAAAACATCTTTATTTAAAACTAAAAATGTTCACATGCATGTGAACTCCCCGTGATCAGCTTACATACACGACCTCCACCTGCCAGCGACTATATCTTCTGTCATCGATGACGTCACCACCACCAACTAAGTTTCTAACCACATGGATTTGTCGCTCCAACGCAACGCAACAGTGTTTACGATTTTTTTTTTTTTTTACTCTGAGAATGTTAACTAGTTGCATTGTTGATGTCAGTAGCTAACATCGTTAGAGATATCAAGTTGTGGATGTTCACGAGGCACCTCTGTCCCTCACAGAGCCTCCAGACATTTGACCAATAACATAATCTGATTTTAAGAAAGAAGGGTTATTAGTGATATTTTCTTTATTTTTCTAGAGTAATTACAAACTGTCTGGGAAGTGTGAAGTTAATGAGGAAGACAAAGATAAGACAAAAATGGCAGGAAATGTTCTATTTGTTTTTGCATATCCCAGTTTATTGTTGGCCCTTATTTTATAAAACCATCATTATGAGTCAAAAATCATTATATTCACAAATATGGGACAAGCAACTAATAAAAAAATTGTTTTTAAATAGCATTTAAAAAGGACTGGTTAAATTATTTAATGAAACAGTGATTTTCGAGCTAGCTACAGACACATATCGGTTGTACATCAAAACTGCAGAAAAAAAAATGCTTCATTCTTTGAACATCCAAGCGTGACAGAAATGGTTACTTCTGTTTTTGTCCATAACCGGCAGAGACAGCAGAGGCCTGTACTGCCAGCAGGTATCAGACAACACGGCTTCACCTGATGTGACACGCTTACCGGAGAAGTGACATCCCATACATCCCTGTCAATCTGTTGTTGGAAACTCATGACAAATTGTAAAATAACCCAAATTGAATTGAATAATATATAATATTGTTTTAGGGGCTTTAAATAGTAAACGCTGAAATCACTTGGCAGTGTGTCAACAAGCTGCTGATGTGCCCAAGCTGAGGCAAACCATGGCCGCCAAATTCCAGACTGAATACCCCTAATTTTTCTGTCAGTGGAGCGCTGGCATCAGGGCACAGACGGAGGCTCTCCAAGCTGTGTGAAAAATGCCAGCGATCATCATGCTCAAGCATTTTTTTCCCTCCTGTCATGGCTGTCGCCGGCGAGCAAAACAGACCCCAGAAGTCTCCATCGTCGGCCTCAGACCCTGAGACAGAAGAAATCACATTATATCAGCTGTCACACAAAGTCACTGTCAAGGTGTGCTGGAGAGAGCACACATCAGCTCTGCTGTGATGCTGGAGATGAAGCGTCTGAGAATACCACAGACGCTTCATCTCAGCCTCCGGCTAGAACCAAGCCGCACTTCTAACAAAGTGAGACGCATTTCATAGTGATTTAAGGTAGAGAAACACCTCTCTCATCTCATTTGTACTTACAAAACCCTGGTGTCTTAAAACTATGTGTACGGAGGTGGCGGTGAGTGTAGTGAATTCGGGGGTAAGGGATATGCAATTTAGTTAACCTTGCGTTCACTTCAGGCACTTCATCACAGTTTGATAAAGAGGGTTTCATTTGAGCGCTGGCTTGGCCCTCTGCAGGTTTTCTATAACAGGAACTGCCTATCAAACCTGCGCGATGGATGATGAAACCGCACTGCAATAGTGAATGGAGAAGTGTGGAGCGGAGCTCTCATTGTGCTTGTTCAGCACATGAAAACACGCAGACACTCTCTCTCTCTCTCCCTCTTTCTCACTCTAAACACACACACACATCCTGCTCTGCTGCTTTGCTCACCATGTTGCATTGATGGACTTCCAAAGGGTCAGTGTCCCAGGAGGTATGGCTCCAGCCCAATGTTTCTTTGCTGACTTTACATTTACATCACTTGACAAGTCTGTACATTTTGCCTGTATTTTCGTAATCTGTCATCTTACAAAACCGTTTGCAGACTGATTCTGATGCGTTCTACTGACTTATCTGTTGCAGATATTTACCATCTGTGCTTTGTGGACCTCAGGGTAATCGGTGGGGGGTGCTCTGGGAAGATGGGATACCGATTATGTTGCTACTAGCCTGTCAGTTCGGACACAAATGGAATTTGGTCCACGTAGCTGGTAATAAGTCAGTTTTGTTGTAGCTGAGAGCTGGAGTCCACCAGGTCTGGCCTTTGTCACCAATGTCTTTCTCATTATGACTAAAGGGAGGAGTCTAGTTTTTTGACCTGGTCCTGTTGGTGTCGTCGAGCCGTGATCTTCGGCTACCACTGGAGTGGTTCACTGCCAGGTGTGAAGCTACAGGGTTGAGAATCAGCCCCTCCAAATCCAAGACCAAAGGGTGGAATGCCATCTCTAGATGGGGGGTGAGACTTCGAGTGTAGGAGTGTCTCAGGATCTGGTTTTGGGCTACAGTGGTGAAGATAGAGCTGACCCAAAAGGCGAGACTCTTGCCTTACCAGTCAATCGATGCTCCTACTCTCACCTATGGTTACAAGTGGCTGAAATGAGTTTGTCAGGAGAGACTTGGAGTAGAGTCATTATTCCTTCACATTGAGAGGAAACAGTTAAGGTCGTTCAGGCATCTGGTTAGGATGCCTTCTTAATGCGAGCCTGGGGAGCTGTTCCACGCATGTGCAACCAGAAGGAATCTCTCTTGGCTGGGCTGGAACATCTCTGTATTCTTTCAGAAGAGCTTAAGGAGGTGGATGGAGAGAAAAAGCTCTGAGCTCCTCTCCTTAGGCTGCTGCCCATGACAAGAACACGGATAAATGAAAGTTATGGATAGTATGGACAGTAGGATGGACAGTAAGTAATATAAGCAAAATACCAAACTAGGATCAAGAGCTGCTCTGCTCTCCCAGCATGTCAGTGGTCCAGCTCAATACCCGATATGGCTGGCAAAATTGGAACCAAACATTAAAAATTACGCCAATTTCTGTGATCTAATTTTGTCTTTAGTCTTAGGATTTTTCATATTTCTTTTTCAGAAATGGAGTTAATCAGTTTGTCAGATCATTTTTGATAAAAGCTGTTAAAGACGTACAGTAGCTGTGAACAGTCAAAGAACTGTCAAAACCATCTGACTAAAAAAATACATTCCTGTTTGAAGGACTTTAATGACGGACAAAAGATCTGGAGTCAGGATGTGAACGTGGAACAACCTTTAGGAATGTGTTGTCACTTCACTATCCAGTTAAGTCTGAAAATCATTTTATCCCTTTTTTTTTTTCCCTTTCTTATGAACATCAGTCTCATCAAGCTGCTGTGTGTTCAGTCGGCACTTCAAGCAATGTCTTGCTTTCCCTCTGGAGTGGATGCAGCGAGAAAAACAAAAGAAAAAAGAGAGCGGTAGAGAGGAGAAGAAAAGAACAATGTTGTCGGTTGACAGTAGTGCAGGAACTTTTCCTTCCAGCTACACGCTAAAGAAAATCCAGGGCTTAGGATGAGTTTGTGATTGTTTAAGACCCTTTAGGCATTGTGTCTCATAAACCTTTTATGGAGTTTCGAGCCAATGTGGGGCATTTTTTAATTCCAAAGGCTTGGATTCTCTGGAGGAAACCAAGACACTGGAACTATCCACAGAGTGCTTATATGATATCTGCGCTCACCATCTAAATTCGCAGGAAACTCAAAAGCGTATGCTTTGTTGTCTGTGATCACTGTATGTTTTACTTTCTCGTCTAATTCATGTGCCCAAGTCGTTATTCATTCAGCATGTCGTGCGAGTTTAAAGCTTCTAATGAAAGATTGGTTTCAATTATTATGCAGCGCATAAACACCAAAAAGCGACTGGCGGCTCAGCACACCCTGGACCTCTGGCTCTCTCTACAGCCCCATCCCACCTTGCCCTCAGTAACTACCAGAGTGGAATCAGCAAAAACGGACCCCCAGTCCCTCAGAGAAGCCAGCTCCATTTCATGTCAAGAATTGGTAATGGGCCCTGCACTTGAAAAACTTTGATATGCACCTTCCCTTAGCCACGGAAGTGTGCCAGTACGGTGTATATCACAATGTTTTGCCACTAATGCTGATAAACACAACCAGCAAACCTGATAGAAGATGTTGTTCAGCACATCTTAAAGCATATATATTTTCATTAACAAGAAATATATGCTCATTAACAAGGAAAAAAAAAAAACGTGCTTCCGTGCATTTTTTCTGCTTCAGTTCGTGGAAATGCATTTATAAGCTGAAATATTATTAGGACCAGGACATACAAACAGTAATAGTGAGGTGATAGATTATCAGCCAGCATAAATAAGATGCAGCTTATTCAGTGCGTGTTAAAATAGGCTTGCATTGCATTATCTATCTAAGTTAAGTCAATTTCTTCGGGGGGGGGGGCATCCTTTTATAAACTCTTTAGTCACACATGTATACACATTAAAGACAGGAATATAGTGACTACATGATGGTGATTCCTAAACTAAGCAGTGAATTCTGTCTGGTATATAATAGTGGATAGCATTTTGTTGAACATAAATGTGAGATGTTTTACTCATCTTTAAGAAATGGACAAGGTTGATTAGCTGCTACTCGTTATGACGGGGATGCTGGAGTGAATGAGCCGGCCAGATCTGGCCTCATTTCCCTTCATGTTGCGGCAAATTAAATGGATCCCATGTAGCACTGAGAGCTCAAAGCTCAGCCTTGGTCATCATCTGATGAAATAGTACATATGGTATGGGAAATAGGATGTGTGCTGAGAGAGAGAGAGAGAGAGAGAGAGAGAGAGAGAGAGAGAGAGAGAGAGAGAGAGAGAGAGAGAGAGAGAAATTTAGAAAGAGATGGAAAGAGGGTGGGTAAATAGATCAATACAGCCCACTTCACTATGATCATGTAAGTGCAAGTGAGCAAAAGTGAGAAATGATAAGATCAGCTCTGTAAATTCTTTTTTCATGATGGCCAGTGCATCACGTTTCTCTGCCAGTTGTGAATTAAGTCCAAAAGACAGGAAATTTGATATAGCAATCCTGTTCTGGACATTCAAGTGTAGGAATGATCTATTAGTTTAAAAATAAGGAGCTGAGCTCGTTTAGGGTTCCACAGTGCAAGATGATATATGAAGGGATGGCTCAGGGACATAAAAAAAGAGAAAGAAAAAAAGGACGTAGAGAGTGGAGAAAGGGAAGAAACTGAGATTGTCGCTACTGTGCTGCATAAACAGAGTGAAGTGTACATGTTTTGTAGCCACACATGATTAAACCAGTCTGTTGGAGGTCTTTTCATTCTATGTTTCCAGAGCCATCTGCACTCTTAATCTCTACCTGATGGTGAACCAGACATCACAAACCAGGCTAATTCTACACTCTAAAAAATAACGCACTCGCTCAGCTTTAAAAAGTTAAGGTAACAATTCGCATTGATCTTTTTTTAAGTAATCCCAACTATGTCATCATTGGATAAATATACTAAAACTTTTAAAGTTTTTAATATTATGTTGGTACATTACTTAATTCAAGTGGTTCTAACTTTTTCGTTTTGCATCATTTTTACTTTAAAAAGTCCATGCAAATTGTTGCCTTATATTATTTTAAGTGCCGTTAACTTCACTTAACTTCAGTAAGAATAAATTGTAAAACAACTGTAGTTCGAGCAACAAACTTGTTAATATTAAACCACAGAATATAAATCCAAAATGTCAATATTCATGCACTCCGCTAATTAAAAAAAAAAAAAAATTAAAATAAAAAATGAATAAATATATATTTTCATCAACACTTAGATTAATTACTACATTTTTTTTTTTAAACAATGCAAGATAGAACAATGCTTCAAATGGAGACAGTAAATCAGGTAGTCGGGTTACAGGATGATTTTTTTGTGCAAGTTCACTTTTTAGATACATTATTATTGGCCTACCATTCAAACTATTGAGAAACCCCAAAATTTCCTGGAACACACTATTATGTCATTAAAACACTGTTGGAGTATGCTATCCATGTGTTAGGTAGGACACTGTTATCCCTGGGTCCCATCGGGAGCGGAAGCGCTTTGCTTCGTTGTCATCATGACCTCAAGTTCCAGCAGGAGCATGTCAGAAGTGGAGCGTTCACGGGTGCCGTCTGCCCAGCTGGATCCGTGAGGTTATAAGATCATATGATAATTACCCGGTAATCTGCATGTTTAAAGACATATTCCTCACCATGGCTTGTCCTTTGCGCTATTCTACATACAAAAAGGATGAGTGGTTTTCACTTTTTGACTTCTAAAATAAACCTCTTCTCTTATGTGGTCAAACTCTTCTGGAACCCTCTGAATTGTATACTCACGGCCTCCACAGTTAAAGTAATGTCAATGTACGAGTTAAATCCAGTCAGAATCCACTTGTGGTGTTTTATTTTGTAAAATATCCTGACTCTATGCCAATCATTTATCTGACTTCCTGCCAGCTCGAATTGGAGTTTGTAAATTAACACAGCACCAAAACAGCAGCTGATGCAGCACATCCCACCACGACACTTCCCACCCAGTGGGACCCAGAGGTTAAAAATTCCATGTCTAAATGACACTTTTATGTTTTTGTTGGTATAATATCCTTTTGTAATGGAAATATTGATTCAGGGATGTCATGGGGCCGTGCAGTGACTTTTGTTTCTGTTTTTCTATTCAGGTGTAACTGCTGAATTTGTTCTGCCGTGTTTTCTCATGCGCTATGTTCTATTTTTTATGACTTCTTTACTGGATCTTAACTAAACAGGGAGAAGGGAAAGAAAGACCCACAAAAGCAGTACTTAAAGTGGTGTGCGTGATTTATCCCAGCTTCTCTTTAAAACACTCACTTTATGCCAAACCTGCACACGCATGCACCCAAACATGCTGAGCGCAGAGTCAAAATTAGCAAGTCCATAATGACTGGGCAATGAGGCCTGCGAGGCGAGGAGAAATCCAGACTGAACTCCATTAGCACTGAACCAAGAGTACACCCAGCATGACTCACACCTGTTTGCTTTGTGTCCCTCCAAAACCCTGATAAACATGCGTATACACAATCACCAACATACTTTCACACACACACAGAACAAATCCTCAACTCTGACCCAGCTAAGCTAGCAGGATGTGCTGTGCATGTGTAAGCGTGAATTCCATCCACAGAGAATAAATGAGTACACATGGATATACGTTGCTTTGCATGTTATGTTTCAAATGCTGGGCTCCCTCTATCATGGCGATAATGGTAAAGAAATGGTTTTACCCTAATGAAGAGGAAATAATGAGACAGTCTTTGGTATAATCTGCTATATTAATAAAAATTATGTTAAGTGTAACATGCACCACTCTAAGGACCTAATCAACCTGTGAAGTGATTGAGTGGTTGTAGTCTTCTTAGAGAGTCAATCATTTGCATGGCAATTATATGAGAGGCTGTATGACTGCTAGTGGCTCCACAACATACTGCCAGGTAACTGAAACTGCAAAAAAAAAAAAAAAAAAAAAACTCCTCATTAACAGCATTCAGAGTTCATGTGGAATTTAGCTTTTGTAACAGTTACAGTATTATACGTATTGTTTTTACACAACCTCAATGAACATGGTCCAGATACACACCCATCTTTATAAGCCAATACTCATTTTAAATGCACTGAGGCAAAGTGGACAACTGTCCTGTGGCCAGACAAATCAAATTTGAAATTCCTTTTGGAAACCTTGTATGGTGTGTCTTCAGGACTAAAGAGAGCACCTGGTTTGTGATAAGCACTGATTTTAAATCTCTAATGGTATGGGATGGGCCGGTGCGTCTTGAAATGAAACATCAGCGCTGCAGTGTTTATACGGGTTTTAGAGCAACACATTCTCCCATTGAGGTGTCTTTTTCAGAGAAGGCCTTGCATCTTTCAGCATGATAATGTTGAACATTATTTTCACCAGCTCAAAACATCTGGTGCATCACAAAACAAGACAACCAGTGATAGCAGCTAGTCTCTTCAGTTCCCAGGTTTACTCTCATTGACTGTCATTAAAAGAAAAATGGATGCTAAACATTGTCCTGTCAACTTTCTGGACACATGTTGCTGCCATCAAATTCAGAATTACCTTATTTTTTTCTTAGGATGGTACATTTTCTCAGTTTAAACATTTCATATGTTTTCTATGTGCCATTGAAAATAACATATGAGTTCATGAGATTTTCAAATAAATGCATTCCAATTTTAAGTCACATTTTACAAAGGCACCAACTGTTTGGAACTGGGGTTATATATTGTTAGGACCATTGACATTATAAGAAAAGTTGTGACATCTACCATATTTTTTCTGAAGAGTACTTTTGAAGCCCACTTTTCCTTTAACTGCAGGGCTCCACATTACAAACTTAACCACTTAAGTTCAGTTGCTGCAAGTTGGCCATGTTAGTTTGGTTTAGCACATGCAAACCTATGATGCTAATTAAATTTACCTTTCATTCATTCTGACAATCCATCATCATTCCTGATGTAGCCACCAAAATGACATTTGAAAAAATAAATGTTGGAAGTTAAGAGGGCAGGGCAGGACGGGCAGGAGTTTAATTAAGTGGGATCCTCGACGAACAAATGCTAAATCATGGGTTTTGTGCCCGCTTCTTCAGCCAAGCCACAGCGACATAGCTGCAGAGGTCCACGGCGGGACCTTTATGCTTTAAATGTTGTTTCAGTGGCAATAGTAGAATTGACCACTGCATCAGCTTGTCAAGGGTCCCTCTTTTGACTTGGAGGTCGATCAAATGTGATTTTTCTGGATGGATCAGAAATGATGCCGACTTGTGGTTGTTGTGGCTTCGTCCCAGCTGGGTCTTGGCAGAGTTCTGGAGATAATCAATCTGGAAGTTTGGCCTACTGGAGGGTGGCTGCCCTGGAGGAGCCATGACCCAGTTGTGAATAGGATGAAGCCTCCGGGTAATGCAAGGACATGATCATTTAGCCAATGCATGTTTAGCACAACCTGCCTAATGCTTAGCTAAGCTTCATCCTCAGACCCTTTTAGGCCAGCGCACAGCCAGTTACGGTGGTCTATTAGTACAATAACAGCACAACCAGCTGGAGTCCAGACAGTACTGAGCGTTGAGTACCTAAAGGGATGACCGTTAACCATTGACTTTGCCCACCGTTAATCAAAAGAGCACACCTTTGATTATACATACATTTGTCGCTTAATATAAATTTACCTAAGGTGGTATAAATACATTCACCCCCCTACAGTTGTCATGGATCTGAAATCTAGTAGGGAAGACCAAAAGTGTATTTTGAAATATGTTTATTTCTGCAAAGTGGGTCATTTAACATAGGAGTCGATAGAAATTGTTCCACTTTTTGATCCACCCCCTAGTGGTCAGTCAAGGAACTGCAAATTCCATTACTTCTGCAATTTTGAAAAATGGAAATTACCCCTTGGTTGGAACTTTAAAGCAGGGGTACATTGGCTACTGTCTTTATTTTGCCATTAAAATACACTGCAAATTATTTGGTTCTTACCAAGAAAAAAAACTTACATTTAGAAGCATTGGATATTTTTTCTTGTTTTAATAATTTTTTTTTTATTTTAAGTCTCAGTATAATCTTATATCAAGTAAAACTTTACTTTTTTGTCTCAAACAGGCAGGGAATCCTAAAATGAGACAATTAACACTTAAAATAAGATGTATTACATTTTTCTCTTCTCCTTATCAAAATAAATATTGTTTTAAGATTCAATAACAAATTATACCTTTCTTAAATCTAGAAACAAGTGTTCCTTCAATCTTAATTTAAGAAATCTTACCAAGTGAAATTATCTTGCTGCATGGACAGATTTTTTTTCACTTGTTTTAAGTACCTTTTTCCTTAGTTGTAGTGTTTTTATCTTGTTTGAAGACCCCTTTTTTGCAGTGTATAAAGTTGTTCATTGGTTTTGTATTGTTCTGATATTTCCAAATACATTGTATTTGCTGTTTTATGTACACGAATAAAATGAAAGAAATAAAGCAGTTAGCACTGTAAAGAATAATCAGTCAATCATACTATACATTTATTCACAAAGACCTGTTTATCCCATTTTTTGGAAGGCTTTTGTGAACCTGAAAGTCACAGTTTATTTTTTCATAATTCTGCCTGCATGTTTTATCAGGCTGTTAGTGCTGATAAAAACAGAGCGTTAATCAGCGGTTTTCATCTCAAGTTCATCATTTTAGTGCTTAGAATAAATCCAAAGGCATGAAAAATGTGTGTCTCCATTTTGAAAGTTATTAAATTAAGTGAGAAACATTGTCTTATTAATAGCTGATCGAGAATTAAGTCAGAATTCAACAATAATTCTTGCTCCTGCCTCTCACCCGTTCTCCTCAAAGTGATTATTACATGCCAAGTGGCACAGTCATCGTGCCACAATGGCTTGCAAAGTGTCTCATTAAGAATTTTTACTCAAAGCCAGATCAAGTCAGGAGCGCCGTGATTGATACGATGGTGCAAGGAGTAATCAAGGAGCCCCGATTTCCAACAAACCTCAGCATGGTGGTTCTAAAGTGTGCTTAATGATGTAGACCCCTTTTGTTTTGCATATTTATTTGATATTCATGAAGTGTCCAAGCACTCTGAGTTGACATGCGTCTCCATGGCAATAAATTATTGAGGTCTTTTCAGTGAGGCAGTTGAAAAGCAACTTCATTAATAATGAACAAGTCTGTGTACTCTTATAATTGTGTTATTTTCCCTGGAAAGTTGTGTGCAGCAGCTCTGAATGTCCCTTTTATGGGGCCGCTTTGATGTGGACATCGGCCAGAACTTGACGCGTCGTGTAACTTTCCGACTTAATGGTGATTTATCAAGTTGCTCTTCTTGTTGTGGAGCTTAGACATAGCACAAACTGACACACATTGCTCGAACAGATTTGGTTTTGTTTGCAAGTGCCACGTTGGCCCATATTAAATTTCTTTTTTTTTTTTTTTTTTGGATGAGGGGGTTTGTTTGCACTCCAGACAAAAGGATAGAAATTTCTTTCTTGTTTCTATTCTGAAACTCTGATCTTCACTTCCAAATGAGATTATGCCCTTGGATCATATGCCAACCCTTGCCCTATTGTGAGGGTAAGCCCTAATGTTAAACCCTTGGAATAATACTGCTGCTGTGAATTTGGCTCACAAAGCGCCACACAGTCATGAAACGCTGGTAGTTTCATCAGTCAGGAGTGTATGGGCCGGTTTTCAACAGAGTAGCTGCAGCGCTGAATGTGTGAGAGGATGGGAGAGGACATGTGTAATATGTGAGAAAGGATGTCCTGTTGAGTCAGAGCCAACCTCTTCTGCGCCAGCTCCCTACCTCTCAGCTTACCCTCCCTTCTCTCACAGTTTCTGCCTCTCTGTTCCTCCTTTTTATTTTTCTTTGGCTTTTACTTCTCTCGTGTCTTTTTGTTTCTGTAATATCTTCCATTTTGTTTTTTACACACAGAAGAAAAAACTAAAAAACACACTCTTTGTCCAGTCTCTCTCTTCTCTCTCTTGCAAACACACACCTACGCAAATCTGTCATCCCGTTTCTCTCTTTTCCATCAATTTTGCTTTTCTTTTCTCCCCTCAGTCAATTATACAGATGTCTAATGTTTTGTCCCAGCCGTGGGGAGAGGACAGAGCATCTATCATCCTCGGGGGGATGGCGTTGACGGTGGGGGCCGCGGGCCCACTGCTTTTCTCTGCAGCAGAGCGCTCATTCCTTCGGGCTGGAAGGACGCCAGTCGACTGGGGATCAAACCTTGGCCCTCGGCCCGGCAGCAGGCTTCTGCAGCTCCCTCCCTACACCACCAGATCTGGGCCACTTCCATGTGAGCCAGCATCAGGCAGCTTTTTTTTTGTTGGTATCTAATCTGTTGTTTGTTCTTGCGAGCGAGCTGCAAATGAGCAGAGAACTCTGTTTGGGAGGAAACAGAGGAGAGAAACACGCTGGTGTCAGAGATAGCAGCAGAGGCTCCGTGGCCCTAAAGGTGAAGATTGCCAATCAGATATCTGGGGATTGAATCAGTAGGATATGACATAGAGCCTGCAAGGCAATTTGTGGATATGCATCCTCAACAGTTCTGCGAGGCTGTGATACTAAAATATTTTAACGTGCTTTGTTAAAGCAGTCGGTGGTTTCTCTGCTACGCAAAGCAAACAGGTTGGTGAGTTGCTGTAACCGTCCCAACGTCCCCACCGCAAACATGCTGAGATGGAGAAAAACCGTGCAGTGAATTTAGGCCAGTTAACAAGAGACTGGAAAGGCTTTTTACAGAAAGAGTATGTCCAAATTATTTTCTAAAAACCAGAAATAGAACAGGAAAAAAATAGTAAAAAGAACCTCACCTCATCAATATCTCAGCCAAGTCGGAGAGAGTAACAGAGGTTAGGGTGAGTTCATTATCCCAAAAAACAGACTCCATATTTCATCACTTTCCAAAAACATTTCTGCTTGACCGATTTTGCTGACTAGAAATTCGCAGTTCTTGGGGTAGCATTCAGGAGCAAGATTTTTCAGTCAAAACACTGTTAGCCTCTTGGGGCCTGAGATGCTTTAAGGAGATGTGTTTTTACAATATGCAAGCTCCCTGCAATATGAAACTAGGAAAATAAAGTCTCAACAAAACCTTTGTGAGATATCCTACATTAAAAAAAAAAAAAACAGTTTCAAAATGCTGTTATCATATAAAATCAACTTCACTTCATACTTAGAAACAAATGTTCATGAGAGTAAATAATACGTTGCCCGCCATCCCGCATATTGGTTTGTCTTGAAGATATACTGAGCAGTCCACATCCAAAAGGCCAAAGGTTAACAAATGAAACTGGATGCTGCGTCTGCGTATGTGTGGGTGAATATAATCGATACACACAGACAGTAACGCTGGCCTTTTGGAAGCTTTCCTGCCTTGGGGTGAGCAAGAAAGCAAAACAAGGGGTGGGCAGGGACTGTGTGGTTGATATGTGAAAGTGGCGGTGATGTTGGAAAAAGAGGGAGCTGGAGGTTTATTCAATGCTGCAATGAGAGTGAAATAATGATTCTGGCATCCCTGCAGATCAGGTACAGCATAACCTCTGCCTACATGCACTGGGCTTGTGTTGGTGCGCTCAAAGGCACTGCAGCAGCCCCTGAAAGTGCATGGGGAAATGGCAATTCCCAGCTGTCCGCCCAACCTGCAGGTTATCCGCTGTACTTCTGCCTGACCGGCTGTAAAATTAGGAGCAAACAAGGTACATTTTAAAAACGGGGGTTAGCATCCAAAGCCGTGTCTCTCTGGGGTGAATAATTCATATTAAAAACATCACTCACAAAAACACTAAAAATATGCCCAGGGCTCTGAAGACCCAATGATGTGCCAAGCTCAAGAAAGCTTGTGTAATACGTGATGCGCAAACACTGAATCCTCTATACCTGTGTGCTGGTATAAGTAGCTCATGAAAAAAATATACCTCCTTTCAGCTAAAAATATAAAAATAAATGAAAAAAACAAAACAAAACAATCACCTTATTCTCAAAATAAGTAACGGAGGCGAATTTCCCCAATGTTTTGTTTTTATTTTTAATAATTTGAGATGGGATAGACACCTAACTAAAGCAGGTCACTGAGCTTGGAGTGAATGTGTTTCTCAATGAGTCACAGAAATCTGCAGCAGCGAGCTTTTTCAATCTCATTTTAAACATCATGGGCTTTGCGCAGCAACCAAGAAAATAAAGCAGCTCCCACTTTCCCTCTGAGGAGCACACTCAGAATAACACAAAACCGAGGGAGAATCTCTCAGCAATCCTTCTTTGTGGGTAATACAGCTTTGCTACTTTCAAAATGGGTGAGGTTTGAATCAGCAAAATGTTCATAAAACCATTGAAGAAAGATAAAAGGACTCGGGTTTTAACGTGAATGGTGCATGAAGACGGAAAACATATTTCAACCATTATTTCTGGTAAGAGGAAATTAGTTAGTCCTGCACTTTACAAATGCTATACATCGCTTTCAGTACACCACTAAAATAGGTCAATAGATTGTGTGTGTGTGTCTAATCTCTGATCAGATGGTGTTCTCATCCAGGGCTATTAATGTGCTGATCCACTAATTGGGAGAGCTTGCTCTCCTAATGCAATGGCCTTCTAAATGTGTCCGTCCCAGTAATTTAATAATGGCCATTTCATGCTACTCTGACTTTTCAAACAGCTTGCTCGGGGCAGCTACAGGGACTTGTTATTGATTGAAACTCCTAGGCCGGCTGGGCTTGGCTGCGGGTGAGAGAGACTGATCAGCCTGCTTCCCAGAGTCCAGATGCAACTCCAGCCCTCCCCAGCCTCCCGATATCTCCACATGCTCCTCATAAACACACAAACATGGTATATTGACTCACAAAGGACGAGTGCATACTCACTCATACATTTGCAGATTCCACTGAGATCGCCTTGCACCAAGCTTGATCAGCGGAGCACAGATGGGGGCTTAAAAGAGGCAAAAAAAAAGGAAAAAAAAGTAACTAATAGCAAATATGTTACAGAATTCTGAAATGAAGACATAGGACCTCTTCAGCAGCTCTATTATTCCTCTTATACCTCCAAATGCACCTCCAGATGATGTCACTAGGGCTTGATGCCTGTGTGTGAGGAGTCATGAGGAGCGGAGATAAGAGGAAGAGTGATGGGGGTCAGGCAGCAGCGTCGCTGGCAACCCTCACGGACCTCTCACACAACCCTCCTCCTACAAGCAGCCCAGGATGCTGTTTGTTTGCACAAGGTGAAAAATAATTTGGCCTGCGCTGACATGGATTAATGTGGCTCTTAGCCTCATTTCCCTCCCTGTGTGTTTGGTCTCAGAGAGGCCTGACTTACCAGACTTGTTCTCCATTAATGGCCAAAATGCATGAAACTTTCATCAGGTTCCATGGCCGGAGACCAATGGACACTTGGAAATGGTTTATATGCCGGTTTGGAACACTTGTACAATAACAACTACTACTGAACTTTTTAGTTGGATTGGAAATAACCGAAACATAAAAACGATACTAACCAAGGGAGAAAAGCAAAACTCTGTAGGTGTGTTTCCATCAACAGTCAGTACTGGGTAGTTTTACGAAGCCTCAATTGTTGAAACGTGTCCATTACCATGAACAACTCTGCACAGAGGAACCTCTATGGGCCTGAAACAAAAAGTGGGCATGCTGTAGAACAGTGATTCCCAAGGTGTGGGCTGTGGCCCCCGAAGTGGGCAGTTCGCGGTACTGCAGGTGGGCCGTGAGAGGTCATTAAAATTAAACAAATATGTTTTAAATCCTCGACCTTTTTTAAATATGTTTTTAATTACTGTAAAATATTAACGACATGATTTAAAAACATTAAGAAGTAACAAAACAAACCAGTTAAGTGTTATTCTACCGTCATCTTAACTTAATATGACAAGTGTCACCATTATTTGTTGACCCCTTACATTAATGTCAGAACATAGCTTCTAGTCCTGTATGTTGATCACTGTTGTGATTAAAGGTTTCGTTGGGCCGCGGAGATTTTTCACATTTCAAATTGGGCCATGATATTCTGAAGTTTGGGAATGGCTGCTGTAGACAGAAAAATGTTGTTGTCTAGCTGCCTCAATATCCTCTCTGAGTATAAGCCATCTTTTCTCATTCATAACCACCATTACAGTTTATGCAAACAGATATTAGAAGTCTTTCAACCATCTCAGATCCTTCAATGCTGACCTCATCATTCCAGTTTGCATTTCTTCTTTTATTTATTGGTGGAAATGAAAGTGGTACATCACTGCCATCAAGTGATATGGAGTGGCAGTTTGTTGAGTCAGTGGATCCTACCAGGTCCGTCACTGTAAATAGAGGCACGGCGGCTGAAAGGACCGAAGAGGAGGTCAGGACTGTTAAAATTCCAGTCTCCTAAGTTTCACCGCGAACTCTCACTAACGGAAACCTGCCTTATTACATCCCAATGAAAATACTGATTTCAGAAAGTATAAATTGTAAGACTTTATGGTAAGGAGCAATTCATATCAATTTCAAATTGTAACCGTAAGTGCACAAATCCTGATTTCTCTGCTGAAGATACCCAGAATATTCCAGTTTAATGCACTTGAACCAGTGAAGATAGTAACAGGACAAAACTGGGCCTGAAACTTGTGCTGTGAATTTTAATCACACTCAGTGTTAGGTACTTAAAATAACAACTGTGCACTCACGGCCATGTTGTCATAAAAGTGGTTCATAGCGCATTAAAAGTTCTATCTTTCTTAGGGACAAAAATCCCTTTCAGCTTCACATGATAAAAGACCAACACACTCATCTTCTGAACAAACTATCTTACACTACTCAGCAAATTAAAAGGTGTTTTCTTGTCTTCTTTCCAGTTTTTTTGTCTTCACAGGGGTGCTTCTTCTCAAACTACATTATTAGCAGCTCTTTAAAATATCTAAGATGTTTCTTGTTTCAATAATTAAACAGTGTACAGCTGAGGGCTCTCGTTATAACTCTTAATGTGCATGCCCTATAGCCTTTATCTTTGATCTCTCATGCTGCTCAGTGTGCTTTTGCATAATTTTGACTATAACGAGAAACACTTGAGCTGCCATATCCTTCCTCCCGCGCTCTCCTGTTCTTTCTCCGTTTTTGCCCAAACAGAGGCACTGCGCAGCAGCTGCGGATACATGCGGTGATATCATGTGTGCCGCGCGACAATTTACTAAAACATGGGCATGTACATACCAGAGCGGTAACAATGCAATGTTACCAGACATCTTCAAGTTCACTTTTGGGTACTTGCCAACGCTTACAGAAATTTTTGCCAAAAAATTGTTTCATTTCTACTTTAAAACTTACAACATCAAGCACCTGGTACAGTGTGGCTGGGAAAGTAAATCCTGAAATGGCCTTGCTTGTGGTAAACCTCTCTGAGGAGAAAAACATAACAGTTAATGTCATTGGTGAAGCTGAAAACCAACACATCCTGCATCAGTCTGTAAATGTGCTTATTCCACAAGGTCAGGCAGATTCACAACAGGTATAAATATGGGTTTGTACAGTGTCCCATATTCGGTGTCCAACAATATTCTTTGGAGTCAACAACAAGCAAGAAATGGCCATCAAGAGTAATGTACTGTGTAAGAGCTTGGGTTGTTTTTACTAACCAGGGCTTGTCTCTGCTCATTTTCTTTTATTTCTTTTATAGTTTGTGGCGAGGTTGGACACTGCCATTTCCTGCTGCTATGCATTAGCAAACCTTTTCAAAGCTGTATGATACAATACAGCTTGTTTAACATGACCTTTCCCCCGATTCTTCCTCTTGATAGTTTGAGAAAGAAGTTTTGCCACTGTTGGTTCTTAACATCACCGGACCTTGGATGTTTCTCTTCAACCATCTGCAGGACCTGCACAAACATCTCCATATTTTATGGAACCATTCACTAACTTCAGGTATATATATAAGAACTATTTCTGTTTGCAAGTATAGTGTAATTAAGTGAGAACAGCCTCAGATCTCCTACAATGACTGGTTTGTAGTAGTTTCTGGTTTAGAAACTATGAGTCAATTTCACTGGTTTAAGGGGCTATGTCCAACACCAAATCTGAACTGGCAATATGTGCTGCTTTATTTTAAAGACAATATAGCTTGCGGTGCTGTTAATTGTAGTACCATGTCCCCACAACTGGCTCTAGGTTGGCCTGAAAGGGTTTGGGGCAAAGCTGGCTCACTGGGACCAACCAGTCGAAACTGGGTAGTGAACATTAGCAACTCTCAACTGCCAGCTGTGGCGGCGGCACTTCTGGTGCTTCAGTAGCGACATCTGAAACAAGAATGGATTGATATATCTGATCAGAACAAATGTGCATTAGCCAGGGTCAGTCAGAGTCAGCTTCTGCCAAGATGGACATCTCCCATTGGTTTGTTCAATATTTTTTTATACCATCTGTTTGCATGTGGTGAACTAAATTGTGCTTTGGTATGATACTACCTAAACCACAACATTCTGAGTTTAACCCACAGCTGTGATCTAAATTGTAACTTTATCACAGTCACAAACACAACACATTTCAAAAATCTGGAAACAAAGATGATCAAAATATGTATTTATTTAGTTCTTGCTAACCAGTCTTTACTGTTGCCATACCATTGTTCCATTCCTATGTATCATTCATTCTTATACAATTCTATAAGTGTTGAATACAAAACCTTTTCCCATACATACGGGCCTGCAGGTACCTATCCTGCCTACTAGCAGCTGTTGTCATCCATTCATATAAATGAAGCAAACATAATTAAGCATTTACTGTAACAAGCCATTAAATCTGCATTAGGAGGTTAAGAAGAGGAATGGATTGCTCTACTCATGATGTTATGATGCATTAATTGTTTCTGCACTTTCATATTTTCATCTCTTCACTTTCTTTCACTTTATGTTTTTAGCTTTTCAACTTGGTTAATGTTTGGCAACATCATTTTGTAGCGCAAAACTGCTTAGGTAGAATTATTAACCCTACCTGCTCATATGAATGCTTTATATTTATGTGTGTGTGTATATATATACAGTCATGGAAAAAATTATTAGACCACCCTTGTTTTCTTCAGTTTCTTGTTCATTTTAATGCCTGGTACAACTAAAGTTACATTTGTTTGGACAAACATAATGATAACCACAAAGATTGCTCATAAGAGTTTTATTTAAGAGCTGATATCTTACCATTTTCCATGGTTTTCTTGATTATAACCTAAATCACTCAAGTTTTTACATCAATAGCTATGGCGTTGTACTGCCAAAAACACTGCTTTTATGCATTTAGTGTTTTCTTTTCTGTCTGTTTTAGTCACATGATGATGTTTAGTGGTACCAGGTATTAAAATGAACAAGAAAGTGAAGAAAAAATGGTGGTCTAATAATTTTTTCCATCGTATATAGATATATATATATATATATATATATATATATATAGATATATATATATATATATATATATATCTATATATAGATATATATATATATATATATATCTATAGATATATATATATATATATATATCTATATAGATATATATATATATATCTATATATATATATATATATATAGATATATATATATATATATATATATATATATGGTACTGGGTAAAATACCGGACCGTTCGGTACGACCTGCATGGGACAATATGCTTTAATGTACCACAGGATTTATGTTCCAATCATTTTGCATTGGACTTGCACGTGAGCGTGCGTGCCTTTTAGGCAACAGGCTGGCTACTGCATGTCAATGTCCACTCGCCTCCGCTCATTTGAAGTGACCAACCTATCACACTTTCGCCGGTTGCCTGCAGCTCATCGATGCAGGAAATGGGGAAAAAAAAAAAACAAAAACAAGCAGGCATGGCCAGCGGTAGCGGAGATATTGGGAGAAAACTGATTTAAATCGCCAGTGCGGGAGCTCCCAGAGTTTACCAAACGTAAACATACTTGTAGCTGCTCTGCCATTGGTTATCCTAGCCTAGCATCTTCCTGGCATCCTATTGACATTTTAGGAAAATTCCATGAAGTTTCGGAATTTGTTGAAAAGAATCACCCAGAAAAAGTGTTCACTAGTCGGGCTATAGCTCATTATGATGATATTTGCCTTGCACATTTTCAAATGATTGTTAAAAGCTGACAAAAGCAAATGTCTTTGGCAAAAACCACTGCTGAGAGAGGACATGAACCAAAGAAGGCAAAAGGTGACGATGATAGCAGTTAAAAGGTAAATAAACAATTTTTATTCTTTACTTTATCCTTTGTTTTTTACATTATGTACAACTCTCATTTTATGTTTATTGTGCAGTAATCTAATTGTTACAAGTTTTGATGCATTTTTATGATTTATAAAAAATGTTTGTCCAAATTCTGGGGGGCTTGGAACGGATTAGAGCATTTTTTACATGGAAAATGTGTCACTACTTATGGAATTTTCAGGTTACGAAACTACTTCAAGAACCATATATATATATATATATATATATATATATATATATATATATATATATATATATATATATATATATATATATATATATATATATATATATACATATGGTATATACTCTGAGTGTTTTGGGCTTTCTGTTATTTATATATAATATTTCCACACATTTGGTGCTTGATACAGAGAAGAAAATAATTGTTTGAATCAGGAGGGTTTTTTTGTTTGTTTGTTTTGTTTTTTTACAGCATTGGACATTGTGCCCCCTGACATTATTGTTGGCTTCCAGGATTTAGCACCTAGTAATTAACATGAAGAAGGCTCCCCACCCTCTGCCTTTTTTCTTTAACCCAAGCCTCTGTTGCTCTGTATCTCTTTGACTTTCGTTCACCATCTCTTTCAATCTCTGTTTATCGACTACGAACTGGCTGTAGCTCTGAACAGCAGGCCCACACAGACCAAAGCAGCAGCAATGGTGGATTAGTCTGTTGAATTATTCAGAGCCAATTCCCCATTGAAATGTGTAAAAGGTCCCTTGCTGGGTTTAAAAACAGAGAGTGCAGTTGGAGCTGACAACAAAAGGTTCAGCTTTAAATAAAAAGCCCCCATCATTTTAGCTCATTTGCACTACAAGTTATTAATTTTAACATTGGACTTTAGTACTGACTTTGTGGCAGAAATCTGTAGTTACATTTAAAAAGCACAGATTTTCCAGGGAGGGACTCTGTTGTTGACTGGTTTGACATTTAAAGGAAAACAATTATCACCACAGGATGTTTCAAAAAGCCTATATTTTGTTAACTTCCTCATAGTTTCTTAAAGATGTTGATGAAACAATCTTGTTAGTGTAACTGTGTAGGATATTACCATGTTTCATGTTGTGAAGTTACCCTGATGCAATACCTGTCGGCCACTTAGGCACATTCAGTCCAAAGCGATGCGTGCTAATTCGAGATCTTTCTCTTAAACTTACCAACCTAACCTGAAAGCAATTGAAACTGAAAGCAAAAAGAGTGAACGCACAAATGTAAATAGTAATACCATAAAAGAAACACCACCACAACTTCAAAAATACCTTGCTTATATCTGAGCTACAGTGTTCATTCAGGCCAACAAGCAGTCTGTAAATATCTTGTGTTTGGTAACACACAAAGCTCCGAAGTGAGAAAGACAGACAAGCTAAGCAGCATATTCAACATGTTGCACTATTGTATTCGGCATTTACCACCTCCTGGAATTCACAATTCTTGAAATACGGTTTCACTTTTAAACTGCTATGACAATTTTACAGTGTTTTAGTATTTTACTCTAAACTGGATTCAAATGGTCTAAAACTGTCAAGGCAGAGATGTTCCCTCCCTGTAACCCTCCAGTAAATCTGTACTGCAGCACTTCTGAAACAACCTTAAAGCTGAAAGCTGAAGGCTGAAGCTCTTGAACCTGATGCATTCCAACTTCAGGTTACTGCTAAGCCAGTCAGAGCTTTGAACTTAGCAGGACCCATGCACATTTAACTTGGCAAGACCTCTGCACAACTAACTATTCAGCATTGGTTTCAAAGCCAAATGCCCACATGCATTTTTGGGGAAAATGCCAGTTAAAAAACTGGCACTGCCAAGCACTCTATACTGGATACTTGCCCTCTGCCAATAACTTCAGTCCACACACCCATATCTCAATCTCCTTCTGGTGATAACCAACTTCTGCTCACATGGAACAACTTCTCAAGTCAAGATGCTTAGTCTTTCCATGTTAAAAACATCCACTTTATCAGATTTTCTTCATCCATCCACTGACTGTAATCAAAGTGCAGGGCTAAAACAGGATGTCCTGTGTCATATTATCCTGATATGAGCCTGGTGCTCATTTAGCTTGTGTCAAGGATTTAAACATGAATCACAGCAAAAACATTTTATATAACACTGTATAATGCGTTTTTCTGCAGATCTCCGCTGTAAGGCATCTCAGTACAAGGCTTAAACCTGGGTGCACGCTGTACGATTTTTGCAGTCTTATATAATGCATGCCACACCACATGAACTGAAATGGGTAGATCGTTAATTTTCTGCATGCTTTACTTTGCGATTGAACGTACATTGAATCATGGCTATGACAGAAGTATTCACGTGCTTTGAAACGTTTCTCCATTGGATTTCACAGTTGTTGTTGTTGTTGGGAGTAGCTGTGTGGATACGCAGATGTTTACGTCATTTCTTGTGCATTCCTACTGGCTAGTGAGCTGATGGAGATCGTAGAGGCGGTAACACCATCTCACCACTGAAGTTTGTTTTTAAGAAGCCTGCTAATTGTTTCCATTGTGTTAGCTATCACCTCTAGCAGAGCATATAAGATAAGTTCTCTCCAAAATCCATTGCATGAGTTTCAGTTTTTCACTGCATTGGAGACAAATGACGCTCAAAAAAACACCAGGAGAAGTTTTGCGGCTACATTGGATATCCAGGAGGTTTACATAGGAATGAATAGACTTTGGGATGTAGGAAAAACAATTAGAAATGAAGTGTGAGTGGTCCGTCTTGTCAGAGGGCAGCAAGCGCCTCTTCCACTACTTCCACTGCAGATTTCCACATCCATACGTAGCTGCTCTTGCAGGCTGTGTATTCTCATTAGTCTTTTACAGATTTCAAATACATCATGAGCTTGCAACCTCAACTAATTCATTCTTAACATTCTGTAATCTAGCATTCTGCAATTTTACAATTTAACCTCAGATCCTCAATGTACAAATTGTATGTAGAGCACTTAAAATAGAAAGGAGGCTGGTTTGATTACCAAGAAGTCTCGTGGCAGCTGGCCACCTTCAGCTTATTCCACACACATCTGACCTGATTTTGATGTCATCCTTGCTGCTCTAAAATCCTGCCAGTTCCAATCCCTCTAGAATTAAAAACCTTAACTCCAAGCAAAGGTCTCTCTTCGGTGGTCTTTAAAGCTTCATCATGGGTTTAGATTCTAGCAGTCTCTCAGCTCTTTTGCATATCATAATTATTAATTATTGATCAGCTTGTTTACTTTACTATTTTCATCATTTTCACTCTGTAATGGCTACAATGACGTTATTTATTAATATCTAAAAATGATTGCTTTCTAACATGCCATATGTCCCCTTGCATAAAAATACAAATAAAGTAAGTTGTGAATATTGAGCAACTGAGAGATTTTGGAGGCAGCAGCTTTGTTTGAACACTAGTGCCCATGTGTAAATAATTGGCAGTGAACATCTTATATTGTGGTGTTCAACACTGCTCCGGGCTTTATCCTCCATTATGAAGGGACAGTGCACCACCTGCTAACACATATCCCCACAGGAAAACTAAATCCAGCACACCTACAGCATCACACAATTACAGTCTGAAATCCTCAGTACCCCAGAGAGGTCTGTGTTTGTGTGTAACACAGCAGTGCAGGAACATCGAAGTTTCTTGATGAGGGAGATGATACGGCAGCAGTATTTCAAAGCAAAATAAACGAGCAATGTTATTTATGTCCAGTATGTGTGGAAGCATTTCCTTACAAAATACCTGCCCACAGGGCTGTGCTCCTGGTGTATGTCATAGAGAAGGGCAGAGACAGATATATAAACCCATAGTAACGTGCTCTCTTTGCCAGGCGCATTAAAAAGCAGGTGAACTTGTATGAGAGCAACTCGGGTGTCCCCTGTCCACCTTAGAGACCACACGACATCGTGTATGAGTCTGTGTACTGTTCCTAGTCTCTAATTCCTATTATGCCCTAAGAATAGCAGACATTGCAAGTCATTTGTTGGCATGGAAATATGTAAAGGGGGTAAATATGGATTTATGTTGAGGAGCGGCACCATCAAAGGATTGCTGTGATGCCAGTGGTGGAGTTCAATAAGCTGGAGAGATGAAAGCTAATGAAAGGCAAACACGGGAATGGTGATGGTGGGGTAGCGCAGGAGGAAAGGACGGAGCGGGTGGGTGTGCGAGGAAGGGTGCGAATGAGGAGAGTGAGGAATACAGGCAATGTGTCTTACTGTTTGGTGTGGTCTAATCAAGCCACAGGATACAAGAGAAGTCAATAGGGAAAGATAAAAAGGCTCTCAGTAGGGAGTCTGTGTGGTCTGGTGGAGGACCTCTGTATTTTTATTTTATTTAATTTTTTGAAAAAGGCTGAATGTGTGAGCATCTCCCACTAAGGGGTTGTCAACGTCAACCTATACATTTCTACGGTGTAGCTCTAAATATGGAATTAAGAACAAATGTTCACTGTCCCGAATGCGGTACATTATAGATGCTTCCTGCAGACTCCCAGGAGTCAAGTCCGCTTTGTTCCAATAAAGCCTCCTAAGTTCATAGCTACATACTGCAGCACAGAAACTGAATGGTCCAACTGTGTTTGCAAATTATTCAGACACTAGGGAACATAGTAAAACTCAGTGCATTGCAGGTTCATGTGAGTAATTTGATTACCATATTGTCTTTACATCTTTATTGGATGGCGCTTGCTGTTTTATTGCTCACCATCTTGAATGACTTTCATCCTATGTATTGCAACAGGGTGTGAGTCATGTTCGAGTCTTGATAAGTATGAGGAAGGATATGAAGCGGTTTGCTGTTAAAATTGCTGCACTTTTATAAGTTTATTATACTCAGTCTTGGCTAATATGTTGGCACAAAAGCACTCATTAGCCCATTTCTGGCTAAATTTCAGGCTTTGGCTCATGTGGTCGCAAGTGTACGTATCAAAGATGAAACAAATCCAGTCTACTGTTGAAAAAGACATAAAACAAACAGCATTTAAAAAAGTCATGTAAACCATTGCACTTAGTCATTAACATTCTTCATGCTTTGTGTGTCCTGAAGTACAGTGGTACCTCTACTTACGAACGTCTCTACATATGGAATTTTCAGGTTACAAGACGTCTCAACGGGAAAGTATTGCCTCTTGTTACGAAAGAAATTTCAGGATACCAAAGGCAAAAATACAGTACGCGCTGCTACTCGCAACTCCCAGAGTTTACTGAACGTAAACATACTTGTAGCTGCTCTGCCATTGGTTATCCTAGCCTAGTATCTTCTTGGCTTCCCATTGACATTTTAGGAAAATTCCATGAAGTTTCGGAATTCGTTGAAAAGAATCACCCAGAAAAAGTGTTCATTAGTTGGGCTATCGCTCACTATGATGATGTTTGCCTTGCATATTTCTGAATGATAGTTAAAAGCCGTCAAAACGTCCTTGGATCGGTTCTTTACAAAACGTCAGGCAAAAACCACTGCTGAGGTGATGACGATAGCAGTTAAAAGGTAAATGAACATAATTTTTATTCTTTACTTTATTCTTTGTTTTTTACATTATGTACAACTCTCATTTTATGTTTATTGTGCAGTAATCTAATGGTAACATGTATTTGTTACATGTTTTGATGCACTTTCGTGATTTATAAAAAATGTATGTCCGAATTTTGGGGCGCTTGGAACTGATTAGGGCATTTACATGGAAAACGCGTCAGGTTACGAACTTCCAGAACCAATTAATTTCGTAAGTAGATGTACCAATATAAGGAATGAAAACTCAGATCATATTAGCAGATTGGTAAAACTGTTGACATTATGATGGTACGATTATACATGTGTGTGGAGGAGCTGATGCATGACGCAAACATGTGACAATTCCTCATGGTGCTTAATTAACAACCTAGCAAAAAATTCAAAATAGCTACCAAATCCGCAGAGTTGCCATCATATTTTCTGTGATGTTCTCCACTGTGCTTATCATCTGAGACTCCGCACACTTCAAATCAATCAATGAACACTAAATATAACAACGTAATGATGTGCTTAAGCACGATTAAAATGTATAGTTCTAAGTAGCAACTGCACAGGCAGCCTTTGTAGAGGACCTAACTCACTGTTAGCATTTATGCTTGACCACTGCCTTTTGTCTCGATCTGTAATTACACTAGCAAATGCCAGGTGGAGGTGCGGGATCTTTTCTGCAGCACCGTATCTGGCAGCAATGAGCTTCCTTTTGTTTACTTCCCATATGAAGCTCAAACAAAGTAATGAAGCAAGTAAAGCATATCTTATGTGAGCTGGAGCTGATAAATGTTCTGTAACAGTAATTTTTACTGACATGGCAGCAATCTATGCTTCTATCCAGCTAGAAAAGATCAAAGAAAAAAAAAACTGTGATCGGAAATATACAGAAAGAAATACCAAGTGGACCAATCACATTTGTCGCTGTCAACATTGACTCGACACCTTGTACTATTTCTAGAGAGGACCATGACGAGCTACAACACAGCCTTTCCCCGCTACGGTGGATATACGTCGTCAGTTCAATGTAGAAGCATAAACCACATTTAATGTGAGCGCAGGCTGGCAGGGAATCAGAAGGCAGGGTCAATGCCTTTGCACCGCACGGTACAACTTGACTGGTGTGAGCGTGCCCTTAGTTTTACTGCACAGTAGCATTAGCTGTAGCAGGCAATTTGTATCAAATCACATCAAACTTTATTCATAAGCACTTTTCACACATATAAAATGCAACACAAAGTGCTTCACAAAATAAAACAGAAAACAGGAAGACAACAAATAATAAAAACCCATCACTCTCACCCCCACTTTTAGCCCCACACACCCTCACAGCACAGTAACAGGAAGGGCACTGAGGAAATACCACCTATGGGAGGCCATCCACACCCAGAGGTGCCACAGCCCGCGGACATAGGATGCGCCGTCACAAAGACCACCTCAACCCGGATAGACCAGGGTAGACTCTTCACAATGTACAGAGTCCCCCAGTCCTCCAGACCACGAGGGATCTCCAAGACAACGTCCCCGCGGGCAGACCAGACACAACTCCCAGTGTGGAGGGCCCCCATGAGGAAACACTGGAGCTAAAAACTAAAAGAATAAAAGATGGTAAAAAAAAAAGGATAAAAACAGTAATGTTTTTATACAGTAGTGATAAAATGTATAAAAATGTGAAAATTTGGAAATGTAGGGTTTAAAAAGAAAAATTTTAAAAATTTATAGTAATAAAAATGCACAAAGACTCAAAATAAATTTAAGGCTTAAATTAAATCATTGCAATCATTATAGAGTAAGAAAAATAAAAGAAATAAAAGAGTAAAAGAAATCAGGTAAAAGCCAGATTAAAAAGGTAAGTCTTGAGGCTCCTTTTAAAATTATCAGCAGTCTCTTTGGTCCTGATGTTCTCTGGCAGGCTGGTCCACAGATGAGGGCCATAATGGCTGAATGCAGCCTCACCGTGGGTGTACTGTACCTCAGTGGTCCCCAACCTTTGTTGCGCCACGGACCAGTTTAATGTCAGGCAATATTTTCACGGACCGGTCTGTAAAATGTGCCGCAGATAAATACAACAAAATAAAATGGTACGACCAGCATAAAAACTGTGGTATTTTCTATATGTTACAACAGACGTAAATCTGTGGTGTATTCACGTGTAACTTTATTAGAAGCGCCCTCGTAACGACAGAACATCAGTAACATCCTCTCTGTGCAAAGACACCTTCTGATGACCCCCAAGCTCATTTTGCCAAATTGGGGGTTTAAACGTATCATGTGACTGAGACACGGGTCTGGAAGTCTTGTCATGTGTCAAGAGTCATAGATGGATGTAATGGAGAGAATCTGGTCATTTTGAAAATAAAACATAATAATAAATAAAACGGTAAGAATGGAAGTTATTTATTTTTTTCACTGTGGCCAGGTACCAAATGACCCATGGACTGGTAACGGGCTGGGGACCGGGGGTTGGATACTACTGCTGTACATCACCCACATTTTAGATGAAAGAAATGCCCAACCAATGGAATAAATAAAATCAGTGTCGGTATGTACATAAAAACAGCAAAATGTGCTTCAGACCACGTTCAGAATGGGATTGTAATTTCATTGAACTGTTTGACTGAACTTGATTACTTTCTCTGTAAAGTGCCCTGAGAAGCCTTTTTTTTTCTTCCCGTGGAATAATGGTACATAAATAAATAGAACATAATTTAAAGGTCCAAAGTAGACACTGACCATTGGCCATTATATGCCCTGTATAGATACTTTTATTGATTAAAACAGAAAAAAACATGACATGTACATCTACAAATAATGCAACTTTTACCATCAGTTCATTCTTTGCAAAAGATCATACACTACAAGTATTAATAAAAAGATCATGTAATGTCGAAGAGTCCACTGAAACTGAGCAAGGGTGTTTCACATCAAGTCGTGCCGCTCGGTTTAGTTAGTGGTAAAATATTAGCATTTGAGTCCGTGTGAGTCATAGCGCTGCCGTCTACTAATTGGGAAGATCAGATCATCTCTGTGTATTAATGGATAACTAATTACCTGACCAGAGGTATTACTGCTACAAGTCTTCAGGTAAGCTCTGCTGCTGGGTCACTGCCTCCACTCAAGCCCTTCACTCCACTCATTATTACTGTAATGAAATTAAGCTTTCTCCCTCTCTTTTTTTCCTCTAATAAGCTCATGGTCAGCTTATCTGGAGGTTTCAGTCTAGTGCTGTGTGGTGCAGGTTTGAGGTTTTCTCTTTACCTGTAGAAAACATGACAATATCCTCAAATATTGTGTACATTTGATATGAAACATAAAACACCTGGTATTCCTCTTCTGAGCACAGCAAAATAGTTTCTTCTGGGATTTGGCGGCAGACTGTTTGGTCATATTGTAAAGAGGTGGATCATAAACAACAAGACAGTGGCATAATTTATAGACAATGACAGGCCTATGACATCATTTATGCAGCAGTAACAGTTATTAGACTAAATGTTCATGGCAACACAGATTGCCCATTAAGAGAAGAATGGTGTACTTTATTGTTATGTTGCAGCATGTGTGAGTGTTTGTGAGTTTGTTGGCTCGGGGCCAGGGTACCTGTTCTTTGGGCTGCCTCTTTTTTTTTTTTTTTCCAATCTCTCTCCCTCTCTCTCTTGCTCTCCTTCAGCCGCCAGGCATTTGAGAACTGGGGTACTTTTACACATAGTTAAACCCTGAACAGTCCGAAACTCAGCCCACAGGCGTGCAGGCTTCGACCGCTGGATCAAGATAACAGGACTGCCATCTGCTGGTGAAGATGGGTAACTGTCTTGTGGCTCAGGAAGAGGAGAGAAGGTGTGATGTCTCTTAACATAATTTAAAGTCATCATTGCTGACGTTTGACGAGCTTGGTGTCAGAGTCGGAAATCTTCTTGTCAATCATCCAACCACTTTGCTCAACACATAAGATAGCAGTATCATTTGAACATCACAAGGTTTCTCACAAGTTATCTGAATCTTAAAGTAAGCTTTTTTTTTATATCTCAGAAAAAAAGGCATAGAAATCAGTTTTTTTCCCCAAGTTTTTTTGTCCTTTCTTCACATCTATTCTATTTTAAAATGCTGATGTGCTCGAAACTCTGGTATAACACTGCAGCGCAGAGCACTCAAAGGAGACCAGGCCCATCTGTCCATCTTTTCATCATTACCCAAAAAGTTTTTCCACCATTCCAAAAACAAGAAAGCAGCAAAAGCCAGAGGTACAAAAGCCCTGGGGCTGAGGCGAGATGTTCCTCCCAGCTGAATATGCAACACTCCTCCGGTATTGTTAAAAACCACCCAACCAAGAATGAGCCTTTGCCCTCTTCACCATCAACAAAACCAGCATCTTTACCTCTTTGCTTTTCCTCATTTGCGACAAACCAAAGGAAGCAGTAGAGAGAGACCTGGGATGAGATGAGGGTGGGGCGCAGCTTTCGGACTTTCATTTACCCTGTCAACCCTACTAGCAGGGGATAGTGTTCAGGATCTATTGATCACAACTCAGTGGAGCAGTAATCCTGCAGACTTGATTGATTCCGACTGTTGCCTAGGCCTCAGTGCACTGCCCAATCCTCCTTCCATGCTTTTTGTGCCTCTGCACCTCTCCTCCCAATCCCTCCTTCTCCCCATCACTCATAAAACATCCATATGCATGACAACCACAGAGCCCCATGAAAGAGGGATGAAAGAAGGACTGTGTAGGACAGAAGTTGGGGGAGATGTGTGTATACTGCAACAGGAAATAGATTACAAGGTGTCATAAAACAGGGTCCCTTGGAGTCTATGAGTGGCCCACCCACTAATCAGTCTCCTGCTATTTGTCATGTTGAATGTTGTTGTCATGTTCTGAGTCAACAACTTTAGACTTACACTGTCTATTCATAAGAAAATAAGTTTGGCTGAGAAAACTTTCAGCAAAGGAATTTTAATTACTTTCTTTTTTTTTTGGCATGAGGTTGCATCGTCACTCTTTTGTAGACCATTACCATTAATGCAAAATTAGTCATGGATTAGTCAAAGAATTCACACTTTTTGAGTGGTGTCAGATAATACTTGACAGCTTACATGAAAAAAAAAAAAACTAGACTGTTAAGTCAATATAAATGCCTGTAAAAGAACCTAGGGACAAAGTAACTTTTTGTTTTAAGCTTTTGACATTCTCTTGTTTTCTACGTCATGATTATTTCCTTGAGTCTCTTAGACCCCTGTGACAAAATTTCAAATGTATCTCTGTGAGCTGCCTTCATTATTGTTCACATACGTAGGCTTCATTTTCTGGGTTGAGTTCACTGCTGAAGTTAGACAAACTGCAGTTACCTTGAATGACCACCAGGGTTTGGCTCTAAAAGCAAGTTGTCATTGACTCCCATGTTAAAATATCAAATGCTGCAGAAGGAAATAAACATATTTACAGCCTGGTTCAAAAACATTTTTAGCCTTCAGAGCTAGATTTCAGAACTGTACAGGGAGTGAACTTTTATGTACCATACCAGATAAAATGATATAAAGCCACAACGTTCACCTTGGACCATTTTAGAATTGAAAGTTGACTAACTGGATCACTAGTTAGCAACTTTCAAATCAAGTGTTGCAAGAGCTGTATCGAGAATTAACGGTGGTCTACTGTGACACACCGTCACTGCTTGTGGCCGTAGGCCAGTGGGCAGGTGACTGCCAACACCAACTGAGTGACAGTGGGTCCCGTCGAAGTTATATTAGCCTAGCTCTAGCAGCGTTTGGACAGATTGGATCAAAAGAACATTAAGTCAGCCACTTGCTGTAACTGGTCTGCTTGTTCTGCTAATTTGCTACATGACAATGTCCAGTAAAATGAAAAAAGAAGCTTCAGAAGCACCCTTCAGAAAACCTGTAGATGACATCTTTGGGGTTTGTCCAGTTCTTCTTATATAGTCTGTGGTAACATACTGTAGAGCTATAACGTGACTTACAGCTGTCTCAAGAGACAGGACTCCAAAGTTACTTTGTGTGGTTTTTGCCAACAGTAGTGACGTGAGACCGCAAGAGCTAGATGACACTTAAAAGTAATCCTGTTTTCCTACAAATTAAATTGAAACAAATATTTGAACATGAAAATAGAAAAACCTTTGTGTTATTTTAAATTCATGACATGGCATCGATCTCTTTTATTCACATCATGTATGCACATTATTTTCTATAAGAGCATCCAATGCTTTGATTATGAATTAACTGCATCTCCTTACAGTTACGTTGTCGCCCCTGGTAGTAGAACTGGAAATCCTTAAGGATATACTCTATATATACATGTTAAAGTCAAGCTTATTAGGTCCATACATCAGGTAATGTCTTTCCCAGATTCTTTCCCAAACAAACATGCGGCAATATTAAAGCTGCCTTGGCCTGCCTATCTTGCCTCTTTCCAAGCCAGCTACAACCCTTCTTTTTATGAGGTTCTTCCCTACTTTCCACATATCCACATGAAAGGGCAGGAAGCTCCCAGCACAGAATCATGCTGCCAAATTGAACTTATGCTAATAGAAATAAAGCATTTTTATTTGACAAATTGTGCTCCTGAGGGAAATCTGATCAAATGTTTCAAAAGAAGGGGGGGGAGCTGGAGGAGTCATGGATAAGGTTATTGGATGGCCCCTCATCTTTGCTTCAGGTCAGCCAGTGGAGGCTGTATTAGCATCGACGATCATAAAGGAAGTGGATTAGCCTCCATGCTTTCACTTACATTTTGGCAAATAACATCAAAGCCACAGTGTTAATATCTTGTGATGGCGGCGTTGTTCTTTTTTTTTTTTTTTTTAAACCAGAGGTGACTGTCTTTCTGGCAAGAAGAAGTAATATAAAGTTGCCAGGTGTTAGCAAGCTTAGCAAGGTATATTTGTAATTTACATGAACTGTGATGTCCTTTTGTCAAAGCTGGTACAGCAGGAAATGTCCGTTGGGTTCAGTGTCGTAGCGCACCACCTAAGGCAATCTGTGATGCCATAAACAAATGCTGGCTTAGAAAAGCAGAACAAAACCCACTGAAGGAAGGAAGGGAAATCAGAATAAGGTTTGGTCTGAGAGACTCTGAGTAACAGCTTTCTTATTTTTTTATTTTGAGTTGCCTTTAAGAGTCTTTTGTGAGTGTATATGAGAGCCCATTCCCTTTATTTGTTTTCCTTTTTCTTTTTCTTTTAATTTTTTTGGGTCAAAATGTCCATAGAATTATTCTTTGGCAAATAACAACAATGTAATGAATCAAAATAATGGCAATGCAACAACAGTGTTGCCTTATTACAAAGTATTTTTTATCTTGAATATTTGAATGGGAGTCTTTTGGAACCAGTACTGAGTGACCTCAATGGTATTTTCATGTAGACTTCTTTTCAATGGCTGCGGCTAGTAACAATTTAGGTATTACATTGAAAATATATAAGAATAAAGAGTAGACTAAGGAATACAATGTCCTTGTTTTTACTGCATCAGTTTTGGCCTTTAAAAAAAAAGAAAAAAATGAGTCAGACATTGGGTCCAGCATGTGGAAATGTGAATTGAAGTGTTTTTGAATACTTCATTATGCACTCATGAAAAAAGAAGTGTGCGTCCTCTTCCTATTCTTTGGTCTTACATCTCAGAACATAATAAAAGCAATTATCTGTTGCCTGAAATCAGGTAAATACAACCACAGAAAAGCAACAGTAAATGGTATGTTATTTTGTGCCATTACTTATTTTACAGGAACTCGGGCAAAATGGAGAAAATGGCTGTTCTCGTTATTAAAGTTTGTTTTTCTTCTTATTCTTTTCCCCTGAGTAGTTGGTCAGCTTGTGTATTCACTTAAAAAAAAACATGCTCAAAGAGGGTGACATCCATCCATCCATCCATCCATCCATCCATCCATCCATCCATTTTCTATATCTGCTTCAATTCTGATTAAATGTTTAAAATTTGATCATTTGCTTCAATTACATTCAGGCTCACAGGGGTCTGGCTATCCCAGCTGTCACAAAGGCAAAGGGAGCGTACACCCTGGACAGGTAGCCAGTCCATCAAGCTAATTTAAGATTAATGATACTGGGGTGGAAAACTGTCCTGTGGCTCTTTTCATTTTCATTAGGAAACAGCTAAAATGAGGGAGAACCGTTTGGCATCTGGTTCTCAATGCACACTTTAAAAGCAAGTTACATTAGTAGTTGATATGGGTAACCTGCACATCTGTCAAGGCAGTTTTAATGCAAACTAACACAGGTTTAGGAGCAACATTGCTAAAATGAAGTGAAATGTGCTATTGTTCAAACTGATGTTGAAAAGTATTGCTCATTCATAATGACCATACCAAAATATAAATAAAAAGGCCACAAAAAAAGAATTCAGTTTCAACATAATATGTTTTCTGTGCGTCAAATAAATAGAGGTTGAATAATTTACAAGTCGTTGCATTTTAGAGAGCTGCCCTGCTTTTTGGGGAATGGGAGAACATATAAAAGCATAAACACTGGAGAACAAATATGCCTGCACAGTTTTAATCTGTTTTTCAACTTGACAAAAAATGTGCAGGTCTGTTGCTTGTCTGACAGTGGCCATAGAGCTGCTCACAAGTGTTTCAGGACAACTATGAAGGTCTCTGAGCCCGTTTTTTTTTTTCTTTAGAGGTCTTGACAGCTGCAGAGGGAGCTGGCTCAGGTCTGTTGTTCGCTCTGGCTCCGCCATGCGCCAGGATCCAGGATCCAGGCTGGCTTGGCTGAGTTCTGTTGACGCTACAGAGAGGGCACCGGCACTGGGAACCCATTTTCTCACGCCCAACACAGAAACATAGACAAACATGGGCACAGAAACAAGATGCAAGCATTTTATACAAAAAAAAAGAAAACAAAAATTGGCGAGATAAAATGAGTCCCTTTAGAGTAAAAAGTAGTCAACAAAAATGACACAAAAAGTGAACCAGCTTTATAAATCCATTTGTATCCAGTACCTCAAGACTGAGATGTGGTGCGATAACCTTGTCATATTTCAAAAGTATGTGCTGAATCTGTGTTCAGCTGCTGTTTAGTATAATTAAAATGTGTATTCCCAGAAGCTGCAGCACTAGAAAAAAATACTTGAAAAGACTTCATCATCCTGGAGACATATGTCATATGTTTTAAGCAACGGCCCCTCATGATATAATGCTCACTTTCTCTGACCTTGTTACTGGATGCAATGACATGAAATTAAAACCCAATATGGAATGGCGTTCTTAAATCATTCAGGACTTTTTGACATTTGAATACCCTTTTCTAGAACTGGTGATGCATTTTCATTCAAGCCTCACCACTTACTTTCTCCTTTAAATCTCGGTGAGTAAAATGAAACGAGATGTGTGTTCTAATCTAATAAGAAAATACAGCCAAACTGGCCGGCACAAATAAAACCCTACGTTGTTTTTGAGCCCTTAAGTCAGCTGACAGGCATCCATCATTCTCATGCTGAAGCCGAGACAAACCAGGTTGAAATCTGAAAATATTGGCAGCTAGGTTGAGTTACTAAACCCTTAAAATCTTTCTTATTCTTCACGTCTCTTCCTGTCCATATACATTTCCCCGTGCGGCTTCCTTTGGGCAACTCCTATTCTCACTCAATCCCACTGTTTTTACTCTCCTTACAATCTTTTAGTTTTGCTCTCCCTTGGCAGCAGGCCTCTCAGAGGCGCTGGTATTAGGGGAATTCCTAGGGGGGATTTTCCCTGCTTTAGACTCAGTATGGCCCTTAAAACTGTCTACCTCCACAGACTAGTAGTAAGGGAACAGGGAAACACGTTCTGCACAGTATGAAGACTTTGTTGTAAATACACTGCTTCAATCATCCATGTCACTGCTGATCTGACATCATTCTTTAAGTACAGTATGAAACATACTAACACTATTTATTTTATCCTTACAATTTCATCTCTGAGCATGAGAAATCTGTTACATGTCTGTGGCTGATGTTTTCAGTCTTTCAAGTGAAATCACTCAGGCTTACGTTTAATATCACTCTGCGGCTATCGTAAAACCCCATTTTGGCATTAAAATTTTATTGTGGGTATTCACTAAGGAGTTGTTGTCGTAAGTTAGCACCTGAAATGTACGGTCACAAAGACAACAACGCATCCAGCTAATTTGCCTTTACACAATATCCCTGGGCCTTTCTGGGTGAAAACATCCCATTGAATTTAAATGCCAGTTAATACTTGAGGTGTTTTCTAATATAAAAGGTGTTAAATAACACTACAGATTTAGGCACCAAGTAGCTACAAACCAAAACTGTAATGTTATTTAACACTACAGTTTTGGTTTGTGGCTACTTGGTGCCTAAATCATGAGGCCTCAAGCAAAATTTAGTTTATGAGAAATGATTTCTAGTGCTATATAGAAAAACTTTCAGATATCAGGATGGAGAAATGTTCATTCAGTATGTTAAAATGGCATGAACATTAATTTAAACTTATTCAAATAAAATTCTAAATTAACTTAAGTCTTGTTGAATCTCCAGGCATTATATTTCTCACACTATCCTTTCAATGACCAGTCATATTAGACAACTATGACTTTTAAAGGTCCTATATTATGTGGTTTCGAACACTATTCATATTGAAAAAGGACCATGATAGAGATGTTTTCCTTTAATTGTGACTCAAAAAAACCTCTGAGATTGTTAGATTGTGCAACTTACATCCTCTATTTTCTCTGTGCTACAGTGAGCACCCTGCTTCACCTCCTCCTCCCACTGCTACCTGCTCACTCTGCTGTAAATGTTTACCTTCCTGAACCAATCAGATACACCACTACAGGGCTCAGGAGGTGTACGGGGGACAGCTCCACATGGGCATAGTTGACTCCACATAGAGATGCATGGGCTCGGTCGATCAGTGCTTGGAGTTTAGAGGGCCAATCTGCATATGCAATTCATGCCTGCACTGAGTACCAATGATTTGTATCTCAGAAGAAGAAGTGAACAACCTGGAATCTTTAAATAAAAAGCAATCATTCAGGTTCTGCTTTAAATGTCAGCTCAGAGGGTAGCGTTAAGATGTATTACTTATAGTACATGGGCTACCTTTTAACGAGTGTTTTCGAGTTAACTTTTAAGGAGTGAACTCTGGTAGCTTCTGATGGTGTAATCAAAAACAAATAGAAAGTGAGAATGTTCTAATTCCAATTTCTGAATTCTAACACCAATAAAGAATTGCATTTTCTATTCTGAATGTAAAACATTGAGCAAAGTAGTGGCATAACATCATCAACTTATTTCTTTCTGAACTGTATAGCTGCTGACAAGAATTAACTTTTAATATTTATATTTAAAAAAAAACAAATGCAAAAGATTTTTAACTGCTCACTTCTGAGCTACTGTGAATGCAATGTTTTGAGGTGAGTCAGTGACAAACCATTCACTCACAAATTTGAATCTCTCATTCATGAAGTACTTTCAATCTTGACACACCCAAAATTCCAGGATTGTGTCTTTTTTTCAGTTGGAAGCATTGATTGTATAAGAACTGGACAAACACACTGTGACATCACCTATATATTTTCTGTGGAGCGCTTTCGAAGCCTCTTTTTCCACCTACTGTAGGGCTCCATGTTGAAAATGGGCAAAAAAAAAGCAGGCCAGGAGGTTGGTTGGAACACGCCCACCTTAGTTTAGTTACCACAATTTATTTCATTTATTTTGGCTTAGCTCATGCTAACCTCTGGTGCAAACTAATCCTCATGTCTGATGTCGCCAATTAAATGACATTTGAACTGTCTGAGTTAAAAGAAGCGCATGCAGAAGTCCAGTCAAGTGGGAACCTTGAGCCAATACTAAAGCACAGCAGCCTTGCAGTCCCCCAGGGCTTCATCATAGCTGACTACCAGCTCCCTCCCAGTTACCTCAGTTGAATCATGGTGGAGGAGCTGGGGATTTCCTGGTAGAGGTCCACTGCAGGACCCCCCATTTTAAATGTTGTATCGGGGGGCAAATTCAGAAGCAGCCATCACTGCTGTGTTGGGTCTTGATGGAGGTCCAGCTTAAGGTCGTCAACCTGAAAGACTGGACTATTTGGAGAATGCTTCGGTTGAAATGGTTGGAACCCAGCTGTGATGAAGCCCCACTGGATCGTAAAGCTTCAATCATTAATCCGAAGCACAGTTAGCACAAACTGCCTTTTGCTTAGATAAACATTGTCTTCAAACCCTTCCAGGCAGCCCAACAGCTAAAGTGATGGAAGCTAGCCAGTGGGCATGCCCTCTGTTGTACAGTTGTTATGGATATGAAATATGGCTATAGAGACAGAACCCGGATGTTTATATCTGTTGCAGAGTTGGACATTTTAACATGGACGTTTACCGGGGATATTGACACGTGCTTGGAGCCCCTAGTGGTCATTCAAGGATTGAACTTTTCCTTATTTGCAGCACTGAACTCAACTCTGAAAAACAGATGTTGTCCTTTGCTTGGTGACATCATGCTCTCCACAACCAAAAAAGTAACAAGCACACATTTACTGATTTTGACATTTTCTCCTTGTACTGCAGTGTAGCGGATTATAATTTCCTCATAACTATAAGGAATGATGGGGATGTAGTGATACACTGGCAAGTGTATATTCATTAACCTTAAAATTTAATGAATAATACCTTTTTATGTGATCTAACGGATGGATACTAGGCTGGAGAGATTGCTGGCAGTTGTGCAAGTCCAGTAGGTTCCCTTATTATTGTTAATTGATTGCAGGTTTAGCGACTCTTCCTCACATACAATATGTGTGCAGTCTAATCCTGAACCAAACAGGAAAAACAATAGCAGACTTGACTGTAATTAAGCTGAAATTCATGCGTTCAGGATCATGGTGGGAATGAAGTTCTTTATGAAGATATCAGAATTCTTTGTGAGAATTTCAAAATGTAGTTGCAAAAAAGTGCACTCTCACACTGACTGTACTCAAACAACTACACAATTAAATAAAACTATTAATACTATACATCAGGAAGGTGTAGCACAGCATTCAGAAAAAGACTCGTAGCTTCTGATAAGCATAAATCACTTTACAGGCTTTCTCCCAGGAGACTGGGTGTTTAGGGGAAATGGTCTGAGCAGCCCAGTTTGGTTTCTGAGCTTGTTGGATCATCTTCTGCTTGTAATGTCCTTGTTCATTCAGGCAGCAGGGGCTCTGGGTTTCTGTTCACAGGGTCTGAGACCCATGCCCATTGCTGGTGTCACTTAACCTGACTATTTGGACTGAATACCCTGTAATCCTGCCCAGCTCCTCAATAAAGCTGGGCTGTGAAAAGCATTAAAAACAAACTTTTTTCTGTGCTGTAATGTGTAAGTTCCTTTTCTTCTTGAATTTAAATGGAGTGAATTTAAAGTATCTGTATAATCAAATCACAACATTTCCTCCTTCTAGCAAAAGCAACAGGACAAAGACAAATTTAAGAAACTTTTGTCTGCAAACAAATACACCAGCACACAGTTCGAGTGGCTCAAAACTGAGGAATGAGCTTTTTTAGTCTCCATTAAGAGGCTCAAGAAAGTATAGATGGAAAAGAAAACAAAAGAGTGACAGAGTAAGAGACGAAATAAGAATAATCTTGGACTGCATTGTGAAAGCAACTTAACGTCCCCTATAGGCAAAGAGCTAAAAATGTCAAAAGTTCCTTTGTGCTGCCTTGAACACTTTTGCACATGGGACCTGTACTCCATAAATCTTGCGGTTTATCCAGATGCAGTTTTGCAAGCCTCAGTCATGCTTTCATGTTCTTTTTTTAGACAGACGAGGCTTTCTCCTGGCAACCCTACCATACAAAGCTACCTTCTAAATCTTCCTCATCACCTTGAATATGTAGCATAGTCACTGAGGTTGTGGAGTCTGAGATGTAGCCCCTGGGTTTCTTTATGTTCCTCTGAGTGCTCCACGGTCTGATCTTGCTGGGACGTCTACTCCTGGGAAGATTGGCAACTGTCATGATTGCTGTTCTGTTGTAAACAATCTTTTTCACTCGAGTACGTTAAACTGCAAATTGATTTGAAATGTTTAAAATGCTTTCCAGATTGATATGCAGGAACATCCATCCATCCATCCATCCATCCATCCATCCATCCATCCATCCATCCATGTCATGGGAATCTGCTGGAGACTATCCCAGCTCTCTTCAGGGCGTAAGGCAGAGGTGCAACCAGGACAGGTCGCCAATTCATCACACCACATATAGACAACACAAGAAAAAACAAACACTCCTTAGGGCAGTTTTAAAAAATGACCAATTAATTGGACTCCGGAGTAAGCTGGAGTACCGGAGAAAGCACAGGGAGAACATAAAAAACGCCACACGGAAATGCCTCTGCTGGGATTTCGAAACAGGAACTTTCTTGCTGTGAAGCATCACTGGTAACCACCAATGTTTACTTCCACATCTTGTGTCTTTCCCTCTTGGCATTGTGTTAACACACATCTGACCAGCAAACTACCAGGATGTCTGCTTTTATAGAGGTCTGCACACCTGGCTGCTAATCATTTTTATCAAGGACTGATGATTAGCAGCACCTGGCTGCAACTTACCCTGTTAAATCCTGTGAAAGCAGCTAGGGGATACTTAGTATTACTCACATGATTTTTTTTTCCTTTTTATTTTATTTTCTTCTTATTATTTTTTTTATGGGGGGGACGTCTTTTTTGTTAACTTTGTTAAACTTGCCATTTGTCACTGTTCACTCAATCTTAATCTTAAATGCACAGAAAATAACCAAGTATCACATTAACATTTCATATGTGCTGAATTGATTACGTCAAACACATGGTTCAGCCATAAACAGGCTTCTTCTCTCCTATCTCTGCCGCTCAGGATTCCTCTGGCTCTGTTCAACCTGCCAACTTTGAAGACCAGAAGGCTGCAAGGCATATCATTGTACTTGTGCAACTGGCCAGATGTGGCCCACAGCGCCAATAACCCGTAAAGGCACAGCAACTATTATTTACATGTTTTCTGTCCAAATGTCTTCACTTTCTTACTGCAGTGAAACCAATGTACTGAGAAAACATGGAGGACAAAAGAATCACTCTTCGTCACTCAGGTATTCATAAGACATCGCTGTGTCTTGTATTACTAACATCACTCAACCTGGAAATGAATTAACCCTCTTTCTTTTTTAAAAAAACAATATTCTTTTACCAGCACTCTGAAAACAATCATGTACGCATATTTTTCGGAAAGGGAGTTATGGGAATTGTGGGTAAATATTTAGTCCTGCATTTATTCCAGAAAGAAGAGATGCACAATTTTTTTTTTTTTTTTCAGGTTTGTTTGGTGTATATTGAGTGAAAATTCATATCTTTACTCGGGCGGCACATTTTGACTTTTCACAGCAGCATCTGTAAAAGGCGGGGAACCAGAGGCCGCTGTCAACTGTGTAAGAAGCTTTGTTAGTCGACTACTTAAGCATTTGCAAATGAATACAGATGCTGAGAGGTAAGACGCAGAATGACAGGAGAGCCCTGGGGCAGCTGATTTTTTTTTTTTATGCCTGACAGCTAATGGTCAGTCACTGGTAAATGTGCTAATGAGGCTGAAAGGATTCTCTACAAAAAGCAAAGTAGCACTTCAGTGTTCCTCTGGTACAATAGCTGACGCCTCTCTTTCCCTTTACAAAACACTCCACAGATGGACAAGCAACAGTTTCGCAATTACTGACGACTGCACGGGGAAAGTGTAGAATGGCCTTCATAACAATGTCTTCCACACATGTATGCTCCCTTTAAGTGCTGATTTATTGGAGTTTGGCATCTGTTCCATTTGCATGGGGTTAATCTCAACTGGTTAAAGAAGAGAATTTAGCTCCCATGTGGCCTGAAAAACAAGGTTTGATATGCAAATGACATCCCCTTAGCCCTTACAAATTCAAAATGCTTCTCCTCTTCAATAAGGTTATTGTTACTGTTGCTGAAGCATGTAAAAATATATCTATATAAAAAAAAAGAAAGCAAATGAGGGTGGGATGAGTCTTGCTGGTGTGGTAATTTGTTAAAGGCTGCATGAGGGGGAGAAAAAAAAAATCCCAAAAAACAAGAAAGTCAAGATTCTTCACTTCAGTAGTCTCAGTCTTTTTGAACAACAACCCAAGCATTGTGCTTTTTTAATGCTGTCTCAGTGGACTTAACACTTGTTATTTTCTCCCTTTTCCGTTCCCTCCCCGCTCTCTCCTTGCACCTCATATTCCCAGCGCGCTGTCTGCGCTCTTGCATCTGTAATCACGTTACCTCATTGGGGGCTGCCTTTGTATCCTGTGTGTGTACGGAGCACGTGCAGGTGCACATACTGCGTGTGGTGGTGTTGGTGCGTTTTCTGAGGTTCTGCTGGGGGCTGCGAGGGGGCTTAGCGGCACACTGGGTTTCGATGAGAGCCCACACCACTGCTCTGCCAGTTCTTATCTCCTCCCATGCAGGAGAGCTGTGGCATCAAGCCGGTAGCTTATTAGAGAAGCAGGCAACATATTCCAACAGACGCCACCTCCCCTCCACTCCAAATACCCACATACCCCGTTAACATGCTCACAAAGAGACACACAGCATGGACTTGCGTTACTATCTGGGCCCGTGGCAAGTGTTTATTGCTGTTTCTTTTGTGTTGATGATGCAAAAATAAATTTCAATTTGGAGAATGTGCTTTAGGGTTGTACTTCAGTGATCAAGGGTAGAAGAAAAAGAGGTAGCAGGGAAGACCGAGTAATAAGAAATACATTGGTTTTATATTGTTTTCTCTGACAGATGAGATGGCATTAGTTGCGATTTTGCTGTTATTGTCGCTGCTGTTGGCTGAGGTGAAGTAATATTTGGGAGGTAAATGAATGGAATTTGGACATTGCAGTTGTTACTCTCCTCTGCTGCCGGTAATACCTTCATTATCGAGCTGTAGCTCAGCCATTATGCCCTGGCAGATGGATAGTAATCACAGAATAAAAGGCCAGCAGGTCCTTTCAAAAACAACGTCAGGGGTTGTGAAGACAAACATCTACCATTTACCTGCAATCAAACACAATCTTACTTCACCTATTTCTGTTCCACACTGTCCCACTTACTGAGGTAATTTCGGATGGTTTTTTTTTTTTTTGTTGTTGTTGTTAAGACAGAGCTGTACAGGTCCAACAGGAAATGAATTTCTCTTATATGATCACTTAGCGGTGAAGTCGAAGGCACTGAGTGTGCATGGATGAACATGTATAAATACAGGACCATGAAACATGTGTACGTATTAATCTTTAAGTCTGACTTCCAGTGAATGAGTTGCCTTTGGTGTGTGTGTGTGTGTGTTTGTGCATGAGCAAACAGGAAGATAATGTTATGCATTTGCATGCAGTGCTTCAGTGTAGAAGAATGTCATTGATTTATAACCATGATGAAAGGTCAGTTCACCTTATTAAACAACACGTAGGTATGCTGCTGCATAGTATTGGATAGCCATTAGAAGTCAATCTGTCCATTCCCACTGTGACTGGTGGAGGCATTAAGGTCTCAACTGAGAAAAAAAATGCATATAAATCAGTTTTAAATGAGCTTGTTTTCAAAAACACGCACTTGCATTATCTTCTAAATTTACTGAAAATGATGGTTTATTGAACGTTTCAGGCATTTTCTTGTTTAAGATCCAGCTATTTTGATTGCACACAGCCAACACTGGGTTTTTCAAAGTGTGAGTGTAGTCAAAGAGACACAGTTTATCTCCAAAAGTGTTTACAGATATCCCTCCGATGTCCACACATTAGCCTAATTTCGTTAAAGCAGCCTCGCCGCTAAAGAATAGGTCTGCTGCCTGAGACTAGGTGTGTGCGTGGATTTAGCATCTGGCTTACACACAGTCATTCACTTTCCATCTAAATATCCATCTTTTTCTCTCACCGAACATGTCCTACTCCGTTATTTTTTTTCTGATTAGGCATTGTTTAAATGAAATCCCTGCAGGCTGATTGAAAATTCATTCTGGCTTCAAGCAAACACCATCACCTTGCGTTGGCTTTGTTGTCTTTAGGCATTAGCATTTGTGTGAAACATTCTGTGCCCCACATCTGATAGACCCAACAGAGATGGGCCCCACACAAATATGATAGCTTTTAGTTAGTGTTTGTGTGTGAGAAGACGTTAAAAAAATAAAGAGATATAGCTAGTGTGTAGAATATAAAGATTGTGCGTGGGAGTGTTTTGCTTTATCCCAGCAGCAGGTGTTTTCTTAGTTGGGCATGCAGACAGTACATGTTTGTATTTGCATATAGGCACATACGAGTATGGCGTCTGTGCATTTTTGTGTCTTCACATAACCGCGTCTGCCGTGCACGCATGCCGCTCCTTTTATGTTAGAAATGGTTCTGCTCCCACCAGTGCTGTCCCAACAGGTGCAATATACCGTTCAGACCGAAAACAGATGCAAAGAAGCTTGCTTTGGACAATGACAGACAGAAGGTCAGACCAGTATAAAGAATAATCATTCACAGCCTGCAGTTGCATCCCCTCACCCTCGAGAAGGGGCCTCAAAACGCTGTGCCAGTCCCTGCTGGGGTATGGCGTGGACCAAAACATGGCAGGAAGTGGATGATGAGATGAGGGACTCGGGGCCCAGCCTGGAGCTACTGTGGAAGGAGAGTTGAAGAGGAAGAACCAGCAGGTCCTGGAGGTGATCCAAAAAGCGCCCTCATCCTCTCAACTGTTGCAAAAGGATTGGTGGTAAGTGGGATAATCCACCGGCGTGGAGGCTTCAGATAGCTGCCTCCAAGAATAGTAGACCCAATCAACACAATGAGAGTCTTAGGCAGTGATGGTGCACCAAGTAAAAGAAAAGGCTTCACTTGGCCAAATGATGTAAACAATTAAAGCAGAAGGCCAGGTTTTGAATGTTTCCGTGAGTGGGTGATGTTATAGTTAATTGACTCGTTGATGTGGTCTACCAAGCTGTCAGTTCATGCAGATCACCTATAGACAATATTTTTATTCACGCCATAAACAAACGCCTATTACCGTATAGTTATCCATCAAAAAAACATTGTTCTACAGTCATCCAGGAGATTAGTGATTATTGGTTTATGGTGTCTGTTAGCATGTGGGTAGAGCTGCTGGATTATCTACAAGCCTGCCTCAACCAAAGCCATTTATTCAACTTAATCTTTTGAACTTGCTCCTTCCACCGCTGGTTAAATATTTCCAACATGTTGCCTTAAAAACTGAGGTCGAGAATGTTTGCTTTTAATTTCAAATGGAGAAAACCTGAAATGCGTACTAACGGAGTTAGATTAATTAAAAAAAAAAAAAAAAAAGCTTACTATTTCGCTTGGTTGCATTCATTATGCAACTTTTATTTACCTAAGCATATTCTGGACTAGTTTACTGGCCTGGGTCTGTTACCAGAATAAAGCAACGGCTCACTGGAGAATAATGACTGCAGCTACAGAGGAAGATTAAGCTGTAGACAAGCAGAGCCTTCGTGATTTCACTGTTTTATTCCTCCTGTGACATCATGTATCAACTACAACTGCTCCTGCTTTCTGTTACAGTGACAATGCGGAGTACTGGCTTTATTTTCTGTGGATATGAATCACATGATGTTTCAACCACAGCTGGTGCTCCTCAAATAAAAATAAAGAAGTGGCAAGTCAGGATGAAGCATCATATACTTTTTTTCTTCTGCAGCTATGTGAGCAATCTGTTCTAGAGTTACTGTATGCGCTCATGTCCCCATTCAGACAAATCGCCTATACTATGCAATATACTGTATTTGCAACCAATAAAATGAATGATTGGTGCTACTAAATCTAGCATGTGTGTGGGATTTTACTGGGACAAACTTGGCCACTTTTGTGTATTGTATTGAGTTTGAAGCAGCATTGTGTAAAAGCTACCGTGCACGATTTCTACAGTCGTATATCATTACATCTCACACTGTAGGACTTACATTTGATTAATTTTGGTTATGACATCAAAAATAGTATGTTTATACTGTACAACAATAAGACCTCCTGAATCGTAGGCTACGATTGATGTAGAGTAGCATCAGCAACATGAAAATGAACCGTACTTAGTGGTGGCATGTATGTGTGCCAAAAATACACAATTAATTAATACATCATTAAATGTTGCGTTTTAGATGGCTGGTCAGTGGATGAAGTTGTCGGATTTCTGACACTGTCAGAAAATTATCTCAGGTGGCCTTGAGTGACTTTTAACCATTACATACCTTCCTAATCTGTTTTTTCTTTTTCTTTTTTTTTCCTCTCAATAACCACATTGACTCTATTTCTTCAAGGACATCAGCGGATAATTCTCCACAGCCGGAAAGCACCAGATGGGGAAGATCCAGGGTGGCACCACGCCCATTTCCACAGGGTCATCCAGACCATTAGACGTCCGACATTAGGTGATTACTGGTGGGAAATCTCCACCAAGCCGTACAGAAGCTAGCCAGAACATGGCATTGGTTCTGGAAAGAAAAGCTCATATAAATCATCAGAAATCTGAGAGAGTGCTAAAAGTGCTAAAAGTGTTAAAAGTGAAAAAATTTTACTGCAATTTGAAACAGGATGTTTAGATTTATAGTAAAGTACAGCCCAGGCTGACTGTGTACTTTATGCTTTATTCTGTTCCACCGATATTAATTACAAGAGTAACACCCCATACAAAGACTGCAAAGATGCCTCCACTAACTCAAATAAACTCTAATAAAATACTAACCTGTTTCTATGTTAAACTACAATTATAGTTGTTTAATTGCATATTATGCCACTGTTACCACTTACTTGGAAAATTGGAACTTTTGGATGCAAAATAACTTAATTTTTACTTCTGTCAAATTACGTTTTTACACCTGGAATTTATTGTTTCCAATCATGGTTTCTATTGAACTATCATTTTTGGGCGTGTGCACGTGACTCACCCCATCCAGCTTGTGATTATTCCATTGAAACACTGCTTATTGCATCTGAATGTTATAACCCACCTTGTGTATCTGTCCACTGTGTACATGAGTATTAAAATCCAAAGAGCTCCATGGTAGCTGAGCTCCTCATAATTGTTTCAACAAGTAGAAAAAAAAAAGGGAGGGGGGGGATTTTTTTATTTTTTTGTTCTAGCCAAAGGCTTGGTATCTTTTCTCTTTCGCAAATTATATTCCTTTTGCATGCCATTTACAGCTCAGTTGCATGTGTTTCCACAAAATATGTATGCCCCAAAAAGATATGCCAATTACTTTAATGGAAACCAGGAAGCATGACCGCTTCAATTAGCAGGCCTGTTTCCTGTTTCAATTTTTTTCTGCAACACCTCAGAGTGTCGTGATGAAACAGTGAATTGTGGTAGTTAGACATTATGCAGCCCGTTCTGCAGCTGGAAATTGAATGTTCCTTTTGCCTCAAACTGATCTGACAGGACACTAGGATGATGTTACCAACGACACATCAGCTGCAAAGGCACTGAATTATAACAAAATGCTGACTGTAAATGCATGTATCTAAAACGTGTTGGTGTTGCCGTGGTTGGAATCAACAATGTGTAAATGACACATTGAATCCAGCGGGCTCTGCTTCACTGAAAGTGGTTAGACTCTGCTGATTCTTCAGATTATGTAACATATTGCAGAAAAAATGAGTGCGTGATTGGTAGATACTGTATTGCATTTGAATTGCATCTATAAAAACACAAATTTGTTCATCACACTAATAATAATCTTTGGTATCTCTGTGATTTTTTTCTGTCAAATTTAACAGCTTAATACAGTAGGCTAAAGGTAGCAAATAGGTAGCATATATATATATATATATATATATATATATATATATATATATATATATATATAGTTGTTGCATATTTTTATTAGTAAATTAGTATTTATTAGTAATTATTAGTATTTGAAATTATTAGTATTATCAATAATGTTAGGTTGTTTTCTTCCTTCTGTGTTAAGTTGGCGTCTCGACTCCTCTGTCTTTAGTCTACCTTGTTTCCCATTTTACTTTAAAGGCCTGTCTTGTCTTTTTGTGTTCTCCTTTTCTTCCCTCCATGTATTAGCCTGATCGCCTTCACCTGCCCCTCGTTTGCTCCTTTGTGTATTTAAGTCCTGTCTTTCCCTTTTCTGTTTGCTGGTCTGTCTGCTTGTTGTCCTGTGTATCATCTTGTTTCCTCGGCCCGGCTCTTGGGTCCTCCATTCAACTAAAATCATGACAGACAATGCAGATTTTTTTCTGGTCAGCTTTTCTTTCTTTTTTTTTTTTTTAATGGAATGTCATATTTTCTGTTTAATTTCATATTGGTCAATAGACCTTTGAATGGTTCAGCCTCTTTGAGCGTGAACTGTTTCAGGAGACAGTATCACAAATAAATACTTAATAAGGGAAACCCAAGCACTACAAAAATTAATATCCACTGGCTGGCACCCACTGGACACCCCTGGTTTATCTCTCTGGTTTCAGTTGAAACCAGTCGTTACCATTGCGTTCGGGGTGTTTGCATGATTTGTCAACTTCCAGATTTGAAAGCGACTAATCAAACTTCACTGATTAGGAAGGTACTGATTTAGTGCAAGGGTAAGGACAAAACGGGGAAGAATATTGACAAGCTGAACCTCACAGAAAATTCCAGGCGACTTCCCCATCACTTCAGCAAGGAACACTGACTGTAAGACAAGTGGTGATCCTGTCTGTTTAGCCTGTAATAACTGCAGGCAGCCATAGCAGAGAAAAAGATGAATGTCTGCAAAGCCCCAGGTATATTTTGGATATCAGGCTTAATAAAGCATATCGTTTGAGATCACAAAAAACTATCCTAAAATACTAGTTATCAACATGATGAATCAGTATTTTCACTCTCTGGGGAAACACATTTCCCACAACAATAAATAATAATCCTGTATACATGCATATGAGATATTTAGAAATACACTATATTCCCAAAGGTATTTGCTCACCTGCCTTGACTCACATATGAGCTTTAGTTCATCCTATTCCTAATCAATATGACGTGGGTCCACACTTTGCAGCTAGAACAGCTTAAACTCTTCTGGGAAGGCTGTCCACAAGGTTTAGGAGTGTGTTTATGGGGATTTTTGACCATTCTTCCAGAAGCGCATTTGTGAGGTCACACACTGATGTTGGCTGAGAAGGCCTGGCTCTCAGTCTCCGCTCTAATTCATCTCAAAGGTCTTCTATCGGTTCTATAATACAGCTGACAGTTGACTTTGAAATATTTAGGAGCAATGAAATTTCACGACTGGATTTGTTGCACAGCTGTCATCCTATCACAGTTCAACACTATGATTCACTGAGCTCCTGAGAGCGACCCATTCTTTCACAAATGTTTGTAGAAACAGTCTGCATGTCTAGGTGCTTAATTTTATACACCTGTGGCCACGGAAGTGATTGGAACACTTGATTCTGATAATTTAGATTGGTGAGCAAATACTTTTGGAAATATAGGGTATAATGAAGGCTAAAGACAACAGAGTTGGAGGAGCCAACACTTGAAAGCAACGTGGCAAAAGAAATTACACAATGAGAAAAAAATATTATGAGGATTCACCAACTCAATCCCCCCCCAAGATTAATCAGGTAATTGCCCCAGACTGATTACTTTAAGACCATTGCTTAAGTCATTCCCTCCTGGCATTGTTAAAACACACCTGAGGGCTCCAGTTCGGTGCACAACCAAAACGTCTCTTTTTATAGTGGTATGCACAATTACTCATGATCAGTTTGTCAAGGGCTGATGATTAGCAAGAACTGACAGCAACTTGCCCTCTTAAAGCATATTGAAGCAGTAAGAGGGTACTTAGCATTGCCCATATCATTTTTTTTTTCTGCCCTTCTTCTGTTTTTATGTAAACAATGGTGCACTGAAAACAGTTTTTTGTTGCTTACTTAATAGTGAGACCCATGTAAGAAAACATATGATTAAAAGAGTAGGTACAAGCATTTGCATATCAACTATTCCCGCCATTCCCTAGCCTAAAATTTCAGAACTTTTCTTTTCTTTTCTTTACTTTTCTTTTCTTTTCTCCACGAACATTTGAAAACTTCCAAACCTTTTTGGAATGTGAATCCCTGAATTAATATGCCTGCAACATCAAGAGCAGAGACCAGTTTCCAGCGGACTTACAGATGTCTGTAAGTATATGGTTTATGGTATCCATGCAAGAAAATCAGCAATTAAAACAAAGCAAATAAAAAAAAGAAGGATTTTACGTGATTACATTTTCCATAGAGGCTTAGTGGTTTATTTGACACTTCCAAATGCTCTAATTTGTTGTTTGTTTGTTTGTTTGTTTGTTTGTTTTTTGTTACTGCCACTGAGAATATATCTTTGTTTGCATCTCAGAGTTTCGAAAAAATAATAAAAAAAAAGAGAGAGGAGAGGAGATCCGCTCATTATTATTATTATTATTATTATTATTTTTTTTTTTTTTTTTTTTTTTCTGTTGTTGTTGTTACTTTTTGGTTTGCCTTTTCATTTTCCCGGACTAAAATATTGTCAGTAATCTTTGGATGTGCCCATCTTTTCTCCATACCGCGCTCCAAAGCACTCTAAGCTTCCAGCATAAGTTACCATAGTAATGCACCACCTTCATGACACTGAAATCCCAGAATAAACCAGAAGCTACCTTGCTAAGATCAAATCCTGCTTCCTAAAACAGGCTCCAGGTTGTATTTGAGGAACGTACATCAGTTTTTCATTTTCAACAGCATTTGTCTGATGTGGTTGCACGGTTCACTGGTATTTTTTTCTTCCCAACAATGAGCACCAGATTTCCTCATTCCCTCGCCACTTTTCTCAATCTCCTTGTCCTTGTGGTTAATTTATGGGCTCGTTTGCGGGGAGACTCCTGCACTTCAAACTATTCCTCTTAGGGCTACCAAAACAAATTTCTTTCTTTTTCTCTAACTCTGTATGTAGCAATTATAGACAGGAAGAGCTTCCAGTCTTCCCACGTTACGAGCCGAATTGAACTGAAAATCAGCTGGTCTGGCATTTTATTTAGGAGGAAGTGTCTTTGTGAGGAAACTGGATTTGGCTCCCTGCCTATTTCCATTCTCGCCTTTCGGTGCCGTAGACCTGCTATTACGACTGTCAGTCATCTTCAGACATAAAGGGCCCCATTTGAAAAGGCTCAATGCAAATCTCATATCTTACATGAAACAGTCTTGATTTATTTACGCCAAGCTTTTCATCCCATGTCTTCAAACAACCTCCCAACACCCGCTGAACCCCCCCCCCCCCCCCCCCCCCCATCTCTGCACACATCCTCTCCAGGCTGGGTTCCTGTCTTTCAGGATCCAATCCTATCCAGTCCTTTAGCACCTAACTGCCCCACTGCACACATGGAAAAATATACACCCACATCCATCCATCCCTCCATCCACTAACTGCTTTTAGTTTTCCTGCAGTTGAGATGAGCCCACAGCAGGTGCTCAACATAGTAATGCTGAGAAAAGAAAAAGTACAAGGAACTTATTTCTTACTCTGCTCGCACGGCTTTTGTTCCCCTTATTGTGGCAAAGTTGAGTGACACGCCTTGTTATCAGCAGTTGTTGTGTCTGTGTTTTGGGGCATCCGTGCCTTTTCTCTGCATATGTGTGAAAGATCTAAAGGTGCTGCATTTGTCCCAGAATCTACTGTTCTTCAAACACTGTGCCTGACTAAACAGATCCCGTCTTTAAAGTTGCCTGCGTGACTGATGTGCAGGATACATATTTATGTTTCAGGTTCAGCTTTTCTCCTTTGCTCATAATCCTTTCCCCCTCCTGGGACAGAATCATCCCTCCCAAAAAAAAGTGGCACGTCTGTGTGCTGGGTTGATGACATGTGCTAACATGCTGTCTGAAACTGCCATCACAAGGAAGTCGGGATGCTTTGCCTCCTGCAGGATGGCAAAGGAGAAACGCACTGCATCAGTGCCAGACGGGGCAGTGGGAACCACCAATGAGGCAGCTGTGACCTTGCAAACAGAAGCTCAGAGTCTGAGCCAAAACCTCACCCTCTTTCCCCATGATGAGGTCCAGTGTGCCAGCAATGCCAGGTGCCTGTCCAGAAGTGTTTGCGTAGGCCAGGGTGAAGCTGTGGGCTCATTCTGGTGTGGTTTTACATTAGAAATGAGAGCACAGGAAAGACAATATTGACTGACTTTCTGGTTGTTGGTTCAGTGATTTTTCACTGGATGACTTTTGACGTGACAGTGACAGAAACAGGCTTGGCTCAAATGAGGAAAATGTGCATTTAAACAATCTGTATTGATATTCAAATGCAGCACAGACCTTTATCCTCTTGTTCAACAATTTTATGTTTGTTCATCCTCCACACATCATTTTTTGAGGGGTATGGTTGAACTTCACAGACCATCTGACCAAAATATCAAATCAAGTAAATGTGGTTTTTTTTTTTTTTTTTTCTGTCTTTAAGCCAGTTGTGCAGAGGCTCAGTGATTCTCATTTGGAGCTCATGTCCCACAGCATCTCCACATCTCCATAATCACCAAACCTCCCACTGTGAAAAGATTATCAAAGAACGCATGTAACAAGCCCTCTCGCTCCGCGGAGTCCTTGAGGCTAGGAGAGAAAACATGCATACATTAAATAAAACATTGCTGAACATAATCATGCACCTCATCCTGGTGGTCACAGGAGCCTTAAAAATCAATAAAAACATAAGTAAAATAACAGCGAACACCAAGGGCTGTAAGTGAAAACTGCTCTGCAATTGAAAGTTGATTATTTGTTCAATGCTTATATCTTCAATTACACATCAAGATACTCTTACTGTAGAATGTCTGAGCATCGCTTATGTGGATCCACAGCTGTTCAGTGAGGACATTTTCTCCAGGCGGGGAGGAAAACTCGGTTCCTCAGCTGCAATTGTGGTTTGTAGACTCCCAACAAAATACAATTATGGTTTCAGAGATGTTTGCAGTGCAGAGTTCACCAACGCTCACTGCTTATCACATGATTTATGCTGCTCAGTCGACCCCCCCCCAACTTTTCTAGCTCGTCAGCTTTGCCTCTTTTCCAGGATGTTACAATTAGCTTTGGTGAAAATGCTGCATGAGGGAAAGAGTAACCAAGGAGACGTGTAAAGGATGATAAATAACACAAAGTAATCTTGAGGTCTAATGTTCTGTTTTCAATTTCGTCATTCCAAGTTCTCCCACATGGGATGGAATAACCTTCACTGCTTATATAACCTTCTGCATTTGATTACCATATTAACGTCCTTAACAGCATGAGGCTAATTTGTGAGCTATGGATGTCTTTGGACAAGGTCACAGTAATGAAGTGTACACCAAGAACGTAATTTCAGCTTCACTTATTAAACATTTGCTAATTGTTTATATTTGGGTGATTAAAAATTTTAATAAGAAAAGAAAGCTCTGTTGGGAACGTGCCATACCTTCAGATGCTGTCTCTTCTTTTCATGGGATTGCTTCACCAGTCTTCCCCACACCGGTGTTTCTATCATCTTTTCTGACTCAAGATATTCTGGCAATTACACCTTTTTATATTTAAGAGACTGTCTCTGCAAACAGTCTGGGAAAAGCTAAGAAAAACTAAAAAGAAAAACAAAAAAAAGTGTCTTTTCAGTATATTCATATTTGCCAGAAGAGATTAGTTATTAAGAAATCATTTGAGAACTACACTCAGCAGCCACCTTATTCGGTCCACCTTGCTAGTACTGGGTTGGACCCCCTTTGCCTTCAGAACTGCCGTAATCCTTCATGGCATAGATTCAACAAGGTACTGGAAACTTTCCTCAGAGACTTTGGTCCATATTGACATGAAAGCATCAAGCATTTGCTGCAGATTTGTCGGCTGCACATCCATGATGAAAATCTCCAGTTTCACCACATCCCAAAGGTCCTCTATTGGACTGAGATCTGGTGACTGTGGAGGCCATTTGAGTCCAGTGAACTCATTGTCATGTTCAAGAAACCAGTCTGAATTGATTCATGCTTTATGACATGGCATTTTATCCTGCTGGAACTAGCCATCAGAAGATGGGAACACTGTGGTCTTAAAGGGATGGACATGGTCAGCAACAATACTCAGGTAGGCTGTGGTGTTGACACGATGCTCAATTGGTACTAATGGGCCCAAAGTGTGCCAGGAAAATATCCCCCACACCATTACACCACCACCAGCACCAGCCTGAACCACTGATACAAGGCAGGATGGATTCATGCTTTCATGTTGTTGATGCCAAATTCTGACCCTACCATCCAAATGTCACATCAGAAATCGAGACTCACCAGACCAGGCAACATTTTTTCAATCTTCTGTTGTCCAATTTTGGTGAGTCTGTGAACTGTAGCCTCAGTTTCCTGTTCTTACCTGACAGGAGTGGTACCCGGTGTGGTCTTCTGCTGCTGTAGACCATCCGCCTCAAGGTTCAACGTGTTGTGCATTCAGAGATGCTCTTCTACATACCTCGGTTGTAATGAGTGGTTATTTGAGTTACAGTTGCCTTTCTATCAGCTCGAACCAGTCTGGTCATTCTCCTCTGACCTCTGGCATCAACAAGGCACTTCACCAAAAACTATGCCACATTCAAAGCCACTTAAATCACCTTTCTTCCCCCTTCTGATGCTGGTTTAAACTTCAGCAGATTGTCTTGACCATGTCTACAGGCCTAAATGCATTGAGTTGCTGCCATGTGATTGGCTGATTAGAAATTTGCATTAGCGAGCAGTTGGACAGGTGCACCTAATAAAGTTGCTGTTATGTGGAAAAACATTTTTTTTTTTTTTGGACTACATTTCTAGCATCTTTGTAATACCATTTGTAAAAGAAAAAACTGCAATATGGCAAATAACAAGGTTTTTTTTTTTTTTTTAGGAGTAAAGAATATGCAAAGGTGGCTAAAAAGTTTCCAAATGTCAGGACTCTAAGGTCACATTTTCAAGTGACCCAATTTAGATTTCTTTCCTTTGTTACGACACAGCTTAGCTATAACCAGTGGATGTGTAAGTAGTAAAAAAAAATGCATGGATTTGATTCTAATTGGTTTCAAGCCTCATTCAGATGTGGAAATAAACAAGACATGAATCAGATATGGGCATTCATATCTGCTGCCTAACCCCCTACCATTGGGATTGTCTCTTGTCTTTCTTGTTTGCTTTATAGTATACCTGATCCTTTGATTTGTCAAAGTAATATTATAGCTTGCCATATAAGTCAAGTAAATTGAATTAAATTAGTGTATGAATATCCATGGATTCAAGTCAGTCACCGAGATCTGTGGAGGTCCTTGGAAGTCCTGAATTCTAAAACTCTAAGGCCATGTGTTGCAGATAGATCACTGCCATTATTTTGTCACCTAGGGGTATGCAATTTCAAGTCCCAGCAACATCCAAGGTTATTTTCAATTATGCTATTTTGATGCAATACATAAACAACTTTAATCAGATAACCATTGCAGATGAAAGTATGTCCACTCTCAACCTCTGCGCCCTTCCTACATTCCTCCACTGTACTGTCCTGATAGGCAGGCAATGAGGGATCATGAAGCAGTGGGAAATATGCTCAGTCACCATCAGAAAACTCCTCCATGGGTTTTAAGGTAGAACAAAGTCTTCCTATAATTCATTCAGATACTAACTTTAGAACTACGGACCGAAGGAGAAACTTCCTATTGAATGGGAAGATGTCGAGAATGATGTCTGCTGTGACTGGATAACGCCCTCGTATTGGACACTTTCATTTGCATAAAGCTGGACCAAACTCAACTTTTTGACACTTTGCCTCTACGTGCTGCCTTCCTCACTGTCTCTTTGCTTTCCATAGAAAATGAAGGCATTTTGTGCAATGCGGGTGATTCTTCTCATATCATGGAAACCAGCGGTAAGACTTGAATCCTTTGTCCTAAGTCTGCTTCTTACATCAGGGTGGTGTAGAAATCACAAATCGAGTTCATATGTTATTGACACATTTACAACTTTACATCGAGCTGTACTGTTGGAATCGGAACGTTCGTCCTGCTGATCTGGAAGTACACAAACCTACCAGGCTCTGCAGACATACGACTCATTGTGTGAGAATCATTGTTCTGCGGGTTTCTTCTCGTTGCTTGTAACTACCCCTTCAAAAGCTGAGTTTGTGCTGTCATATACTTAACTGTCTGCCAGATTTCAGCATATGCTGTTTAAGCTATTAGCATGTTAGCGTTCAACCTGCTGATCCAGAAGCCCATGGACTCACTCGACTCTAAAGACCCACAGCTCAGTGATATCAGTCATTGCACATTCTTCGTTAATGTATAGATACACATTAACTATCAACTTTAGAAGAATTTATTTGTTGTTAGAAACAATGAGCTCCTGTTCCACTAGTAGGTTTTCTGTATTTGTTTATTTGGAGTCAAAGGATTCGAAGGACTTGACGGACCTTTCTCCGATTGGTGAGCGATCCTAAAAAGATTCAGATCCCTTAAAGGAGTCTGATTTGGTATCACCAAAGAATAACACGGCAGACTTGGAGCTTCCATTCTAACCATTGAATTTTACTGGACCAACTGATAACATCAAAGTGACGACTGACACAGCTGAGACAATCAAATAAATTTAAGTTGTTGAATATTTACCCATGCACTCCAGTTACTGAGTCTCTGCAATGTTTTGCAACACAACAAAAAAACAGACTCGAATCAGGTTTTAGGACCTTGTGTGTGTATGAAGATGTCTAATCTCAGGACCAGACCACAGTGAGACCAAGAGCTGTGTATTAGCTAAGACATCAGAAGGAAAAAGGTCGAGGATATTCCTAAAACTGAGCATTTTTATTTTTTTTTTACTGACTACATCCACAAGAGGAAAAACTCCACAATGTCTTGCTGAAGCCACCTGCACACGGAGGGCAGGCTGCCACTGTTTCAATGGGCGCTGCATGCACACCCCAGCGGGCTTCCAGATAACAGCTAAAGAGCTTATTTTCCAAATCTCTTTATCCTTTCTAGAACTGTGAGACGTTGACAGAAAGTCAGTTAACTCTAGCCAGTGGCAGCTGCATGGGTTTTGCATAATTAATTATTTATACGGAGCCAGACATAGTAATTACCATCCAGATGAATATGATATTCTAATCAGGCAGGCTTTAATTTTAATTGCCCTCCAGCATCTAACTGTCAGTGCTGGCCTGGCTTGATAAAGTGGAGAGTCTCTAAACACCATTAGACATCTGCTCTGAGAGCATTGCCTCCACTAGCCACCAGCCGCACCATCCGCCATAAAAATCAATACAGGACTGGGGCGTGTGTGCGTGTGTGTGTGTGATAATGCTCATTTTTCTATAGAAAGCCATTTTTTGTCAATGACAAAACCAGAGCGGGGCCTCCAGCTATGGAGTCCCCCCCTTACAGTGATTGATGAGGCCTGATTTTGTGTTTCCTCATCTTTTTTTCTTTTGCGTCATCAAGGGGGGAAAAAGAAGAACAATCTGGAGACTCATCTCCATGTACTGTATGGAAGAGATTATCGTGGTCCTGATTGGGTCCTCTTTAGAGTCACTGCTGGAAGCAGAAGGAGAAATTAACAAAATCTGTTTCACTGGTGTGCATCAGCCACGTTGGTGAAATTTTAACATCAAAAGCATGTCCTGTCATTAAACATCTAAAAATCCTGGTGTGGTGGCATCCTCTTGGCAGGAGTTCTGAAATATATTATTTTTTACAGTATAATTTATAACTTTGGTTCTATATTTTTTTTAAGATTTTAGAATTTTGTATCTTCTGACTCCCAACTCTCAAAGGTCTTCTGACAGGTACAGTGCAGCAGGAACCATAATCCTAAAGGCTGTCATCACTGCCTTTTTTTTTTCTTTTAAATCACAGTTCAAACAGAAAAATATGAACAAACAAACACAGCTCTCGATTTAAAGCCACGGTTAGCTGTATGGAATGGCTGCTGCTCCTAAGTGTTGATCCCTTCAGCAATGAAACATCAATTTAGAGGGATTTTGTTTTTCTATAAAAAGCAGCATTTTGCAGTACACCAATTCTTTCCAAACCATGTGACATAACTAAATTTGCCACCCTTAAAAATAACTGTAAATAAGTATTTTCGCTCAGTTTGTTGAGTTCTCCTTAGGCAGACAGATTTGTATGCCTTTCCTGTAAGCAGATACAGTAAAGACACTGATGGCACATGTTGGTTTAGAGTATATGTGCATGAATAAATGATTAGAGTTGTTGCACGTCTTTGGGATATGGTCTTACACGCTTTACGTGACATTGGCATCAACACTCAACCTTGTGTAGAGTTAAGCCTCCACCTGCAGTGCTATACAGGGCTTCCAGTGTGTCGAAATGAAAACACTTAAACTTCCTTGACACAATCTGGAAAGGAGAGGGAAACATATGGAATCCACAGTTATTATGGCTTTGCACCTCAAGTGAAAAGACGGATGGCTTCACAGATGTGCCTGACAGACTGATAAAACCAGTGGCCTCCGCCAGTTTGGTGCTTTTCACAAATGGCTAAAGGAAAATGAGAGTTATTAACTCTTATCATGCACCGTGACATTTTCTATCCCCTTTGGATCTTATTCTGGTTCAACTTTTTAAAATAACTTTATGGCTTTAGTGAGCAAGAAAGAGTGAAACAGTAATTGAGTCCTTCAAAACCCTTAGTTCTCACATAAACCTCTTATTCTTTCTCATCATCATTGTGCATTCACAGAGTGCAGCAACATGCCTCTGTGCTGCTTGGCTCAAGGTGTTTTGATCTCCACACACTGCAACTGAAGTAAGGGGAAGTGAGGTCCTATGATGTCCATGGCTCCTCATGCCCAAAGTTTGAATTTCATTAAAGCCCATCTCTGCTTCCTCGGCTACAAGGAACAAAGCATGAGCAGGACTCAATGATAATCCTGCCTGCGAGGCGCTGGTGTCAAAGGTCAGGCGTCGCCAGCAGATGAATCCTGTGGTTGGGGTGGCAGGGGCTGTGATGGAGAGCTGAAGAAGACAGAGGAATGCTTTTTCTCAGGTTACCCAGGCAGAATCTAATGAGGAGGATTGGAGGATAGAGAGGCCATCTTTCTGCTTGGGTAGAGGAAAGAGGCAAGCTAAGGGAACACTTCTCTACAGAAAAACAACAGAGGAGTATAAGGTATAGAGAGGGAAAAAGCTCTTATGTTCAACATAAGAAGAATGGAGAGTGAGACATAAGGCGCAATCAGAGGTTGCATTCTCTGGTGTTGCGTGAGAGCCATTTAGTGCCTGAGGACAAGCCCAAGGCTAATAAAGCTGAAAGTTGGTGGACGCTCTGACCTTGCTTTAGAAAGAAAAGCCCTAATAAGGACACAGTCTACAGAGGGAGAGATGAAAAAAACAGAGTTGTTTCTCTCCAGAGCAAACACTCTTTCCATCCCTATTTCATGCACTCTCCTTTCATTATAGCACAGAGAGGAAGACGGACCTATAGACACCCTAATGAAGGGGACTGTTGGATCGGGTACATTAAAAGAAGGGATTAGACGGCGTCTGACATGGAAACTAACTTTGAACATGGTCACAATGCATGATTAGTGATAGACTGTGAAATTTCTAACTCAATTATAAGAGACCTTCATAATAATGGGATTTTTACAAAATGAGTGCATCAGTAATTTTAGTTTGACACATCAAGCAAAGTTTTAGAACATATCACACTCATGTTATAAAAAAAAGTCAAATAAAATACACGCAATAACTAAGCGGTTTCTTATTTTTACTTAACAGGAAACAGCTCAGTCTCAACGTACAATTTATAAAGATCATTTGCAGCTAAACAAAGCACAAAAATATAAGAATTCTATGTGCATTAAACCGATTGGAACCGTGTAAGGATCAAGACTCAACACTACAACAAATATTCAATGAGCTAGCAGTCAAAGGACAGCAAGAAAACAACTTCACTTTCTACAGTCCGTCTCTGGATTTACTCTTACCTTTGGTGCTTCACTATCTTAAATCATAATTATGTGCAAAACTGCACTCTATTAATCTAATCCCAAATCTCTGTGACAAATCAAAAACATTTTTGCTGTATTGGATTGTTTATGGTATATGTTGCCAATAGTATTGTTACAGTAAAAGCGTACAAAAGCTGGTATTATGAGTACCATCTAGACGAAACACAATCTTATTGTTGTTCTGTTTGGATAATGCCTGAAGTGATGTGGATTTGAACTGCCCAACAATTCTATTGCCTGTGAAGATTCTATGGACGTGTCAATCACCCAAATACATCAAGAGGTTCCAGAGACACTGCCCTATCTGGCTCACCAAACTGATGTGAACCAGGCACTTCCAAAGCATGCAGTTCCTCAAATAACCATCAGGGGCTGGTTTTAAAAGAGAATAAATCTCCACTGACTCCCAAGATGTCCAACTTTGCAGCAGCAATAAATATATTAACAGCCTGGTACAAAAAAGAAAAAAAAAAAAGGTTTTGGCCTCCATACCTTGATTTGACATTTAATGACAGTTCAGGTAGTGATTTTTCTCAAACCTCATCAGGTCAAGTTATATTAAGTCACCTATGTGTCCATAATTTGGGGCATGGTTTTCTGAGTGACAGTTGCATTACAAGGTATGATGTCAACAGACAGCTGTCATCACTAGGCACTTTGGCTGACTTTTTAACACCTGAACTGTGAATTAAGAGCCAAGAAAACACACACAGTCTTTCATATTTTAAAGATATTATGGCTTGATCTGCTGTTTATACAAACAGGCTGCTGTGAAAGCCGCCAAATACCGAGAATCGAGCCAGCAGCCAGTGGCCCAGATGATAGCCGAATCGCCTCTGGACCAAGTCAACTGCTGCTCTGCCTGAGCCACGTAGCCAGGCAGAAGCTAGGCTAGTGACGGATGGCTGCGGTAGCTCAGTCCTCATATCAGCTTGGGCAGTCGTAGATGAATTCCAAGAGCTATGCACTCTGAAGGTGTAATATTTTTGTCAGATGGAGAGCTTTTTTCTTCTGTGTCATCTTCATTTACTCTACCAAATTCATTCATGAACACCTCATTTTTTAGCGCTAATCTCAAAAATAGACCTTCTTAGAAAGTGTCAGAATTACACAGCATCTATTAATCATCACTGAGATGTACCAGGATTGTTTTGGTTACTCTGTTTTTTATGCGTTCACTTTCTATTTTTACTTCATCCTCTGTGAAAGGAAGTGTTTTTTCCATGCTCTATTGGTTCTTCACAGCAGAAGCTGGATGATAAGATAGAGGTACTTGCGTTAAAGTAGCTGGCCCAGAGCTGGCTGCACTAAGAAACTTTGACAAGTAGTCAACGTGAGTCCTCCCAGGATTTGTGTTTTTCTACTCAGGCTCAGTGATTCATAGCATTTTTTTTGGACCCCTGGAGATAAAAAGAACTTCCTCTACGGCCTAATACTGTAGATAATTTGTGCCATTATGTTTTTATAACGAGGTGAGGGATTAGGGTTTTCGTTCATGAATTGAAGATTAATAACCGGCTCCGTCTGCACAACCAGACAGAAGGAGGAGTGATGTTGCTATTGTCAGATACTTCTGAGGATATGAGGGAGTTTAGCAATGAGGAGTTGTCAGGAGGACAGAGAGGGCTGAAGAGAAAGTAGCTCTCGAACCAAGTGACCGCTAGGCTGTTCATGTGAGTGAATCCAGTTGTATAGCCATTACTTGCGTGTCAGAGTTTGTTTCTCCAAGACCTTTAACACAGCCTACTGAACATACCAGAGCAAATCCCTGTGAATTGGCCCAGCGCTTTAACATTAATCTGAGGCAGGGGTGACCATGCACGGTCTAAATTGAGCCCTCAGAGACCATTCACCCAGAGAGGAAACGTTGTTAGTGAGCTGCAGGGACCAGGAAGGTACAGTGTGCCCCGAGTCCGACAGCTTGTGGTGCTGGAGATGAGATAAGGGCTATCAGCTGCCTGGCTCCACTGAGAGAGAGAGAGACAGAGAGAGAGAGAGAGCTGCATTTTGATGCTAAGAGCAGTGGCAGTAGCAGACATGCACAGAGACCTAAATATGAGCTCAGGCAGGCATCAAAGGCCATTCTGGAGCCAACATAAGTGGAATGCCAATAGAAAATCTCCCAAAGATTCATGGCCCTGACGCAGTCATGTGTGCCAAAAAAAAGAAAAAAGAAAAACAGTGCCTCAGTCCCTATTATAGAGATAGTTTATCACTATGTCATTACTTACATTGGATTCACAGTGAGTGAATTTTGTGTTAAAATTATTCAGCTTCGCTGTGTTTTGTTATAGAGACAAAAAAAAATATTAACATTTGACTGACTGAATCTCAAACATAGCTAATTTCTCTCCAGTAGTTAACATCATTGTTTCAGCATCAGTAACTTTTTTTTGTGCGCCGCTGTTGCTTTCGGGGGAAGCCAGTGATTGCTAATCATCTGCATTTGCATATGAAGATAAGTCTAATATGCTTGCTGGCTAATCCCCTCCCTCTAAGTGCTGGATAACAGACCATTTTTAGCTTTTAATCCATTAATGAAATTTGTTTGCTCATTGACTTGAATCAGCACCATAATTATAGGGACAAATTTATCATTTCAAGCTATTTGAAATGATGTGTTTTGTATGTTGCATTTGCATATATGAATTAATGATAGTGATGTGTCATTAAGTGATATGATTTTCCACAGTCACAACAGACTGAACCGCACGTTCCTCTGAAGAGTGAACGTGGCAGTTCCAACAACAGAAAAGTCATTGAAAATTTAAATGCAAGTTTTTATTTTTGTTTTTCATTATTTCAACCGTTCCGTTTAAAATAGCTTTGATTGTGAACAACCTAGAAAGATGGAGTATGTGTACTGGATGTATTGGACAGGGACAGCCGTCGGCTACATCTACCTTGCAATTTTGACACAAACCCGGTAATGAAGAAAAATGCCGTTGCGCTGTGAGTAAAGACCTAACAGCGCGCAGTCATGCTTATTTTAAAGGTGTTTCAAAGATGTGTTTTGTTGTGGCCAGCTGGAGGAGGCCAGCTGAGCCACTGTCCAGGCTGGTTTTCACCCTTTGGGACAAACTTTGCCTGAACCTCCACTGGGACCCAGCTGTGAGAGAGCCCCGAGGACCCAAAGGCCACAGTCGATTAGCAGAGTGTCCGTTCATCAAAGGCCCCGCTGGTGCTTGATCGGAGCTCTGCCAGTCCTTGTTTAAGCTCCAGCAGTCTTCGTCTCAAATGTTGTTTCGATCCCAATAACAAAAACAAGGATGGACGGACAGATTCGATCAGAATGAATGTAAATCTACTCTCCCAGAGCAAAGATGGAGCCAAGCGGACCCAAGGTTCGTGCTAAGCCAAGCTAAATTAGCTAACCAAAGTAGGCGTGTTCAAAGCTGCCTCCATGCTCTCTTATTCTGCCCGTTTGCCCATTTTTGGATTAACCAGGGACTGGGCAGACTCTGACTTGGCAAGACGGTGATCTGTACAGAAGAGGGTGCTTCAAGCTGGCTCTACAAAAATAACCTGTGGGTGACATCTCAGGTGGATTGTCCATTTCTTTTATACAATCTATAGTGTACAAGCATCATCACGTCCTTACATTAAGTTCCCATTTACAAGACGAATAGCAATATGGAGAAATGCATAGAATATATGATAGCAATGCAACTGGCCTTGTGGCTTTTTAAAGTTTTTCTGGTGAGATGCCCCCCTCTCACACCTATGAAGTTCTAGTTTACACTACAATGTTGTTATATGATAGGTCAGAAGGCACTGCTGCATCTTTATGTCATGCACGCATTGCGTACATGTGCAATTGCACCGTGCCCAGGCACAGCGTATTCTTTCAACCATGCCAAAGACCTGGAAATGTGCCATGCTTGAGCACAGCATGGAGCACTCACCCCAGTGGAACAAACAAGACTTTAGGAGTCAATCATTCTAGGGTATGGTATGGGATGGGCTGTCTAGTGTGAGTGCACCCTTACAGAATACTGTCCCCCGAGTCTTGATTTAGCCTAAAAACGTCTTTGCTCTGAAGAGGATCTTCTTGTTCAAATTGTCAGTGGTGGGTGCTGAAGGTTTACAGAGAAAGCTGTGGATCACAAACACAGGTAGTCGGTGCACACAAACCACTGTCAGTTCTCATCACTCCCCAGCACCCCGAGGCCTAGTGTGTGCATGTGAGTGAGGTGCTTACTTTGTGTTCCTCAGTCCTGATAGCCACCCTTGAGGCACCTCTCATCCTGAGATGTGCTCTCTGCTATTTTTGGTGCCTCTGAATGTAAGCACTGGAACTATCAAGAAGCACTAGATTGGAAAAGAGTGGCTTCAAATTAATGCGAGCAAGAGGACCAGCTGACCAGCCAACACCACAACCGGTTAATAGATAGTTTCCACTGTGATCATTCCTGGGAAAGAGTCAGGAAAAAAAATAAATTTCCCAATTCTATTTCTTTTTCTTTTGTTGAATTGGTTAAAAAGGCTCTCAGCTCAATAGCACAGGAGATGTTTGGCTAAGCCTCTTTATGCAGCAACAGCTGTTATGAGTTTGTTTCTTTCCCCCCCTTTCTTCTATCACTCACCCAGTGGGATGATAATCCTGCCGGATGATTAACATCCAGAGCTCCTCTGCATGAGTAGGACAAGTTCAAAATCCTTGAACCAGAAATTCAAAGCTATCAAGTGTTGCTAATGTGTTTCCCACTCCACACACACACACACACACACACACACACACTCCCTGAGCCACACCGCTCCTCGTGTAACCTGCTGAAAAATGGCATCAATATTACAGCGGGCAGCACTTTCGCCTCTCTGCTGCCCGTAAGCGTACAAGACAGCTTTCACATCTGATTATGACCCCTTATAAGCAGCAACTGACGCATCTTTCCAACTCCTGCCCCTAAACATGGCTTAGGGCTACAGAGTCGTTCATATGGCCTCAATCTATCCATGTCAGAGTGGCAGAAGGGTAATCAGGGGTGACAGAACTGCCTGTCCGAGTAACTCTCTCAGTTGTGAGTGCGTGTATGCATTTTCTTCTGTGTCATACACAGCCCTATCTGAGTTGCCACTGTCGCAGATGTGTGTTTGTTTCCTTGTTCACAATAGGCCTCGGGTCTGTTGCTCCTCCTCCAATCCTTTCTCCTCATCTGTGGGTGACCTCCTGCCATTCACCTGGGATTGCAAAGACTGATGATGAGCTTCTTCTCCCAAGGCTGCCTGCAGGGATCCTGGATGTGTGATGGTGTCACGCAACCCATGCAGCCTTCTGAGAATCAAGCCACTGACATGCAGTCAAAGCCACGCGGGTATGTGTTGGTGCATTCGTGTGTACACGACTCTCTGTCTGCAATCACGACAAATATGAAACATGAATGACTGAGGTGGCTGGTGTCACCGGGGGGAGCCCTCTCATTCGTCCAGATTTGAAATTGCACAGAAGCCCAGTGTCACGCGCGCACACTCAAACACACTGGCATTTGTAAGCGCGTTTGAGATAAGAATGCTTATCCGGCCCCTCTCTTCCATTCTGTCCAATCTTCCCACTGCACACGCTTTTTTGGATTCACTCAGAGGCTTGCTTTTATTTAGGACAAAATCTGTCTGTGTCAGTCTTTTGAACCTTTCTTTTGGATCTGACAGTGGCATAAATGAACCCTGAACAAAGACTCTGTCTTCCTTTGAAGGCTTTCTTACACAGTCTTGACTCTCACTATCACACAACATGAATGTTGAGCTGGAATATACAAAACAAGTGCAGGCTTGTCATGTTGGGGTGGTTTTATGTGCCACAAGAAAAGGCTGCTTTAAAAAAAAAATAAGCCTGAAAACTCTAAGTTATTATTTTTTGCATTAAACACTGTTTTTTCCCCTTTTATAATCAGAATTTTGCTGCAATCAAACAGTTTCACCGTGTTTATGATGATGAAACCATCAGCTCCGCGTCTGTTTGTACTGGCGGCGGTGCTGTAACTAAACAGATACAGTTGCTGCCCCCAGAATTCCTCCTGATCTGCATAACAATAGGATGATACAATGAGCAAATTTATAACCACGTCTGGCCACTTTTAGACGGGAATTCAACACAGCGTACAGCGGAGAGAAGAGGGAGAAGGAGGTAGTCAAAACAGAGAGCAAAAGCATATGGACCGCAAGAGAAAAGGTGGTTAGCGGTGGGGGGGGATGGGATCCTTTATGTGGTTCATTATTTGCCTGCTCGGTTTATTCTCAGCTTGTGTAACAACTGCCAGGTTTTAAAAGATCCAAATGACAAACGCAACGACACAGCCTTGGGCAAACACATTAAAATCCCCTCCTCACACTTTCAACCTCATAAATAGTTCACGTTCAAAACACCGAGACAGCCCCACAAACTTTCTCCCAATATTCATAAGCTGCCCGTTAACGCCAGTCGTCATCCTCGTTAAGCAGATGAATGCAATATTAATCCTCTCACGACTTGCCATGACTCCTATATTTTCCTCCTTGGCTACGTTCCAACTGAGCTGTCATATCAAGACCCTCATCTTAGCCGTGTCCATTGGCTTCAAGCTGGTGTGAAGCATTTGTGTATGGCATCTGCCAAACAGCTATGGCCTGTCAGACTCCTCTGTCTGTCTGTCTGTCAGTGAGTAATTGGCACACGAGCAGTATGAGCAGACACACGCAGGTGGCTGTCTCCTTGCGGTGGTACCTTCCCTTCCCACCTCAGGACCCCCAAGGGGCCCGTTTAAGCAGCAATCCTGTAGCGACAGCCTGCTTGTGTATGTATTATGGGCAATATCCTGGACTCCTTCGCAAACTTTAAGTGCCAGAATAAAACATAATTGGCCGTCTGGAGTTGTGGCATAATGGCAAGCATTCGTTTTAGGGATTGAAAAGTTCTCCTTCTGCATGGAAAATGATGGCGGGATGTTTTGTGTTTGTTTATTTAACAGATGGCATTTGTTCTCTGGTCTTACTAACCCTGTACCTCCTGCAGTACGCCAGACTTAAAATTCAGAAGCATATGTGGTACAGCAGGGGTGTTAGTCACGGTGCAATAGCCAAATCCCAAACAGGTTGTAAATGCAGGTCTGCTTTTCTAGTTCCTCTGTCTTCATCCCTGTTTTCTGGCTAAAACCTAAGTTCCCAGTGTTCAGAGATTTGCAAGACGCTGCACTGAGGGCTGCTTCCTTGTCAAACAAGGGGCAGAGTTACTCACTGTAACCCAGGAGTTTTCAGTTCAAATGTATTAGACGCCATTTGGGATAAAGCTCTTCTTTGCTTCTCGATTCATCACTGTCAAGCCCAGTGTCACTCAGGCAGCTTTGTATTTAAAAAGTATGTGAAGCACAAATTTTCTCTTTTTTTTTTTTTTCTGACGTCGCTATCTTCTGCATTGTGCTTTCACCAAGGCTACAGATGTACACGCAGCAGCCCAAATCCAACTTTCAGCATATCCAATTATTCTGACTGCTCATTATCCTGCTATATGTTGCAAACAGATGTGATCTGTGTGTGTCCTTGCTGACTTCCCCTGATCCATATGGTTGCTAAGCTAACCTCCAAGCAAAGAATGAATGCAAACAATCAAAATGAAAAGTGGTAAACTGGCTTTGCTACTGTCAAAAACGTGATGTGTGCAAGTTTTCCGACACTTTGTTTTGGGTGCATGGGCCCAGCAGGTTACCCATTAGCTAACCAGACAGCTAAGGGCTAGCTAAATAGTTCATACTGAGATGTATCTCAGTAAATCTGATTTAAATTGTGTTTTAAACCCCCTGCATATGTAGTTTGAATCCAGTTGTGGAAAACGCCATTTTGTGTAGTTTTTGGCTATTCAGACGATCAACAAATGTGTCTAGATACAATCTGGGTTTGCTAAATATCAGATTTGCGCTAGTAGTGTTAACATAGCCTGATGCACAATTATTCAAATTTCATTGTGTCCTATTTTTCTTAAGCTTTAGCATCATTCAATACACCTTTGACCAACAGCCTTAAATATAAACTTCTAAACTGCCCACAGGAGTGTTGGTGAGAGTGCATGGTTGTTCGTCTACATGTGGCCCTGTGACAGACTGGCGACCTGTCCGGGGTGTACCCCTGTCTTTTGCCCAAAGAGAGCTGGGATAGGCTCCAGCAGATCCCCGTGACCCTGCATAGGACTAAATGAGATGGATAATGGATGGATGGATTCTAACACACAGCTCTGTTCAATTAGACATATCAGCCACCAGGCTTTCCATCTACTTCCATCAAGACTTTTCAAGGTGTGTTTTCACAACGTTAGCTGCCAATATTGGAGGTACGGAGGTAGATTCAGACTTACTATTTCCAGCACAACTCACATATGTTCTATCAGATTGAGGTCTGGTGTATTTGGTTGCCAAGTCAACATCTTGAACTCATTATCATCATCTTCAAACAGTTCCTGAACAAGTTTTGCAGCTTGACAGGGTGTATTGTCCTGCAGAGGCCGCTGCCATCTGTCGCCCGGAAGATTCATATTTGATCTAATGATCATTATACAACAATAATTTCTTTTCATGGCAGAATGTAGAGGATGAATTCAGCAGTCTCACAGCCTGAGGAAAGAAACGGCTCTAAATTTGATGCAATTGTAGCTGATACTTCCGCTCAGCCTGCCAGACGGCAGCAGGGCGAACAGGCTGTGTGGCAGTGGTGGGTGTTGTCTATTAGTGTCCTCTGGTCTCCACGCAGACACCTCACCTCATCAGTTTCACTAATGCTCTGTTGATGGGCACTGCTGATCTTGAGGGCAATTTTAATCAGCTGTTGGAGACCCTCACCATCTTGGACTCAGTACATCCTGTGCCAATTTGTGATGTTGCCAATAAAGGGTTTTTTTTTCTTTTGCTCTTCAGTCAAGGCTTGAAATGAGTGATGACCATGACAGTCTCCACCTCAGTTCAACAGTTATCTCATTAATTTGGCTATCTTTGAACAACACTGCAGTCTTACTGCAGAATTTGGATCAGTCCTTGTGATCCAGAGCACAACATGAAGATGTTTCACATTAAAGACTAAAAAAAAAACATTAAAAAAATACTAAACTTTCTAGAGTCATTACATGGCTACCTCTGCCTTTAACAATTGTTAACAATGCCTAAATTTTAAAAAACACTTTTACAGAGGTAGAAGGGATGGCTTATATCACAGATCGACCCAGTCTGATCCAACACTTGCTTCTCATTTTTCTACTCTGCTGTTTTCTACCTCCAGTCTTTGCATTTCTACCGATGATAGTGATGTTTCTAAAATATAAATCCAGTGGCTCCTCTGTGTGACCAGACCAAACATCAAGAAGCATCGGATGCTCGTGGCGCTTTCATAAATGGTTCACCATTTGTTCTTTAATGGAAAATTTTTTGTTAGATCTGAACGCGCTTCCCATTTTATCGAGAATGCATCTCACAGAGACTTTCAGCAGCAGTGATGGCAGAGGAGAACACAGTAAAAGAGAAGGTTCTAACTTTGTTGTTGTGTGAATGTATTTTTAAGATGTTTTTGTGTGTTAGAATAAAGTTCTTCTAACTTTAAATTTGTGGTTCAATGATCAAGATAAACCCTAAAATTTCCTCCAAATATCTTTCTGATTTTTTTTTTCACCTCTACCAGACTTTATTTTTCACACAACTGAATTGCAAAAGTGTGAAACCTATTTGAAAAACACCATATAAAGTAACGGTTATTGACACTTTTGCTAGAAAAGTCTATGGTCCATTCTGAGTCACATTAAAGTGTTTATTTTATGTTCAATTAGACTGTAGATCTTTCTGAGGAGGTGTGAGCTGATGCTGATGCTATCGATTACATTAGTACAACTGCTGTTCCAACTGCTGAGAGACTGAACTCCTGTTCTCCAAGGTACGGTCTCTTGTATTGTACTTGCCAAGTATAAACTTCAAAGTTCAAAAATCTAGACTTGATGTGCTGAGAAATGGCCTAAATCAACTAGAGGCTCACTTACTGCCTTATAATCGTCACCCTTTGGCAGGTACTATTGCATGAGGTGATCAATGTAACTCTCGGACTCTCATTGCATGTTATGCCTAGTGTCAGTGAAATACCATAAATTATTACTCCAGGATATTTATGCAGCCTTTTCATTGAATATTTTGAGGCATTTTCAATTCAAAATTCTAGGTGGTAAAAAATAAAAAAGCAGTTAGTTAGCCTGAGATGTTGAATAAGCTAGAAGCATTGATTTTCTAGCTCACCAGCTCAACTACTAAGAAGTAGCTGAGGACTATTGATTTGCATAAACTTCACCCCGTTTCTTCCATAAACATGTTTCAGTGTTCATAATTTGAGATACTTAATAGGCAGTCAATACTTAAATTGCTGCATGTAGGTGCAGACTAACTCCTGGGCAAATGAACAAAAAGCTTAATGCTATTCCGTTCTTCTGCTGTGTGTGTGTGTGTGTGTGTGTGTGAGTAAATCTCTCATTGGTATGTAAACAGGACTGCAGCAGGTCAAAAGAACGAGACCCGATGGACTTCCACTCAGAATAATGTGGCCTTGAATCTTTCTGCTGACAGACATTCGGAGCCCAGGAGCTAGACCAGCAGCCTCCCCGCTGACTCCAGTCAACAGTGTTGAGAGGCCACTGAGAGGTCAATACATGATCCAGACACTTATCAACTGCCTCCCTGTAGTCTCTAGACTGTTAACATTTCCTTAAGTAAATTGTGTGTGTAAGTCACAGTGTTCTTCCACCGTGACACGTCAGTGACCTCAATAAGCATGGATGATTTTTTTCCTCCCTTCCCATTTCTCGAATCCATGGCTTTTCTTTCTCTCCCGGCCTCTTTCCTTTCAATCACATGTTGCTTCTGATTTCATCACGGTTCCTCAAGAGTACCCAACTCATTGTGCAGAAAAGAACATTGACAGATATCAGTCCCATCTTTTTTTTTTCTCTCTCTTTTTTTGTCTTTGAATGTACTTGAAAGTCAACAAAATAGGTGAGGAAGAAAATGATGAATGCTCCTTCATGTGAAACCCATTGGTGAAATGGTGAGAGTAGCAGAATCGCCATCCCCGCCCGTCTTCAAAGTTATTTCCACCCTCTTCAACAAGGGAGATGGCTTTTGCGCTGCTTTGTGGAAGCATGCACCACAGTGGAACTAAAAGACTGAATCAAGTGGCCTGATCCGACTCCCCCTAGGGGTTCAGCGCCACAGAGAGGAGAGATTATATAGACACAATTCGTCTCCTTCCCAGGGTCCCAGTGTGACCTTCACCGTGAACAAACCCACAATGCAAAACAGGGCCGACACCGTGAGATTTTTGCAATGGTGGAGGAAACATCCAGAAATCTATAAAGCACGCTCCATACTAAAGCAGTGCCACATTGACAATACACTGAAAAGGATGTGTGCATGAGAGGAATTGTAAAAGGAACACCCTGTCATCCAGGGAAGTGATTTCCACTACGTGACTGTCTGGCATTCAAAATTGATGCCAGTCTGTTTTTATTCAGCTTTCTGTGAATCCGCAGGTGCTGTTGCCATGGCGCCTTTAAATATTTCATGCCCCTCTGACTTTTAGACGGCAGCCAACGATTTCGAGATATCGATTCATTTCACCAATCAAAACACCATGTCGTTGCCCTCACATGTCGAGGCCTTGAATCCAGATATTCTCTCCTCATTTTTCTGCTTGATTAATCAATAAATGCCCCTACAATTTTGCCCAATTAGTTTCACACTCTTCCCATTGATTAAATGGGGAGGAAAAACATATTCCATTTTGATGCACATCAGAGAGAACTCAGACACCTCATCAGGTGGTATTGATCACACTCAGTCGCCCTTACTGAACCGTGTGCCAATGACCTCCATCATTAGGCCCCACCACACCCGGCTTATGCACTCCAGACAAGTGCCGCTGTCATCAGCCCCCCCCCCCCACCCCCCCCCCACCCCATCGCCACCATCATCCCCAGCCACCCACTCTCATCATCTAACTGCTTCTCTCTTGCCTATCCTGTCCTCCCTCTATCCTGTACTTCATCACCTATATGTCCACCTTTTCCTCTCCCCCACATTCTCCTCCTCCTCCTCCTCCCTTCCCTCCTCTCCTGTTTCTCTGCATTTCCTTTCCCTCTTCTTCCACCTCCTGTAATCAGATCATGGTGACCCCCTGCTGGTGTTAATGGAGGTGAGAATCCACCCAGGGTGTCAGGATGAATCTCATCTCTCAGGTGCTTGCCTGCCAGTAATGAGGACGGGCACTGTCAAAACCCAGCCACCTGCTGCGCCAGACACAGATGAGGGTATAATGAGTGCTGCATATAAATAAAAGAAAAAGAAAAAAAAAAGTTAAACTCTTTCAGTGTTTCTCAGCCGGTTACGGTCTGAGCTGCATGGGCTTTTTCTGTCTGAAGCCTCACAGCTAGAGCATGAGATGATTACAGTTCCAGGCAGACGCTTGTGCGGTTTACATGTTTTGTTGATTTTTGAAGTCAAAAGAAATAAACGCAACCCCTGCAGAATGCTGACATGAAACATGAGCATTGTTTACTGATGCATTTTCATTTACTCATGTAAAAAACGGGGAAAAAAGTAACAATGCACTGTGCAAAAACTCTCCCACTAAGTATCGGTTTCAACTAAAGGAATATTTGATTAATTTTAGGAAGTGCCATCTATCCCTCGCAGTTGTCTCTTGAAACAACTGTTTATCTCTTGCCAGCACAGTATTAAGTGTCAGTAGTGATGAAACCAGCTCACTGCTTCAATGAGCTGCAGTGGACATGATAGCAGAGACAACTAAGACCCCATTCAGACCTCACATTAAAGTGCATTCTGGGAAATCTGAACACAAGTGGCCAACGCTAATACAAGGTCGGAACAAATTCAAGGATGGATTCAGATCCGATCACTCAGGACAAATTTGAAGGTAGTCTTGGACATTTGTTTCCACATTTTCTTTGTGGTCTGAACACGACAGCATCCTGGGACTAATTCAGAGACTGGCTATTTGGTGAAGACTTTTGATTTTCAACATTATTGCTCTTTGTATTAGATTTCTTTTGGTGTTTGTGACGGATCTTTTCTTCTACTGTACACAGCTTTATTTGTATGTCTTTTTTGTCTTATTATTTTCCAGTTTCTTCTTTCTCTTTTCTTCGAGCATTACTTCCAGTTGCTGCCTTTGGGGATTGAAAACAAGAACAACGCATTTGGTGTTTGCAAGTAAAAATTATGTGCATGTTTATTTGCACAGAGGACAGAAAGGTCAGATCCAATCATCCAAGATGCATTTGGATACACAAATTTAATGCTCAGTGTGAATACATGGGATAAGGTATTGGCCACTTGTGATTGGATTTGTCAGGATTCATAAGTCTGAATGGGGCCTAAGACACCTGTAGGGGGTCTCTGAGCTAAAAATAGCAAAAGTTTCTCTGTGCTGTTTTAAATGGTAAGTACATTTCCACTGCAAAGTACATAAACTTGCATGACCCATAGGCATTCATTAAATGGAAAATCTAAGGTTAATAAAGACTAAAGTGTCAGGGGCTACAGAAAAGAGGCATAATTCAAGAGAGAACACGTAATATCAAAGGGTATTCCAATTCCAAAGCATTTAGTGCAGTGACAGCAGCCACATTTTCACTTAATTTAAGCCCAGTGTAAATTAGGTCAAATACTGTATGTAAATATGTCGTATTATGTCATATGGGTTATGTCATCACTCTGAAGACAAAGATAAGCTTCCTCACAGACTGCTCTGCCCTTTCTGCCGTTGTATCTGTATGTGTACAGTTTGTAATAAACCTTCTGAAAAACAGTCAGAGCATAGAGATTTTTATTATTGAATTTACCAAGAGTATTGATAACACCATTTTTTTCCTCCACAATGGCATGTGGACATCAATGACTCGACATCAATGCACAAAATTGTAAGTGTTTGATTGTGGGTATTTCTAGCGTCAGCAGAACAATAACTTCACAAAATGATGTTTTTATGTTTCAACTTCCATAGAGTAAATAACCAGGAGAAGAAAATGAAGTTAGGTCATATACCGCCAACAATATGATTATATTGCTGTGATTTGAGAAGTAAAGGAGGATGGAGTTAAACAAGTAATTTTAAAAGTGTTTTGAAACCAGTCATCTAACCAGTGTTTTTTTTTAATTTACAGGAAAGAATAAACTAGATAAGGTGTAAACAGTGAGGAAAATATTTCTTGCAAAATTAAAGGTAGGGTAAGCAATTTCCTGGTGACATGAAGTTGATATTTGCACAAAATGCAGATAAAACACAAAGATAGCCCCTCCCTTCTCTGAGAAAACATGCCTCATCAGGAGCTCAAACCTGTCAGTTATTGGAATGAAGCAGTATGTGTTATGGTTTGGGGGGGCAGGCTGCCCCCACCCTGCTTGTTTCCAGTTTACAGACCCCGGGCTGTGTATGAAGTCTGATCTCGTCTCTGCAGCCAGCCCAGCTAATCGGCCTGTGAGGCACAGCCTCTAATTCTGGTAGAGGGAAGAGAACCCTTTAAGTGAGGATCTACATCTATTTGGCAGAGTCCTGGGTTTGTTAAGTGTTGAAGAACCTGCAGCTGCAGTAAGCTCATATCACAAATTTAACTCTACAAAAAAGACTATACTATACCAAAACTCCAGAGTCAAACTAAATCCTTCATTAAGGAATGGGCAGGTAAGATATTTTGAGTAGTCATTACATGGGATATCTTGGCTTCTGTGGCAACAGACACATCTACACACTATAACACTGAAGATAGTCACCCATGGAACGACAGTGAAAATATTTTATTATCAAGGACAGGTGTGTGATTTTTAAATGTACTAAACAAAAAGGAGAAAAAAAAGAAAAGAATTGTAAATTATGTATTAATGTTAATTCTTGTATAAAAATACAAGTTATTATAAAATGTATAATTTTAGCAAATTTTAAGAAGTTTTTTTTTCCACAATCTGACAATGCAAGGTATTGTGATGCATAAAGATGCATCTTTGGATGGAATAAACCAATAAATGATGATTTGTTATCATTTGATGATTGTTTTTTTGTAATTGCCAGATTTTTCTATATATTCAGATTGTTCCGTATTATGTTATAAAACTATGCATAAATAAAAACTCAAAGTCAACACACTACACTGTCAGCTATTTCTAATACATCAAAGAAACAAACAGAAAATGCTCTGGATTGTCTTGTATTTCTTGTCACTAAAGTTTTTTTTTTTTTTAAATATACAAATTATTATGTTGACAGCATAGACAAATATCAGCGCTGCATATAGTTACGTGATGTGTACAACAGTTTTAACCATCAAGAACTCAACATGCACCACTCTGGTACTAAAAGTGACTTTAATCGTTTATTTATTTGTTCTAAAATGGAAAAAGAAAATAGAAATAGAAAACTTGATACATCTATCTAAAGAATTGATCCAATATGGAAAAAAAAGTCACTTCACAATACTTTGTGTATTACAGGGAGAAGACAGATTGTCCTGAGTTTGTTATTGTCTTTACCCCCCTATTCATGGGTAGGAGTAATAAATTCCTTCTGTGGGAAATTTCCCTTGATAATATATAGATTATAACCCCGGTTAAGACATAGATTAGGGATTTTCTTTTATGGGTCTTAATATTAATGTCTTTTCTGCATTTGTATTTGGCCCTCCAGCTCTTAACAGAGCAGATAATCCTATCAACTCTCAGCGTCAGAGAGGGAATGTGGGTAAATAAGTATTCTTGGTTCAATTACAAAAACTGTAAACAAAGACAGTTTTTTCATTAGTATCCACAATGATTATCAAATGTCTCTGGTACTAGTATGTCATCTTTGCTAAAACCTCTTTTTAAATGCTTTTTACATGTTGTTTTCCCAACAAATGTGTCATCATTTTAAACACCTGCTCGTGTCATCAAGCGGCACAAAGGACTTTTTTTTTTTTTTCAGTGTTAAAATATGTTACGTTTCTGTAAAAGCTCCCTCTCGGGAGAAAGTAAGTAGATTTTCCTTTGCGCTGCCTTAAGACGAGCTTAACATGTCAGGCTGTCATTATTTCAAAGAAGTCATGTTTTCATTCAGCCAAGGCAGATTTTTTTTCTTTCTTTTTTGACAATTAGAAACATTTAGTTTTGATTATTGTTTCACTAATGTGTTTATGATTATTGGCCATCGTTTCTCTCTTTCCTTGCAAATGAAGGAAGCATCTGGTTTCAGAGCACGGTACCGTCCAAGGCTCGGTGCGCAGTTATCGCTCACCTTCAGTGCTGCAGTTCATGAACAGTGAATCCCCACAGATGGTCCTGGTACCTAAGGGCATGTCTGGTGCTCAATCAACCAAAAAGGACACATAACACATCACAACTCTCTAACCTCCACTGACTGCCAATGGGTGGACAAATTTAATTGAACTTACTTATGCTTGTGAAAAGAGTGACTCCTGGGACTGGACCCAGCTATCTGATCTAAACGCCGATAGACTTGATAACTTAAGGAAAAACTGCAGAAAGATTTTCACAAGACTAATGTAAGACTCTTTCTCACATCTAAAGATTATAAAAGAAGAGTAATGAAACTTAAAGGAGCACAAATATCGTCACTTTCTTGAGTCAATGTCCACTGTAGCTCAGCTTTATTGTTGTTGATCTGTGACACAGTACCGTAAAAGGATACGCAGTTATTCCACGGGGACAGGAACAGAGAGTTACTTCAGCTTTTTTTTTTTTTTTTTCTTTTGACGATAGCAGGCACGAGTGAGATGACATTTTGTAAAAGTAATGAAATATTCCTTGAAACGGAACTGAAACTGACCCGTTGATGTGAGAAAAAGTCCTTTGTGCTGCTTTAAGACTGGTGATCTTGCGTCATCACTATTTACATGACAACAACCAGGTTTTATCTGTGAATGAAAGGATGACAAGGCTGCCAACACAAATTGTGTCATGGAATGACACAGTTTGCCGACTTGTAGTGATAGGACAGAATCAAATAGGTTTTCTATCGCCAACATGTGGAGAAGACTGACTCCTGATTGCCACCTTACACCTAACGACTGAGATCTTGGGAGCGCACCCCAACTTAAGCAAGACTCTTCATGATTTTCTTCCGACAGTAGATATTTGTCAGGAATCTTAAAACTGATTAGTATACCCCCTCGGGGTATACATGCAGAATGGCTGAACTGCACTCGTCGCTATAAATCAGGCATTCTAGTCAGGGGGATGTAATGAGAGAGGTCCCACCATAGAACCATCGCAAAGGAGACTTTCTGCGTTCCTACACTAAAGATATGTGCCGAGTGCCTGTTTCGGCGCTTGACCGCTATTAAGCCATGCCAATTCACACACAGCAGATAGAGCTAGAAGAAACAAGACTGGTGTAGAAAACGGGCAGGCTCTGACCTGCTTGAAGAGCACTTCAACTTTACATGAACTGCGCGGAGGCTGTGGGTAAGCAATCCAAAGAGTTTCAGAAGAGATTTCAGCCACGTATGAGGAGAGGCTCATTTTATTTCACGCCACCATCCTTTCTTACGTGTGCGACTGCAGAAAGGACAAACCATGGCGAGAAATGCATCTTTACATGAGCAGGTGATTTCTGACACCCGTTATCTCAAGAATCCAGTTGAGCAGGAAGTGCTCGGTAGGACCCTGCTTCTGAAACCCGCCGCTTACTAAAACACTCCTGGTGGGACCTGAGGTCGCACTGTGGATGGAAAAAAAAAAAACCCCACAGTGAAGCCATACCGCAATTCCCATTGGGTCCCAGGCCCAAGGCCAACACTAGTCATACACACTCATCCTTCTCATGACCACTGTGTTCCTCTAATAAACACTGGAGCCGCATCGTATCACAAAGATGATCACTGATTAGACCTCTTTTGAATTGTGGCTCCCCAATGGTGGAAAAAGCTTCTAAGGATATCAAAGTTGTAACATCTTTCTCTACCTTTAAAATTCTCTTTAAGCCATACTTCCTCCAAGAGCACCTCCTCTCCAAGCACATCTAACAGCCGTAACTCACACCTACTTTAAACATTTTTTGTTTGTTCTACTTGTACTCTGTCCTTTTGAAAAGATTTACTACCTAATGCTTAGTTCTGACAATGCTGAAGAGTTTTATGATTCTTATATTCCTATAAGAAAAGCTAATTTTTCATTGTTATTTCATAATTACAATGTGCCTCTATCTAAATGAATGTCTTCACCAAGTGGAACAGCATAGCTGGGGGCAGCATTGGTCAATACAGACAGACAGATCGATGTCTGAATGGTCCTTTCATTATTCAACTAATGCATGTTGGTTTTACGTGCAAGGCTGGGAGCAAAAAAAATAAAGAAAGAAATAGCATTACACATAACACCAGCAGAGTAATAAAAAAAACACTTAATTATGAGAAATTAACCCCAAAAAGCTATAGAGTAGTGCATGCATTTAAAATGTTTCACTTTGGCGAGAATCTGTGTTTGGTGTTATTCCCCAAAGTAAATCATATATATATAAAAGATAAATCAAGTTGTATGTTTCACAGCTACATCAAAAGCCTCCACCAGTACTCCAGTGATACTCCACTCAGTTGGTAAGTTTTTATTATTTTTTTTTTAGCTCACGGTTTATGACCTATTGCTATAAAATCATACTGTGCTTTAAGCTTGTTGATGTGTGAAAACTTTCACCAAAAAGCTTCTTGAGACCTCTTTAGTTTGCATTGCTTCTACCTTTTGATGGGAACTACATAAATTATGCATGGGCTGAGCATCAGGGCTGAATTTAAACCCCAGTGTTACACACCAGCGCCTCAAGATATCTGAACACACAATCAATAATTCTCCATCAGCCAGGGAGGCTTCCGAGAGGCCCACACAGTATTCTTTGAAGATGCCTGACAAGTTAAACCCGGTCCAGTTTCTTTTCTACTAATGGCCAGCCTCTGAGGAGAGTATGACATGTGCTGCTGTAAATTCTTGTGGCCCACTTGTATGATTTAGGGTTTTACAGGGATCAGTTTTAAACTTGGTTTCAGCGTTAGAAAGTATTTTTGGTTGTTGAAAAAAAAAAAAGAGGAAAGAGCAGGAACTGTCTTTGAGAAGAAAACTAATTCAAAAGTGAAGGAAGCAGAATCTATTTCACTTCTGCACAAAAGACTGACTGCAGCATGGGTCTATATGATTCACTTTAAATGCTTTAATGTTTCAATCGTCTCTTCTTTTTTTTTTTTGCTTTGTTTTACTCATTCTGTGTTGGAATTGTGCCCTTTAGCGATATTCTCCTAACGCAGCCAGAGTTAGAGATTTAGAGCATGTGCTAATGAAGCAAGCCTCTTCTTTTTAATTCCTTGAACAGACCATTGATCATTTAGCAACACAGCTGTGTTTGCATCCCTTTGTGTCTCATTTAGACTTTTCTTTGATTGATACACTGATTCTACCAACAACAAAAGGCTCTTCCCACGAGAAGTGACTCAAAAACTTGCAACACTAGCCTAGAAACATGAAAAGGGCTTTCCTCGATGATTTTTTTTTTTAACCCTTTTTCTATGTCAATCAGACTGCTTTGGTTATTTTCTTTACAGACTTAAGGTCTATGTCACATCTGTGCAGGGATATTAATATGGTGCAACTTGTAGGCAATCCACTGGAGGGCTTTAGGGTGTGTGTGTGTGTGTGTGGGGGGGGGGGGGGGGTCAAGTAAAACCATGTACCTTTTTTGTGTGATGTGAAAGTTCACATAAGAATAGTACTTTATATTAGCTATTATTTAATGATTTTTTTTGGTGTGCAACTTATACCAATGAACCCCTTTGAAGTGCTATGAGGTTATCACTATGAAACAGACAATTTAGTAGATTTCTGGGATTCGAAACACCCCCTTCTTAAAATCCAGCCTTATCAGCCACCCTGATTCTTTTCCTGTTCCATGCAAAAGATGAGTCTGGTTCCTCTGGATTAAAACTCTGATTTCCAGGGGGCAGTACCCTACGGACGCAGAAAAGACTGCCTCTGGACACCATTGTAGAGGCAAACAATCAGTCAGGGAAACGGACACAGTGACGTACACAGACGCCAGGCTGCCACTGAGATCTCGAGGAGGAGCTAGTTGGGAAAACCAATAACAGCAATGTAATTATTTTATGTTGGCTCATGCTAAAACAATAAGCAGCAGAAAAATGCCATTCGTAGAAAACAGTGCCACGGAGTTTGTTAAACTACATGCTGCAAAACTGAAGCCTTTCTGAACCCAGAAGAAATGATGGTGCAAAGCGCACACATCCGTGATGTGACTTATGAATGAAAGAGAGAGAAGCAGAATACAGTGATCACTTATTTTTCGTGGTTAATGGGGACTGGCGTGCCCCAAGTCCTGTGAACGAGAGCCGGAGTCCCCCTGAGCCTAAATAATGTGTTTAAAATATGTTTAAAAACCACAAAAATGCAGCAAAACAAGACAAAGGCTCAACTGTGGTCTTTCTGTTACCTTCACAGCCTCTGGTCTCCGAACCGTAGTAAAGAAACCGCAGTAAAGAAACTGCTGGTATTGTGCTATTTTTGGCTCGTAATTAGCGGGTAACACAGCTAACAACAACAAAAGTAAAAGTCCGGTTTTCTCTGCATGGAACGAGCACTTTATTCTGGCACTGCAGGAACTTGTAACATCACACAGGTTGTATTGTTCGGCTCCTGTGGGTTAACAGAGAATGTAAATCTATACACGCTGAGCTGCTGTTT